>JBAMMX010000007.1:11703759-12401259 GCA_037126225.1 Dillenia turbinata | reverse complement strand
GGCAGATGGACAATCAGTTTCTAAAATCAGCGACAAATGGCCAATCTGTCACTAAAATTAGCTACGAAATCTCTTTTTCGTTGTTAAATTTGGCAACGAAAACTCTTATTCATGGCTAAATTAGCGACGAATACTAAATTTGTCACTAAATTAGCGAAGAGCTTTGCGACAAAAACTATTTTTTCTCCACTTTTATTAACGAATTAGCTGTTTGCGATAAAGTTAATAATGAAAAAATATTTCTCCTAAATTTATAAAAAAACGAGAGAGAAAAAAATTTTTCGTGTGGTTCATTGATAGGAAGAATTTAATTTTCATACTTATATAATGACTAGATTAGTTAAATAAATTTGTAATATCTCTCGAGGTTATGATTGATAACACTCAAAATAAGTACAATTCCTTTGGTTAATCTCTAAAAAAATTGTTCAATACCCAATCTATTCTTAAACTTCGCTAAAAGATAAATTATTAGCTTATATAAGTAAAATTTTATAATTGTACATGATAATATATTAAACTCAATTTCATTACTTAGAAAGTATAAAAAAGACAGACATGGTTGAAATATTTTATAAGAGAGTGTAAAAAAAATTTAGTCAGGAAATTAATACAAATATTTAAGTAACTGATGCAAATCAACAAAAAATTTAGTCACGAATATTTTTTATGGCTAATTAGCGATAACTTTAGCTGCGAATACTCGAGTCCGTTACTAAATTTTACTACAAAAATATTTTCATGACTAATTAGTAATAATTTTAGCCACATAAATTTTTATGGCTAATTAACGATAAATTTTTTCACGAATTTATTTTCGTCGTTAAATTTAACAACAAATACTGAATTCGTGATAAAATTTAATCACAAAATTTTTATTCACCATTAGTTAAATATAAATTTTATGATGAAAATATTTTTATAATTAATTAGTGACGAATTTAATTACGAATAAAATATTCATTATTAATTTTATCACGAGGACATTTTCGTTATAAATTTTATCACGAGTATGACCAAATAACGATGAAAGTCATATTCATCATTGAATTTGTCGCGAAAGTAATAAATTAACGGGAAGAATCCTTGTCCACCATTAAAATGTACCCATAGAATGACCATCACTCTCTACTTTCTCGACAGAATAACTCGTGTTTTGTTCTGACAAAAAGCTTTCAGAGCGGAGGTGTGTGAGTCCCAAATTTGTCGTTGTCTAACTTGCAGACCAAATGGGGCATTTCTCTTTCTATAACCTGAAGTACATTCTCCAATAGACTAGTCCAGATGCTGTGACTTTGGAGTATCACCATGACCTATACTGGTATCACGGATGCCACAAGTACAATAATCTTTATGGGTGCCCCAAAAAAAGTATAATATTATATTGATATGATAAATTTTAAGTAGAGTGCCATAGGAAACCCCACTATTAAAGGCACGAGAGACGGTCAAATGGTCTTGAAGATAATAATTTAGGCACATGGACACTAAAAATAAATCTTATAATTGCCAAAAAAAAAGTATAATATTATAATGATATGTCACCCAGGGCATCGAAGAAGCTTTGGTCTCTCATTTTCTATTCTATACACTGCAGGCCATGTCAATCAAAAACTTTGGTTTGCTAATATCTTACCATTTTCCAAGTGGGCCTTGTGATTTAAAAACACTCTCACCCTGAAAACCAGATCCTCATTAAGGCATGCCACATGGTCAGATTATGCAGCATGGTACTCATGGGTACAGACATGGATATTTGAAAAGTGGGCCTTGGGTTCAGATGATGAGCAGCAATTAGATGGTCATGCTATGGACACGTACATGATATACAGTGGGACACATGGGTACAGACATGGATATTTGAAAATGATAATCATACCTGTCTCTGACTCATGCATATTACGCTTGCACCTAAGTCCATCGCACAAACTGGCACAAGAGACGGTCAAATGGTGTTGAAGATAATAATTTAGGCAAAAGGATCACATACCTTATGAATGCAAAACCTGGACACTAAAATTAATCTTATGGGTGCCCAAAAAATATTATAATGATGTCATAAATTTGAAGTAGAGTACCATAGGAAACCCCAAAATTAAAGGGATGTAAGATGGCTGTAATGAATAATAATCAATGTGGTTGAACACAAACAAGTGTGGCCCGTCCCACCATATCCTTTTCTTTTTTCCTTGCCCAACTTTCAACTAAAGGGACCCTACGTGAAGATACCAGACTAGAATGTTAATGGAAATGAAGAAGAAGATTATTAACTAACGGGAAAACCCATTGAAGGCATAAGGATGATGAAGACACTAACAAGTAATAACGTTAAAAAGCATGCTACGAGTCAAAATTAACATAGTAATTTGAGTTGTAAAGCAGGATATATGATGAAGATAATGGGTCGTGGAAGATTAGGAAACTCATTAGATCAAATTGATGTATTTGATTTTGAAGAGAGGAAAACTAAATTTGCTTTTGTTAAAAAGAAAAGAAAAGAAAAGAAAACTTATAACTTATAACTTTTGAGAGAAAAAAATGTGAATGAAATTTAAAATTTATTTTTTAGAGAGACAAAATTAATATGTAATTTTAGACAAAGAAAATGAAAATCCAATATATCAAAAGTGACAAGATTTAAAATAATTTAATTATTTAGAATGAAAAAAGTTACATGCTTAGTTTTAAATGGAGAAAACTAAATTTTGATTTTTTGTATTGAAAGAATACTTAAGAAAATACGTTTAAAGAGAAAATATAAAGTAAATTGAATTTTATAACAAAGAGGCTAATATATTTAATTAAAAACTACATTCCATTTTTCTGGTGAAAACTCAAATCAATTCATTTAGGAGAGAAAGTAAAACAAATGTATTGAGTTTTAAAAAGTGAGAAACTAAATTTGTATTATTTTTATTGTGAGAAAATTTAAATTTGATATGCTTAGAGAAACAATTTAAAATAAGTTAATTTTTAATACAGAGAACTAATGTTTAAAATTTAGAAAGTGAAATACATTTAGAGAAAAAACATATAAATTAGAATTAATTTTTTATAAGAAAATTTTAATGTAACACCGGACACATTCGGATTATGATATTTACTTTAAATAGACTATTAGAAAATTTTTATATTTATGAAAATATGAGAGAATAATTATTGAGAATAAAAATATAAATTTTTGTCACTCAGAATGGTCAGGACTTTTTTTTTAAACATTTAGTTGATGATTTTAAAATTCTAAGTTACCAATCATTGGAGTCTTGATCACCAGAACCGTCGGTTATTTGGGTGTTCGACAATCGGTACTTGGTGGATTTTAACCATTCGGTACTCAGAGGAATTTTAGTGTTCGGTAGAGATTTAAATTCAGTGAACAGTCCCTCAAATTTTTGATTTCTCAGTCGATAGTCGATGGTAATCATCTGCCGATCGATAATTATGAGACATCCATCGGTATTATTTCTTAGTCGTAACATGAAAATTTATAGTTTATTGGTATATTATTTCTCTGTCGGTAATAATTTCATAAATTCCTATTCATCATCTAGCCACCGGTTAGTATTGGAACTCCCATCGGTATTGTGAGAACCCGTTGGTATTGAAATTGTGAGATTTTTAGGTGTCCAGTGGAAGGTAGAATTTGTGATCCCTCATTTCATACACCTGTCAGTATATTTTTGTCCAAATATTTTTCTATCGGTACCTTACTCTATCATTTATCTTACTCGTTCGATATTGAAACAATTTCACTATCAGTATGCTATGAAACAGATGGGTTGACTGTCGTAGATATCCAATTTTGAATTCTTATTTTATTTTTATTATGATATATCTATGAATTTTTTAATGATTATTTTACTATCGATCGGTACTGTATATCTATGATCGGTAATGTGCATTGTCGATAATGTGAGACTTGTGAATTTCATTTCATAAATTTCATTTTCAGCATTCGGTCAATCGTTCAGTTACTGTTCAATCATGCTTGATGCCGTTCGGTCATACAACCTACGATCGGTCAATCCTTTGTCTTATCCTCACATGTTCAGTTATTTCTTCAAATTTGTGTTGTGTCCGGTCAATAGTATTCAATTTTGAACCTGTTATTTCAAAATTCCAATCGGTTCCCAAGTTTGCACTAACCTCGATCAACATGTACATTTGATAAATTTTCTCATTCGGTATCACTTTGCTCTTCCTGTAGACCAATTTCTTCCTTCGATTAATTATTTTCAATTTCACTTTGCCTTCGGTAGCCGAACATCACCTATGCCTTGTGTTTTCAGACTATCCATCTGTCATTTTGCATTTTCTTCTTCGGTCTTCATTTGAGGAAATGTCCATTGGCCATCACCCACAGCAAATTGTGGCAATTTGCCAAAGAACCATCGTGCTTGCCATTGTTGGGACTTGAGCTCATGACACATGGGAAATGTCGATTGGTCATCACCCACAGCAAATTGTGGCAATTTGCCACATCGTGCGTGTCATTGTTGGGACTTGAGCTCATGACCTCGATGTGTGCAAAAAGTTAACCACCGCTTAAACCTTCATTTATATTTTTTTAAATTTATATTATATTCTCAATTTTAAAATTTTCTCAATTATTTTTCATAAATTAAAATTTTAAATCCTAAATTTTTTTTACCCATCGGGAGATATATTGTCTCTAATAGAGCATGACTTTTGGTGTTCAACTCATTGTGTTAGCCTTCTCAAAAAACTCAATAACAATATATTAGGCATTTTGTGCAAATAGAAAATGGATGATGACCACTAGATAAATATTAAAGATTGATTGATGATAAAAAGAGGAATGAGGTTCCAGAAGTTGCAGGAAAAGGCACTTCTTATTTGAAAAGGCACTTCTTATTTTTCTCTAGAGTATTCTACTCTCCTTCTTTGTCTCTTTTCTCTCTTCTCTTCCAAAACCCAAATCGATCTACATCAAATTTCTAAATCAGAGGTTCCAAACTACATATGAACTTTCTAAGGATTGATTTTAATCTTGAATCTTGAGGAAAGTTTAAGAGTTTAGTGCTGTCACAAAAGAGAAAAATCAAGAGTTTTGGTATGATCCAAGCCGGAATCATCTCTAGAGACAAATCAAGGTAATATAATTATTTCAACTCAAGTTTTACTTTATTTAGCTCTCTAATCATTTGGATTTGGAGGATTTTAGGCTAACGAAAATGAGATACAAAAATTTGGTTTTGAATGCTAGGGTTTTTGGGTTGATGTGAGATGATTGGTAGTAATGATCTTGATTATATGATAATATCTCATAGGGTATGGACAAACTGACCGGAACAGAACCTTTGCCGTGGACAGATCTGGGAGTGACTACCCTTCCTAAGAACAGTGAGTGAACGGTTTGTTGTGTTTGTGAATGAGAAATGATTTTTATGATTTTCCAAAATAATTTTCCTAAACTGACTTTATGAAATGTTTTGTGATTGTGGAATGTCCCAAAAAATGTGTTTTATTTGAGCCATGAGATTCATTTTGAAACATGCTGAATTTTTCCTACGGAAACATTTACTGAGTTTATGAATTGTGAAACTTGTTGATTTTTATGGCATGTGATATGATGTTTGAAAAATGGTTTATGTATTGGCTTTGTGGTATGAGTCTGAGCCCCATGGTGCATGTATGGGGTGTGAACACCCAGTTATGTGATGACCGGTCGAGTGATTTAAGCTTCCACAAACCAATTCGAGGGGGCAGCGTGGAGAGTTTGGTAGACTTGAGAGGATAGGCGGCGGTAGAGAGATGCCCCCCAAGTCTATTTCGAAGCTATTCGATTGCACCTCCGAAAAGACTGCGAGCCAACGCCAAGGTCGAGGTTGATGTTTTATAACTGATGATAATGAAAATCCCTTGGCGGTTCACCGGATGGTCCGGGTCAAGCAATCGGTGGAGAGATTTTGAGACAAACCCATGAAATTGGAAAAGTGTATTTTGTGTTGTGAAAAAATCATGGCTCTTGATATGAATATTTGATTGATCACTTGATATTTTGTTGGAATAAAAATATGTTTTAAAAATATTGTTTGACACTTCCACACTCACCACTCACTTATTTACATAGCTATACCATTGCACTCCACTCACTGGATATTCTCATACTCACCCTCATCTTATCCCTTTTCAGAGGAAGTGTAGAGACAGATCACTTCATCGGTAGCTAGGTCCAGCCGAGGAGAAGAGCCGTCCGGGACCGACCGTTGGTATTGGTCCCTCTTGATGAGAATTTTGTGGCATATAATCGGATCCATTGGAGAGCATTTTCTAAAACTCTTTTTCTATAATATTTTATATACATGTTTCTTTAAAAATCTAGATTTATATTTTGAATGTTAAACTCTGGAATGTTAAAAATCTAGAACTGTTGAGATGGTCGGGTTAGTCGATAAATGATTCAGAGTTACTTTGAAATATTTGGGATGGTAAGAATGCCTTGCGGTGCTTCGAGATACGGAGTGGGTTTGTTTAGTTTGGATAGTGAACGTTTAGCGAAAAGGCGTCTGATTGGACTTGGTTGGCTCATGATATTTAATATATTTAGTTTTAAAAAATATTATTTTTAAATTATAAAGGTGTAAGGTCTACACGTCTGAATACTAAGGGCAGTGATCCTACTTGAGTAAAATTAGCAATTTTTACTTAAATACTAATTTTACCCTTAATTAATCAAATTCTTTTATTTTAATTGATTTTATTAAACCATATTATTCATTAATTATTCCCTCTCCTCTCTTTCCATTTAATTATCTATATTATTATATGATTTATTTAATTATATACATTTAATTATTTTTTATATTATAAGGTTTTAATATATTATTTTATCATTTCATATAAAAACATACTATTATTCTTTTTTTATTTTTATCTTTACATTTAAAAAGTTATTTTTATAATTAAAATTCTAGTGTCGCAAATAAATAACATATAAAATTATCTTGATAATACTTTTTTTATTTTAGCAATACTTTTTATTTTATTTAGAGTAGTGCTTTCAAGAATTTGATATATTAACTTTATTCTATAGTTGGCTTAACATTCTTTTTTTAGGAAACTAATTTCATTTTATATTTATTTTCATATCAGTAGTGAATTTTTTATTTTGTGATAACAGCAATTATATGATATTTCTGACAATTTTAAAGGAAAATTATTGTTAATTAATTTATGATAGATAATGAATTTTTTGGGTTTATGATTACAACAATTGTTAATTGTATTAATATGCTATTGATGAAAATGCTATCCTATAGTTAATCATATATTCAATTAGTATGTATTTGTCTTAAAAGTGTATTGAAGCGAGGAATTTTGTCTTAAATTAGATATTTTATAACAAATAAAAACTTAATATAATTCACAAAAAATATTATACTGATTACTTTTTTGACTCTTTTTTCTTAGCAACAAAAAGGAAGGCTTATAGTCCTAATGAATATTTTTTTTTTCATATTATTAGGAAAAAAGAGAATTCCCAATCCCCAAAATTGGATTAAACATATCAGGAGATGACTCACATAGTTCAAGATTAATGTTCTAAAAATTTATGGCCTAAATAGACAAGGTTAGCATTGTATAAAACAAAATAAAATTGGTTCTTTTCTTTAGGGGAGCAAAAGCATGTTAATTGTAGGAAAGATAGAGCCATAACTTAAAAGTATTGGATTTGTCATAATTTAATAATACAATTATTAATACATATAATAATGTATTCTTCATTTTATATGTTATGTATTTGAGATAGTATAATTTTAGTTGTAGAAATAACTTTTTAAATATAAATATAAAAATAAAAAAATAATATTATGATTTTTTATAAAACGATGTACTAAAACAAAAGAATTATAATATAAGAAATCATTAAATACATATAATTAAATAAATCATGTAATAATATAGATAATTAAATAGAGAGAAAAGAGAGAGAGTAATTAATGTATAAAGGTTTTAATAAAATCAATTAAAATAAAAGAGTTTGATTAATTAAAGGTAAAATTGGTATTTGAATAAAAATTATTCTGGCAAGAAGAATTTTGCTCTGGCAGGATCACTAACCGATTTAAAACAATTCATTTGAATAATGAGTTATAGCTCAATTGATATCATTTTCTTTTCTTCAGAGATCTCGAGTTCATATCTTTCATATTTATTAAATAAATAAATAAATAAAAGTGGAGCCCTAAGACGAGAGTAACACATAAAATAACAGTATTCCACACCTTAACACACATAATGAGGATTGAATTTGATAGACACTTAAGTCAAAACTTGAATTAATAGGCTCGGTAGGAGATGGATGAGGAGTATAAAAATATTCAATTAGCTAAGTTGAATTCAATTTACAATTATTTGTCTAAACTTTAAATATAATAATACTAACTTTGAAACCCACTTGCTCCCAATTTAATATGCATAGTAATCAAACAGTTCCGAACTTAAAATCTTGATTGAATGAACTTCCAATCTTGACAACAAAAGTGCACGAAGCAAGCTGACAAGTCGTTGGTCAATTATGGAAGAGGATCGTAGAAAACTTTGGCAGCCCCACCTCAATGCTGAGGTTATCCATGAGGGCAATGGTGATCTTCAGTCATTCAGCAGAAGAGATTAAAGACTAAGGCTGCGTCCCAATGGAAATGGGATACCCTAACGATCACAATTTCTCTTCCTTAATTCGATGATCCCGAATTCAAATTTTATTATAATAAAAATAAATAAATAAATAAAGACCAAGGCTCCTCATAAAAGTGGTCTTTTTTCCTTTTCCTTTTTCAATATATACAAACTTTCCTTTTTTACGGTTCTTTTGTTTCTTGGTGATATTTCTAGCTTTGGTTATCTCACTAGGAAAAACAAACTAACAAATTGTTGAGAAAAGCCTCATGGTGCTATGCAAGAGTGAATTCAATTATAAACTAGTTTTCTAGTCCATACACCCCATTCTTAGAAAGAAAGGGGGGGCAACTCAAATCATGTGTTGTAAATTAAGGAATTTTTAGGGTTAATTATAATTAAAATGTAAAAGATTCAAAAGATTTATGCTGTTGAACTTGTGGGCTAATAGGTGCAGTTATTTCATAGGGTAGATAAAAACAATGAATAATTTAAATATTTTGGATTTATATCGTGCTCATCCGGTGGTGGTGGAGTCACATCTAAGCGAGGATAGAAAATTGTACCTATCAATTTTTTATTTTTTAAAATTTAATTAAAAAAATATAATTTTTTAATATTAAACTATATTTTTTACATAAAATTTTAATAATAATAATACGAATATATTTTATTTATACATTTTTTAATTTTTTACCTCCTCTAACTTCGGGTCCTAGATCCGCCGCTGGGCCTACCCGTAAATTGTGGTCATTTTTTTTTTTTTGTGACCAAGTAAGAACGGAGAAGGGCTCTTTTGTGGTTTAACAGAACTTGAGGGTAAAATTAGGAAAGAAGGTGCCATTGCAACGTCAGCCTGAGCTGGCCATCGCCCCATGCCCAAGAAAAATACAAAATTGATGTTAAATGGCACATATGCCCCTCCTCTCACGATCGCGGGGGTAATTCTCCTCGGAGTCAACTGTCCCATAATCAAAGGGCGTTAGACGTTTTTCTTTGGTTAATTAATTTTTTTATAACTATTAATTTTATTCTTAACTAATCAAACTCTTTTATTTTAATTGATTTTATTAAAATTTATTATATATTAATTATTTTTTCCCTTCTTTTCATTATACATTAATTACTTTCTATCTTTTCTCTCTATTTATCATATTATTATATGATTTATTTTATTATACGTACTTAATTATTTCTTATATTATAATTCTTTCATTTTTATATATCATTTTATAATTTTTATAATTTTATATTTATATTTAAAAAGTTATTTATACAATTAAAACTATAAGATCTTAAATAAATAACATATAAAATCAAAAATATATTATTATATATATTAATAATTGTATTCTTAAATTATGATAAATCCAGTACTTTTAAGTTATGTCTCTATCTTTCTTACAATTAGCATGCTTTTGTTTCCCTAAAGAAAAGAACCAATTTTATTTTGTTTTGGACAATACTAAGTTTGTTCTATTTAGGTCTTAGATTTTCAGAACATGAATCTTGAACTATTTGTGATCCCTCTCCTGATATGTTTGATCCGATTTTTGGGATTAACAATTCTTTTTTTTTTCCTGATAGTATGAAAAAAAAAACATTCATTAGGACTAAAGCCTTCCTTTTTATCGCTAAGAAAAAAGAGTCAAAAAAGTAATCGGTATAATATTTTTTAAGAATTATATTAAGTTTTTATTTGTTATAAAATATCTACTTTAAGACAGAATTTCTTACTCCATAACTCTTTTAAGACAAATATGTACCAACTGAATATATAATTAACTATAGGATAATATTTTCACCAATAGCATATTAATACAATCAACAATTGTTGTAACTATAAAATAAAAAAAATTCATTATTTATCATAAATTAATCAATAATAATTCTCCTTTAAAATTGTCAAAATTATGATACAGTCGCTATTATCACAAAACTAAAAATTCACTACTGATTTGAAAATAAATATAAAATAAAATTAGTCTCCTAAAAATAGAATATTAAGTCAACTATAGAATAAAGTTAATATGCTAAATTCTTGAAAGCACTACTCTAAATAAAATAAAAAGTATTATCAAAATAAGAGTATTATCGAGATAATTTTATATATTATTTATTTATGATACTAGAATTCTAGTAGTAAAAATAACTTTTAAATGTAAATATAAAAATAAAAAAAAACAATAATAACGTGTTTTTATATAAAACTATAAAATAATATATTAAAATCAAAGAAATATAATATAAGAAATAATTAAATGCATATAATTAAATAAATTATATAATAATATAGATAATTAAATGGAAAGAAAAGAGAAAGAGTAATTAATGTATAATGGGAAAATAGAGAGTAATTAATAAATAATGGGGTATAACAAAATCAATTAAAATAAAAGAATTTGATTAATTAAGAGTAAAATTGGTATTTAAGTAAAAATTGATTTGGTAGGACGAATTTTACTCTGGCAAGATCACTAAACGAATACTAATAATACAGATGGAAAAAAAATCCCCGTTTACATTTTCCCTTTGCCATTTTTCTTTTTTAACATTATCCTTTGTCCCAAATGCTACGTTACCTTAATCAAGTACAATTCAAAGAATTCTACCCACATCATTTACAGTTTCTTTGGAAGTTTTAGAAAAAAAATAAAATATTAGTTAAAAAAGAAAAGAAAAGAAGATAAAATTTTAATTTTTTTTTTTATTTTGTTTGGGAGTTTTATAAAAAAAAAAATGAAATGAAATTTATTGGGAATAACAAATTTTATTTTCAACTTTTAAAGGATAAATTTAGTATATTTATAAGACAACTTTTTTTTTCTCTCATTTTCTTTCCTTTTCTCCCCATTTTTGAGAAAAAAAATTTTGATATTAAAAATCACTCTATTTCATTCATTTTCTTCTCACATAAAACTCTCAAACAAAAAAAAAAAGTAATTTTCTTTCCTAATCTTTTCTTTTCTTTCCAAAATTTTCCATCTAAACATAGAGATTTCAATAAAAAAAGGGCAATTTTTCTTTTTTTTATTTTTATTTTTATTTTTGAAGCTTTAAACATGGTTTGTTTCACACTGGAAATAAATGGTAATGTTCCTCAGGGAGGTATTCAGTTTGGAAAACCAAGAATGTTAGAAGTAATATATAGGACTTTCAAACAGAAATCTTACACTTGTAAATTCTTCCTACCTTCATCACTAAAACTTGGTGCTTTCCCACAAAAGAGAAACCTCTCATCTCCTAACATGTCGAATCTCAGACTATTGCAGACAACCACTCCGCACATCGCTCTCATTCCCTCGGCGGGCATAGGTCATCTGATTCCCTATCTCAGGCTCGCAGAAACACTAGCTTTAGAAAAGTGTATTGTCACCATAATCACACCCAAGCCTACTGTCTCCTTTGCAGAGTCTAACCTTATCTCACGCTTTCTCTCCACACATCCAGATATGAAACAACTCGAGTTTCAAATTCTTCCCCCAAGTCAATCCAACTCCACCACCAATGATCCATTCTTTCTCCAATATGATGCTGTTAACCGGTCGGCTCACCTTCTTGGCCCTCTACTGTCTTCTGTATCTCCACCTCTCTCAGCTATAGTCTCTGACTTGCTTGTTTCTACTAGTCTTGTTTCAATTGTTGCTGATCTCAACCTCCCCAACTATATACTAGCAACGACCTCTGCAAGATTTCTTTCCCTCATGGTTTACCTTCCCACGCTTTTGGCAGAACCAAACACTAAATTTGGTGGAGACTCTGACAGTGTCACAGTGCCAGGTCTGGCTTCAATACCCCAATCGAGCATTCCTCCACCATTTGCCAATCCAAATCACCTCTTCACAGAGCTAATACGTTCAAATTCCAGAATGATCCCGCAAGCCAAAGGGGTGCTGGTGAACACTTTTGATTTGTTCGAACCAGAAACACTATCTGCACTTAACTCTGGCAGTGTTCTAACCAGTCTCCCACCATTTATCCCAATTGGGCCGCTAGTACCATATGAGTCTGAAGATTGTCTGAGTTTAATTTGGCTAGATGAGCAACCAGAAGGATCTGTAGTATATGTGGCCTTTGGAAGTAGGACAACAATGTCAAAAGATCAAATACGAGAACTAGGAGAAGGGTTGGAGAAAAGCGGGTATAGATTTTTCTGGGTAATAAAGGGAAGCATTGTTGACAAGGATGACAAAGGAGACATAGGAGAAGTGGTAGGAAAATTGTATGCAGAAAGAAACAAGAACAAAGCAATGATGATCAAGGAGTGGGTAAATCAAGAGAAGGTTCTGGCCCATCCAGCTATTGGAGGTTTTGTCAACCACTGTGGATGGAATTCAGTGACAGAAGCAGCACTGCACGGGATACCCATGTTGGCTTGGCCACTACATGGGGACCAAAGAGTGAATGCAGAGGTAGTAGAGAAGGCAGGATTAGGTATATGGGAGAGAGGTTGGGGATGGAATGGAGAGAAATTAGTTAAGGCAGAGGAGATTGGGAAGAAAGTCAAGGAGATAATGAGCAATGCGAAGGTAAGGGAGAGAGCAAGGATTGTTGGGGAAGAGGCAAGGAAAGCTATTGGTGTTGGAGGTAGCTCTAACAAGGCTCTAAAGGGTGTCATTGACTCGCTCATTCAAAAGCCGGGGAATCACCATGAGTAGGACAAGTTTGTTTGGTGTTTCCGAGCTCGTGATTGACAGCATGACACCAGATTCTCATCTTCTTAGTTTTCAGTTGCTAGGTTATGCCTTTTATCCTCTGTCTCTGTAATGATGTTCTTTTGCTTGTGCGGTACCCCCTGGATGCAGGTTACTGCATTTTCTTTCCATTTTCTATCAAAGTCTTCAGTGGAATAAAGTGTTTTCATGAAATTAAAATGTTTTGAGTTCTCTAACATATGCAGTAGTGTTAAATTCTGCATTAACTCACTCATGATTCAAAGCATCATATATAAACATGAGAATCCTCCACCTTAACAGCTGATTTTTAAAGTAGGAGAGAAATGTTGCAGCAAAGAAAACAAATGTAGAGATAACTTATGCAATCTACTAAGAGACTTTAGAAGTCTTCTGGTGCTTGCTGGACTCGAAAAAGTGTGACTATAGAGGCGCACAAATGTTTTGGGTATTGGCTTTGCATTTCATATGCATTGCATACGATGCAGGACAATGACTGATTGTAATGATTTCAAACTAAACCTTCTAGAAATATTTCCATCTGTGGTTCTTACATTTTCTGCAGTCAAAACTTCACCTACCATCCCTACCAAACTGGTGCTCACTAATTCTGTATTGTTAAGTGTGGCGTGTCCCACACTGGGAGTCCACCCTTTTCATTTTTTATTTTTTATTTATTTATTTATTTATTTATTGCTCTTTACTCAGATCTCACATCGACCACAATTTTTGAAACATCCTTCCATCTTCCTATAAATATATATATATATATATATATAGCTTGCGGTATGGATTAAAGCATCACTAGCGAGTTAATAAAATGTATTGCGATCTTTTAAAATCTTATTTTGTTATTTCTTTTGTATGATGATCATTTGGGGTCTAGGAATACTTTCCTAAGGTATTTGTAATCTTTTTTATTAGTGAAATTCTGCTCCTCCTTCGCTCATGAATGTAGGTTTATTTGACCGAAGCACATAAATTTTGTCTTTCTTTTATTTAAATTCCGTCATTTTATTTTCTCTGTTTATTTAAATTTCGTTTTTTATTATTTATCTATTGAGTTGTCAAAGAGCCTTCTGGTTAACCTTCTATTCGTTCTAAGCAGGTGCTAACAAACTGGTATAAGAGGTATTTTAACTATTTGAGAAAGTTTTTGCGCAATTATTTTTTTGATGAAGTTTTTGCGCAATTATTTTTTGATAACATGACAATAACAAAAATTGTGGTAAAAAAATTCGGCATGAATGTCAACTTCAATATGTGACAACTTAAAATCGAGGTTATTTTGGTTTAGGATGAAATTGATTTGGCATTACAGGGAATAGAGGTTAAACTAGCCAATATGACAGATTCAGAGCTTGCTGCGATAGATAAAATGGTGAGATCTGGGATTATTTTGAACCTCTCTGATGAGGTTTCGTAGGAGATAGCTATGGAGATTATGGTTAAGGCTATGTGTGATAAGTTCAAAATTTTATATATGAAGAAAACAGTTGAGAACAGATTTTATCTGAAACAAAGTCTGTATATATTGTGTATGACAGAAGATATATCTATACTCTCTCATCTGGATAAATTTGATTCTTTTATTATAAATTTGGAGAATATAGATTCGAAAATTGATAATGATAATAGAGCTTTTTTGTTATTGTGTTCTCTTCCCCAATTCTTTAAGTATTTTTGTGATACTATGATTTATGGTAAAAAAACTATTTCGTATCAGGAAATAAAATCCGTATTAAAATCTAAGGAGTAGATTGATATAGATATTACTAGAAAAATTAACAGTGGTCAAGCCGATTGCTTGGTTGTTAAAGGCAGAACTGATAAAAAGGAATTTGAGAATAGTGGATCTAAGCATAAAAATTTAGTGTGCAATTATTGTCACAAATTGGGGCACATTAAGTCCAATTGCTTTAATCTAAAAAATAAGCAAAATGAAAAATTTAGTGAGAAAAATACTAAAATAGCCGAGACTAGTATTGTAGCAGATGAGAAAAATGGAGAAATTTTTTGTATAACTGATAACATGATAAGTTTTAAAAATGAATGTATTTTGGATTTAGTTTGTTCTTATCACATGTGTCCCAATAGGAATTTGTTTTTCACTTATGAATCTATTAATGGTGGAAATGTTTTGATGGGAAACGATACTGTTTTTAATATTGTTGGTAATGGTACAGTTCGAATTAAAATGCATGATGGTATTGCGAGGACGCTCACTGATGTTAGACATGTTCCTGATTTGAAGAAAAATCTCATCTCTTTAGGCACATTAGAGACTTTTGGGTGCAGATACATAACTGAAGGTAAAATTATGAATGTGTTTTATGGTGCTCTTATTGTGATGAAAGATTGTAGGTCTGATAAATTGTATTCTCTGTAGGGATCTATTATTATTGGTTCAGTTACAGCCTCATCATCAGCGTCTGATTCTAACATTTGTTCAAATTTATGGAGACCATCTCGTGTTCAGTTTAAGGAATGTATCAAGTATTTGTTAACCTTCATTAATAGTTATTTAAGAAACATGTTTGACAGTTCTATTTTCTTCCCGAAATTAAGTAATGGGTCATTTGTTACTAATATGTTTGTTGTTATCAAGAATTCATCAGTGATATTCATTTTGAAGTTGTAGTTAAGTAGTGAATTTATTATGAAAAATTTGGTAGCAGTTAAGATGATTCTTCGTTTGGAAATTAAGAGAGATCGCGGAATTGGGGAATTATTCTTGATTCAGAATAATTATTTTGAAAATTTTGATATGAAAAATGCTAAACTCATGAATACTCCATTTGTTAGCATTTTTCAGCTATTTGCTACTCAGTCATTTGAAGATGAGGATTTAGCACAGATTCCATATTTTAGTACAGTTAGTAGTATGGTATGTGCAAACATTTGTTTGAGTTCAGACGATAATTTTGCGGATTTGTTTATGAAGCTTCCTTCAGTCTACAAATTTAAGTAGTGTTTGGATTTGTTTTGTTTGGTATCCGCTGCTGTTGATTAGTCCATTGGAGTTTTTGTGGAGAAGGTGGAGCAGATTGAGTATATGACATTTGTTAATGTTGGACTTGTCAAGGTGGAGATTTGTTAGGTGTGGTGTGTCCCACACCGGGAGTCCACTCTTTTTTTTTTTTTTTCTTTTGCTCAAATCCTACATTGACCACAATTTTTGAAACATCCTTCCATCTTCCTATATATATATATATGTTGCTTGGGATATGGATTAAAGCATCATCAGCTCAAATGAGTTAGTAAAATGTGTTGCGATCTTTTAATGTCTCATTTTGCTATCTCTTTTGTATGATGATCATTTGGACCTAGAAGCACTTTCTTAAGGCATTTGTAATCTTCTTTATTAGTGAAATTCCGTTCTTCTTTCGTCTGTGAACGTATGACTATTTAACCGAATCACGTAAATTTTCTCTCTTTCTTTTATTTAAATTCTGTCATTTTATTTTTCTTATTTATTTAAATTATATTTTTTATTATTTATTTATTGGGTTATCAAAGAGCCCTCCGAACCCTCCGATTAACTTCCTATTCATCCTAGGTCGGTCCTAACATTTATATACATGACTGTTAGAATACCCTACAATCTATGAAGATAACATCTCGTCTGCTATTGAAAATCTATGAATGTCAATTACTTGAGATATGCAGACAAGCCCTCCACATATTGCTCTCTTTCCCTCAGTAGGTATGAGCCATCTTATTCCGTATCTTCGCCTTGCCACAATGCTATCTTCATAAAACTATAGAAACACTTTGATCATAGTCAAACCCATCGTCTCCAATGTAAAGTCTGACCACATCTTGCACTTTCTCTCCACCTTGAGTTTGAACTTGTTCCCTATATCCCACTCAATAGCACCACCAATGATCCTTTCTTTCTCCAATTTGACACCATTAGTCGGTCAACTCACCTTCTCTGCCCTCTACTGTCTTCTCTATCTCCACCGCTCTCAGCCATGATGTATGACTTGATTGTTTCTACTAGTCTTGTGATATGGCTTTGATACCAAATTGATATGTGTCCTAATATAGGATTTAGTCATGGATACTTTGCAGAAATTCCTCTTTTCCTTGCTAGAGTTTTACTTCTTTTAGATGGTTGGAAACTTGTTCTCTGACAAGTTTCCAACAACACTTTTTTGTATGAGAATTTAAATTTGTCTTTTATTGATCATACTCTTTTAAATAGAAAAAATTAGAACTTATAATAAAATATAATTGTTACTCAAAATAAATTCTAATAATCATTCATAATACGAAGATTTCTTAAAATTAAGGTAACTACTAATTTTAAAAAAAAAATTGTAATAAACTAAAATAAAAAAACAACTATTTTTCTAAAATATTTTTCTTTTACTAGTTTCTAAATATTTTCTAAAAAATTTCTTTTCAATGATATACACTTTCTAAAATAATTCTTTCTAATAATATCCATGTACATATCATTACTCCCCTCCTGGACAAAGAGATTGTCCTCAAACTTGAATTCAGGATGGGTCTTCTTAAGTCTTCAAGAACTCCCAAGAAACCTTCTCATTTATCCTCTTCTTTAGACTTCCCAAAATTTCCTTTTCTTGCGTAGGAAGTGAGGCAGTATTTGAATTATCAATTTCAGAAATTGCAACATTCTTGATTACCATGTTTTGATCCCTAGTGGAATAACTAGAAATCAAATTCTTTCTATATTCAAAACAGGCTATATGGACGTCGTCCAAAAAGGATCAATATCTTGGGGATTGGACAGATTCATTCCAAGATTCATGGGTCCTTTTTTCTCACATTTTTAGATATTTTCTCCATAGAAGATCTCTTACCATCAACAATTGAGAGCCAAAAATTCAACCTAAACTCATTATATTCGTAGTTATTGAACTCATGATACTTTATCGGGGGATGGTAGTTCCCCCTTCTAGGAGGCTACCTCTTTCCTCCCCTTAGTTTGCAAAGGTGTGACTACTGCTCCCCACCTCCTGGACCTTGTTGAACCCCTGTCGTTCTCACAAAAACCTTTCCATCAACTTCTTGTTGGACTGCCAGAGTTCTGCCAACCTAGCCAGTGGTTGCTCGATTTGTTGCTCGAATTCTCTCATGAGTTTCTTCATCCAGTTAAACCATTCTGCAAAGTTTTCTATGACAACTGGCTTTGATACCGATATAGTTCTAATACCAAGTTGATATTGGCCCAAGTATAGGATCTAACTGATGGATACTTTGCAAGAATTTCTCACTTGCTTGCTAGAGTTCTTCCTCTTTTAGATCCTAAATTTGACAGTTGGGAACTTTCTCTAATAAGTTTCATACCACACTTCTTTTATCAAAATTTAGATTTGTTTCTTTATTGATCATACTCCCTCTAAATAGGAAAAACTAGGATTTATAATAAAATATAATTTTTACTAAAAATAAATTCCAATAATTATTTCTAATATAAAGATTTGCTACTATTTTTAAAAAGATTATAATAAACTAAAATAAATAAATTACTATTTTTCTAATTTTTTTTTTAGTAGTTTCTAAATATTCTTTTAAAAAATTTCTTTCACTTTTTAGAATGATTCTTTCTAATGATATCCAAATGGATATCATCTTGCTCCAATTGTTGCTGATCTTAACATTCCCAACTACACGGTCTCCACAACGTCTGCCAGGTTTTTCTCCCTCATGGCATATCTTCATACACTATTATCAGAACCAACAACTAAATTATCGGAGACTGTGACAATGTCAAATTGCCAGGTCCGACACAATTTCCCAGCTCAAGCATCCCGCCACCCTTTTTTAACCTAAATCATCTCTTTACAGAGATAATAGTTTCAAACTCCAGAACTATTTCACAAGCTAATGGAGTGCTAGTGAACTCATTTGATTAGTTCGAGCCAGAAACACTTCCACTGAACTCTGGTAAGGTCCTAAGCAATCTACCACCAATCATCCCTTAGGGGCCTTTGGCATCTTTTGAGTTAGAAAACCATCGGAATCTAACATGGCTAGATAAGCAACCAGACAAATCTGTGGTTTATGTAGAATTCAGTAGTAGAACAACAATGTCAAAAGGAACAGATACTTGAACTAGGAAAAGGTTTGGATCTAAGAGGGCATAGATTCTTCTTGGTCCTAAAGGGTAATATAGCTGATAAGAATGACGAAGAAGAGATAGGAGCAGTACTAGGCAAATCATACATGGGAAGAAACAAGAAGAAAGCAATGTGATCAAGGGATGGGTAAATCAAGAAAAAGATTTTGGCTCACCCTGCTATTGGAGGATTTGTCAACCACTGCGATAGAATTCAGTGATACAAGCTGCTTTGCGAGGAGTATCTATCTTGGCTTGTCCACAACATGGGGACCAAAGGGTGAATGCGGAGGTGTTGGAGAAAAAACAGGGCCAGGAATATGGGATAGAAATTGGGGATGGTGTGGAGAGATGATAGTTAAGGCAGAAGAGATAGGGAAGAAACTTGAGGAAATGATGTGCAACAAAGAACTAAGGGAGAGTGCCGCAATGGTTGGGAAAGAAGCTAGGAAGGCTACAGCTCATGGAGGAAGCTGTAACAAGGCTCTAAAGGGGGTCATTGACATGCTCTGGCAAAAGCCGAGGGACAGCCTAACTGAGGACAAGTTTGTCATGTCTGAAATAAGACCTGAAATTAGATAATTAATTTGGTATCCGAGATGAAGTGGAATCATGCACCAAGATAGAACCACTGGGGGTCATTGATTTGCAAATCATCATCTATTCTATGCTACGAGAACATATTGACATGAGCATTTTAAATGTCATGCAGTTAAAGAACTGTAAATCTGTATTTGTTCATCATACCTAATTTGCCTGATACTAGAAGGTAGATTAACTCTCATTGGAAGATAGGAGGCAGAGCTCATTTTGCACAATCGAAGTGTCCAACTGCACTCATACAATATTCTGTGGTCCCTATGAACCAAAGACTCTGTTCTAAATTGTACCAGTTTTCCAAGTCTGCCTTGAGATGTGTAGACAATCTCACAGTAACAACACCAAGGCACATGCATTAGGGTCAACCGTGTATGCTAAAGTATTCTGCATGTTCAAGTCCAGCTACAGAGCATGGTACTCAAATTTCTTTTATGAAGGTCTGGAAAGTATTTTTAATATGCCTAGTGGATGATGATGTGCAAGTAACATGTTAATGATCCTGCTATTGAGGTGGTTGAACATGACCATTGCCATAAACTATCCTGGTATTTAGAATTAAATTCTATTACATCCTTCTTTGCAACTTAAAGGGCTCTATGTGACCAGAATATGTCATTGACTCCTAGACATGATGCCTATTGAGGAAGCACCAGGAACGGGAGGAAATAGAAGAAGGAAATTCATTAAGTTGAAAATGACCATAAGAAGGTATCAATTTGGTCCAAGGATGCTAACAGTTACTGTTAAAGAGCATGCTATTAATCATAATTAATATACAATGAGTTGCAGTACATGCAAGCTTCCATGATTTTGAAAAGAACTCATGCACTAACTTTAGCCCCATTTCCTCAATCGCAAGGGAAATCTGGAGACACTTCCTAGTTGTTTGCTCCTTGATATGATTCTCCAAGGCTACGGAACTCAAGATAGTATGAAGATTATTCTCCACGAGCAACACCTTGTTGAACATAAATGGCATCCTAATGCACGAGGATCAACTACTCAGGGTCTTGGTATCGGGTTGGTGAGATAGGTGTATGTGGAGTTGTTCTAACTGACATTGTTTGGAAGACTAAGGATGTTAGTTAGAAGCCAAAGGAGTTTGCATTTTATATGTTGGATAAGTTTTTTACTGTTACTAATTAGTGTTTAGAAACGGTGCTTTTCTGGCCAAAAGATACGGAACCTTGATCTCTTCTACCTTCTGGAGCTGTCAATGTCCGGTGCAAAACATGTGCAGACAATTCCAACGTTGCACTCTATCCGAATGCAGGCATGGACCAAGCTAGCCCGACGAATTGCAGCATCACCCTCACCACAGTCAAACCAACTGTTTCCGATCCTAAGTCTTAACTACATCTCACATTTTTTCTCCACTCATCCAAATATTAAACCGCTAGAGTTTCCATTCTTCCGGTCATGCAATCCAATACCACCTCTAACAATTCTTTTGTCTCCAAATGAATGCTATTAGTCAATCAACTCACCTACATCACCTTTTACGGTCTCTCTTTCTCTGCCTCTCTTTGCAAATTTCTCTGACTTTTTTATTGCAGCAAGTATTGCACCAGTTGCGGCTGATCTCAACGCTCCCAACGACAGTCATTGCCACCCCAGCCACATTTTTCCTTCTTGGCCTACTGAAATGCCAAATGGATATCTTTGGAAAAAATTATTTTAAGAAAATATTTTGAAATTAGCAGAAATAAAAAATTTTAGAAAAAATAGTAGTTTTTTATTATTTTAGTTGATAGCAATTTTTTAAAAATTAGTAATTATCTTAGTTTATGAAATCTTTTATATTAGAAATGGTTTTAACGATTTTGTTTTAATAAGAATTTTATTTTATTATAAACTCTAGTTTTCTTTATTTAAAAGGAATATGATCAATAAATAAGTAAGTCCAATTCTCATAAAAGAATGTCATAGGAAACTTGTTTTGGAATAAGTTCCAAGCCATCAAACCTAGTGTCTAAGAGAAGGAAAACTCTAATAAATAAAAAGAGAAATTCCTTACAAAGTATCCATTGACTAGATCATGTAACAGAGTTGATATCAATTTGGTATCAGAATCAGTCTTCACGAAAAACTTTTTAAAATGGTTTAGCTGGATTTAGAGATTCATGAAAGAATACGAGCAGCAAATGGAGCTGCGAAGGGAGTAGCGAATGGAGCAATGGCTAGGGTGGAGGAACTCCAACACAAGTTGTTGCAGCAGTAGTAGACAACACTGATCTTGCATATATAAAGCTTTTGGTGAGAGCTACATGGGTGCAGCAAGGTCCAAGAGATAAGAAGCAACAGCCACACCCTTGCAGACACTACAAAACAAATGTCCTATTGAGATGGATAGAAACTGTCTGCAAAACTCACTAAAACCGTCGATAGAAACTTCTCTGACGGATGGACCTTCAGTTGGTTATACACCAGTTGGGATAGGTCTATCTCAACGGTTTAGGTCACTGTTGGAGCATGTCCTGATTCTATACTGACAGTTAAAAAAAATATTGTTAAAAGTTATTATCTTTTATCGTCGATTGTCATATGTGTTAGGAAAAGTTACTATTTTTTATCGTTGATTTGAAAGGGTCTGTAAAAGTTATTGCCTTGTATAATCAGTTACCGCATGTGTTAGGACGGTTTAGGAGATGTTATTGTCTTTTATCATTGATTATCACAACTATTAAAAAATATTACTACCTTTTATCATCGGTTACACAAATGTTAAGAAAAGTTACTGTCTTTTATTTTTGGTTAGAAAAGCATTCACATATGTTAGGAAAAATTACTATTTAAAAAGTGTTGGTAAAAGTTACCATTTTTTATCGTCGGTTATCATATATGTTAGGAATTACTACATTTGTTAGAAAATATTACTATGTTAAAAAATGTTACTGTCTTTTATCATTGCAACTGTTAGAAAATGTTACCCATTTATCATCAGTTAATTAGATAAATTTTACTTGCTCGCGGTTTACCGCGCTTGCACACGCGATCTATCGAAAGCGCTCTTGGTCTACCGTTCAATCATAATGCATGGTGCAATCATAATTCATTGTCGTTGTTTATTACAATGCAAGTTCACCATCAACATACCATTCACCATTATCATACCTAAACATGTTACATTACAACCCAAAGATAAGTATTGTTACAATGCAAGATATTCATTATAATCTGTATAATGATATACAAAAATTAATACATTAGCAGACAAAGTACAACCTTTTTTATTTAAATCAACACACTCATCTAGAATACAATAAAGAAGTAAAATTGTTCTTCCTGTAACTCAAAGACACAAGGGATACCATAAGGAGAGTTTAGTCAAATCACAAAGGGAAAAGTGTAATTTACCATATTTTTATTTTTAAACCTAGGGTTGGATGGTTGGACTTCTTCAGACCAAATTTGTTCTTGGGATGGCTGTAATACAATGCTCATCTGTCATTTAGTTCATCTCATATTTGTAACCAGAAAAAATTAAAATATTTCAAATACCAAGCACAACAGAGTGACTTTTTTATAAAAAGAAAATATATATATGATTACCTTTTTACCTTTTGATGAAAATTTACAAAATATATGTTATAGAGAGTTTCAGTTAGCTTGAGTGAGAGTTTTGGATGGCTTTGGAAGTTGAAAATATACTTGGCTAATTGTATAAATTTTAGTTGAGTGAGAGTTTTGGTTGAAAATATATTTGATTGAGTGAGAATTTTCTATGAATTATGGATTATGGGGAATTAGGAATGAGGCAATACGTTTAGTTGAGTTAGAACTTTCGATGGATTTTGAGAGCTTTGAGGGGAGGAGAGGAGAGCTTATGAGAGTTTTGATGGTTTTAAGGGGATGATTTAAAATATAATAGACTTAGTCATTTAACCGTCTTATTTTTATAAACAAATTTTCAAAACCCACAATTTTTTAAAATTTTGTCTTTTTATAAATTTTTTCGTCATTTTCTCCACACTTTTACTTTTACCTGCCTTTTAATTTTACTCGCTTTGTTCTTCCATGTTTTTCATTTTAGGTTGTTTAAAAACTCATCACTTTTACATTTCATGAAATCCAAAATTGGTTCCATGTTGTCAATTCAAATTGAATAAATCACATTTCATCCGATAGTTGGGCTAACTCTAAAATGGACATATCACACTGAATGTTCTTTCAATTTACATTATGTAATATTAATAATTACATTATGTAATATTATTATATAATATTGATAATTACTAATTTTATGTAATTACAAATAGACACTACATTTCTAATGTGTGAAATATTGTAACAATTAGTTATAATATCCAGTTGGTTAATAAATTGTCATAATATCATATTGTAATACTAAATTATGTATTAATTAGTCATAATATCCATGAATTGTCATAATTTCATATTATAACACTATGTATATAGTGTCATTATATTTAAATAACTTTCTTCATTTAAATAACTTCTTCCATGCATGAGAGAACAATGTCATTTGATCCAACGGTAAACTACATATTACTTAATGCAATATAATATCATTATATACCATTATATTTCTAATGTGTAAATTGTCATAATATCATATTGTATGTAATAATTGGTCATATTATCTAGTTGGTCAATAAATTATCATAATGCATATTGTAACACTACATTATGAATTAATTGGTTATAATATTCAATTGATCAATAAATTGTTATAATTTCATATTATAACACTACATTATTGTTATAATTCCAATTGGTCAATACATTATTGTTATAATTTCATGCCTACACAATAGACTACCAATGGTGCGTGGTGAACTGTGCATGCTTGTGCAGTAGACCACGCAGGAGCGTGATAGACCGCAAAGGGTAAGTAGAGGACTGCGCATGCCTATGTGGTAGACTACACAGGCGCTGCGCGGTAGACCGCCAAGGGTGCACAGTCAACCACGATGCCTATGCGATGGAGCGCGGTGGACCGCACATGCCATGCGATAGAAGTGATAAGCGATAGAAGTGATAAATACTTTAATTTTAATTTAATATTATAAATAATCAATTATTTTAAAAAGACAAAGAAAAAATTTTAAAATAAATTTTGATATTATTATTATTTTTTTTTTTGCAAAACAAGAAAAGAAAATGGAAAAAATAGAAAAATCATAGAACCTAATCAATTTCTAATAAAAAATTAAAAAAATCATAAAATTAATATTACAAAAAAATTTGAATAAATTAAATTAGAAGCAAAATAATTCTGAACGCCAGTAAAAGGAAGGAGGTAGAACTGAAGAAAAAAATAATAATTTTTTTAAAAAATTTTAAAAAAATTTATTTATGTATTTAATTTTTATTTTTTATATGTTTTAAGCAAAGGGAAAGTGATATCAAACAATGTGTTGATTAGGCAGGAAAGAGAGAGAGAGAGAGTGAAAAAAATAATGAAAGTTAAAAAAAAAAGTGTAAAAAAAAAACATGGCCTAAGCAAAATAGGCGCGGTCTACTGCGAGCCTATTTTATTCTTTTTTTTAAGGAACTATTTTGTTCTCTTTTTTTTTTTTTTTTTTAAAGAAGTGGAGCTGATGGGTTGCTTTTTATTTTTATGAAGTGGGAGTTGCATTGGGTTGGCATTGTGCACGTGTCTTTGAATTTTTCCCTACCTTTTTTTTTTTTTACTTTGTTAATTCGTATTAAAAATGTTACCTCTCACCTTTGTCTCTCTATAATCTATATCTATTTAATAATTATAATCGGTAAAATTCTTACCATTGTGTATAGGTTACCATGCATTATCACATGCTACTAATAATTATGAACAAGATTTTAGGTATTTTATTCCAATATATAATAATATTATCATAATATTACCATACACATTAGTTATTGCTAATTTACAGTTTTGCAATCTTACCATTAAAGGTTGCCACATTTTTTGATAACAAGTGATAATCGATGTAGATAACATTTATAGATAAAATATATTGGTTGGCATAAATATATAAGTTATATAAACGGTATTGTTAAGTAAACAGTAAAAAATATCATCTCTAAACACTGCTACTAGTGATATTACTGTAACTTACCACAATTTAAAGAATCAAAATTAAAGAAAATTCAAATCAAATAACAAACAACAAAAACCAATTTGGCGATCGCAGGCAACAGACGGGTAAGTAGTTACCATAATTTAAGTTATCACTATATTATTATTAGTTATCGTAAACTTATCACAATTTAAGTTACCATTATATTACTACTAGTTATCATAAACTTATCATAATTTAACTTACCACTTATCAGAAACTTACCATAATTTAAGTTATCACTATATTACTATTAGTTACCACTATATCACTATTAGTTATCGTAAATTTACCACAATTTAAGTTATCACTATATTACTACTAGTTACCGCTATATTACTATTAGTTATCGTAAACTTATCATAATTTAAATTACCAATATATTACTATTAGTTATCACTATATTACTACTAATTATCGTAAATTTATCACAATTTAAATTATCACTATATTATTACTAGTTATCATTATATTATTACTAGTTATCATAAACTTATCACAATTTAATTTATCACTTTATTACTACTATATTACTACTTGTTATCCTAAACTTTACACAATTTTAGTTACCACTATATTATTACTAGTTATCGTAACCTTACCACATTTCATCATAAAATTATAGCATGTTATCGCCATATATTATATAGTGTCACATTTACTGACAACAACTATTAACCGTCTTAATTGAACAACTCTTTTACAAATGGTGTAATATATAGGTTAGCATAAGTATAGACTTATGCAGATGGTATGGCTTAGCCGTCAGTAAAGAAAACTCATATAGAAACTCTTTCCAAACTATTACTAAAGGTTACCTCATTTATTGACAATAAGTGATAACCGTCTAAATGATAGATGACATTTACAAATGATAAAATATATCAATTAACATAGATGAAAAATTTATGCAAACGATATTGTTAAGTAGATAGTAAACAATAGTTATATATAAATTGTTTTTAAACTGTCTCTAAATATTGTTACATTTACTGACTACAAGTGATAACTATAAGAATTGAACATCACTTTTATAAATGGTTTTGCTACCTTTACTGACGGTTGATAAATTTCTCTTGACGGATAATTTTATACCCTCGAAAAATGTATACATTTCGCAGCTGTTTCATCAAAAGCGTCTCTATAGGTCATAAAATACCGTCACTAAAACTCACCAACAATAAAAGTTACAGTCAGCATAGGGTTTTAATTTTGTAGTAAGACTAAGGGAAGGAAAGGAGTAGTTTGCTGGAAAGAGGGATTATCATCCCCAGAAAGTATTTCAATAATTATAAACTTTCAATTGTTGATGATCAGATATCTTCTACGACAGAAATATCTAAAAATGTGAGAAAGAGAGGAGCAATGAGTTATGGAGTGAATATGTCCACGCCCCAAGATATTAATATTTCTTTGGAGGAGATCCATGTGACCTATACTACTCATAGAAAGAATCTAATTTCTAGTTGTTTCGCTAGGGATCAAAACATAATAATTAATGAAGTTGCGGTTTTTGAAGTTTATAATTCAAATGTTGGCTCACTTCCTCATTTAATGCAGTTTTAAAGATCGAAGCAATTCAAAGGAAGGCATTTGTAGCTCCAATGTCTTAGCTGATGGCAACCCTAATTTGCTGTGAGACCTTAAAGAAACAGTTAATTTCTAAGCCCAAATGAAGTGAGCTTGCTGCCTTATCTGATGGAGGTTGTAGCAGAAGGAGCACCACAATTTGAAACTTTGGGGACAGAGGGCTTTCATGATGAAATTTTAGTTTCTAAGGCCCCAAACAACTTCCATTTACCTGTTCCTCTAAAACCCAGACAAGACACACAAAAAAGTCCAAGTGCTAGAAACTAGGAATTTTTAGCAAAAAGACAAGACCTGTCTACTTTGGGAAGGCACAAATTAGAACATGGTGCAAAAGTAGCATGGTGCAGAAGCACCGAGCAAGCAGGTAGAACTTCCATTCCTAAGTATCCCCTACTTCCAAAGGAAGCAATTGTTGCAGCATGTCCATTTTGCCACAAAAACTGCAACTACAAGGTAGGTTTGCAAAGCAAAGCACTGCTTTAGGACACTGAAGTATTGAAACATCTTATGATTAAAAGTTCATTGGCACCCACAACCTCCTTTAGGATCAGATGCGGGCTACATGAGACCTTAGGATGTAGCACTTCTTCAACCTAGAGGCTATTAAAATGTTGGTGTAGATGAGAACATAACATATCATTGCCATGCATGAACTGTGTGAGTATATGAAGGGTGAGGGCTTTGCGGAGGGACTCGATAAACTTTTCAAACTGGCTATAGCGTTGAACCTACAGAACCCTCACTAGATCATGCAAGGATGACAATGGAGATGAGACAAACCCCAAAAGTACTATTAGCATGAGATATGGCAAGAGCTTGTAGAACTGGTAATTTCATTACCTTCTTTCAACTTGTAAAGAAAGCAAATGCTCACTTTTACCTCTTAGTTACGCCAAAATTATATAGTATACTTCGCAGGTTACTTCGTAGAGATCCTATGAGAGCACTTGGTTATGCTAGCTTGAAACCATCCCTTCCCAAGATCATTGAATCTTCTGATGATCATCCTCATGAGATGAGTGTGGGTGTTGCGAGGAAAAAAGGAGAGGTGTGACGACCCGTTATCCAGGTGTCGCACCCTTAGCAAAAAGGGACAAACATACAAATGCAGAAGCAACCAATCACAATTAAAATGTGACGTTTGGACTCACGACAGTCACACTCCCCATATGTGATAACATAGAATAAGATCTAAATTAAAAGAGAAGAAGTTAATGGCTCTTTTACAAAATAAAAATTTCGGCAGTCTCCACTATTCAATGACCATTTAGCAACTTGGGGGTAAGTATGAAACCTAATAAAACAAATGTAACACTTCTATTATCAAATCAGCTGACATCAATGCCCCTCCTGACCCCCCAACATAACACACCATTGTATATAGTCATTCTATTCTCAAAATCACACATAAGGTATCTATGTGACATAACTAGACATCTATGCATATAACAAAATTCAAACTACTCAAAATAGCACAAATATTTACATGCCTTAGTCAAAACAAAAAGGAGTCGATGACTAGTAGGGATCTAAATCCGTCGACTCAAATGCCTCTACCCGATGGTTCCCTCTCATCTCTCAAATCATTTGAAAATAAGGATATCGAGGTTAGTATAAACTAAGCAAGTATACGGGGGAACTAATAGCATGCATAACAAACAAACAGACACAAAAATATCAACATCACCAATCAAGCATCGGAAATATAGCAAATGGTACCAAAGTTGCACATTAACTTAAGAGAACATCTACAATTGTCACTTTTGGAATCATTATCTTTTTTCCATCTTTGTTGTTCCATTTCAATTTAACAATTAAAGAAAAGAATGGAGTGTCGAACAAAGCTAGTGTATGAAAGTTTGGAGAGCAAGCTAAATTTGGGGATTCCTAAATGAATCTAGATTATTTTTAGGGTTAGACCCTCAAACACTTCACTTGCTTCTAATTCCACCCTCAAAAGGAGAAGAGATCTATTTATATTCCTCAAACTTCGTCCGCAAGTTTCGCACAAGCTTGTGAAACTCTATATACAACCCGTACTCCTCAAGTTTCGCCCGCAGGTTTCGCACAAGCTTTCGGAGGAATTCATATGTAATCACTTTCTATTTATATCTTTTTGTGATTCTCACGATATAATAAACACAAAGTCCACAATCCATCACCAGTTTCACACATAAGTTGTAATCCAACATTACAATTTTACATGCCATACAACCCTTTGAGCACTCAAGAACTTGTTTAACAAATTTCCAGCACAAATAGTTTTAGAAAAAGTGTTATAACTCAAACTACAGTATTTAGATTAAGGTGATTTCAATCGCTACTTAAAAATAAGATAAAAAAGCTATAACTTTTATGTTCATAGCTAGGTTCAATTCTAATTACACATGGAAACACAGATCAATCAAATTTACAGCTCAAAATCCACAACATAGCTTGTGCAGTCATAGAAAAATAAACATAATTTCTCCTGTACAAATCAGATTGAGGTGATTTCAGTAGTCATTTAAAGATAAGATATAGGGCTACAATTTCTATATTTAGAGCTTAGCCCAATTCAGTCCAAAGGATAGCTCAAAATCACAATAAATTTCAAAACAGAAACAGGACAGAAAATAGAGTTTTTTGTAAACTTTGTGCTATGTTTGAAAATTCACCAAAAATTTAATTATCCATGAAACTCTTCAAATCATATGTCATATTAAAGCTATGTAAGTCTAGTTTCATTAGGAGAAAACCTTACTCAATTTGCAGTTATACAAAAAAAGATATGAAATAAAGAACAAGGCATGGTTAAGCTGTAAAATAGAGCAAAATTTTTAATTTCTAAATCTTATGTTCAATATCCAAAATTTCTTTCTTCCTTTCCCCACTCTACTCTTATCACAGCATGATAAAAACTTAAGAAACATCTTATTCATAGTTATTAGGTATTAAATAAACAACCACAAGCAAGGTACTTGCCTTACGATCCTCCAATCTCACTTTATTCTTCTTCCTCTAACTTCCTTGCCTTTCATGTGTTTCCAACTTTTTCTAGCCTTGTTTTGCAGCTTTTCTACATTTCTTTATGTTTGGGACACTAAGTATATAGGTGCTTAATCTATGTTCAAGTGTCCATCTTTCCATCTCTCTCTCTCTTACTTTACTAAAGTTGAATGTGAGTCCTCTCCCAAGTCTAGGTGGTGTAAGTAAATAAGACATATGTATTGTGCCCTATCTAGTAACAGTGTGACATGTGTTCATGGTATCCCTTGTAATATTGTGACACATGTTCCTTGTGGGTCCTACACCAACCCTAATTTGGTTCTATTGTGGACTTATTTCAACCATTCTCATTCACTAATATATCTCACTAATGTATACTAATTCTAGTATAGTCGACCAATGTTTAAAATCACGGACATAAAAACCAAAGCATGTATCATATATATAAAAAGAATTCAACAAATTTTAGCACAAAATAATGCGAAGAAATTAAATGTTCTCAGTAAAATAAAATAAGAAAAATATAAATGCAAATGTAAATACATGATTTAGTAGTTTCTCAAAATGAGGTCTTACAAGAGGTGCTTGGGTATCCTGTAATTGGTGTGGCAAATCCAACCATTGATAGGATTCGATTTGTCATTCAAAGGATAGGTAGCTCAAGAGATGGCTGCCCATGTGCTTTGGCATAATTGAGTGAAGAGCCTATTGTCACGCCCCGAATCGGGAATCGTGAACAGCCGCCCGTTGTCCTGGATGTCGACTGTATTTCTACAAAAAATCGGGCAGAAGCTCCCCATAAATCGGAGGTCTCTCATGTACAATTTAACATGTTTAAACCTGTATAATTCAAAATCATCCTGAAAATAAAACAATTGGTCATCCCGGCCTCTCCAAAACCAACAACACCCATAGCCGACATCCAGAACAACGCAAGACTATAAAAATCTATTAACAAACCTAGTCACAGACCTCTACTATCATGCTTAACTAGAGCATGAGCAGCCGCTATACCGAGCGGGCCTAAGTTTTTATACAATTTACAATAATTTTTCCAAGTAACATTCAAATATATACAATCGCCTCAATGCAAATAAAATATGAGAGTTTCCCAAATAAATATACATAAATTATACAGTCATCCCAAAATAAGTACACGGCCAACTACGGACCTCAACAAGACCTCGCAGGATCGAAAATATAATACGTAATTCAAGGTTTAGCTTAAACTTAAAACCTCACCGTCCAGAATAACTAGATCCATCAAAATCTCTAAACTCTGAAGTATCGCTCCAGCACAACAATCCTGTCTAAGGGAGGAAAGAAGAGGGGTGAGTATCTATGAGAGGATACTCAGTAAGCGAGGGGATTAATCTCAAGTATTAATAGTGTAAGTGAACATTGGAGTGTCAAATAATATCATTTGTAACCAATAATTCAAATTTCGCAGTAAATCATGATATTTCCGAATAAAATGAACTCATTTAATCATTCACACGATATCATACATATATGCATCCATTTAAAATCAAGTAGATCATAAAGCAAGCCGAAAGGATCTTGGCAAAGGTCAACCATGACCAAGGACAGGCGCATCGGGGGTGTTATTATGCAAAGTGTTTCAAAAGTAGCTCTCTACCCCTATGTTGGCCGTGGGCTTAGCTCCTTGCTTACCCAGACTCGTCAAATAGGACCCCGCCCGGTGCTAGACGGTGGTGTCACACACGTCCTCCCCCGATGTGGGTTCAACCGGCCGCGCCTATGAATAAATATAAACTGGACATTTGCGGATACCTCCTGCAGAAGCGTATCCGGGCAACCCATGCCTCTGCAAAGTCCCTTCGTAGTTACGGAATCATCAATGTCATCATCATAGTATCACAAGCGCACAACGTCCCGCAAGTAAAAATCATATCATCACAAGTGGGCATCCCAGTGCCCTCACAGATCTTAAAACGTTTCAAATCCGTGTGCCAATACAATTTTATCGAAATTATTTAAATTCAACAAACCAATGCAATGGTCAAATAGCAAACATTCCGTTTCTCAAATCATGGTACAGTTTCGTTTCTTTTCAAACATGGATGCATAATCGTAGAAATCATAACTACGACACTCCAATAATCACAAAACAGATTTGAATTTCAATTCCATACGTCGAGACAATGCATATCAAAAGCATGTTTTATTAAAAACACGATAAAATCAGGTTTCACTATTTCATGCAAGAGATTAGGGTCTCACTCACATTCTAGGGAGGGTAATCACTCCCTATTTCCAAAATAAATCCGAATTTGACTCCTCGAGTCTCCAACAAGATCAACATAATCAAAGTATCACATAAATCATCAAATTTTCAATTATTCTTAGGGTTTATCATTTTCCCTAAGTTTGTACAAACCTTAATTCTCCAATTTATGAATAAACTCCAATGTCATTAATTTTCATTCCATTTATAAGTAAATAACCATATCAAAATTAAGTTAAATTCAAATCTAAAATCGTTCAAAATCGAAAACACGTCTAAATACATAAATTCCCTATAAATTAGAAAAAATTTTGAAAATTCATACACTTTTCAATTCAAATCCGATTTCTTCAACCCATATGTCATTTTCAAGGTATTGAAGCCTATTTTCATAATACGAAAATTTTATTTTGATTTCCTATATGCAAGACAACTTATAATGGAAAAGACTACATCGGTCCTTAAACTCAAATCCCAAGGAAAGCTATATAAACCAATTAAACAAAACCTTAATACTATCTAAGATATTCTTCCATACTTCGCAATCCAATTTATATCGAATTCTAGATTTAACCTAAATAATTTTATATGAAATTGCAGGAAAGTACATTTCCTTTGAGTCGAACTTATTTCAAAGCATACATATAGTTTCAAATTATAATTTCAATCCTAAATTCGATAAATAATTCGAACGTCCAAAAGAATTGCATTTCCCTCACCTAGGGTTTTGCGCAGTTTACAATCCCGTGATCCAAGCGTTGTGCAATTCAGTCCGGGACCTGAAATGCTTCAAATTCGAAGCAAGAGTCAGCAATTAAGTCTAAATTACCAAGGAATCGTAACCCTAGATTTAACTCATCTTACCCAACGTAGAAAACGAAGTCTGCAGGCGACTTAGAGCTCTGTGATAATCGCAGAAGGCTCACCACAGTGAGCAACTCATGGTCGAGCGGACAGGGTGGGGAGACAGGGCTGTCGTGCGCGGGAAGGATAGGGAGAGACAGGGTCGCGCACGCAGGGGAGAGAAGAAACAGGCGGCCGCGTGCTGGGGATGACTGCCAGAGGAGTTTCAGCAGCGGGTGGTGGAGAGAGAGAGAGACTGTGAGGGACGGAGAGTGAGAGAGATTTCGCTAGAGAGAGACAAAGAATGAGAGATGAGAGGGCGATGGAGAGAAACGGTGAGGGGTTGACTTGGTGGTGGTCGAACCACCGTGGGGTGGCGGAGTCGAGTGGGCAGTGGAGCAGGGCAGTGGTGGCGGAGAACCGCGAGAGGGACAGAGAGAGACTCGCAGGTGAGAAAGAAGCCGAGAGAGATAGAGAGAGAACCGAAGGGAGAGGTGGAGAAGGGAGAGCGGTGGTCGGAGATGGTGGTGTTGATGGCGGTGGATGGCGGAGAGGGCGAGCGGGGAGGCGAAGAGGCGGGTGAGGGAGGGCGGCGGCGGCGAGGGAGAGAAAGAGGGGAAGAGAGAGGGAAATTAGGGCTTTAAGCCCTAATTTCGACTTTTTTTTTATAATTATTTAAATGAGTAAAAATTTAAATAAATAAATGAATAAGTGTGTGTGTATATATATGTATATATTTTTATACTCACCCTACAAATCAGAAGTACAAACATTTTAAATATACCAAAAGTTCGATTTAAAAACCCCAAAATAAAAAATCAATAAAAATTAAATATTTTTCCATAGATATATAAATTGATGATCATTTTATTAAATTCAAAAACGGAAATAATATACGGACACCGTAGTGTCGGTGTTACACCTATGATCTATATTAATGGCAAACCATGTGTGCTTCGTAAGGTTGAAAGACCATACAAAAACATGCTGGAGTATAAGGAGATTGATCGCGAGAGAGTTGAGAGAATGGAAGCTTGGCTGAAGGATGATATATTGAGAGAGGCCAAAAGATATGGTGGTGCTATAATGGTCATTCATGAATAGTTGATAGCCAAATATTTGATGCTTGGGAGCATATGTGCAGAGGAACAACCATTCCCAAGGCAAGGCAGGGTTAACTTCACTTAAGCAAGTGGAGGCTCAAGCAAAGAATCTTAGCCAATTGAAACTGCATATAGAGGAACTTGAAGAAAAGGAAAGAGTAGCAAATGAAAGTACTAAAAGACTAATGCTAGACATTGTTGTCGAAGATAAAATTACTAGATTGAAAGTGACTACAGAACAAGAGGTTGTAGTAGGTAGAGCTATTGAGCAAGAATTTTTGGGAAGCAGCTCTCTGCTAGGAGCTTGAAGAGGCTAAGTAGGGTATGTTAAAGTCCAAAGAAGAAGATAAGGGTGAAGAGTTCTTAGGAGTTCTTGAAGACTTGAGGAGATCAATCTTGAATTCGAGATTGAGGACAAACTCTTTGTCCAAGAGGAGAGTAATGGCATACACAATGCATATCATTGGAAAGAATTATCTTGGAAAAATATTTAAAAATTAGTAAGAATGAAGGATTTTAAGAAAAATAATAGTTTTCTTATTTTATTTGATAGCAATCCTTTTAAAAATAGTAGTTATCTTAATTTTGGAAATCCTTCATATTAGCAATGATTTTAAGAATTTGTTTTTAGTACAAATTCTATTTTATTGTAAACTCCAGCTTCTTTATTTAAAGGTAATATGATCAATAAAGAAAAAAGTCTAATTATCATAAAAGAAGTGTAATAGAAAAATTGTTAGGGAATAAATTCTCAACCATCAAATTTCAGGTCTAAGAGAGAGAAAACTCTAGTAAGGGAAAAGAGAAATTCCCGGTAGAGTATCCATTGACTAGATCCTCTATTGGGGTTCATACCACTTGCCTTCCTACACTATCATCTGAACCATCAACTAAGCTTAATGGTGGTTTTGACAATGTTACAGTCCTTGGTCTGACCCCAAAGCCCAAATCAAGCATCTTTGCACCATTCTTCATCCCAAACAATCTCTTCATAGGGATAATAGTTTCAAATGCAAGAATCATATCAAATGCCAAAGGAGTATTGCCCAATACATTCAATTGGTTTGAACCAGAAAGACTAGCTTCACTAAACTCTAGCAAGGCCATAAGAAATCTACCACTGATCATCCCTATCAGGCCATTGGAACCATGTGAGTTTGAAAAGTGTCAGACAACAACATGGCTAGATGATCAACCAGCCAAATCAGTAGTCTATGTTGCCTTTGGAAGTAGGACAACAATGTCAAAAGATCAAATAAGAGAACTAGGAGAAGCATTGGAGCAAAGTGGGCATAGATTTTTGTGGGTTCTAAAGGGTAGTATAGTTGATAAGGATGATTCAGAAGACCTAAAGAAGTGCTAGGAAATTGATATACCAAAAGAAACAAGAAAATCTTGATTGTGATTGAGGGGAGAGAAAATCAAGAAAAAGTTTGGACATATTCTACCTTAGAAGATCTTATCAATCACTATCAATGAAATTCAGTAACAGAAGCAACATTTGTGCGGAGTACCCATGTTGGCTTGGCCACTAAATGGTGGCGAAAGGGTGAAGGCAGAGATGTTGATTAAAAAAGCAGGGTTAGGAATATATGAGAGAGATGTTGGGGTCGGAGTGGGGAGAAGTTGGTGAAAGCAGAGGGGTTGGGGTATTAGTTTAGAATGCCCATGAGGGGCATTTTAGACATTTGCATTAAGGTTAGTGGGGTAACTCCCACTAACCACATCTTAACCACTCCCCTCCATTCTCTCCATATTGGTTGAAACACCTTGGTGAAAGGATTCTATTCTACGTGATAGGAAGTGTGCAACAATGGTGAAAAGTTCTTGAGAGAGAATTTTAATTGAGGGTTTGAGATATTTTCGAGTAGGAAAATTTCTCCCGTCACGATGATCGCCGGACTGAGGATTGCGGCGTTGTGACATTGCGGTGGTGGTTCGATTAACATCGTGATCACCATCCCGACCGCGAGATCCGATCGAGGGACGTACGGTCGATTTTTTGGGCTCTGCATATTCGAGGTATTTATATCCTATACCCAATCTATATTTATTTTTCCCGAAAATTATTTATGAATGCTTCCGCTGCATGTTGAATCAATTAATTCCAACATTGGTATCAGAGCGATACGTTGGATTAAAAATAATTTTCGGGTTAATTTTTGGGTATAAAAAATATTGGGTTTAAAATTTGGGGTTCGGATCACGGATGAGTTTCGTGAATCCAAGAACACCACTGCGTTCCCCATGATCCCTAGAACACGAAAATAATTTTTTCGTAATTTTCTGAGCACGATTAGGCGAAGAAAATTCCGGTTGAATGTTTCGGCCGTGAATAGTGACCGACCCCTTCAACCTTAGATTTGTCGAGTTTTAGGGCAAATCGATGCATAAAATTTATAGATCTGTAATCATTGTTTCGTGCTCTTCAATTTGGTATATATATTGCATATGATTGTGGCCGGAAAATTGGGTTTCAAATTTGGCCGCGGAGGGTCAGATTTTTGGATCCAAAATACGCCGAGTTTAGGGCGCAATAATTCCAAAAATCGAGTCAAGGATGTTTGGAATAAATGGAATTAGAGATTTCATAAAAAATCCGGTCAAAATGGTGCCGGAAATGAGGTTTTCCGGCAACCGGGTCGAAAGACCCGGTTACAGAAACATCGGGCGAAGAAGACGAAGTCCAGACCCGCGGGCGCGTGAGATACACGCGCGAGGAAGGCGAGTGAAGCAGCAGGGCGCGGAGCGTGTCCTTCACGCGCGGGAAATGGAGCGTGAGAGGACGGGTCGTCTGGGTCGGTTACGACCCGGACACGTGTCTCCCGACCCACGACCCATGGAACCGGACCGGTTCGGGTTCCGACCGCATCCGGATCCGGAACCGACACCACGCCCGCGGGTCGCGCGCGTGCAGGCGCGTGACCTGCGCGCCTGCGCGTCAGGCGCGTGAGACGACGCGCGGGCGCGCGGCGCGCGCGTGCGCGCAGCGCGTCTGGCACGCGCCAGAAGCTGTTCTCGGCGCGTGGAGGCGCGTGGGACGCGCCGCCGGTGCGTGGCGGCGCGTGGGACCTCCGGCGGCGCGTCAGGTTGTCCGGAATTGAAATTTTTCAATTTTTGAGGGTCCTACATCCGTAAAAGTGACTTTTTGTGGGTTTTTGTGCATCGAATCCTAGTCCAAACGATGAGATGCTATCCCGAATTGTGGTGTATGGTGTCTGTTGATTCATACGCTCATCTTGGGGTATGTATTTGAATTATTTGGGTCTTGTTGATTCGTAGGGTGCATAAAATGTTTGAATAAGCATCACAATTCACAACTATCTCATTGACTGCTTCTAAAATTGTCGTATTTGATTTTTGCAAGGGGGATAAAATTGAATGGTGATAAATACGAGATTTTTCACTGATAGATTCAATTTATCCTCGAGGAGCAAGATCTAATTAAAATACTGAGGCATGGGATGGTGGACTCCAGGGAGGGTTCCACACCTCAGAGAGACGGGATTAGGAGACATTACGTGCATGAAAGAGGAATGATAGCCGAGTCAGGGCAATCCTCATGAGTAGCATGCACGATGATGTGATCCCAGTCTATGAGCAATATCCTACGGTTTTATCGGTTTGGCTCACCCTATAAAAGAGTATTGTGGTGCTCTTACAGATCCTAAGATGAGGATACTGACTTATAAATGTAACAACTTATAAGAAAAGGGTTGATCATATGATGATACAACATTTGATAAAAATGTCGAGTATGATCGCCGAGTTGGGGAATGTGACCGAGCCCATTTCGGATATATTTTCTTGTACTGGATGTGATCCAGTTCTTTATCTGATTCATGAGAAATCATGAAAGTCTATTTCACATACGACGAAAGTATTCGCACTTTCACTAATGTGAATAGGCACAGTGAGCTCGAGTAGGAACATCTAGAGGCGAGTAGGCCATACTCGGGTCATGATTATGCGATGGAGTCGAGCAAGGACTGCTGTGTGACTCGAGCCTCAGGTAAGAAGAAAACCATCCGAGAAAACCGATAATACTTCGCAACTCGAGATAGGAGCGCGCTTATAAAGTTTCGTCTAGTAAGTCCTCAAGTAGGAGGATTTACGTACAGAAACGGAGTGTTTTGTTGACATTAGAGGGAGTAGCACTTGCAAGTTAGAGTTGCAAAGTAGCTAGACTCTGTATGCCCTTTACGCTCCAAAAGTTCGACAGAACTTGATTTCAGATTAGGATATGCTCTGTTAATTTAGAAATTTAAAATTTTTATTTGTTACGACAATTCTATGATTGGTTCTATTTTGGTCCGTGAGGGACTGAATGCACTGAAAATGATTTCTTTTCAATGGTATTTCTTGTTGTCCTCTTAGTGTGAGAGAGGATGAACCGGTTAGCAGTGAGTGGCTTTGTAGAACCCGCTAACCAGTCTTGCCTAGACGGCAACTTACAAGAAAACCATTCGACAATGCAATGAGGGCTGGGACTCCATTGCAGTCGGTTCACTCCAATACCTGTGGCCTTATGAACGTGAGAACCTGAAATGGTGTTGGGTACTCTATTACGTTCATAGACAATTACACGTGTTTCGGTTACATCTATTTGATCTCGCGCAAATCTAAGGCATTGAGGTGCCTCAGGAGGTAATTAGCGAGGTTGAGAACCAGATAGATCTGAGAGTTGAGATACTCATAACCGATTGAGAGCACGAGTATTTGTCTAAAGAGCTCTATTTCAAGAAAGGCATTACGAGAAACTGACTATTCCTTGCTACTCAGTGGAGTAGAGTAGCCGCGAGAGAGGAATAGGACTTTGTTTGAGACGGTGAGGCCGATGATGGCGCAAACCAATTTACTCGTTTCCCATTGGGAAGATGCGTTATTGGTTGCAGTCTATGTTCTCAATCGTATTCTATTGAAGTCCGCAGTCAGTACTCCATATGAGCTTTGGACAGGGAGGCAGCCTGACCTTAGCCATTCGAGATTATGGGGTTATGCATCGTATGTTTACTATTTCTCGCATTTACACAGCGAGTTAGGCTTGCGAGAAAAGAAATGTATTTCTAATGAGCATACAGATGGCATTCTCACTGAGATTGAGTCTCATGATGCCGAGATACTTGAAAGTGATTTCCCTATGAGAGGTGAAATCAATTAGGACTTTACCTTTTTATGAGATGGATGAGCCTAGTGGTTGGCTAATCCCAGTGGCAGGATCCAAGAATCCATTACGGATCTAGGTTCTAGTGGGAGCGATCCATCTAGAGGTAAAAAGGTTTCCCATCCTCTTAAGAGTAGTCGAGGATGCGTACCTAACCGTCGCTTCCCGATTGAGGGAGAGGCTCTCAGTATGACTCTTGAGGATTACGAGAAACCTTTAACTGTCCTAGAGTTTCTTGAGGGTTCTATGGAGGACCATTGATTATAGGCCATGGGTGAGAGGAGTTGATGATAATCAACAGGATCTGGGATCTAGTTGATTTACCTGAGGGAAGTAGGGCCGTTGAGAATATGTGAGTTCTCAACATCAAGAAAAAGGCCGACGGATCGGTGTAGAGGTATAAGGCCTATCTGATAACCAGGGGTTACTCAGACTGAGGGCGTGTTACCTCGATCCATTTACTTTTAGCGATTGTCGTGGACATGATTTGGATCTGGAGTGAGACCAGATGAACGTTGAGACTGTTCTCCTAAGTGGGAGTTTTGGATGAGGAGATCTACAAGGAACAGCCATCTGGCTTTATACTTGTAGATCAGGATGACAAGGTCCATTGACTTCGGAAGTCGACATGCGACCTTAATCATCAATCCAGGCAGTGGCGCTTAAGATTTCACGAGGAGGTGACATCTCATGGTTTCGTGATGATCGATGAGGATCATCGCGTATACTTTTTACGTTCTTGTGATCATGTCCTCATGTGAATGACATTCTGTTGACTGGGAATAACAGAGAGTATCTGATGACCACGATAACGTGGATATTGTCGAGTCTTGATGTGAAGAACATGGGTGAGACTCAGTTCTTCCTCGAAGTTAAGATCCAGAGAGATCGCTCGAGACAGGTGTTGACCCTTCTACAGGAGTCAAACATCAAGAGAATTCTCGAGTACTTCGAGAAGATCGACTACGACCTTAAAGATACTCTTATCACTAAAAAAGTTAAAGCCTAATTCTTGACATACGCCCTAAGACTCAGAAAATGACAAGGGAAATGAGTAGAATCCCTTGTTCCAGTGCACTGAGTGATCTGATGTACGCAGTGTCGCGTACACGTTCAGACGTTTGATTTGCAGTCACTATGATAATTAGGTATCGATCGAATCCTATAGGGGATCACTGGAGAGCAGTGAAAGGATTCCGAGATATCTCGAGAGAACTGCGGACCTCTTCTAGTGTTACGGAGGAGGTGATTTGCATCTTATTGAGTATTCAGATACCAACTGGGTTGGTGATCTGAACGTATGCAAATCGATATTAGGTTTTACTGTCTTGGAGTAGCAAGAAGTAAACCTGTATATCTCTATCTATGATAGAGACTGAGCTTATGAGATGCTCAGCGGCAATTCAGGAGAGTGTTTGGCTCCGGAGATTTCCGGATCACTTAGGGGTTGTGTCAGATAGTGGGAGGCCAGTGATGATTTATTGAGAAAATCATGCCGCTTTTTGACCACACTTGAGACCCTAAGTATCAATAAGTCCAAACACATTGATACCTAATACTATGTTATGAGAGACATCACCGAGAAGGGTGAAGTGACAAATTAAGTACATTACTATACAGCATGTTGGCTGATCCCTTCAACAAACCCATTGTGATAGATTCATGTATGAGATATTGGAATTATTGGGTTTGGATACATATTGACATTTCTCATTTTGTACTGATGCTTATTATGTTATATATATGACATGTGTGCATGATTGGGTCACTTATTTATTGCACTATTTTAATTGTCATATATTTTGTGATATGTTGTGATAAATGATATGTCGGGCAGGCGTGGTCGACTCTCTCACACGAGTGACCACCTCCAGCTCTGAGTGAGCGGAGATGAGACGGTTTCTAGTTGTAAGAGGCTTTGAGAGTGGCCCTACTAGAACATAAGTCGCCCTGATATGTGTTCAGGATGAGGTCATATGCGATATGACCGGCATGGACGTACCCACATCCATGTTGCCTGTAAGTAGCCAGGTTTGAGATCTCAGATATCACCTGCGACTAGTGATATTGTCTCTGAGATACTCTCTCTGAGATCTCTGGGTAAAGTCTTATGTGTAGACTGAGTCCCATACCTGCACAGTGTTAGAGAAATCTGACATATACCCTTTGAGAGATGGGAGAATAACACTGTGGCACGCGTTTCATACCGCGTGTGATATGACGACCAGGGATAGTGGGAGCATTATTTGAGACACTGATATGATTTTGATCCCCGTTCCCACTGTGTGAGACCCGAGATCCATTGGGTGGGATCTCATGTACCCTTATCACTTTCGACTATTTCTAGAAGTCTTGGCTCAGTGTTGCTACTTTAGTCTGTTTACCGATGGCCCGGAAGATAAATTGAGGTCTGAGGGATAGGTCTAGGAAAGCAGCTGAATTGAGGCTAATAGATTCGAGTTTGGGAAAAGGAAGACCAATTGACATTACATCATTGTGTTGTATTCACCGGCTAGCCTATTATGTCTATCCATGTTGGGATGTAAGCATAATAGTGGATACACAGTCGAGCATTTATTGGGGATTACTTTCGTTGAGGAAAGTAGCTCGATGGATGTAATTAGTCTTGGATCTGGGGTGTAGCGAGTTCTTTTGATACTAACGATGGCTTCTCGATCATCCTAACAGGTGCATCGAGAGGTTTTTGCTTGCAGGTGTACTCGCAGGTCGCACGACGCCCAATCCTGTATGAAAGTCCAGCAGGGTGATGTGATCGCATGAGTTGTGATTTTGTGACGAATATTAAAATGTCCTCGCGTGCAAGTGGGAGATATTAGTTTAGAATGCCCATGAGGGACATTTTAGACATTTGCATTAAGGTTAGTGGGGTAACTCCCACTAACCACATCTTAACCACTCCCCTCCATTCTCTCCATATTGGTTGAAACACCTTGGTGAAAGGATTCTATTCTACATGATAGGAAGTGTGCAACAATGGTGAAAAGTTCTTGAGAGAGAATTTTAATTGAGGGTTTGAGATATTTTCGAGTAGGAAAATTTCTCCCGTCACGATGATCGCCGGACTGAGGATTGCGGCGTTGTGACATTGCGGTGGTGGTTCGATTAACATCGTGATCACCATCCCGACCGCGAGATCCGATCGAGGGACGCACGGTCGATTTTTTGGGCTCTGCATATTCGAGGTATTTATATCCTATACCCAATCTATATTTATTTTTCCCGAAAATTATTTATGAATGCTTCCGCTGCATGTTGAATCAATTAATTCCAACATAGGCTAGGAGAGCTGTTGTGGTTGGTCGGAGCTCACACAAGGCTCTAACTGAAGCTTACAAAAAAAGCTGGAATTACTTTGGATCTTTAGTTACCCTTCTATATCAACATGCTTCCACTCAGAATGAAAATGAGTGAGCATACATAGAGGCGTAGTAGCAGTAATAGAATGAAATATGGGTAAGACCAAGTAGCATACTTTCTTGTTTCACAGTTAGACAACAGCACTCCGATTGAAAACTCCTTGCTGTTTACCACCATCATAGAGGATAAATTATAGTTTTCCCCATTAAAAAAAATTAAATCAAGCAGTTTTTTCAAGTTGACTTAACAAAAATTTAAAACTTTAGAACGTAGAGAAGCCAACCCAAGGGCATAGATTATCGAGTTTCACTGGCTTATGGACACAATGCACACTATGAACCTATATTAAAATATAGTACCTGTAAGAAAAATCTCTCCTCCAGTTTGCGCTCTGAATAGATTCTTATATATATATATAGACAAGGTGCGGCCCAAGTGAAAAAATTTCTCTATTTTTTTATGACTTTTAGTTGGTCCAAAACATATAAATTCAGTTAATCATGTTCAGATGGGCTGATGATTAAAGTTTTAAATGGTTCAAACATGTTAGGATATAACATGGCCAAAAAAAAAAAGATAAAAAAATTTGGACAAGCATGTAATGTTCATTGGATAGTAGTATGAAATACAAAAGGTAGTGATATGGAAGTACATTATCATCTTGGTTTTATTATGAAATACAAAAGGTAGTGATATGAAAGTACATTATCATCTTGGTTTTATTTTGTTGACATAGCATGATATTTTAAGATTGTTAAGATCTAAAGGTTTTACTTGCTTCCACTTGATTCAGCAGAGCATGGTGTATAATTTTTAACCAAGTTCTCCACTTTTGTTCTGCATATGAAAGGTTCATATGCTTTCTGAAAATGCTTGATATTTGTAGTTTTGTAGGCAACTTCCACAGGACTATGATAGATGAAACAAAGTTGTGGCCGCTTGTCAATTTTAGCAATTATAGTTGGAAGTAGATTGGTATTCTGTAACACAAAATAGTGGTTGCTTGTCAATTAGAGCAGCTATGGCTAGAAATAGATTTATACCATATATAAAAGTTAGAATGATCAACCAAATTATAAATAAATTGTTTGTTTTATTATTCTATGTTATGTTTAAGAAAAAATGTTATTTTGTTGATGAGCGTCTTTCAGTTTTAGAGTTGTGAAGGTCATAATCTTTTTAGGTTCTTTGCCATATGCTATATCATGCAAACAACTTGTGCTGCCTTCAAGTTTGATTGCAATGATAGCTTTGATGCAATAAAGTGGAGTTGTTGTTAAGTAGCATTTACTTCACTGTATGTTGATACTAAAATTTATAGACACAGTGAGGTGATTTAAATATGTGAAGATCTTGGTTCAGCATGGACATATTTTAGAGTTGCAGAACATGCTCTATGTATTGGAGAAATCTATAGCTTTGAAGCAATCTTGGCATGCATCAACAATTGTTTTTTCCTTTTACCCGTGTCGGCTCCTTCTATTATAATATGAATTGTAAACGAAGGTCAAAAGTTAAATGACAATATTTGTTAATGTAATACTTACAAAATTGTAAACATACCTCTTCCAATTGTTTCTCATTACTAATATAGGTATGGCTTGTGAACTGTCAACTGGTGGTAGAAGAGTAAATGGATCTTCATAGTATTTCTTTTTCGTCATAAACTGGATTTCAACAGCATTGTTTTAGTACCTATATAAAATAGGTAATTGGGTAAAAATTTTGTGAGCATAACGTGGTTCATGTAATACAATTTTCAAAAGTTTGGTTTTAGTGGGATACCAGGATTTTAGATGCATGGCCTTTTTCATGGATGGATTAATGAGGATAGCTGAATCTTTTTATGTCGTGAGCGATAAATGTCTGGCACATAAAATTTTTCAAATATAGTTTAGTATAGAAGACTTTATCATTCATGAGTCATACATAGATTATCATATTACAACTATATATTAGTGAAAAAATTTGCACTTGTTGATGGAACTTACAATTTTTTGTAATGACCTTCAATCTCAAACTGATGATAACTGGTGGAGAGGAATTTTTTCTTTTTTTTTTTTTCTTTTTTTTTTTTTTTTTGCTTTCAACGATCTTTCCTTCTTTGGCTTGAATTTCGTCGTACAAAGTCAACAAAATCAATATTTTTCTTCGAGCCAAACAATAGAAAAGTTAGGAAAAATTGTTTGTTAGTTGTAGTGAATGTATGCAATGAATAAATAATTCTTACTCTTCATTTATGATGACCAATTTGTTATTGAGTTAAGAGGGGGTGAATTAACTCTCTTTAACTCTTTTTTACTGGAATCAACTATTTTGAAGGCTTGATACAAATAATTGAAGAAAGAGAGAAACAAGAGACACTAGGATTTTTAAAGTGGCTCCACATGTACACCCACTACTAAGCTCTTCACTCGGATTTTCAACTCCACTAACTCAATATGGTTACACTCTCTTGATTTCTACAGAGAACCTAGGACATCCAAATCTGATTTTCTCTTAGGTACAAGATCAAATCTATACAAGTGTTCACTCAACACTTGATTTTTCTTACTACAAACTCAAAATCAAGACGCCTCTTGATATATTACAATTGGACTTACAAGAAATTTACGATGAAGTAGAGAAACATAGACTTGAAGACTTAAAGTTTAAAGCACAACAAGAGAGGGATTAAATCACATGTTAATACAATAAATTTCTCATACTTTCTCTCTCTTCAACAATGGTATCTTCAAAGCTCTTGTTTGATTGGTTGAAGATAGAGACGTTGGAGCTCATTAATTTCTTTATTAAATGCTTCAACTACCCACTCGCTTTTGGTAGATTTGAACATTGTTGCTTGATAGGTCAACCTCTCCTTTTGATAGGTTGATTCACATTTGAATTGATTTGAACGTTGTTTCTTGATGGATCGACCTCTCCTTTTGGTAGGTTGATTCATATTTGAATTTTCCTCAAAGCTTTATTGCTGAGGGTTGATACATAGTAGACTTAGCTAATACAAAATTTGTGCTCTATTTTTCAAACCTATACTGCTCATCCATATGTTGCTACACAAAGCATGTGAGTTGCTAAGCTACATAGAGATGGTCTATGCATTTTGATAATGGTTCGATACAATTTTTTTGCTGTGACATTTTTCTGAAGTTCAATCATTGTAAATCGATACATTTATGTACTTGGGTGGATACATGTAAATATTGATTCAGATATTTGACATTCAAAGCATTATGGGTCGATACAAACTATATGCAGGGTCGATTCATTTTTCTAAGAAGTGTGAACCATACTTAGAAGATTTGAAATTCTAACGATTATACTCATATAGACTTGCTTTGTCTCATGTATCTCTATAACATGTTTCATGGGTCGATATGCTAAATCATTTGATTGATATATTTAAACTTTGCAGTAAACTTTTGAGAGCAGGTTATTGCATATCGATATATACAATATCCTGAAATGTTATACATATTACTCTTAGTTGATATATTGAATCATTGGGTTGATACATTTTAACTCTACAATGAGCTTCTGAGAGTATATTATTGCATATCGATATATCCAATATCATGGATCACTATATCCCTCGGTCAATATACACTGGTCTTTGGGTTGCTATATGCAGTCTATTTCATTACAAATTTTATGAGAGTATGATCTTTTATATGAATATATTCTATGCTATGGCTCTATACAGTATAATTCTGAAAACATGAATCTAAGTACTAAACCATTTTACTCGACAGTTATCATTAGAACATCATCAAGGTTTTCACTCCTAATCATCATTAAAGCAAGAACTTTAAACATCATCAAAGTTTTAAATTGACTCTTAATCATCATCAAAGCATATTTTACTTAACACATTTCTTGAGCAATTGTTGGCTTTCCTTTGAATGTGAGTTCTTTTGTTGTAAAAGTGTGAACAACTACCGGAAACATGTCTAAAATTAAAAGGCTAAATGAATTTGATATTCCTACATAAGTTTAATTAAACAGAATTATGAATCAATTTGAAGAAATGATGGACTACTTAATGGATCTTCTTTGCCACTTAAATTCTAGAGTTCATCAAAATGGTTGAAGTGAAAATTGAGTCGAAAGAGTGCATTTTCTTTATCATTTAGTTCCTCAATGATAGTTTCATCGTTGATTACCCAATAATATAAAAATTTTGTGTCTTAGTAGTCATGCTTGTGTCACAGATTCTTGCGTTTGAAATGTAATATCTTTTATATGAAATTAATGTGTGCTTGAAATCTTTTATATAATCATGTCCAATTATTGCATAAACTTATGTTCCCCACATAATAAGTAGATCATGTAAGGATTTTTTTTTAAAAAAAAAAACTCATGCATTTGCTTCATTAATAGAATTTTGCAAATGAAAAGTTACATACCTTTGATTTAACAAGGAAAATGTGCCGGTAGTTTCTTGTAACTGATTCTTGTTTGTTTATAGATCTATGAGATTTTTCAGTCACTTGAACAATCACAATCCATTTTGATAGATTGTTATGAATGTCTAATATCTTGAAACACTTATCAGACATTATTGAAAAGGAAAAGAGGTTGAAACTTTTGTTTACCTGTTTGAGTCATTAAGAGGAATTGGTTCTACTTTAGTGATAGTTAAATTGTAGAAAAAAATATGATGTTCGCATACTCATCAAACACAGAAGTATGTATATAAGCGATTAAGTATTCTTAGAATTTAGTAGTTTTGCAGGAGCAGTCCATTTTGATTGAGTGTGTAAAGAACGTAATCTGATAGTAGAAGCAAGCAAAAAATTCTCATTGTTTGATTATTTTATTGATGTTTACTCATATGTTATAAAGTGATTAGCAGAATTTGTGGAGTAGATCACCTAAAGTTTTGTTTGGATGTCAGTCAATATTGCATGCCAAGTGTCAAAAGATCTTGATAGTAATTTTATGTTTGTAACATTAAATTTGATGTATTTTTATGGTACAAACATTACAATGTTGTTAGTCTATACAAAAGAATTAGGAGAATTCTGTTTCGTGGTAAACAAAGTTGGCATTTGGGGAAATTATTTTAGAAAAAGTGTTAGATGGATATTGAGAAAGAAATGGTTTTAGTGTGATAATGTATGAATTCCTTTTAAGGAGACCAAATAATTACTGAAATCAGAAGTAAGAAAGAAACAGGAACTTCACTAATAATATTTCTTTTCATGGATACTGCCAAGAACTTTGCCATAGGTTGTAATGCTCACCAATGCTTAACTATCTACTTAGTTTAGCATAAGATCTAGCTACTAAGTTGTTTTAGTACAAACACTACTACTAGTACTACTATATACAATTCATATTATCATCCATTGAAAGCCTTTGTCTACTGGTCACAATGGATGATAATATGAAGCAAAATACTAATTCTAAGGAATGCAACCAAATATGAAGTTGGCAAAACTATTCTTCACTTGTACAAGTTTTCACTGCAATTTGTTCTTCCCACGACTCCTTTTAGATGGAGTGAGGTTTGCATGTTCTTCATTTGCATCTATCTCTACCACTTAGATAAAGTTGACCGTGTTCTACTTGAACTTGTGTTTAATGCCAAATTCTAGTATTTTTTTGGTGGAGTGGAGGGCGATGCTCTCAATTGTTGGTCAAGATTGTGAGAAAGTTCTTCAAAAACAATCTTTATTGTTAGAGTGAGGAATTGATGTTCAGCTGACTGTTCTATAGATTGGGCAAGAGAAGTAACAATGATAGCACCTTGAATATTTGGTTGATTTGTGAAGAGTTGATTCTATTGTAGCTCTTCATTTGTATAAACTTTTACAACACTGTATCTTTTGTTCTTTTGTCTTTGGTAATCTGTCTCAGATGATCTAACAAAGCAAACTATTTGATATTTTGCAATAGAAGTTGCAAGATCATTCTCCACAGCTTGATCTTGCTAGAATAACAATCATTATATCAATTGTTCTGGTATATTTGATAGCCATTTTAATCTAAATTAGTTTTAGAAGTTAATTGTGCCTAATGTATAAATATTAATCTTACTGGCATGCTAGTAGGGAAAAAAGGTAACGTAGTATATGATGTAATAATAGATTAGATGGAGGAAAGCTCACATGTTCATTTATTCTTTAAGTTGAAGAGCAGTATAAGCTATTACTTTCTCAACATCAGTAGTACATATGTTTATATTTATAGTTCCACTTTCATCAGCGACCATAATTCATATTCGACTTATAATACAAATAATTAAAGGAGAAATGAATATATTTGTGTAGATATTCAATATTTGTACCATGTTCAGAGGATTCATGTGCTAAAGAATTTATCTCAGCTGAACTTCACTTTTTTCTTTGCATGATGTGCATTTAATTATCCAATCTAAATCAGCATTAATTGTTTTGAAGTAGTTTGCACAAACTGTGAGCCAAAATCTTTTCTAATTTGAAACCAATGTAGTGTGTCCTCTAATCCATGCAGTTTTCATCTATTCATAATTCACACAAAATAAATATGAATTGGATGTTTAATTAATAATTATAAAGAAACATAATATGTGATTTTATGGATTAACTTTTTGTGTACCATTGGTGAGTCCAAAAGTGTTTTAACTTTCATTATGTCCGCTTCTGTTGGTGGTGGAAGAAACTTGTTTGAATTCTTGGAAGCTTTTTGTTCAAGTACCTGATTAAACTCATCTTTGTTAGCTGTTGTAGACCTACGTATTGCATTTAATTTTTGACCATGTATGCTATTAAGGAATATATTTCAAGTTTATATGTGAGAAAATTATCAGTTTATATAATCTGCATGAAAGTAATAAAGATTAAACACCAATTGTTCAATTGTATTTCTTTTGGTAGTGGAGGGTTGAGAAGAATGGCCGAGGACAATCTTGTTGTTAGCGATAAGTCTACAAATAGAGTATGACTGTGAATATTTCTTTTTTTTTTAAATATTGCTTAAAACTATATATGTGCAAAATCTTGAGAATTTTTGCATTATAGTGAAAGGTCATCACTTTGACACGTATGGTAATAAAGACTGGATGATTTGCAATGGTGTTTGCTATAGAAGTTCCTTTGCTCAAATTCACTCCACATAGTCAGGATCATTGGCCTTTTCCTTTTGAAACATAAAAGATAACATTCAGTCGGTATATGTTCATATACAATGGAACATATAAAGATGTATGCAAAAGGTTTGAGTATCTTACTCCTCATCTATCATGACAAAATCTCTTACAATTGAATCTACAGTTGGTTCTTTTTTGGGGAAAACAAATAGAACAACTACTTTGATGTCTGCAATGGAAAAATAGAAATGTTAATAGCTACTAAGTTTAAATATAATTTTTTTTTTTAAAAAAATGTTGTAATTCACTTATTTTGCAGATTTTCAGTGTTTGCATGTATGAGGAGATCATTGAACTTTGTTGATTGAAAAGTGCATTATAGAGGTGGCACAACTGGTTCAACATGCTCCTCAACAACACTGTTGTTCTTGATCACCCAAGAGTAGGCATAGTCTCTAAGACGAAAAGCTTGATCCAAGCTCATTACTAGTGTACTTGATATGTATTATCTTTTGAGAGGCCAGAGCATATTATAGAAATAACAAATGTCACTATCATATATGATAGCAGAAAATTTAGTTCCCTGTTATGTATTAAAGGAGTCGTAATTAGATGCAATTAGAGAGTTATGGGAAAGAAAAAAAAAACTATGCTAGTATATATTGTAAAATAATGTATGCTTTTATACCTTACTATCGTTAGCACAAGTCGCCTCATTTTTTTAGAGGGTGTGCTTCGAGTATTATGGACATGATGCCTTTCCACAACTTACACAATAGCTGTCCATGGTTTGTCTACGCTTACTACGTCTAGCATCAGAGAAATTCTTCTTGGCATTATCACCTGCAATTTGAACATAGAACGTTGATTCATAAGTAAAATTTTTAAAATAGAAGGAATGAATTTCCTAATGATCAGAAATGTACTTTGAAGTTATTTGAGAAGTTGCAAGAACCTCCTTGAAAACCACATTTTTTGTAGTGTCAGTATTTTTGGAAGCAAAAAAAGGATGTTTGATTACTAATTTAATAGCAGAGGAAGTTTTTGCATGTGAAAGTGTAACTCATAATTGACCATGAGAAAAAACTGGTTCCTTCAAATAAATTCCAATAGAATCAAGTGTTTATTCTTGTGATTTATTTATTGTCATGAAAAAACATAAAACGTACAACAAATTGAGTTCTCTTAAAAGGAACTGGATATTGGTCATCACTGGGAAGCTATGGAGGAATTCTATGAATGAAAACTTCTTTGCCGACAAAATGGCCTATAATAATTTTAGCATGAATAACATTCTTCTTCAAGTTTTTGCATATCAACCTTGTCCCATTGCAAAGACCTTCAATAGGATCTAAGTTTGTTGTCCTAATGATCTAAGTTCCTCAAAATGGTTGTAGTGAAATTTTAAGTTCCTCAAGAGAATAATTGGTGCATTTGGTTTTAATAACAATCTATAAAAAATCTAATGATTACTATTGTTGAGCTCTTTTACTTTTGTGCTAATGTCATAGAATCCATATACTTTCTTCTCATATTTCTTGGTCCTCCTATAAAAGTAACTAGAAGTATTTTTCTCTAACTTACTTGTGATCCCTCATTTTTACCAGACATAACAGCATCAACTATTCCTTGCAAAAATTTCTTTCTTTTTTCTTCTTGTTGAGCTCTAAAATAATCTAACATTTGGGTTTCTAGTTTTACATGCATATCAATTATATATTGCTGCAGTAGTCAACGAAAATGTAAAAGGAATGATTCAATATTTTCTCTGATTTTTAGTTTGTATGCATAGTACTCTCTTAGAGAAATAAGATCTTCATTGTCTTATATCTTAGTCATAACTGGCCATCAAAACAAGTAAAGTAGTTAGGATTTATTTATACTTAATATCATAAATTAAATTTTCACTTTAAAAAAATTCATCGCTAATCTTCTTCTTCATTTTGTAACAATTTATCAACACTTTTAGCATTGATAGATGAAACAAAGTCTGCAACATCTCTTTTTCTTTTTCTATTTGCTACTTTTATTCCTTTCTTGCGAATACCTTGATGCCAACCAAGTTTTCCAAATAGAAAAAGTAATGGATGCTGAAATGGATCATAACAAGCATAATAATATTCAATCTTTCTTTTGTGACCACCTGTTGTATACACTTGGATATCTCTACAACTTGTTTCATCCATAAAGCAATAACTTCTAAAACTGTAGGCTTGTTATATGCCATTTAATCTTGTCCAAAAACAGTACGTAAGACAATCATATATGTATCTAGTTGTGGGATATCTCTTAAACTTCTAAAAAATTAGACACATGGATTCTGTTCCAAAACTTTCATTATTTTAAGAACTATGCTTTCCATCAACTTTGGACTACTAGATAATCAATCTTGGAGTTCATTTATTGTATCATGGAAAACGGTTGAAGATTTGTGCCCTGTCTTTCATTGGGGATCAAATCATCTATATAATGGTAAACTTGACCTTGCACTCTAAATGTATATATGCCCTTGTTTCTTTTCAATAAATTTTTGTCCTATTTAACTCCAAAAGATGTACAACCGAGAAGTTAGAAGCTCCTTTAGAATATTAGGTAACTTGTTTTAAGTCAAAACTATATTACTATCTCAACAACAAAAATTTAATGTCTCTGAGAAAAACTTTTTGGCACCACAATATTGAAAATTCTTTTGGGCTGGTAAAAATGTTTCAACAATGATATCTAATAACTTTTTTTACCTTTTTCAACATGCTTTTTGGTTGCTCTATTGGTCCTACTTTTAGCAACTCGCCTTACAAATGAAGTAAGAAATTATTAAAATTTTAGTGATGTTGTTTCAAACAAAATAATTGAGGAATAACACCATCTAGAAATGTACATGTTATAACATAAACAGATCTTTCTGCTCTTGAGGAACTTCAACTTGAGTGACCTAGACTTTTGCTTCAGTGGATTTGTTATCTTGAATTGGATGGTTAAATCTAATTTTTTTTTTTAATTCTTGTCTGCTTCCATTTTAAAATTGCCTCTTTTTGATAACTTTTGTTGCTAACACTTCCAAATTTTATCGATTGACAATTTACTTTAACACTTTTATTAGATATGCCTTGGTTATTACAGTTGAATGTTATAGACATTGGCTCCCCAATGACTGGAGCATCCAAAAAATTTGGATTCTTAAATTTTACATTAAGTTCAGGATCTTGTTCACTAATACATGCTTCACTAAACAAATCATCTTGCATATCAGAATCTCTGGATCATTTCTTCTTCATTTGAAGGTTCAATTAATTCAATAGTAAATTCAAAACATAATAGGTACTATTTAAGAACTGACCTGAAATCTAAACTAAAAGAACATTAGATTATACTACGAACTTATAACAGTGAATGAAGATGTTAAACTGAGAATCAAAAAAAAAAAAAAAAACCCTAAAAGACTCTTGGACCTATTTAAAATTCTCAATAGAGTATTTAGATTATCAACTTTTAAATAGTATAATCACATACCCGTTTTGAGTGAAATCAGGCAAATGAAGCACTTTGTGCAATCAAATAAGATCTAAAACATAAAATGAAAAAAAAAAATCATTGGTAAAATAATTGTACACCAAAAAGTCTTCAATCGGAAAATATGGATAAAAAGTAATCAAAAACATAAATGCACAGATGAATCAAAAATCAAAGTCTTCTAACAAATAAAACATAAAAAATAAAAAAGAAGTCATCCATCCATGTCATAATTAAATAGCAATAACAAAGAGTTTATCTATCCCTTTTTTTGGTAGGACACAGTAATCTTTTATGAATAAACCCACTGATATAATAAATAATACTAATTTATTATGGATTAAATAGCAATAACAACAAATTACGAACCAACAGAATATATAAATTGTTATAGGAAAAGAATACTCTGTGCTCTTCTGGATTAAAAAGGGATAACAACCAATTACGAATCAAGAGTATATAGATTGTTATAGGGAAAAAAAATACCTTGTGCTCTCCTTGAAACCAAACTGAGATTTTGATATTACGAAAATCGCGAACCGGAGAGGAAAAGATTTAAGGTTTTGATAAGTTTTATGAACAAATGGGTTTAGGTAAAAAAAAAAAATATCACCAAAGAAGCAGATATTCAAGGTATTTGGTTGAATCAGACGGTTCCTAATAATCAAAAGTATCATTCGGTGAATCTAATGGTGCGTATTTACAAAAGAAGTGGGATAAACAGTGGAAGGTATGGTTTGGAGTATGGGCAATCATGACGAATGCAAAAAAGTGGAGGAAACTCAAAAAAAAAAGGTAAAGAAAATGGAACGATGAGAATCTGCGGAAGAAGAAATGAAATGAATAGTTGAAGGTATAGTTTAGATTATGTTCAATTGTGATGAACAGCAAAAAAAAAAAAAAAATGTGAAAACAGTGAAATCCAAAAAAAAAAAGTTAAAAAAATGGGAACAATAGTAAACTATTCCCATCCAACATGGAGAGAAGAGATCTCCCCCACTTCATTTTTACATAGAGAGGAGATATATATTGACACACACACCAAGAACTTAACCACAATTAGATTCCAGTGTCATGAAGTATCCATTGTTCTCCAAAATATTCAAATGTTGCACAATTTACTTTTCGCCCCTTTATTATCATGACACCATTTAGCCTAATCAAAGATCTGGGACCATGGTGCCTTTGTGGATTAGTGGTACCCAGATTCCCACCCGATGCGTATCCCCCTGAAAGGACATCCTAAACCCCACCCCGCCTCCCTAAAAAAAATGTAGGAGCAATGATATCTAATTTAGGTTTTCGCCTTATAGGTTGGAATCAATAGATGAGACACAAGAATTTATAAATCACTTCTATTGTTTGTGCAGCAATTAACAAATTATGGTCTTGTTTTGTTCGGATAACAGTGAGGATTTTCTCGAAAAAAGGTAAGGTGAAATCCAAAGGATGCTCTCCAACACATAGATTATCGTAAAATTTGGGTTTGAGAAGATTTCCTCAATTACCTGTGACTGCGAGTGCTAGAACATGATTGAAGCCCTAAGCAATACAATGCGAAATTGGCCATCGTCCAAGACAAAACTGATAGGTCTTTGTGTTCAGTCCAATAAGCACACACTCTCTCTCTATCCCCAATCTGAGCGTCAACAGTATGTGGAGGGGTAATATGGAAGGTACCATCTTAGTCGATCACGAACAACTTTTACATTTCTCTTTGATGTTTTTCAAAATTATGATTCAATTGACTCAACCATGGGTCAACATAATTGATCCATTAATTTTTAATAATAATTAAAATAAATATGTATATTAATTTCATATTTTCATATAAAAATTTAAAAATAAATTTTGAATAAATATAAAATCAACAATTACTCTTAAAATTAATATTTGTTGGAGTTGGGTTTTGACTCTACAAATTCCGACTCCTTTTGACTCGAACGGTTACTCCGAGAGATTATTCAAAATCTATGAAAGAACATCGGAGGGTGTTCCGATAGGGGAGACTCTGATGTTTAAGTAAGAAAAAATTATTTTTGATAGAAATAAAACAGACAGACTGAGAACAAGAGAGAGCTGATAGCCCTATAATTTGTGTATTAAGTGTCTAGCCTGAGAAAGCGTACTTGGCTTTGGTGCACCGAAGGCTTATATATCTAGTTGTCATAAGAGTCGTGCGTATTTGGAGTGTTACAACTCTAATTTCCTTACGAAAAGACTCGAAAATCTTGAAATTCTTTTAGTCAAATATTATTGAGACATTTAAGATTTTTATCACTTAGTAAGTTTGACGACACGAGAATATTTTTTTCCTTATCAATTGGATCCCTGATATTTCTTCCCTAGATGATGTGTTTCGTATTGATTTAGGAAACTAAAAGTGACACAAAGCTTAGTAGAATATTTCTTTTGGTTGACGAGAGTGGTCGATTTCTTGACGAGACCTATTGCTCAAGGAGTGTGCGTATAACCACTTATTGATAGGAGTTGCGATTGGCCTTTTGTTTATGTGGCAAGAGCAGTGTCACCTTTTGATATACTGAAGACCTTTGGACATCGTAGACCGGTTAATTTATTACCAATGGCAATCACTCGGTGAGTTGAACCAAGTGAGTTGGGTCGTGTCCACTATTCAAGGAGATTGATCCCTACTTATTGACACGTTTAGGCATAACATTTTTTTTGGATTGTGGGCCTCATGAAGTTAAACACCATTTGCATTGGGCCTTTTGACTACGTCCTATCAATATTAAATAACAAATTAAATTAATTGATCAATTTGAAAGATTGACAAAGCAGAGGAAAAGGATGGAGAAGGAGAATAGAAGTCGATATATTTAGAGAGATTTTTAAATATTTTGATATAGAGAATTTTTTTAATGTCTTATATTTTAAAAAATTTAAATATCTTTCTATCTAAAGTTTAATGAATTAAATTTTTGTTAATTTTTTTTTTTTTTTTTTTTTTGTATTTGGCAATTGAATGTAAAAATCATCTGGTTCATTACAATACTGCAGATCAGACGATTTACTAAAATATCGTGGTTGAACTATGTTGACCTACGGATCAATTACTTAAGTGATGTTTTATTCAAATCAACTTATTTTTCTTTCAAACTATAATTCAACAATGACGCGATATGATTTTGATAACATTGTTTCTTTCCTATGGAAATCTTAACGGTTGTGATACCCTGATATGATGCAAACTTTTCAATTCCGTTTTCAAGAAAAAAAAATCAAAAAATTTTAACATATTAAATTAATTAATATTTATATTTATTTTATATTATCTGTTTTATGATTAATAATTATATATTTTATCATTTTATTTTTTTATTATAAAATATGATTATTTTATTATTTTCATAATATAATTAATATTTATATTAAAATCCTTATATTTGTTATATTTATGCATTGGTCTATATTTTTTCTTATATTCTTACAAAATCCTTTTTTTTTTCGTATTGTTTTGTATTCATTTCTATTTTCCCTTCCCGTTTTCGTGCAACCTAGGTACCTAGTACAAGTAAAATCATTTGGTGTGGTTGATAACCACTTGTATTAAACATAAAACATATGTATAATTGCAGCCATAATTTTAAATATTTGATTTAGTTGTTGTAAAAAAAATTACATCTAAATCTTTAATGATAATTAAAATTTTAGTTCTATGTCTCAATTATTAAGAAGTTCAAAATATTGTTGTTAAAGCGCCATGTAAGCAATAATCACATGATCTATCATTGCTCTCTCTTGTTTCTTAATTTACCCTCGTAAATTCTCCGATCATTCCTCTATTGAAATTAAATTTTAATTATTTACTAATTTTATTATTCTGTATATTCAAAAAACTATATATTAACTTTTTGTATTAAAATAATGTTTGATTTTGTTATTAAAGTGAATAAATAGTTTTACATATTAATTGTGTATGTACAAAGTCTATTGGTTTGATGTGTGTGAGTTGTATATGTGATCGAATTGATGGTGCATACAAAAAATACAAATCATAAATATATCAAATCAGAATTAAATGGTTCATAGTTAATTGATAAAACTGGACATTTCATCCTATATAGGTTATGGTTTGCAAGTTTTTTGATAGTCGAAGACAATTTATTTAGATCATTGGACATAGTCCAACTTCGAAACCAATCCAAACTCGCTATAAGTTAGTCTAGGTGGTTAGCATCGAAAAAAAAACTTATAATCTCTAAAATAGACTACGAATGAAAATTGTTACTCTATGATTTTATATGGTTTATAGTTTCTTGATAGAGGTGTGGAAGTAGTGTATTGAATATTTTATGAAATTATTCAACATAATATTGAAAAAAAAAACATGTAAGATCATCAGAGAGAAAGTATTTTAATACACTTATTTAAAATTAAGAGCGATATATAAAATTATGCAAATTGTAGAATTATTCAGCTAATGAGTCATAAGATGAAAATTTGGGAAAGAGTGATTAAAAGAAGACTATGAAAAGAGATCAAAGTGATTGAAAATCAATTTGAATTTATGTTTGAAAGGTCGATGATGGAAGTTATATATCTTCTTAGATAATTAGTTGAGAAGTATCAAAAGAATAAGTAGAATTTGCATGTGGTATTTATCGACCTAGAAAAAACATATGACAAAGTCATTGGAGAAATTATATAAAGGATTTTAGAGAAAAGAAAAAAAGGTGCAAGAGTAGCGTACATTGAAGCGATCAAGAATGTAGTGACAAAAGTGAGTACACCAAACGGATTAATCGAAAAGTTTTCTATAAAGATTTTACATCAAGAGTTAGTGTTAAGTCCCTATCTTTTATACTAGTCATGAATGAACTAACCAGTCTCATACAGAATATGGTACCATGGTGCATGTGACTTACAAATGACATTTTTTTTATGAATGACACACTTAAAGGAGTAAATATTAAGGTTGAATCTTAAAGAGAAATATTAAAAATGAATGAATTTAGATTTAATAGGGTAAAAATAGAATATATGGAATCTAAGTTTAACAACACTAATATTAGTGAGACAATAGTTAAGATAGAAAATAATAATATCTTTAATTGAGAATTTTAAGTATTTAGAAGTAATTTTATTAAAAAAAAAAAAAACCGAAAGAATTGACTGGGATTAGGACTGGGTCTGACCCGAACAAAACCCGTGACTCACCCGAACCTGAAGTATTCGGGTCGGGTTAATTCTGGTTTTTTGTTATACCGGGTCGGGTTCGGGTCGATAATTAAAAAACCCGAATTAATCCGACCCATCTGAATCAATCTGAATATATTTGTAAATATGTTATGATCATGAGAATAAAAGTAGAATTAGAGCAAAAAAAATATTTTGCAAGTACCATATTTCCTTTTTTTTTATTTGTATATAGAGTTTTCTTTAAAAAATTTTAAATTTTTCCTTTTTTCTTTGAATACTATAAGTATAAGAGTTTTTGGGGAAAAAAAAAATTTCTTTGACTTCTACATAGCAAAAAAAAAAAAAAAAATCTCCTTATTATGTTCACTAAAAAAATAATATTTAGATATTATTTTAAATTTTTGAGTAAAACAAAAAAAAAATTGGGTTCGGGTACCCGTCCGAATTTAAGTAATTTGCTCAGGTTCGGATTCGGGTCGAAGAAAATATAACTCAAATATCTCAGGTCGGGTCAAAATAATGTATTCGAGTTCGGGTATCCAATCTGGACACAGCCCTAACTAAGATGTATAAAATAGAAGGACAAGCAAGATGATTGAAAATGAAGAAGTGCATTGGGTATTTTATGTGATTAAAAAATACATCTAAAACTTAAAAGAGAAGCTTTATATGATGACGATTATATTTGTTTTGTTATATGAATCTAAATGTTAGGCAACGAACCAAAAATACAATTATAAAATGAGAGTTGTAGAGATGAGGATTTTAACATGAATGAGCGGACGCATAAGAGTAGACAAGATAAGAAATAAGTATATTAGAGAGACAGTTGAGATTGCATCTATCAAGGAAAAAATAAGGAAAATACGATTAAAATAATATGGATATATACATAAGTGACCAATAGAGGCTCCAATTAGACAATACGAAATTATGACAAATAGTCATATTAACCAAGAGAGAGAGAAACTTAAGAAGACTTGAACAATGTCAATAAAATATGGTATGAATTATTTGAATATAAATAAAAATGACATAAAAATAGAGTATAATAATATGAAAATATTCATATTATCTATCTCACTTAATAAAATAAAAATACAATTATTATTATCATATAAAGAAAACAAAAGTGAGCTTGCAATATAAAACAGAGTATAATGGCGTAAAAAGATTTATATAACTGATCACATTTAATGAAATAAAAATTTGATTATCGTCATTATTGATTTTGATGATATAAGATAAAAAAGTGTAAGTTTAATATATATATATATATATATATATTATGAACTTTAATGCATTTCAATTTCTATTATTTACAATTTTTATTTCAAACATTATATTTTTTACATCACAACTCTCTTGCACGAAGATTTTGTTCCTTTACCCAAAAATCACACAATTGCTATGAGGTTCCAGAAGGGGGGAGAGAGAGAGAGAGGGACTGGGAGGGAGGGTTAAGAGAGAGGAGAGTGTGTAGCATCTTAACACTTACGTGGTGCATTTAGGGTAAGTTTAGTTTGCGAAAGAGGAGAGAGAGAGAGGAAGGGAGAAGTGAAAGGAGATTTACTTCGGCAAGTAAAAATGAATATATATATTTTGTTTTCTATTTTGTTGGATAGGAGTGGGAAGAAAGAAAATAAATATTATTTTCTTTTATTTGATTAAAGTGAAAAGTGGAGGGGAGGGGAAGGAAATATATATTAGTTTTTATAAACCATGTAAAATTGAAAAAATATAAAAGAACATAATTTTGTTTATAAATTTTCATTGTAATCTCAATCTATCCACAAGTAAAAGAAAATATTTTGACAGAAAGGGGGTGTTATTTCTCCCATTTTTTATTTTCACCCCTCTTTTCACTTCCAAAAAAAAAAAGAAATTAATCTTCTATTTCATTTCATATTTATTTTTCTTCTTCTTTTTACACCTCAACCAAATTTACGTTAGACTCAATATACCACTTCTATTAATAATTTCATATTAAAATTACAACCAAATTGAAAGTTTAAAACTCAATAAATCAACAATAGGTTAAATATAGAGGACTGTGAATGCAATTGTTCTAAATAAAAATATTGGGCCGATTCTGGCTATTTTTCTAGGCAATATGGATTAAGATTCCATCTACGAATTTCTACAAAATTCAAGTATTTTAAGTTATTTGAGTGACTTGAAATTCGGTCAATTTTATGTGCATTTAAAACATCGTTAATATGAATAACTAATAATTAAAGTTTAGATCGTGTGGTACAAGTTTGACAAGTTAAAATTACATTTGCGACTCTTAGCAAAAGTCATATTTGAATCAAAGTGGTGTTGGTGTGATGGAAAGGGTGTCTCACCTCTTAATCATGTACTCAGATTCAAGCTTTCATGGAAATGGAAAAAAAACCTTTGGGAGACCTTCTTCCTAACGAACTCGACAGTAGGTCGATCTGAATTAGTTAGGATAAAAGTCCAGATATCGAATGATAATATACCAAAAAAAAAGTCAAATTTGATTAAATTTTGTTTCATAATTGAAATTAACAAAGAGAAATTATATCAAAAACTAAATTTAAAATATAATAATGGTGTTTAGGGGGAAAAAAGTCCTTCGCAAAAGCTAAGGATAGCGCGAAGCATTTGTGTGTCACGTTGCAAGTTGGTATAAATATTAAGAAAAGCATCAGTAATTAAAAAAATTCGGGAGAGTGCTGCCAGATTACAATGTCTCTTAAAAGCACTTTACCTAGTTTTTGACACCGTGTTCAAAATCAACTTAAAAACAAAGATTCCATTTATTTAAAATGAATTAAATTATGAAGTTGATTTATAATTAAATCTCATATTTAAAACTAAAAAATAAAATATTAAATTTCTCTGTTTGAAATAATAAAAAGCAAATCAATCGAGTCGTAGTTTTCAGTTTTATTTTAGAATAATATTGTAATTAGAAAAAGAATTTTAAATGAATTTATAAATTTTTGTGAATTTTATTTGCCAATCTCATCTTTTTGTTAATTTGAAAATATATATTTTATGGAGTTAAAAACAAACATTGTTTTATTTTTATTTTTAATTTTTTTAATAGGGACAATAAAACTTAGAAAATCGAAGTGACCTCTATATTTTTTTTGAATTCATCGGTTCTAAGCTCACCCTGAATGGTCAATATTATTAGCTATTTTTAGTTAAAAAAATATTAGTAATTTTTATGTTATAATTATTTATTATTTAATTTTATTTTAAAATTGATGCATTTCAATTATAGTTACATAAACTAATAGATAAAGAAGAAAATGTGGAATTCAGGCATAATCACAGAAATGGTTTGAATCTATTGATTATGCTAGGGTTTAAATCTCCTTCTTTGTTGTAAGAAAAACTGTTGTTATTTTAGAAAAGAATAAACATTATACTTAATTGTTATTATTGATATTTAAGAAACACATAGTAAATTACCGTTTTGTCTTTATGAAATAGCAGAAAGACGGGAACCAAAATGTTAAGTTCGAATCACGAAAACTCAAATTCCCGCTCAAGAGGGTAAAAAATGATGTAAGAAGCAAAGAGAGGCAACTCCATGCCCTAATTGCAGAAACAATTGAAGAAGTGCAGAGAGAGTTGTTCAAGTGCTATGGCCATGGACGACGTCGATAGATTGTTCCGATGCTTTAAATGCGGCATCTCTCCTCCTCGTTAGACTCTCTCTCTCTCTCCCTCTCTCTATTGCTGTTTATATTCAATTGGTTGGTTGCTTATAAATTTATGGCTTCATCTGTCAACCATTTGAGATTATGTTAAGATTTCGATTTTCTGATGGCCCAAGTTGTAATTTATGAACATATTTAGGGATTCATGATAAATGCTCCTTGATCAGGCCCTGCCACCAGGCGTTTAACCCCAAATGGCTTTGTTATAAAAATATTTCAATTGAATTTCTAAACTTCAGTATTCTTGGACATTTCCCTTTAGGAGCTTGATTCTTTATACCCAAGACATTACAAAGCATTCTTAAGCTAATCATAGAGGAGAATATGTTAGTTATCTTAAAACGCCAGGTTTGGTTTCTTGTCCAGTGCGAGAAGTAGAAGTTAGGCAATAATTTATACTTCCCCTTGCTTGTCTCTATTTGGATTTTAGAAATTGAATATTATTAACAAATAAAAAAAGGTCGCATTCATACAAAAGATACAGTGTTGAGCTTGAAATGTGAGCGCGACAGAAGTATGAGGCTTATCCACCTTATGTAGTTCTTATTTCCAAACTCTAGTGCAGCAACAAAGTTATGCTGCATTGACACATCTAGAAATGGTCATAATTGCATCGTCTTTAGGTACGACATGATTGGGATAATGTAAATTTTAGATATTTTTCCCTGTCATTTGTCTATAACTTGTTGTGCCCCGAGTCTTGTGTGTGTTTCCGTGCTTCATACCAAGAAAGCTAAAATATGATATAGTGTTGTCAAGTGCACAAGGCTTCCATGAGTAGGGGCTTGGCATGGTTTAACATATGCAGGCTATCCCTGCAAAAGAGAGGAGTCCATAATCTAAATGATAACTCTTGGTTGTGGTGGATGGATCTTGGCAGTTGTTAAGGGATGGCAAGTTAGTTCACTATGGTGATGTGAGTAGTATCTGATTGTAGATGTGTGTGCCCATCATTTATACAAAAGCTCATGAGCTTAATTAAGAGATTTACATTTCTCTCTCTTTTCAAGGAAGGGCAGCTAGCTACCTTCCCTCCGCCATTATCATGTGCTACGAAATTGTCAATTCGAAGAATGTGGTTTTGGTCGCTCTGCTTCTTCTCTCTGTCTTTGTTGCTATTAGCTTATGCAAGCTTTCAATATTGCATGTTTGTTTATCTCCTGCATAGTTTTCGCTTTCAACAAATCTCTTTGGAATTTGTTTCACAATGTAAGTAATTGTTATTTCAGAGTCCGCCATGAGAGAGAGAAAAGCTAAGAGGAAAAAATCGAACCAAGCAAGCATGGAGTCTCCCACTTCTAACATTCTATCTCCATGTTCAGGAGAAAGCCAGAAAAAAAAAAGCAAAATTCAACTCGAGACTGAGAGGGAGGAGAAAGTAAGTTCTTTCCTTTGCTCGTAGAACAATGTGATTGTTATTGCTCCAGTGTTTGTGACACTGCTTGTGGTATAAAGCATAGCTTTTATTGTTGGAGGGAACACTCCCTAAACCCTAAACCCTTACTGGCATACATATTATAAAATTCAATAAATCTTAATTAATCCTGGGAATGGTTGTGGCACTCTTGATGGATAGGAAATATATCCTTAATAAAAGAAGTGCACTACGGTTTTATTTAAGGAGGCAGATTCAAATTTTGACATGCTCAAGTTAATATTGTGTAGCTTTTCTTGAGGTACTCGGAAGGTTCAAAATTTTCATATTTTCTTGCTTGAACTAATAGTGAATTCTGTTATTATTATTTCCCAGCAGGGGTCGACGGTGCTGAAGAGGAGGAGGCAGATATCTCCAATCATATTTTATGGGTCTCCACATGGTGTACCTCCAAAAAGACCATCCAGTATGTTGCGTTTGTTGCGTGAAATACAGATTGAGATCCATAAGGAGCATAAATCAAACTTAAGGTAATCCTTTCACTTGTTTTTGATGATTTTAATGCTGATCCCGAGTTGTACTCCTTTGTTGTATCTTGTCCTGTCAATACATGTATTATGCTCATTTGCTACTATCGAACATCTAATTCTGTTCTTCTTGAATGCCTAGGAAGGAAGTATGGTCTACGTTTCCAAGGCAGGATGAAGCAATGAAATTAGTGAAAGGGCATTCTGCGGTTCATGTGTTCAGTTACCAAGATCATTTTAGTGGGCAAAGAAGATTTTTGGTTTCAACATACAAAGAGTTTTGGAAGAGGTGGCTTCTTTTATCCAAATTCCATCATGTTCTTGTATATACATCATTTTTTAAAGTGCAAAGAGATTGATCTGTGGGTCCATTTCAAAATTCAGGTACAAACAAATGGACTCCAAGTTACGCCATCATTATGAGGTGATTCAAGAGGTAAATATTTAATGTACCAAGGTCATTATCTTAAAAACCTATGCTAAATATCTTTTGAGTACTCAGCATCTGAGAAGTATCTGATTTCAACGTAAAAAAATTGGATGTTATGTGCGGAGTAATATATTCTCTCAATTATCAAGTGAGTTTTTTATGTCATGATGCATCTAATATGTATATGGCTTCTCATTTCAAAGTATTCTTGCCTATTTCATCCTTGTTTAAAATTACATTGGGATCTTAGGACCTTCATTTATGTAAACCAAAAAATTGAAACTGTTATTTAAGACTAATAAACTTTATATTCAAAAATGAAACAAGCAAATCTCACGTATTATAAGCAGAACATAAACATGAATTAAACTTACAAAAGAATCCGAAATGGAAGGGAAAAAATCATTCATTAATAGGCTGGCTTCTTGCATAAACTGCAGCAAAAAGGGGTCAGAAGATGCAGATCGACTCCTCAAAACCCTAAGCTTCCGATGGTTGCAAAACCTAGCAAGAAGAGGGAAGCACACCTCTAAATCTAAGTTTTCTGGAAACAACAATCATGTACAGTGACAAATGCAATTACTACCCAAGTAAGAACCTTATCACAATAAAACACTAAAATACAAAACACACTATTTATTTTAATAAAACTACTTGCAGCATCCTCCCCAGGTTACAGAAGAAGTTGACTCCTTGCAAGTTGCCAACTTAGCAGGCTTATCTGCCACAATGAAGATAGCAGATATATTGAGATGAATGGGCAACCCAACTTCATATGCATTGTCACAAACCTCCTCAGGATTTTACACTGTTCAACCTTTTTTCTTCTTAGCTTGTGATAGGTGCTGACACGAAACCTTTCTTTTCTAAGGTGAACCATGACCAGATCCCCAACTCCAAACTCCTTCAACCACCAATGATGATTGGCTGCTTCTCTGTGTTTTGCGTTGGTCTCTAGCAATCTTTGCTTTGCTTGCCCGTTGGACATCTTGAGCTCATCAATAATGACCTGTGACTCTAGTGGAACAATTTGAGGTTTGATCCCTTCCTTTTCTAATACTGCATATACAACCTTACATTTTTTTTTGGTCAATTTTAGAAAATCTGTAAAGTTCAAAAGTGCTGGTAATCCCTTATCTCTCTTCTCAAAATCATCTTCCATTGGCCTCAAGACACACTTCTTAGTCCCTTTCTAAAAAGAGTAAGCATTCTTGGTTCCATCATGGATAGTACCACAATCAAATTGCTAACCTTGGCCAAGTAAAATATGCTCAGTGACTCTTTAAAAGAACCAATTGAGAATATTGACTAGGCACGTTGAAGAAACAAAACCTCATTGTTTGAATTGAACAAGGATAAGATAAGGTTCTGGGTCTATTGAACTTTAAAGTGCCACTCATCAAGCATCTCCTGTGAAAACAAATTCTAATAGCTGCCACTATCAATATTAGATGACAGAACTTCCTCCAACAGTACAATGAGTCCTGGAAATATTCCGAAGAAGCCAGCTCTCCTCCTTAGTAGGTGGAGTGATCATTGACCTCTAAACAACTAGTGTACCCACCTAATTTATCAGCCTCAATCTTTTTTTCTTCTTCCTCATCATTCAAATCATCATTCTGGTTCTTTCATGTCATCTGAGCCACTTAGTTGATTCGCTTCTTGTTCCTCCGCAAGATTAATATGATAATCAGTTCGACAAATTGGGCACTTGTTTGACTTATTGCCAACTTCTTAACAGCGATAACATTTAATGTCACGCCCCGATCCTCAAATCGAGCACGCAACAACCGCCGCGTAGTCTTGGTACACGGGCGGAACCTCCCCATATACTGGAACTCCGCAAGGCTACAAATCAGCATAACAATTTTTCGAATACACAATTCATCAAAATAAGGAAAGCATGTAACAATACACATGCAAAGGACTCCTCTGGTCCATTCCCTATACACACAAGCATGCGTTGGCACACAATCGGGGAAGGGGATCCTGTACATGCACGCATGCGGTGTGGCCATCCCAGCCAACCAGAATTCTCAATACAAATAAAGCATTTAAAATACAAGAAATCCCAAAATATAGTCGCAGGATTTTACTAATACTTGCCTGAAGAAATCAAGCTAACATCAGTAAAGACCAAACGATATGAGATGTACAGAATTTCATAAATTCAAAAGAAAGTATCGAAGTTTAGAATTACAATCCAAATGTCCCTGTACAGATAAAACAGTTTTCCAAAAAATAGATCAATCAAAGTAATAAAGCACAAATAAAAAATCGTCGGATTTTACCAATACTTATCAAAAACTCAGCCAGTATCAATAAAATCCGCACGGTATGGGATGTATAGACTTCCTTTTCCATGGTTTTGAGAACTACAATTCTCTAAAAATCTTGCATTTGCCAAATACCTATACAATCAGCAAAAGTACTTCGCAAGCTCCTGCGTTCAATCTCCAAACTAAGTATCCTCTGAAAAATGTGGAGAGAGGGGTGAGTATTGGGGAATACTCAGTGAGTGGAGTGTAATGGTGTGATTGTGTTCATAAACAAGGGGTGAATGTGGGGCAGTCAAATCATATCTCATAAATAGCAATTCATATGCATAAAACATTTCAGTAAATCACAATTTACAAAATATGTATTCATATCAATCATCTTTTCAGAAAATCCTGGGATCCCATCGAAAACACTTCCATCTTAAGGTGGCCGAACCCAAACGAAAGCCTGCCAAGGGTTTTTCTATCCAATGTTTTCAAAACATACCCTCTTCCTTAGCGTTGACTCATACCTCACCGGGGAGCAATCCAGATATAGTATGACTTCGACAGAGGGAGGGACGTCTAACTCCCCCGCACATCTAACTCCAAACTACGCCACCCCGTCGGGTCGTTCAGTGGTGGGAATGATTATAGCCATTAACAATCCAGCACCCTTCATTTCTCAATCAATCCATTTCACAATGTGCCATAATTTTTAACAAATAATCAATAATCTCATGCCAAAGCAATTCATAGAGCAATATCAAATAACATATGGCACAGAAGCATTCTTAAACACAATGAATGCATTCGTACTTCATAATCCAGTTCAGACAGCCCATAGTCACAAAACAATTTATATAAAACATATAAAAATCTTTCAAAATCATTTATAAAGCAATTTTAAAACATGTTACTTATTCATGAATACAATGAACCATCCACTCACCTCTAAAGAGGGTATTCACTCTCTAATTATCAATCTAATCCGAATAGACTCATTTCAAGTCCCCAAAAAATTAACCTAACCAAACATTGCAATTATTATCAATTAAAATCCCATAAAAAGGGTTTTCATATTTTTCTAATTTAATATACCCTTGCTTTATATATTCTCAGATTCTAAACCCTCATTTCATCAAGCTAAGACCATTTACTTTGCCAATGAACTTTAATTTTCAATATTTCCAAATTTTCCTCCAATTTCACATAATTATAATACTCTTCATACATATTTCAATTTAAACTCTGAGCAAGCTACTCTATTCAACTCAACATGATTCTATCATCCCTTAGCATGCTTCTTTTTGTATCAAACAGCTTAATTCATACAAAATCCTATACTTAACCTTACTAATTACATACAAAACATCAGAAAATGCACTCTAATTGAATCTAACATACATTCTAACATATGCGATACTTATTATCCTAAATTTACCCTAAATTTAGTTAACAAATCGAATGGATCAGAAATCTCTCACCTAGGGTTTTCTCGGTTTGTAGACCTAGCTTCCATTCACCATTGGATTCGATCTCAAACCTGTAACGCTTCCAATTTGAAACAAATGTTAGCAATTAAACCTAGCTACCAAGAACATTCAAACCCTAGAACTAAAATCGGAAACTATTCTTACCTATGCAGACCTGTGACCCAGGGTTTCCAAAACTCTGTTGTTCTGTCGGCTTGGGCTTCTGCAAAGATCGCGGAAGTGCTTGCGGCTGAGGGAGAGCAAAGCACACGAGCGAACTGGGGGAGAAAGAGGAGTTGTCAAGCGCGAAAGGGGAGAAGAAAAGAGCAAGAGCTCTCTGTTCGCGCAGGAAAGAGACAGAGTAGAGGGAAATAGAGAGAAAGAGAGAGAGAGAGAGACGGGTGAGAGGGAGATCGATCAAAGGGAGAATAGAGAGGGGGAAACAGAGAGAGTGATCGATCGACCGAAAGAGAAAGAGAGGGAACGGAGGGCGATGGTGTGGCTGTGTGGTGGCGACGGTGGTGGAACTCGCCGGGGAGTGAGGCGACGGAGGAGAGAGGGAGACAAAGAGTGAGAGAGCGACGGAGATGAGAGAGAGGGAGACGAAGAGTCAATGAAGAGAGATTAGGGCTATTTGCCCTAATCAAATTTGGGAAAAGGGAGTGCAGCGTTTTGGTACAAAACGCTGCGCTTCCTTTGTCTTTTTTTTTTTATATATATATAAATAAATTTATAAATAGATAATTAAATTGTTTTATATATACATCCAGATTTCACTAAGATATAAATTTCATAAAATTGAGGTTTACTATGATTCGTAGACACGACAATTAAAATATACCAAAAATTTTAATTTTTAATACCTTAAAATCGAAAATCAATATAAATTGAAAATTTTCTATTTTATTATAGAAATGTTTACAAAAATGTCTGACACAGGGTTTTCGGTATTATAACTTTTAACCCCCTAAAAACAAATTTTGTTCTCGAAATTTCAAAATACAACTCATACACCAAAGGGCTGAGGGTGTTGCTTCCGCATTTGTTCTTTGGTTTCCCAAATCTGTTCTTTGACTTGATTGTTTCTCCACAGCACTTTCATTATAGGAATCTGCTTATTCTTCAACTGTTTGAGCTGTCTATCTAATATCTGCACGTGTTGCACTTTTAAGCTCAAGTCTTCTTTCAGTTCTATTGGAGGAACTTTCAATACGTGCGAGGGATCCGGCAAATACTTTTTCAACATCGAAACATGAAAAACATCATGGATCCTCTGCAATTTTGATGACAATTCTAGTCGGTATACCACTGCTCCAATCCTTTCAAGGATTTTGAAAGGTTTAATATAACGATGGTTTAATTTTCATCGTTTCTGGAATCGGACTATGCCTTTCCAAGGAGATATCTTCAGGAACACCATATCTCCCACTTCGAATTCCAAGGGTCTTCTCCTCTTATCGGCATAATTCTTTTGCCGATCTTGAGCTGCCTTCATTCTTTCCCGAATTAGCTTCACCTTTTCCTTGGTAGTTTCAATCAATTCTATGCTTTCAATCTTCCATTTTTCAACTTCATCCCAATAAAGTGGAGTCCGATATTTCCTTCCGTAGAGAGCTTCATAGAGAGGCATTCCAATATTAGCTTGGTAGCTGTTGTTGTATACAAATTCAATCAACGAGAGATGCGTATCCTAACTCCCATGGAAATCCATAACGAACGCTCTCAACATATCTTCCAATATTTGGATTGTACATTCAGATTGACCATCAGTTTGCGGATAGAATGCTGTGCTGAATTTCAATTTTGTACCCAAAACCTCTTGTAACTTAGGCCAGAATCTGGATGGGAATCAGGGATCTCGATCTGATACAATCGATACTGGAACCCCGTGGAGTCGGACAATCTCATCAAGATACAACCTTGCTAACCTCTCCAAGGAATAAGTATTCTGAATTGGGAGGAAATGTGCCGATTTTGTAAGTCTGTCTACTATCACCCAAATGGTATCGTGACGACTTGGAGTACATGGCAATCCTACCACGAAATCTATAGTAATATGCTCCCATTTCCATTCAGGTATAGGCAATGGTTGAAGCGTTCCGGTTGGTTTTTGATGCTCGGCTTTGATTTGTTGACAAACCAAACATCTGGCTACAAACTCGGCTATTTCCCACTTCAAGCCTGACCACCAATAAGTTTCTTTGATGGTTCGATACACTTTTGTACTTTCGGGATGCATAGCATAAGCCGAAGAATGTGCTTCTTCAAGAATAGCCTTTCGAAGCTCATCATTTTTGGGAACACAAATCCGTTTCCCATACATGACTGTACCATCCTCCCGAACATGGAAATCACCGGTTTCACCCTTGCGAACCTTTTCCACTATCAACTTTAACTCTTCATCAGTGGTTTGGAGTTCTTTAATACGGTGCACCACAGTTAGTCGAACTTCGAATCTTGCCAATAATGTACCATTGTCATCACAAGTAAATTTGGCTCTAAGACCACGAAATCCCACTAGATATGAGAGGTAAGAATCGCCCTGAATCATAGAAGATGAGGACTTGTGGCTTAAAGCATCCGCAACTACATTCTTCTTGCCCGGGTGATAGTCAATCACCAGATCATAGTCTTTGATCAGCTTTAACCATCTTTTTTGTCTCAAATTGAGCTCTTTTTGGGTAAGCAAATACTTAAGACTCTTGTGGTCGGTGAAAATTCTGCAAGTGGATCCATATAAATAATGTCGCCAAATCTTTAAAACAAATATAATAGCAGCCAATTCTAGATCATGGGTAGGATAATTTAGCTCATGCTTCTTTAACTGTTGAGAAGCGTAGGTAATAACTCTGCCGCCCTGCATCAAGACGCATCCTAACCCTTGTTTACTGGTATCGCTGTAAACAACATAATCATCACCGGTGGCAGGAAGAGCAAATATGGGAGCCGATGTGAGTCTCTTTTTTAGTTCCTGAAAACTTTGCTCATATTTATCTATCCATTCAAACTTAATTCCCTTCCGCGTCAAGCCAGATAATGGAGCTGCAATCTTGAAAAAACCCTCTACGAACTTCGGTAGTAACCCGCCAATCCGAGAAAAGCTTCTCACCTCGATGACGTTCTTGGGTTGTTCCCATTTCAGAATTGCCTCAACTTTATTCGGATCAACAAATATCCATTCTCCCGATATTACGTGTCCTAAGAAGCCAATTTCCTTTAGCCAGATTTCATATTTTGAGAACTTAACATACAATTGCTTATCTCGAAGAGTCTGCAGCACAATCCAAAAATGATTTGAATGCTCTTTATCATTTTTGGAATACACAAGGATGTTGTTAATGAAAACAATGACGAACTTATCGAGATAAGAGTGAAAAACTCGATTCATAAGGTCCATAAAAGCTGCCGGAGCATTTGTCAAACTGAAAGGCATCACCAAGAATTTATAGTGCCATACCGCGTTCTAAACGCAGTCTTGGGGACATCATCTTCCTTTATCCGCAATTGGTGATAACCGGACCTCAAATCAATCTTGGAGAATACACTGGCCCCTTGGAGTTGATCAAACAAGTCATCAATCCTTGGCAAGGGGTATTTGTTCTTGATGGTCACCTTGTTTAATTGTCGATAATCGATACACAATCGAAACGTGTCATCTTTCTTCTTTACAAATAGAACCGAAACACCCCAAGGCGAAGTGCTCGGTCGAATGAATCCTTTATCCAACAACTCTTGAAGTTGGACTTTCAACTCTTTTAATTCTGCCGGTGCCATTCGATAAGGAGGGATAGAGACTGGTGCCATGCCGGGAACAAGATCTATAGTGAAATCAAATTCCCGAATCGGTGGTAACCCAGGTAACTCTTTCGGAAAGACGTCTGAAAACTCATTCACCACAGGGACATTGCTCAGATCAGGACTTTCCGCTGTAATATCAATGATATGAGCCAAATAAGCTTCGCAACCCTTATGCGCTAATCTCCGTGTTTCAAGAGCTGAAATCACACAGCTCGGCAATATTCGCCGTTCACTAGTGAACACAAGTAGTGGATGTCCTGCCCTATGGAATTCCACTTCTCTAGTGAAACAGTTCACTGAAGTTCGGTGAAGACTTAGCCAATCCATGCTTAGGATGGCGTCAAAATCTTTTATATCCAACAGAATCAAATCCGCTTCAAGGATTGTCTCACCAACTTTCACCTCACAAGACTTATATACTGAATTCCAAATCAAATGTTCTCCCAAAGGGGTGATAACCAACAATTCTTCATTAAGAGGGACTAAATTTCTATCAGAACGTTTTGCAAATCCCAAACTCACAAATGAATAATTCGATCTAGTATCTATGAATATATGAGCATCAACACAAAAATTTTCATCATACCTATAAACATAAACCATAAACAAAATTATATCATCATACTCTTTAATTCATGATCATAAATCATCAAATCATAGTTATAAACCATAAATATCACATTTTCAAATTCTGAATTTAATTGTAAATGAAAATTACATGTGACTACGTCGGGATTAACTTGAGCTTCTTCATTCGTCATAGCAAAGACTCTAGCTTGAGCTCTAGGCTGAGGTCGCTGAGAGGAGGTAGCTACCGCATTGCTTCCTGCACCCATCCTAGGGTTAGTACTGGTGGAAGGTGTCACCGAAACAACTGGGCCAGTCTTGGAGCCGCTAGAGGGACCTCTAACTTGACGACTCCCTTGCCTTTCTTCTGTCAACTCAAGGTAAGAATAATGGAGGTGTCCCTCCTTTCCACAGTGATAACACCTCTTAGACCCTCTGCACGGACCCGTGTGATGCCCTTTACAATTAGGGCAAGTTTGCATTCCACTTCCTCTGGGCCTTGCTCTCGATCCAACATTTCCAACGCCGGGAGCACTTGATCTATGAATTGGTTGGCTTTGAGGGAATCCAACCGATCTCGAAGCAAATCCACTACTTTAGAAGCCTGTAGTTCTGACCTTTTTAGAGCTATGGCCCGGTATGAATCCGTCGGACCTCTTCTTCCCATGGTGGTCTCTAACATTTCCCCTTTCAATCACTATCTGTTCGGCCCTCAAGGCCAATTGCAACACGTTCAGGTATGTGTGTTCATCCGTGACCGACATCTCTCGGATGTTCAGATTCAAGCCATCTTTAAACTTGAAGCGCCTGTACTCCTCGGAGGTTATTAACTCTGGTACAAATGAAGATAGGCTTTTAAATTTCGCCTTGTATTCCATCACTAACATATTTCCTTGGCAAAGCCGAAGGAATTCTCCTCTTCAAGTCTAGATCAAATCGGGTGTAAAACCTCTGATCAAATTCTCTAAAGAAATCATGCCAAGTGAGAGGTGAAACTGCACTTTCCTCTAATCCATCCCACCAAGTGCTAGCATCATCGTCTAACAATCTCGCTACTACCAAGAGCTTTAAATTGTCCTCTATCCCAATGTCTGTCAAAGCTTTCTTGACCTTCTTGATCCATTTTTTTGCCACTGCAGGATCACCAGATGCCGAGAAGGTCTTACAACCAAGTTGCCTTGCTTTTTTAATCAGTTTAGACAACTGAATTGGGGAACGACTACTTGGAGCAGCAATCGGAGGAGTGGGTGCTAGTGGGGCACTTGGTGCAGCAGTTGGAACTGAAGGAGGAATAGGTGGAGTGACTGAAGTCGGTTGTGGAGCTTGGTATTGCGCTCTGAATGTACTCCACCACTCCATCACTTGCTGAAGAGCAACGATAGGAGGAGCAGTAATCCCGGTAGAAGGAGTTGGGTGTGTGGACATAGGAGGAGGAAGAGTATGCGAGGACGACTCATCCTCGTGTTCCTGTGGAGGAATCTCATTCACGTTCCTCATTTTCCTTCGTGGAGGTATGGTAACTACAAAATAAGAAGCTATAATTAAATTAAGGGTTAAGCGAAGACTAATACTTAACTCCCTAAAAATAATATTCCTAATTCCTTAGGAAAACCATGGAAAGTTCTGTACATTCTCTAAAAAGCTTTTAAAAAATCTAACATTATTAAAATAACCAAAACGTTTTAAAGTCTTTAGAAAACTTTTGGAACATTTGGAAACATTTGAAAACATTTCAAAACAATCAAATTTTTAAAATCGTGAGACTAAACTCTGATACCAATAAAGCTTTCATACACCGATCCTCATATATCGGGACTCCGCAAGGTTACAAATCAACATAACAATTCTTCCAATACATAATTCATCAAAATAAGGAAAACATGTAACAATACACATGCAAAAGACTCCTTTGGTCCATTCCCTGTACATACAAGCATGTGCTGGCACACAATCGGAGAAGGGGATCCTATATATGCACGCATGCGGTGTGGCCATCCCAACCAACCATAATTCTTAATACAAATAAAGCATTTAAAATACAAGAAGTCCCAAAATATAGTCGCAGGCTTTTACTAATACTTGCCTGAAGAAATCAAGCTAACATCAGTAAAGTCCAAACTATATGAGATGTATAGAACTTCACAAATTCAAAAGAAAGTATCGAAGTTTAGAATTACAATCCAAATGTCCATGTACAAATAAAACAGTTTTTCAAAAAATAGATTAATCAAAATAATAAAGCACAAATAAAAAATTGTCAGATTTTACCAATACTTGCTAAAAACTCAGCCCGTATCAATAAAATTCGCACGGTATGGGATGTACAGGTTTCCTTTTCCATGATTTTAAGAATTACAATTCTCCAATAATCCTGCATTTGCCAAATACCTATACAATCAGCAAAAGTACTTCGCAAGCTCCAGCGTTCAATCTCCGAACTAAGTATCCTCTGAAAAATGTGGAGAGAGAGGTAAGTATTGGGGAATACTCAGTGAGTGGAGTGTAATGGTGTGATTGTGTTCATAAATAAGGGTTGAATGTGGGACAGTCAAAACATATCTCATAAATAGCAGTTCATATGCATAAAACATTTCAGTAAATCATAATTTACAAAATATGCATCCATATCAATCATCTTTTCAAAAAATCCTAGGATTCCATCAAAAATACTTCTGTCTTAGGGTGGCCGAACCCATACGAAAACCCGCCAAGAATTTTTCTATCAAATGTTTTCAAAACATACCCCCTTTCTTGGCATTGGCTCGTATCTCACCGGGGTGCAATCCAGATATAACACGACTTCGGTAGAGGGAGGGACGTCTAACTCCCCCGTACATCCAACCCCAAACCACGCTACCCCGTCGGGTCGCTCCGTGGTGGGAATGACTATAACCATTAACAATCCAACACCCTTCATTTCTTAAACAATCAATTTCACAAACAATGTGCCATAATTTTCAACAAATAATCAATAATCTCATGCCAAAACAATTCATAGAGCAATATCAAATAACATATGGCACAGAAGTATTTTTAAACACAATGGATGCATTCGTACTTCACAATCCAATTCAGACAGCCCACAGTCACAAAATAATTTATATAAAATATATAAAAATCTTTCAAAATCATTTATAAAACAATTTTAAAACATATTACTCATTCATGAACACAATGAACCATCCACTCACCTCTAGAGAGGGTATTCACTCTCTAATTATCAATCTAATCTGAATAGACCCCTTTCAAGTTCCCAAAAGATTAACCTAACCAAATATCGCAATTATCATCAATTAAAATCCCATAAAAAGGGTTTTCATATTTTTCTAATTTAACATGCCCTTGCTTTATTCATTCTCAGATTCTAAACCCCCATTTCATCAAGCTAAGACCATTACTTTGCCAATGAACTTTAATTCCCAATATTTCTAATTTTCCAAATTTTACTCCAATTTCACATAATTATAATACTCTTCATGCATATTTCAATTTAAACTCTAAGAAAGCTACTCTATTCAACTCAACATGATTCTATCATCCCTTAGCATGCTTCTTTTTGTATCAAACAGCCTAATTCATACAAAATCCTATACTTAACCTTACTAATTACATACAAAACATCAGAAAATGCACCCTAATCGAATCTAACATACATTCTAACATATGCGATACTTATTACCCTAAATTCAGTTAACAAATCGAATGGATCAGAAATCCCTCACCTAGGGTTTTCTCGGTTTGTAGACCTAGCTTTCATTCGCCATTGGATTCAATCTCAAACCTGCAACGCTTCCAATTTGAAACAAATGTTAGCAATTAAACCTAGCTATCAAGAACATTCAAACCCTAGAACTAAAATCGGAAATCTATTCTTACCTATGCAGACCTGTGGCCTAGGGTTTCCAAAACTCTGCTGTTCTGCCAGCTTGGGCTTCTGCAAAGATCGCAAAAGTGCTCGCAGCTGAGGGAAAGCAAAGCGCGCGAGCGAACAGGGGGAGAAAGAGGAGTTGTCGCGCGTGAAAGGGGAGAAGAAGAGAGCGAAAGCTCTCTGTTCGCGTGGGAAAGAGACAAAGCAGAGGGAAATAGAAAGAAAGAGAGAGAGAGAGAGAGAGAGAGACGGGTGAGAGAGAGATCGATCGAAGGGAGAACAGAGAGAGTGATCGATCGACCGAAAGAGAAAGAGAGGGAACGGAGGGCGATGGTGCGGCTGTGTGTGGTGGCGACGGTGGTGGAACTCACCAGGAAGTGAGGCGACGGAGGAGAGAGGGAGACGAAGAGTGAGAGAGCGAGGAAGAGTCAATGAAGAGAGATTAGGGCTATTTGCCCTAATCAAATTTGGGAAGAGGGAGTGCAATGTTTCGGTACAAAACGCTGCGCTTCGGTACAAAATGTTGTGCTTCGGTACAAAACGTTGCACTTCCTTTCTCTTTTTTTTTTTTATATATATAAAGAAATTTATAAATAGATAATTAAATTATTTTATATATACACTCACATTTCACTAAGATATAAATTTCATAGAATTGAGGTTTACTACGATTCGCGGACACGACAATTAAAATATATCAAAAATTTCAATTTTTAATACCCAAAAATTGAAAATCAATATAAATTAAAAATTTTCTATTTTATTATAGAAATGTTTACAAAAATATGTGACACTGGGTTTTCGGTATTACATTTAATACCTCCTTGATCAGGGACATTATTTTTGGCCTGTACAAATCTAGCATTTAAGGTGCTAGCCTGCTGTCCAATTTTATTTGACACTGCAAATCCCCTTGTTGGCTGTAATTGCATTGCTATGATCACTGCAACCTTCTTACAGGCATGATTTTGTTGTGCTTCAACCTTGAAATCAAGCTGATATGCATCACCGACTTTATATAATTGTTGCAGAGAAACCTGATCCTTTATTGCAAAACGAGGCCATTAATGTATCTTCCAATCTGTTGTGCTACAGTTTCCACTAAGTTACTTCAACAATTAAAACAATGGAATTCTTGAGTAAACTCCTTCACTGTCTCTTCTTTTTGCCTTGAACTTTGAATCTGCTTGTACAAATATTGTTCACAGTCACGAGACAAGAACTGAACTCTCAATTCTCTTTCATATTAGACATCTCCTGACTTTTCCCTTGCCATTAATTTTTCTATCATTCTGGTAATGCTTCCACCAAGGAAAGGGTGGTTCTCTCAGCTTTGCACCCACAAGTTTAACCTTCCTCTCTTCCGGCACCTCTTGGCAATCAAAATAACTGTGAATGCTGTCTAACCAGTTCAGGCACCCTTCAGCCCCCAGTTCACCATCGAACTCTGCTACATAGACTTAAACACCGTACTCCTTAGAGTTTCAAAGAGCATTAATGATTTGATCCTCCCAAGCTGATCTGTTTCTATGCTGCCTATCATCAGTCAAATTTGATTCATTATCACAAAAACCTCCAGGTTCACTTTCAGAGCTAGAACTGCGTTATTCCTCAACATTTTTAGCATTTAGAACACCTGCTCCTTGATTTCTCCTATTATTTTGATTACCAACTAGTGTGCAACTAGTGGGTCAAGGTTTGAACCTGCTCCTACAACCTTTGAAACATCTAGAACCCAATTTCCTCTTCTGCGTCCTCCAACTGTACCACCTTCCGCAGCCATGTTTCTTACTCAAACTTAAATAACAAAAATGATAACAGCCCGAGGAAAGACTTGCTCTGATACTGGTTGATGTAAACTAGAGTGATATTTAAGAATAATAAACTTCATATTCAAAAGTGAAACAACCAAATTTAATATATTATAAGTAAACATAAACAGAAATTATTCTTGCAAAAGAAACCAAAATACTAGAGGAAAGATCTTGCAGCAATGGGCTGGCCTTTTGCGCAAATGGCTGCAAGAGAGATCAGAAGATGCTGCAGAGCCGACTCCTCAAAACCCTAAGCATCCAATGCTTGCAAACCCCAGCCAGAGGGGGGAGCACAGCTCTAGATGTAAGTTTCATGGACACAACGCTCTAAATAGGCCTTATCCCTTTTTTACTAAAAGGAAAGCTTCTTCAGCAAGCCACTTACATGACCGCCAATAAGGCTTCTCTAGGAAGCCAACAAAATGTAATCATGGATTGTCCCTCCAAAATAGACGATATGCAACTACTGCCCAATTGAGAACCCTATCACAATAAAACACTAAAATACATAACATACTATTTACTTAGATAAAGCTACCTGCATCATTCATTTTGATAGTCATTATTCTCCTGGCACTAAACGAAGTGATTGCCAACTCTGGTGGAATGGTGTGTGTTCACACAACATCGGAGAAAACAACAAACTGGTTGGGGTTGTCGGGTGTGGCCATAATGTAGCCAAGGTAACAAGAATGAGAAAATAATAATAATGAAAAAAAGCCACTTTACATTATTCGCAATCACGCAAATGCACGTCCGGCACATGTAGAATTTGCAATTCTCTATGGAATATTTAAATTCCCAGAAAACTAGAAACAAAATCCAACATGGGAACTAATTTTAATTGCACGAGCAATGGATAAATTGGGTGCTTTTTCCTGCTTAGCTTGATTATTTGATGCTTTCAGGGATTACCTTGTCACCTATACTTTGATTTGGAGTTCAATAGAAGAGAAAACTTAGAGAAAGATGGAAATGAGATGGTTGACCTGTTGATAACTGTTGTTTTCAAAGCCTTACGTGCAAAATATTCCATTGAAGGAAACCTCGAGTGGGTTGTGGAGCTTGATTCCTCTACTGCTGGTATGGCTCTTCAGAAGTGTCCCAAGTAGTTATCACTTTTCTTTATTCTAACTTTGTGTGCTATTATTTGTACATTTTTACTCACACTGATGAAGAATATTGTGAAAATTTGATGTTGTTTTACTATCCTTTAAGTCGCCATATTAATGTTGTTTTAGATTCGTTCATATGAAATCTATTTGACCAAGCACTAGGCTCCTGTAGGATGACAAATGTGAAATTGGTCATTTTCTCTTTTATTTTTGTTTTAATTTATGTTCTGAGTTCTAGGGTTGCTGGATAATGAAACCTTGTCTCCTATAAAGCTCTCTCCCTCTCTCCCCACAATCCTTATTTTGTAAGTTTAGTGATGCTGATCCAAGGTCATCTCATCATTCCTATGTTCTTCTGTGTTTATTCTTAGCTCCTGACAACTTTGAACGTTATAGGAGAACACTAGTCATCGCAAGTTGTTTTGAGTCATCAACAGCATTGAGCTAAGAATAGCAACTTACTAAATTATGTTTCTTCCCTGTTTTTCAGTATCTTAGTACCATAAGGTAGCACCTTGGAGGCAATCTAAGCTTTAGGCTAGTGATTTTGCTGAGCTTTAATATTTGTCTAGAAACTCTCGTATGCCCAGGGAATTTCTTCGTCTGATTGGGAAAAAATTTTTATCATTCAAGTAGATTACATTATGCAATAAAAAGTGCTAGCTTGGTTCTAAAAACATCAATGTCTGGTTGATCTGGCTTACTGGACCTGGCATTAAATGCCTGAGCTTAAGTGCTGTTTGATCTCATGAGCTTGCCAGTATGGATGTTTAATTTTGGTATTATATTCTACAAGTTGCTACATGAAGCGTGAGGGGAGATCTCCGGCCTCAGTTAAAAAGGTTACATGTATATTGTACAGCAGTTTGTATGTGTTATATGCATGAATTTATTTTGAAATTTCTTTAATGCTGATCTGCAGAAAAGTTTTCTCGTCACTTAGTTATTCGCATACCTAATACTGCTTTCAAGGACAACTCACATGTGGGTGCATTCGTTGCAGAGGTATGTCATATTACTACCATGTTATGCATCTTTTTTTTTTTCTTTTTTTCCCCCTTTGCCTCAATATACATGATGAAACCTATTTAAATTCAAATAAACCAGGAAATTTATGTTCTGATTCACATTGATTGCAATCCTTGTAATGACACGATGTGCAAACCTAGATATTACTAATTTCCTGAAATATGAAGTTTACTTTCTTGGTAGCTTCATTCTAGTTACCACTAAAAAGTACACTACATCAGTAATTATCACATTCATTCCTCCTCTTGTAGAAATATCAACAACTCTCAGTCACTATTTAATATCCCATTATCAGATATGCTCTCAGATTACCAGTGCAAAAGAGAAGGACATAAGTTTCAAAAAGTTGTTTATTTCAAAAGAATCTGGTTCAGCTGAACACCAGTACCAGCTTTTTGTTGACACTGCAGTCTACTCCAGAAATCGTTGCTTTCGCTTGCCTCTGTCATCAAAAGCAGGAAAAAGTTCTGTACTTTTACCCACCGGGCGTTTCAAATGTAAGGACATGGTAGGTACTTGTTTTTGCTCCATTTCCTGCTTTAGTATGCATCGTTATTATTGGCTTTGGATGCCATCTCATATTAAGGAAGCTATGAAGTGCTTTCAAAAGTGCTCCAGGTGGTGTATTTGCTATTTGACTCTCAGGGCAACTTATTCTTGTAACCAACCTTTTTCAAAAAATTAATCCGCAAAATGCATCTTGCAAGTAACTTGAGAAACAGATACTTCAGTTATATATCAGGTTTCAGAATTTCTGGAGTCCGTAATTTTTAAATGTCCATTCTTTAACCTATGAACTGTGTTGATAAGTAGCTTTTCTGGTTATCAGTTTTTGTTTTTTTAGCATTGGAATTAAATGATTCTTTTAAAAAAATAAAAAAAATAAAAAATTACTGCTTCCCACTGGCTTATGGAAAGGCTGAACTGTAAATCTTCTGCCTTGTCTTTCCTTTTGTAAGTTAGCAAGTTCCTGGATTGCTAAAATTAATTATGATAATCGTAATGCAGTCTGAGGAAGACATGTTCATGGCATCCTTGATCTGTAATATGGACACTCACTGCAAGAAGCTTCTAGTCTGGAAAATGGAACTAGAATGCATAAAGACTCTGCACTTCAATACAGAGGTAGAGTCTGACTCTGCTGTTAAGCTTCAGTTTTCAGCTCCCTTTATAGTGTCATCATACAGTTTATTTGCTCCTGAATTTTGATTTCCTGATGTCCTGCTATAAAGTGGAAGCCTTTTCTAACATAAAAGAAGCTTGTGAATGCACCCATTCAACAATTAGAATTCTCTCTGTTTCAGGTATATCAAGATTATGGGAATCGAAGTCTTAATTCTCTAGATTGGAGACAAAATTCTCCTGTGAGTGATGTTTCAAATGCATACTTTATCGGAAAATCACCATTTCCAGCTTTGGATGCATTCATAGAATCAGTTGCCTCCACTGGAAACATATCAGGTACTACTTTGTTCACATTTGGTTTTTCACATTTGGTTTAGGTTGTGCAGCTTTGGTCAGTGATTTCATCAAAAGATTAAATTTGTTTCTTGTACATGCACTCTTTTCCATTTATTTTCTCTCTTGGATTCAACTTGATGCCTGAGCCATGGCATGCATGAGAGCATCCTAGAACTTGTCTTTGCTTCCCTGAGCAACTCAGGCAAAGAGCCCATCACTGTACTTCAATTATTGCCTGAAACCAAAGTTGACTCTGCAACTGTTCTTATCACTTTAGCATCTCCTGCACTCTTACACATTACCAGTTGCTATTACGAGCTCTGAGTCCTGTTTCTCACTGTCCGTGGTCCCTTGCGCTCTTTTCTGTGTACCACTATGCATGGAGATCTTTGCCAAGACATGTCTACTCTGTGTTCTGTAGCTTCAGCTTCTGTGCCATTCGTCATCATCTTCCTGTCCTGTTAAGTGTACAAATGATGTTTCTTCTTGCACTATTGATTATTTATTTGTATTCTAGGAAGAATCAGGAGCTGGTATTGGTTCTCAGAGTATGAAATGATGATCTACAGCATGTCAAGAAATAGATACTGTGAGCGAATTGGTCGAGAACATAAGAGCAATCATGGTAAGCTACACTTAGAATGTCTAGCTTGTCTGTTACGCTCCAGAGGATTCTGCATTTAGAAGCTCTGGAAGCATGGTCTTAATTCAACTTTATAAGCCTCTTTTCCTTATTCAAGCATAACACATGCTAAGATCCACTCATGTTTTATTGATCCAGTGATGTATGTTGTTGACTTCAGAAGGGCTACTTATTATCAGAAGTGTCATGATCCAGATTGCAGAGGTCTAAACTAATTTTGTATGATATCATCTGTCGTACTACCTTTCTTTTCATAATTGATAATTTTTCACCTGAGTTGATCGAGTGAACCAGGCTATCGGTCTCCTTCACGCCAAGTTCCATGGGATGTCCTTCCTTATTCAACATATTCCTTAAACTTGGAGGCCATGGAGCTTCAGGGAACATCAACAGATAAAGAGTCTTGTCACTTGGGTGATAACAAACAAGAATCTCTTCCTCTAGGTGAAAAAAGTCCAGACAGCTGCATGAAAGATGGATGGTGGCTTGAAGCCATTAAGTTTGCTGATCATGTTGAAAACATGCAGAAAGCTTTGGAGGTTTGCTATATGGTTTGTGCATGCCTCCCTCTTCGGTTCTCTTATTGCAACATAATCTGGTCTCACTTAGCTGACTTGACTGGCTTTAGGATGCGTAAATCAATCTGCTCATAATCGTTTATTTAGGCCTGCAGGTTAATATTCCTTATACAATTGGCACAGTTTGTCATGGTATTCAACCAAGACAATACTATTACCTTTTGCATTATTACTGTTAGAGAATATTTTGTATCAAAATAAATTAGCAATTGATTTGATTTTAAAAATATTTCCCTTTCTTTATTTTTATATTTTCATATTTGTATTAATAGGTATTCTATTTCAACTAATGTATTGTTATAGTTTAGATTAAATAATGAATTATTAAAGTTTTATATTTTATATTTCTTTCGGTTCTTAATTTCTCTCACAAGCACCACATACTATCTGCATCTCTTAAAAAAAATAAAAAATAGCACCAGAATGATTCTGTCAATTTTGGTTCAAGACAAAAGCAAGAACATTATATGATCAACACATGATTACCAATTTTTTCATCAATAGTTGGACAAATATGGGGTTTTCATGTTTTCTCATTTTCATTATGCTATCAGATTTCAAGCTTGCACAAACGTGCTGACCATAAGATCACATTTTATTACTTGGTGTTTGCTTACAGGAGAATGCTGATGATGAAGATGATGAAGAGTGGTGGACAGAAGTTGAACAAACTGCTGCCCGGGTTGAATTAATGCTCTCTCAGCCAAATGACATGAAGCTTCTTTGCTAGTTCCAGGCTTCCCCCCCCCCCCACCCAAGGAATTAGCTTCTTAAAGCATTCCTTTGCAAAGATGAGATGGTCGATTGCAGCTCAAGTTTTCCTCTTTCACAGTGGTGTATTGTGTCCATCTTTCTTGTAAATTCCTAGAGAGCAATTACCAAGCTTGTAGGGTGGAGATGTTAGGCGACAATGCCTGGCATGTTTTTCGTGTTCAACTTGGAAACACGGATCGTTCACAGTTAAAAGTCTGTGGGTCATTGGTGTTCTAATTTATCAAGACCCCAAGTTTCACAGGCTTCACCAAGCTACCAAACAGAGCGCTGAAAGTTCGAGGAGCGGATGGATGATGCTTGCTGCAATATTCATTTTCCTGTAAATTTCATTTGACAAAATGATTTCTAGGGTAATGTGATACAAACATCTTTTTAGATATTGTGGTGAAGCCTTTTCATCTCATCATCTCATCTCTCATCTCTGGGTTTCAACATTGATGAAATTTTCATTTTTGTATATGAAAATTTTGCTTCAAGACTTGTGAAGTCTCTTAATTTCTTTAGAAATCACTTGGAAAGCTTGTGGTCTCCATTTAAAAATACCTAGTGATCGGCTTGCACTAACGTGTGTGGGGTGTCCACATGATGTGAATTGTATTTTTTTACTGTATAAATATTTATTAGATTTATAATTAGTTTAATATTTGAATTAAATTATTGTTCAAACTAGTGAAAAGTATGATGTATATCAACAGTAAAAAAAAAGAGTTTAATCATTGGAATTCTAAAAAAAAAAAAACAAAACCAACGAATGATATAAAAAAGATTAATAAGTTGATTTAAAAAGTGAGGAAATAAAGGGATGACTATCCATGGGATCTTAAAAAAATAAAAAAGAAAAAACCTATATAAAAAAAATAAATAACTTAAGAGAAAAAATGGTTAAAAATAAATTAAAAAAAAAGATTTTAATGGAAAAAAATAAAAATTTGTGGTTTAAATATAAAGCAACAATTATCTATAGGGTCAAAGAAAACAAATAAGGAAAACTTATATTAAAAAAAGTCGAAAAACTAAAGTTAAAAAAATGAAATAAGAAAACCAAAGATTTGAACGGACAAGTGGGGTCTAAAAAGGGGAAAATCTTATGTTTAAAAAAGACGAACGATTTAAAAGAAAAAATAAAATAAAAAAAAATAAAAAGATTAAGGACTTAAATGGAAAAAAAACTGTGATTTGAAAATAAATGGATAACCATCTACTAGACCCAAAAATCAAAAAGGGAAAACTTATATTCAAAAAAAATGAAGAACTTAAGAGGAAAAAAAATTGGGTTAAAAGGTAAAATGAGCATGAATCTGAATAAGGAAAAAAATAAAAATTTATGGTCTAAAATAAATTGATAACTATTTATGGGGACAAAAAATGAGAAAAATCTATATTTCAAAGAGATAAAGAACCTAAGTAAAATAAGGGGTTAAAAAAAGTTGAAGGACCTGAACGAGAAAAAAACCAAGTGTGGTTCAAAAAAGATGAAATACCCAAGCAAAAAAAGGGTAAAAAAAAAGCGTAAGGGCCTAAATGAAAAAAAAAAAAAGCGCAGTTCCAAAAAAATGGACCTAAGAGGGGTAAAAAAAGGAAAATGGGTCAAAAAAATACAAGGACCCGAATTGGAAAAAAATAGTAGGTCCCCTAAAAGACGAAAGACTTGTGCAAAAAAAAAAAGAGTAAAAAAAAAATAAAAAGATTTGAATGAAAAAAATAACGGGTGCTAAATGAAAAAAAAAAGTGGGATCCACAAAAAGATAAAGGATCTAAGTGAAAAAAAAAAGAAAGAGAGAGAAATCGGGCAAAAAAAGCATAAAAAGTCAAATAAAAAAATTAGTGGGGAATAATATTAGGGTCCTGAATGGGGGGAAAAAACATAGCAAGGTCTCAAAAGACGAAGGATCCAAGCAAAAAAAAAAAAAAGGAAAAAAATGTAAGGACTTGAATGAGAAAAAAAAAAAGATAGCGAGGTCCCAAAAATATAGGACAACAATCGAGAGACTTAGAAAAAGATATGAATGGTAACCTCAACTCCCGCTTTATATATATAGGATAATAACGAGGTTAAATTAACTCATGATGAATTCATTGTAAATGATATGAAAAAGAGTTATGTATTTTTGTTGATATGTCATCAAAAGCAACCAATAAAGCAGAGCCTGTCACATCCTGACTCATAGATCAAGCATGCAACAAATGTCGATTATCTCAGGACACACATAATTCTCATCATATATCTCGAGATACCGCAAGATATTTATCAAGATTAAAAGCAAACCCAACTTCAATCCAGATTAATCCATATATCCAATTAAGGACCAACCCTGATCATCCATGCTCAAAATAACTCACAGTAGATATATAAAATCAAATTAAAATCCCACCACAAGGGATTCGAATAAAAATTTGAAAAGTAGACAAGGTAAATTAAATACATATTCCCAAGATTCAATTTTTGACACAAAATAACATGCGACAAAGTTTTCAAAAGGTTTACAAAATCCTTCTTCATGGGTCCATGCTACATATGTCAAAATAACCCAAGGACTAGTACTAATTGAAGTCCACAAAAATAAGCTCTCCAAATCTAGTACTAGAAATCATCCGAGTATGTCTAGTAACTAAACTTCCTCTATACAAAATGAGATAGAAGAGGTGAGTATAATTATACTTAGTGAGTGAATTGCAATATAATAAGTGAGATATGAATAATGAGCATGGATATGTGAAACAAATATGTCGAAGAGCAATCAATTTTATCAAAAATCAAATATTAATGTCAACATAATTATCAAAGTTTCCCAAATAAATCAAATAACATGATGTTGAAGTACTTTTCTCAAAATCTAAGGGTGCTAAAAGTTCATTTTCTAATAATGGTCTATCGCGATCAAAGGCAGGGCCACTAAGGAGTTTTCAATGGTTTCAATTTCAAACAAATCTCCCAACTTTCGCACTGGTTCGGGACCTCCCTGGTGGTGTAACTAAGTTAACCCGAAAGGACAAAAGTGGCATCTCTCGGACTCAACTAACATCTCCGTTTAATAAAACCCTAGCCATGTTGCCCCGTCAAGGCACAACATGGTAGGAAATAACCATAGCCATATACACCTATAGCTAGCCTATCATTCACGCATGCACCATTTCTCAAAATCCACACATTCATAAAATGTGCCAAGTTGTTAATTCTGGTCAACAATGACAATGAATTCGATAAATCAATAAACATGGTACATAATTTCCTTTCAAGACATTGGATGCATAATTTAACCAAATTCAAAGTTGGGACATCCCACATGCACAAAATCATTGTGAAATCACTTTAAAACATTTTAGAAATTTTTTTTTTTTGAAAATTTACTTCTCATTTACATCATAAAATAATCCATTCACTCAATTCTTAGGAGGGTAATCACTCTTAATCTAAGTTCAAATCAATGATTACTCCCTTATTGAATTCCAATTATCTTAAATCTAAGATAATAAATATAAATTTATCACTTAATCACAAACTAACACTAAGAAAAATCAATATTCTCCACACAACCCAAACTCTAATTTTCTAAAATTCACCAATCTATCATCTAATTTTATCAAACCACATCATTAACATAGGAAAACAATTCCTTCCAAGATTTCCCAAATTTTAACATTATATAAATATTAGATCTAAATTCCCAAACTTTATTCTTCCAATCTCAACATAAATCCTAAATTTATACAAGAACAGTTCAAACTCAAGTTTAAGAAGAAGTATTATCTCTATTTCCTTCACCAATTTCGCCTCTTGTAAAGCCACCCCAAAACCCAAGTTTTTTTTTTCTTTTCCATAGCAAATCTTGAATCTCTTTCTAAATTCAACCCTCTAAGGGTTTGTTGGAGGGTTTTGAGTTCAAATCTATAGATGTTTGAGGAAACTTGATAAATTTTGAGGGAGAGAAGAGAGGGAGGCCGAGTGTTGGGAAGAAAATGAGAAAGAGAGAGAAAGTGGTCGTGCAATGAAGGGGAGAGAAAGAGGAGTGTGGGAATGCTCTTTTGTCATTTAAAACTTAAATATTCTAAACTAATCCAATCACCAAGAGTGCATAAAAACTTTTAAAGAAAACTTCATGGGACCTCCATTGATAGGCTATAAAAATTGCAAATGGCTCTCCCGGTAAATCTACAAAGAAAATTTAAATAAAAAATTTTTAATATCGAATTTTCAGTGTTACAATTTCTAACCCCTTAAAAATAAATTTTATACTCAAAATTTAAAAATAAAATCATACATCGAATAGATGGGGGTATTGTCTCCTCATCACATCCTCGGGTTCCCAAGTTACTTCTTCAACTTGATCACTCTTATATTGAACCTTGATAATAGAGACTTATTTGTTCCGCAATCTTTTGATTTGGTGATCAAGAATAGCTATGGATTGGATTTTGAAGCTCAAATCCTTTCTCAATTCAACCATAGGAGTCTCCAATACATGAGAAGAATCCGATAAGTACTTCTTCAACATGGAGACATGGAAGACATTATATATCTTCTCCAAATCCAGTGGGAACTCCAGCCAATAGGCCACCTTCCCAATCCTCTCAAGAATCTTGAAGTGGCAGATGTAGTGAGGATTCAATTTCTGCTATTTCTGGAATAAGATTATACCTTTCTAAAGAGATATCTTCAAGAAGACTATGTCTCCCACCTCAAACTCCAATAGTCGTCTTCTCTTATCAATATAGCTATTTTGCCTATCTTGAACTGCCTTTATTCTTTTCTAGATTAATCTCACTTTCTCCATGGTGGCCTCAATTAATTCAATAGTTAATCTTCCTCTCACCAACCTCATCCTAACATAACGAAATTCTATATTTTCTCCCATATAGGGTCTCGTATGGTGACACCCAAATGCTAACTTGATAGTTATTATTATATACAAATTCAATCAATGGGAGGTGTCTATACCATCTTGGAAATCCATGATACATGCTCTAAGCATGTCCTCCAATGTTTGAATTATGTGCTTCGATTGCCCATCAGTTTGAGAATGAAATGTAGTGCTAAATTTTAATTTAGTCCCTCAAGACTCTTGCACTTGAGGCCAAAACCGTGAGATGAATCTAGGATCACAATCTAACACAATCAACACCAGAATCCCATGAAGTCTCACGATCTCATCATTTAACCAACTTCTCCAAAGAGTATGTGTTTTGGATTGCCAAGAAATGACCCGACTTGGTGAGCCGGTCTATAATCACCAAAATGACATCATGTCGACTAGGAGTGCAGGGCAAACTAACGACGAAATCCATGGTGATGCATTCCCACTTTCACTTGGGGATTAGTAAAGGTTGGAGGATGCCGACTAGCTTCCAATGCCCAACTTTAACTGTTGGCACATGAGACAGTTAACCATAAATTTGGTTATTTCTTGTTTCAATCCAAACCACTAATAAGTCTCCTTGATGGTCTGATACATCTTTGTATTCCCCGAATGCATTGTATAAGCTGATATGTGTACCTCCTCAAGTATAGCCTTTCGGAATTTATCATTCTTAGGTATACAAATCCGTTTCCTATAGACAACCATACCGTCCTCTTAGATCTTGAACTCACCACTTTCTTCTTTGTGGACCTTCTCAATTATCCCTTTCAACTCTTCATTGATAGCTTGAACCTCCTGGATATAATCCACCAAGGTTGGCCTCATCTCAAACTTGACCAAAAATGCACCATGCTCATTGGCCAACTTAACTCCAAATACATGGAGTCTAATCAAACATAAAAAATAAGAACTCCCCTGAGATACCATGTTAGAAGAAGAAGACTTTCAAATCAATACATCGACGACCACATTGGCCTTCTTGGGACAATAATTTATCACCAAATCATAATTTTTTATCAAATCTAACCATCTCCGTTGTCTCAAGTTCAATTCCTTCAAGCAAATACTTGAGACTCTTGTGATCAATAAAGATCTTACAAATTGCTCTATATAAGTAATGCCGTCAAATTTTCAAAACAAAGACAATGGTGGCTAACTCTAGGTCGTGAGTGAGGTAATTCAACTCATGCTTCTTCAAATGGCAAGAGGCATAAGCAATCATCCTATCATCTTGCATCAAAAGACAAGCTAACCCTTGCTTGCTAACATTAATATACATAACATACTTGCCATAGCTAGTGGGGAGAGTAAGGATAGGAGCGGATGCGAGTCTCTTTTTGGGTTCTTGAAAGTTCTCTTCACATTTGTCACCCCACTCAAATTTGACTTCATTCAGAGTTAAGTTAGACAATGGAGCTGCAATTTTGGAGAATCCCTCGACAAACTTCCAATAGTACCTTGTTAATCTGAGGAAACTCCTAACCTCGATGATATTTTTGGGTTGCTCCCACTTCAAAATCGCCTCAACCTTCTTCAAATCCACAAATATACCATCTTCAGACAAAATATGCCCTAAAAAGCTAATCTCCTTTAACCAAAACTCATAGTTAAAGAATTTTATATACAATTGCTTCTCCCGAAAAGTTTGCAACACAATTCGTAAATGCTCCGAGTGTTTTTTTATCATTCCTTGAGTATACTAAGATATCGTTAATGAACACTATGACGAATTTACCAAGGTAGAACTGGAAGACTTTATTTATTAAGTCCATGAAGGCTGCGGGAGCATTTGTCAATCCAAAAGTCATCACTAGAAACTCATTGTGCCCATACCGGATCCTAAAAGTAGTCTTTTGGATATCACTTTCCTTGGTTTTCAATTGGTAGTACCCCGACCTCAAATTAATTTTTGAAAACATGCCTGCCCCTTAAAGTTGATCGAAGAGATCATCAATCCTTGGAAGGAGGTACATGTTCTTGATTGTAACCTTATTGAGTTGCTCGTAGTCAATACATAACCGAAATGTCTCATACTTTTTCGTCACAAACAAAACCGGAGTAACCCAGGCAAAGATACTAGGTCATATTAATCTCTTGTCTAACAATTCTTAGAGCTAAATTTTTAACTCCTTCAATGCTATGAGTACCATTCTATATGGAGGGATTGAGATTGGAGCGGTGCCGGGAATCAAATCAATAGTGAAGTCAAATTTTCGGACCAGAGGCAACTCAGGCAGCTCTTCTGGAAAGACATCCAAAAACTCATTTACTATCGGAACATCATCCAAGTTCGAACTATTCACTATGATGTCAATAATATGTGCCAAGTAGGTCTCACACCCCTTATACACTAATCTCCCTACTTCTATTATAAAGATTACATAACTCAGCAATACCCGTCGTTTGCCAACAAACATAAGTGTGGGACACACCGGTCTCCAGAACTCTACTTGTTTGGTGAAGCAATCCATGGATACCCAGTAGAGGTGTAGCCAATTCATACCCAGAATAATGATAACCAACAACATCTCTTCTAGAGGAGTCAACGGCCTATCAAAATACCTAGCAAAACTTGTATTCGTAAACGAATTATTTGAACCTGTATTAACAAACACACGGGTATCAAACCCCAAAACGTTTATTGTACCTAGTAGAATAAACCATCAAACAATTATTAATCCATAAACACATGCTTCCTATATATATATGACCCCTCAAATTATTCCATACACCATACAATCATAATCATGTCAAATAGTATCCTACAATAGAGATCTACACCACTAAATATGACTACAATGACCATGCTAATCATGTACATGTACAAGACCTTTGAAATTTAATAGTTCTAGGCCTAAAGACTGTAGACAAATTACACCATTCACATAAGATTTGCTAAACAACTCTTCGGCCAAAAGATGTTCTCGGTTACTATTGAGCATTCACCCACCTCGTGTTATTCACTCGATGTAATTCCTTTAGGTCACAACCTAGGCACATTACTGATTTTAATATCATACCAATATCAAGGGAAAATAATAAGAGCTATATCATCCTCGACCAAGTTATATAGGCATCATTGCCATCATAAACTACTACAAGACATTAAAATCATCCCCATCTTCACTATCATGCAAAGTTTATCAATATGCCTCCTAACCAAAATCATGCACATCATAATCACATAGCATTTGTATCAAAACTTCTAAGTCACCAAGTCCGAGTCCAAGGGGATTTACCTATGACTATGTCCGGATTATTTTGAACATCTTCATTCGTCATCATATAAATCCTCATTTGTCCTCTTGTTTGGGGGTGTTGGGTAGGAGCGGCTACCGTATTGCTCCCGATACACGTCCTTGGAGCCGTATTGGTTGAAGGTGCGGGGGCATTTGGTTGATCACCCCTTAAACCACTAGGGTGATCTCAACTCGAGTGGCTTCTTTGTTCACTCAAACCCAACTTGGTGCATGCATTGTAGAAATGTCCTTCCCTCCCATAATAGTAGCATCTCCGGGGCTCTTTTTAAAGGCCAAAGTGAAATTTCTTGTAATTCATGTGAGAGTCCTTCTTTCAGGGGTAGGAGCACCAAAATTGGGTAGCCGTTGGCTTTGTGAAGTGCCAATGGAATCGGAAATGGAAACACCACTATAGGAGCTTGTGCTCCTACTTTTCTTAGGCCTTGGCTTCAAGTGAATCTAGGATCTTCTTTTTTTACCATGACTTTCTCTAACTTCCCCCACTCAACCACCATTATTTAGCTTGTAAGGCCAATTGTAACATATCCTTTTATGTATGGGTTTTGGTCACTGATATCTTTTCCCTTATGTTCAAATTCAAGCCCGCTTCAAACTTAGCACACAAAAACTCTTTGAAGTTAATAAACTCTGGAACATCTACGGATAGCTCTCTAAACTTTGTCTTATATTCAGTCACCATTTTGTTTTCTTGCACCAACTTGAAAATTTTCTCCCACTTTTGTTCTTTATAGAAGTAGATGTAATATTTTTCGTTGAATTCCCTAATGAATTCATCCCAAGTTGGAGGAGAAGAAAACCTACTCTTTATATTTTCCCACCAAGAGTAGGCACATTTTTCCAGCAACCTAACTGCTACCATCAATTTCAATTAGTCATTTAACCACATATCGGTGACGGTCTCTTGAACATGGCCAATCCAATCCTTGGCCACCGATGCGTCACTTATACCCGAAAATGTTTGACATTCGAGTTGGCTCATCTCTTTGATCAACTTTGATAACTCGATGGTAGGGCAGTCAGTTAAAGCAAAAATTGGAGGAGGAGGGGTTGCCATTGGGGCATTCAGTGAGATGGAAGAAGTCAAAGGAGGAGTCAGTGCTTGTGGTGGAGTTTACAAGTGAGCCCCGTATGTATTCCACTACTCCACCACTTTTGAAGGGTGACGAATGGTGGAGTGGGAACCCCGGTTGGAAGAGCCGAGTGCATAGAAGTTGGAGGAAGCGTATGCATAGAAGATGCTACCTCAAGTTTGGAAGGAAGAGGAGGATAGATTCCTTGTTCTTCTTCTAGGTGGCATTATAATCTACAAAGAAGAAGCTACTCTTAGTTTACTAAATTAGAAAAAGAACTAAGTACCTGGCCCCCCTAAAAATAATCTCTAGTCACTAGGACCCAAAGGAGACTTTTAAAAATCATATAAAAATATTTTAAATACCCAGACTTCGAAAATAATTTGGAACTATTTGGAAAGTTTTGAAAATATTTGGGAACCTTTGAAAACATTTCAAACATTTACAGACCAAGAGTCTAAACTCTGATCCTAATAAAATTATCACGTCCTAACTCGTAGATCGAGCACGCGACAACCACCACATTTTATCGGGATACATATGATCCTCACCACATGTCTCGAGATACCACAAGACATTTATCAACATCTAAAGCAGACCTAACTTTGATCCAAATTAATCCATATATCCAACCAAGGACCAACCCAGTCCATCAATGAATAAAATAACACACAGTAGATACATAAAACAAAATGAAAATCCCACCACAAGGGATTCAAATAGAAATCCAAAAAGTAAACAAAGGTATCAAATATATGTTCCCAAGATTTAATTTTTGACACAAAATAACACACAACAAAGATATAGTTTCCAAAAGGTTTTCAAATCCTTCTTCGTCAGTCCATACTAAGTACATCAAAATAAGCCAAGAACTAGTACCAATCGGAGTCCACAAAATAAGCTCTCCAGGTCTGGTTCTAGAAATCATCCGAGTATGTCCGGTAACTAAGTTTTCTCTATACAAATGAGATAGGAGGGGTGAGTATAATTATATCCAGTGAGTAGAGTGCAATGGAATGAGTGGAATATAAATGAGTGGTGAGTATGCATATGTCAAAAATAGATATGTCCAAGAGCAATCCATTTTATGAAAAATCAAATATCAATTATCAAAGTTTCCCAAATAAACCAAATAACATGTTGAAGTAAAAACAATACATCCAATCACTTCATAGTTTTCCCAAAATCTAGGGGTGCCAAAAGTTCATTTTCCGACAATAGTCTACCGCGACCAAAGACAAAGCCGCTAAGAGGTTTTCAATGGTTTTAATTTCAAATAAATCCCCCAACCTTAGCATTGATTCCAGATCTCCCTAGTGGTATAACCAAGTTAGCTTGAAGGGGCAAAGAAGGTATCTCTCGAACTCGACTAACCACTCCATCTAATAAAATCCTAACCACATTGCTCCATCAAGGCACAATATGGTAGGAAATAACTATAGCTATATTTATCGATTGTTAGCCTATCATTCAAATATGCACCATTTCTCAAATTCCACACGTTCTTAAAATGTGCTAAGATGTTCCACAACTGTTCAATTCTAGTCAACAATGACAATGAGTTCGATAAATCAATAAACATGGCACATAATTTCTTTTCGAGACATGGGATGCATAATTTAACCAAATTCAATGTTGGGACATTTCACACGCGCAAAATCATTTCGACTTTAAAACATTTTAGAATCTTTTTTTGAAAATTTATTTCTCATTTACATCATAAAATAATTTGTCCACTCACCTCTTGAGAGGGTGATCACTTCCAATCTAAGTCCAAATCAATGATTACTTCCTCCTTGGATTCCAATTGTCTTAAATCTAAGACAACGATACAAATTTATCATTTAATCACAAACTAACACTAGGAAAAATCAATATTATCCACACAACCTAAACTCAAATCTTTTTAAAATTTACCAATCCGTTATCTAGTTTCATTAAATCACATCATTAACATAGGGTAATAATTCCCCTTTCAAGATTTTTACAAATATTATCATTATATAAACTTTAGATCTAAACCCTCAAACTTTATTCTTCCAATCTCAACATGAATTCTAAATTTATGCATGAATAATTCAAACCCAAGTTTAAGAAGAAGTATTACCTCTATTTCCTTCTCCAATTTCACTATTGTATAACCACTACAAACTCTATTTTTTTTCTTGGAAACCTTGGATCTCTCTTTAGATTCAAACTTCTGGGGGTTTGTTGGAGGATTTGGAGTTCAAGTCTATGAATGTTTGGTGAAAGTTGATAAATTTTTAGGGAGAGAAAAGAGGGAGGTCGAGTGTTGGTAAGAAAATGAGAGAGAGAGAGAGAGAGAGAGAGAGAGGTCGTGCATGGAAGGGGAGAGAAAGAGGAGTGTGGTTTTGTTAGTCCTATTTATATTAGGATGTCCAATTACCTACTTAACCCTCATTTTCTTTAAGTTTAAAATTTGTTGGAATGCCCTTTTTGTTATTTAAAACTTAAACATTCTAAACTAATCCAATCACCAAGAGTGCATAAAAACTTTCAAAGAAAACTTCATGGGACCTCCATTGATACAACCCACTATCTCAGTAAATCTATAAAGAAAATTTAAAGAAAAAATTTCTAACACAGAATTTTCAATATTACAATACCAATGGATAATATTTACATTATCGATGATATTTTTTTATTGAATTAAATATATTGATTTTAAAATGTAAGAATTCAGTTGTATGAAATTAAAATTTAATGATTTAATTAATTTTCTGATCTGTTGAATGTGAGTTTTATTCTATAGATAAATGCTCTTCCAACCTAAGTGAGAAGCTACTGTTGTCGAGAGTTTTGGACCTTCGGAAATTAGTAAAACCTATAAAATATTATCGAAAATGGTTCCGACATATAAAACTTTGACGCTCAAATTAGAAAGAACGGTTTAGAAAGAGAAAAAGACTGAAGAGAGCTGTAGTATAGCCCTGCGTACCCCTTGTGGGTTTTGTGTAGAGAGATTGAATGTACCTCGTTGGTCATTTGTACTTAGTATATATAGCATGCACCTATATGGCGAGCTTTGTGAAAACCCTAGTTTCCTTGTGAAGGCCTTCCAAAATTATAAGAATCGTAACATTAAACTTTCTATGGATTCAGGATTCTCTGAGATGGGAGAGTTCGAATTGTCATTGTAGAGATCAAGAAAGTTTTTATTATTAAGAGATTTACCTCATAACGAGGGAGAGAGATTGGTATCGGATTAAAGAAGATTAAAGGAAAAGATTTCTTCCTCTCGCTTTGCAAGTAAATCCTTCAAGACCTGCAATGCTTCTTGGTCATACTCGGCTTGCTCTTCCATCATTCTTTGATACTGCAATGCCTCCATTTGCACTGCAACCTTCTATGCTCGAAGTCTAGTGATCATAATCATGGCATTGTTTGCAGCAACGGCTGAAGCACTCCTTTCTTCATCCAATTCCAAATACAAAGCAATCAGAGACTTGCGATCCAAAAGGATTTGTCTTTTCAAGAGTCAGAGAACTCCTCCATTTATATTTGGCAGGGATTACTCAAAGAAATATCAATTGAGGGAGAAGTTGGAAATTGAAAATAATGGTTCAAAATTTTCAAGAAAATAGATCAAGATTTTTAAAATTTGCTGAAATTGAAAAATACTGTGACTTAGAGTATTCATTAGTTCAACAAAAAAAAAAATTTGGATAAATTTTGATGCAATGGTTGAGTTGCTATGAGTTCGAGATGTGGAAACAAACTCTTTACAAAAATGCAAGAGAAAGACTACGTACATATAAGTCTACACCAAAACCAACCTCAATTGTTGGGATTAAGATTCTGATTGTTGTTGTTGTTGTTTTTCCTTAGCAGATAATCATGATTGAGACTATCGCGTAATAGGAATTATCTCCATAGATGGAGGACCGAGAGGGTCTAGTGAATAGACTGTGCCAAGAGAGAGGATGATCGAGCAATAGATGGACGACTGAGAGGGTCTTAGCGAGAGACTCAAGTCAAGAGAGGGACTTTGACTAAGTGAGTACTTTCCCAAGAGATCAGATTTAATGATTTATGGGTTTCAAGATTATGGGCCTATTAAGGCTTTGTGGTACCGGGCTGATGGACCGTACATCATCATTTGCTCCCAGTCCTAATGTTGTTTCATGGAAATGGCATTAGGAATAGAGTTAAAGGAACTAAGAAATTGAACTGGTGCGAAAGTGGAGCGGTTTTGAGTAAGTGTAGAGATGCAATAGTAAGCATTAAATATAAGATGTGCCTTTTCAGTCTTTGTGAATCTTCTTCAACACTATTCTTCCAATTGTTGATTAGTTATAGCTATTTTGGCATTTACATTTCATCAGTTTGCCTTTCTGAGAGAAAAGGGAGAGGACTCGATGATTTAGGGTTTACAGAATTTGTGAAAAATAGAGATGCTAAGGGGTTCTGATTCACGTAATTACTGTAGTATCAACGAGATCAAGAGAGTAATTACAGAGGAGTTACAGGTTACATTGAAAGAATGAGTTTAAGAAATAGTTTGAGACTGAGTTTATCCAGAAATAAGAAAAGGGTGAACCAAACACCAAAGGGTTGCGTTCCTATGTATAAAGAATATGTGAGGTATGGCCTACAGGTTCCTTATTTAGGGCCCTTGGTTATAGCTTTGAGGTTGGAATATATTTATGATCCTGCTAATTGCTAGTACATGGCGGCTCGTAGTGATAGTGGCTAGTTTGTTGAACTTTTGTCATTTTAGTTTTGATTTTGAGATTCTGTCTTCGGTGTTTTGTTTGAGGAAGTGCATTGCCAAGGGTCCCACAAAAGGTTTGTATTGCATCTAAACACGACGAGAATTGAAGTGGAAGTTCTCTTACAGGGAGATTAATGATAGGTTGTAGAGGAAAAAAATTCTTTTTTGTGGAGTTTGTGAATAAGAATTTGATGCCATCATTGTCGGGTGCTGATACAGAGCCTTCTGTAGGGTTGAAGGTTCCTACGTCTTCCCAGCATTTAGGTTTTGTTAAATTGATTGGCAAGTTTTATGTTACGAAGGACAGGGTTGCTTAGGTAGAGGCCTTGATTGAGGATGAAATGCTAAAATTGGCTGGCCATTTATTGCATGAAAAGTTTCAAATTCAATAGCTGTTTATGTTAGAGAAGAGGGCCAAGAGACTCGTTGATATCATTGATTTCATTGAGATGGATAATCTTGACAGAGTTACCATTGAGAAGTTGATGAGGGCCCCAATCAAAAAAGGATGTAAGGATAAGGGGAGTACGTCTGGGGACACCCTCCCAGAGTCTATTCCGAGGAGGAAGAGAAGGATGGTGTCGACACTGAGCAGTGATGAGGTAGAAAGAGGGAGGTGAATCAAGGTCCATAAGCGCACTTGCCCTGATACCAGGGGATTCAGCTATTTTATTGGAGGGCACCGAGGGAGAGAAGGCCAAAGTGGAAACTCTCTGTGGAAGGCCGATCAAATGGTCCCACTTCCCTTGGTTCTTGTTTTGTCCTTTGATCGTATGAAGTATCTAAAAGAGAGATGAATATTGGCTATTTGCTGTAAAAATAATAATTTTAGCTACTTGGATGTTGTTGAGGCAAGAAGATTTGCCAACAGATTAGACTTTCACTATGCTGAGTTAGAGTTGAATGGTCTATCTGTGAAGTAAGGTGATAAGGTCATGATATCCCTTGGAATTCAGGTATATTCTTTTCACAAGAATATCACTAGATCTAGTATTTTTGTCATGGTGATATAGTTTGTTACTTCTTGGTAGACTACTGCTATGGTTGAGTTCCAATAGTTAAGAAAAAGGCAATTAGTGGATCAGATAGGGGAGGAACCCTCCCGACTTCGAGCTGCTCTGGCTTAGAGGGAAACTAAGGAGGAAAAGGCTATGAATGTTGTCTTGTAGAAAAAAGAAAAAAGAGATAGAACAGTTACAAGCTGACCTGGACACTTCGTATCGACATACTGATACTACTATCACGGAGTGCAAATGGCAAGAATGTCTCTTGAGGAGGGGTGAGGCAAAGCGAGCGACTGCTGTAAAGTTGGTAGAGAAGCGAGAGCAAGCACTTATGGCCTCAGAGAGGAGGGTTATGAAAATTCAGGAAGATTACGAGTGCTGTCACTAAGAACTTTCTTAAAGATTAGGGCGAGCAGAAGAGGCAATCCATGGAACTGGACTAGAGGAAGGTGTTGGTGGTGCTGATTCCGAAAGATTGGGTCAGACCCTAGCAAGTGTTCTTGCTGCTGGCTTTTCTCAAGAGGTTATTGACACGAGCTCTCGTGTTACTGTCCTTTGAGAAGGTTTCACTCACTTGCAGCAGAGGCCACCTCATCCTCCTTCACCATGATTTCTATCTCTTCTGTTCTTCCTCTTTAGCTTCTTTGTATATAGACTATTTCTAAAGATATAATAAAAGGTCATTGGCTTTGTTTTGTCTCCTTTGTTCCTTGAATATTATTACTGATTAAGTTATCCTTGCTTTCTCATTTTCTTTGTGTCCTCATACTGAGGCTCTTGAGAGTTATAAGATATAGAAGTAGGAACCACTCTTAATTATAGTTTTTAAACTATGGTAAATATGCCACAAAAAGAATATCAAAGTGACATTTATTGCTGAGATAAAGAAGATGGGTATCGAGCCCCTTAGAGATGTGGAATCAAAAGGGCAAGTCATGTTCATTTGGTCGAGAGTTATGTTCTGTATTAACCATGTATTGTGAGGTATCACGCCAAAAGAGTTATGATGGTGTGGGCCAAGAGGACTCTTGGATGTTACTCCAAATGAGAGTTTTGTGGTGTTACGCCTTGGAGACTCATTAGCCCTATGGCAAATGAGGAGTTGGAGGCGTTGCACCCAGAGGGCTTATTGCCATTGTGCCGAATGAGGAGTTAGAGGTGTTGCGTCCGGAGGGCTCGTTGGCGTTGCACTAGATGAGAAGTTAGAGGCGTTGCACCTGGAGGGTTCATTGGCGTTGCGCCAAATGAGAGGTTGGAGGCATTGCGCCGAATGGGATCATTGGTATTATGCCAAATGAGAGGTTGGAGGCGTTATGCCTGGAGGGCTCATTGGCATTACACCGAACAAGAGGTTGGAGGCATTGTGCTCGGAAGGCTCGTTGGCGTTATGCCAGACGAGAAGTTGGAGGTGTTGCGCCTAGAAGCTCATTGGTGTTTGGCGTTGCGTCAAGAGGGCTCATTGGCATTGCACCAGATGAGAAGTTGGAAGTGTTTCTCTTGGAGGGCTTGTTGGCATTGCGCTGAAAAAGAGGTTGAAGGTATTGTGTTTGAACTTGATTTTCATGTGTTTGGTGCTCGGCAGTATCTCCAGAGCATTTAGGCTTGGGTGACCCAGGATGGCGTTATACGATAATGAAAACTTGATCATATTGAATGTGGTCATGACAGTAGAGCGGTTCTTCAGGATAGAGCCACTCAGTGGAAAGTGGAAAGTCGAAAGTCGAAAATGTGTTTAATTGAAGCCCATTCGATGGAAAGCATCCCAGTAAAGAGGATCATAACCTGCTCCCTGATCGACAAATATTCTTTTCACTTCATACTGGCTAATTGTGGTTGTGGTGACCAATAGATCGTCATGGCTTAATTCAACTCCTATGAGATCATCATTGTCAAATCCAATCATTGGCCTTTTCCCTTTTTGTCCCTTCTCAACACGAGTCGAAAGGACTTCTTTAGAAGTAGATATTTCAGTCATTTGGAAGATTGGTGCAACAATCCGCTTGGTCGGCCATGGGCTTGGTCCCAATGGGTTAACTAAGTCCTGTGCAGGAGAAGTGTTGTCAAAGGTGAGAGGTGCTGAAGGGGAGTGTCATCCTTGTATGTGGAGGATTACTCTATTTGTTGTGTCTTGGGTAGCTTACGCAAGCTATTGCTCGTTCGATTTATCTATTCTACCTGCACCATGTGGTTTCTGGGGGGAAGCAACCTTCCCGATTGGTGTGGACAAACTTATAGAGCCTGTCATCTCAAATCAACGCCTCGAGTTCGTCATTCAATTTATTACAATTGTCCGTCAAGTGGCCGTAGTCTTTATGAAAGTGGCAGTATTGGGTCTTGTCCTTAGAGTCGTCCTCTAGAAGGCATGGGGGCCTCCTGATAGAGGGTTTGTTCTTGATCTGTAATAGGATTTGGCTGGATATTTTGTCCAGTGGGGTGTAGTGATTAAACATGCGATGAGGTGGAGGTGCTTGTCAACCTCTCTTGAGTGAGGATCAGTGAGGAGAACGATTGTGCTCATTTCTTCTAGCTCTACTTCGATGCCTGTTGAATGCCTCTACTTCTTTTGCAGTGATATACTTATCGGCCAGTGAGTAAGATTCCTAAATGGTATCTGGGGGTTTCTTCATGATTGAAGTCTTTATTCTTGAAGGCCGCAACCTAGTAAGCAGTGTCGCTAAAGCGATAAAGTGATCAAGGCCTGAAACTTTCATCATCTCTATCTTAAACTTTTCAAGAAAATATTTTAGGGGCTCGTCATCCCTTTGTCACAATGATAGGAGAGAAATAGATTTTCTTTTGGCCCCTTGACTAATCATGAAGTAGGCCTCGAACAGTTGCCCTAGTTGTAAGAAGCTCCCAACACTGAATGGAGGTAGAGAATTGAACCCGTCAGACCATTGCCCTTTAGGGTAATGGAAAATGCTTGCACATGGTTGTCAGGAAATAATCATCATCATGAAGGGGACGATATGGTCATGAGGATCAGTGGTGCCATCGTATTTTTCCATCTAAGGAAGGAGCACATCCCATGACATTGGCTCGAAGAGATTTTAGGATCGAAAGGTGAGAGACTGGTGGTATACTGGGTGGCCTAATCTCTTCTTGCATAATGCGCTTCAATTCAGTAACCACGAGTTCCTCAATCTATTTTCTCAAATCATTCGGATCATGTTGGGAGATGACCGAGGGCTCTTGGTGCTTTCGAGATTGGAATCTATACAAGCCTGATTGCTCTGATCCCTAGGGGAGGACAAACCTTCTTGACAGTGAGCATAGCTAAACTCTTCTAATTGTTTGCATATCCCCTATATCTTTGACTCGAGTCTCTCCATCTCTAAATGGTGGACTCTATCAAGAGAGATGAGAGCAAGGGGTAGAGTCAATTGGTTCTAAGGTTGAATAACATGCAAATGGGGTTCTCCCTGAGGAGACGTCCCCATTGGATGTGGGGAGTGGACAATGGAAGTCTCCACTTGATTGACTAGGATGGTTGGTTGAGCAAGGTCCGTGCGGTTGGGCATTTGTCTTTCTGCTACAGACACGGCCTTCGAGATGTTTCTGTTTCTTCATTTTGGAGGCAAAAACGCTGAGAAGATAGTAAGATAGGGCATGAAATGAGTTTTGCTGATGAATCAATCTTTTCCCACAAATGACACTAATCTGTTGGAGATGAATTTTACTCCACAGATAAATGCTCTTCTGATCCAAGTAAGGAATTGAAGTTGTCAAGAGTTCTAGACCTTTGGAAACTAGTAAAACCTACAAAACACCACCATAGATGGTTTCTACAGATGAAATTCTGAAATTTAGGTCAGAAAGAGCAGTTTAAAGAGAGAAAAATAGACCGAACAGAGCTATAGAGTAACCCTGTGTAGTCCTTGTATCTTTTGTGTAGAGAGATTGAGTATACCCGACTGGTCATCTCAGCTTAGAGTATATATAGCATGCACCTATATGGTGAATCTTGTGAAAACCCTTGTTTTCTTGTGAAGGTCTCCTGATATTATAGAAATCGTAATAGTTGACTTTTTGTAAATTCGAGATTTCTTGAGATGAGAGAGTTTCAGTTATTGTTTTAGAGATAAAAAAAGTTTCCATTATTAAGAGATTTACCCTCTAATGAGGGAGAAAGATTCGTATCGGATTAAAAAGATTTTAATTTGCCGAGGCTTCCTTTCCTTAGCGGATAATTATGATTGAGACTCGTGGCATAATAAGAATTATTTCCGTGAGGACCAAGAGGTCAGAGGGCCTAGTGAATAGATTGTACTGAGAGAGAGGGCAATCAAGCAATAGATGGAGAATCAGGAGGGTCCTAGCGAGACTCAGGTTGAGAGAGGGAATTCGACTGAGGGAGTGCTTTCCGAAGAGATCAAACTTGGTGGTTAGTGGGTTTCACGATTATGGGCCTATTGAGGCTTTGTGGTAGCAGGCCAATGGAACGTGTACCATCATGATCAAAGTTTGATTATATTATATGGTATTATGTCTCTTGGAAGATAAAGTAGAATAACCAAAGTATTTTAAGGAAAAAAAAAAAAGGCAAACAAATTTAGATTGAAAGGCATATGTAAAACAGTCTCATAGCTTGTGTTTTACTTGGAATCCAGATCTTGTTTTCCATGGGTTTTTCTTTTTGGGTTCTTGAAGGAAATTAACCACGCAGGCATTTGCTTCGCGGAAGCCATTGTTTATTTCAGCATTAGGATGATTAGACAGAAGGAGACCTGCATTGTTGGGTGGTCATTTTTTTTTCCTCGGTTACAGGTGCATGCTCATGAACATTGTCTCCGGGTGCTCAAAATACCGCTGCCCTGCCCAATTCATCTCAAGTTTTTCTTTTAATTAATTAATTAATTTCATTTTCTTTGCTCCCAAACGTATCCTCTGAACTGAACATTGCAAACCGGGCACTAACAAAGCCAAGGCGTAACACGAATCAAATAGAAGGGAGGGAGAGGGGGGGGAGAGAGAGAGAGAGAGAGAGAGGGGAAAATGTTTCTGCGAAAATTTGCGCCATTGTTGGCCAGGGTGAAGGAAACAACAGGAATAGTAGGGTTGGAAGTGGTGCCAAACGCGAGAGAAGTTTTGATCTCACTCTACACCAAAACCCTAAAAGAGATCCAAGCCGTTCCCGAAGACGAGGGATACCGCAAGGCCGTCGAAAGCTTCACTCGTTACCGTCTCCAGGTCTGTCAGGAGGAAGAGGATTGGGAACAGATCGAGAAGCGTATCGGTTGTGGCCAAGTCGAAGAGCTCATAGAAGAGGCTCAAGATGAGCTCAAACTCATCTCCAAAATGATTGGTCCGTGCATTTCCTCCGTTTCTCTCTCTCTCTCTCTCTCTCTCTCTCTCTCTATGTTGTTTGAATTTCTTTGATTCGGTGAATTGGCATGAAATTAGGGTCGAGTGGTTCTGTTGATTGAGGCATTTGTTATTATTGTTGTGATCTTCGATTCATTGCTATGGTTAATTATGTACAGTACAGGAAAGACCTTTTAATGTCTCTGAAAGCAAAGTTTTACCATTCAAATTGAAGGTGCTTTTAGAAGGAGGGAGGGAATTCTATTGACGTGGTATTGAATGGACCTGAGGGGAAAAAAGCAGATTCATATTGCATTCCATACTAAATTGGGACTACTGGCTTAGTCAAGTCAAGTTGAATAGAGTATCCTCATCGTTAAAAAATGTGGTGGAGTAGTTCTGGGGAGGAGTTTTTACCAGTCGAGTGTAAGCTCGTTTAGTAACATGGATGGGATCAGACTGTGAAATTCATTGCAAGAATATGGTCTTTTTGATGGGTCCTCTTCTAACTTGCATTTTGTGAGCCATCTAAGTTTTTCATCGGCGATCTTCTAGGATTCTAGATTTATTGGTTGTTCCCTAGTAAGAAACGACTGAACCTTGATGTTTAAGAGGAGAATGCTAAAGTTTGAATATGGATGGCTGAAGTGTAATTTAGAATGGATTTTATGGGAAATTTAGGTTCAAGGAGTTTTACGGATTTGCAGGTGAACTATGTTGCGCTAACATAACTGAAGGTTGAGAGTTGCTTAATTTATTTGCCAAGTTTCATTAACTTGTTGAAGAATTATATTTTCTTTCCTCGCTTCATTTGAGTATGAAAATTAACAGTATGTAACCACTTCTTTGTTTTGGTTTTGTATTGCAAAGAGATGTTTCACCTCATTGACAGGAATGCATCAATTTGATGCTCTTCATCAGCTTCTTGATGAAATTTGTCCAAACAGAAGATATTAACTTTCAATATCACAATCTTACAATTTCGGTTTCCACATGAAGGTTGTGCTTAAGACATTTAAATATGATCTTCCTTTGAAATTCTTGAAGGGAAGGAGAGGAAAGGAACCTAACTGGAGGAGGATAGAGGAGGGATATTGTCTCTTAGCATAAATCTTTGACATTATGAATTTTGAGGAGATCCTAGATTAAAAAATCTTGGATTTTTTCCCCTTAAATTGTGTGACAGATTTATGTGAGTTCATAAGGTAGATAAGATACATGTTTGATTGAACCATCTCCAAACCTGAGGTAAGGGAGCCACTTTGTGATTTATGTGTAAGATATGTATAGAGGAGGTACAGCAAAGGCCTGAGTGAGAAAGCATGCCATTTGATGTGATTAGTGAGGATACAATTGTTTGGCTTATGTATTTTGAGAAGGTAAAGTTCTTGGGGCATGGATGAATTGGACGGGGGATGAAGTGCCAATGCCTCATCTTTTACATTGGCTTTCTTTCTGGCCAATTAGAAGGTTCTTAAGATGATATCATGAAGGTACTGAAAAAATGGGGAAAGTTGTGAGGAGCCTAAATAGCACTTCAGAAAGAAGCGATAAATGTATAGTAGATGCAAACCTCTTTACAGATTATGATGTTGATTTTTGAATCAAGCTGGTGGGGAGGGGGGTTCCAAGCTTGATATAAAAAAGTCACTAATTATGGCTACTTAGACAATTCGTATGTAAATGGCTTTATTCCTTGTTATTATATATCAGAAACTTCATATCATTTTTTGTTCTTCTTGGGGTTTGAGATAGGGAAATTCCCTCTCCTCCCCATTGATGTGGATAAAATGTTGAGGTAGTGTTCGACAAAATGTTGCCCTTGTCAATTTAGGTGGGTGAGAGAAGTTGGAAGGGAGTAATGATCACCACCTCTCCTTCCCTGATGACACTGCCATCTTTTCTAGGGAAGAAATTGCCCTTGTGGATTTTGAGGCAGTCTTGTCTTTGAGTTCATTTAAGGAAGGAGAAACGATCTTTAAATTGCAAAAGATAAATGGGACTATGTTTGGGAGCTTCTTAAGTTGTAGAGTGGAGCCTCTCCAAGGAGCAAATTTCAAGCATTTCAAAGTGCGTTTCCTGTTATTGAAAGATTTGGTAGAAAGTTATGCAAAAACAAGGTAATATATCAAAATGAGGGAGGCTAACCATTGTCAAGGGCTTTCTTTCTGTTCTTTTAATTTACTCCATGCCTTATTGCTCATCCCTCATGGTATGGCTAAGAGTTTATAGGATACCTGGCAATGATTTTAGTGGTGCTTTCTAGGCAACGTACTTAAATTTCATCTTCTTAATTCGGAAATAGTTCAACAAACGTATGTTGCATGGAAACCGAAATGGGGTAACGGAAACGGATATGAAATGATACGGGGGAACGATATTTTGTAAGAGTATTGGAAACGGAAACGTGGGTAAATGCATAAAAATATAAAGATATTTCTGTAAATATTAATTATTTTATGAAAATAATAGAATAGTCATATTTTATAATAAAAATCTAAAATGATCAAATATATAATTATTAATCATAAGACAATTAATATAAAAAATAAAAATTATAAATAAATAAATAATTCATTAAATATGAAAAATTGTGTACAACAACAATCAGAATCTTAGTCCTAACAATTGGGTCGGTTTTGGAGTAGACGTATATATACGTAGTCTTCTTATTGCATTTTTGCAAAAACTGTTTTCACGTTTCGAACCCGTGATCTCGAGATCATCAAAGAAGTAACTCAACCGTTGCGATAAAGTTCATCCAAAAAAAGATTTTCTTGTTGAAATAATGAATGTTGTAATCAACAGTATTTTCCAATTTCTGCAAGTTTTGAAAATCTTGATCCATTTTGTTGACCCAAGTCGGTCTGAAAATTCTCTTTGTATACTTCCAAATTTTGTATGTGATGTCCCTAGCTTTCAAGCCTCTAGTGATGAGGATGCCCACAGATTTAAGAACAATGCTCTAGTACTGAAATTCATCTTGCGATTCTGTGTAGAAATGGAGAACACTTTGCAGAGACAAACAAAAAGAGGGAATTAAAGGGAGAATGAGGGAAGTGAGGAAAGTGAGAGCAATAAATTTTGGGTTTTTGAGAGGAATTGAAAAGGCTTGCTTAAGGATCCCCGAAATAAATTGTGGATGAGAGAGAGAAAAGCTTTGGAGACGGATTTGAAAAGAAGCAAAAATAAGTCTATGCCTCTTCATTTTTGTTAATTTGCTTCATTTATTGATTCTGCTAACACAATTTTAGAAAAAATAAGTCTTGGTCAAGTCTCAAGTGGGTAGAGAGAGAGAGAGAGTACCCATGGAAAATTGTGTAATTATAGAAAATATAAGGATTTTTATATAAATATTAATTAATTTAACGTGATGAAATGTTCCGGAAATGAGGAAACGCTAGTATTGAGAAGTTTTTATGTATCATAGCAACAAACTTCTAAAGAAGCTGGTTCAGGCAGTAAGTTTCTGGTGAACTTTAGGAAGGTCTTAATGCCAAGGCTGCCTCCAGCACTTACGTACATGTAGGTTTGAAGGAGTTTTTGCCTAGAAATAGGGATAGGCTTTATATTGTTGAATTGGCTTGAATTATATTCTTCATGCCATGTACTTGTGTACATTTAGTTTGAATGTACCATGATCAGCTGTGGTGGGTAACACTTGACAAATTACTCTTGCATCATCTAATATAAAAAGGAAAAAGATTTGACAACTATGAGACAAGATGGCGATTATGGGATTTCATAGCCTATAAGAGCCTTCTTAAGCTGTAATGAGTATGTAGGCTATTACGGCTGAAAATAAGTTGCCGGCTCCTCATAGTAGTCAAAAGAGCAAAAAACGCGCTTAAAGCGCAAGGCGCAATCCTTGGGCTTTTTTTGCATAAAGCGCAGCGCAGATGAAAAAGAGCAGTTGAAGCGCAAAAAATGCAAAAAGCGCAAAACGCAAAAACGCGACACTTTTTCATTTTTCTCCCAGGTACGTTTGTCTGTTCTCTTCTTCTTCTTCTTCCTTTCTTTCTTTCTTTCTTCCTTCCTTCTTTCTGGGTTCTTCTTCTTCTTTCTTTCTATCTCTCTTTCTTCTCGGTTCTTCTTCTTCTTCTTCTTCTTCTTTCTTTCTTTCTTTCTTTCTTTCTTTCTTCCTTCCTTCCTTCTGGGTTCTTCTTCTTCTTTCTTTCTCTCTCTCTTTCTTCTTCTTCTTCTTCTTCTTCTTCTTCTTCTTCTTCTTCTCTCTCTCTTTCTTTCTTCTCGGTCTTCTACTTCATCTGTCTTCTGCCTCCTCTTTACGTTACCACAGTGAAATGAAGCAACTAGAAGAGGTGGCCTTTTTTTCATCGCAGGACTCCATCTGTCAGAGTGGATGATGACTAAGAATGTGCATTGTTCTTATGTGGTAGCATTATGGAAGGATATTGGGAATGGCGCAAGGACCAGATCTCGAGGAGCTGAGGTGGGGATGGAGCAGAAGTTTCCTCGTGGAATTATTTGCATTGTGGTAACTGCCCCAGTTGAAATCATTATGTAAACTAGGGTTGCTTCTTTGTTTTCATTGGTGATGGAGTAGAAGACAGATGTTCTAGTTGATTTTCAATCCCGCATGCGATCGCAGGACTCCATCTGTCTTCTACGCCAAATCATATATAATCATTATTTTCAATTGCTGCTGTTCATTTTTTTTTCCTCTGTTCGGTGGCTTTTTTTCTCAGTTCTGCACTTTTTTTTTTGTCTGCGTTCTTTTTTTTTTTTTTATGTTTACATAACAGGGTCTCCTGAAATTAAGATTTTGTGGGCTGAATTAGATTTATGAAACATTAAGCTCTTGTGTAAAGAAAGGTTTGTAAACAAGTTTTGATTTATTTAACTCATTTCTTGCCCTCTTTTCAGTTGCTTTGTTATTGTTCTTCAAAGAGAAGGGAAAAAAAATTAAAATTAGTAAATATAAAAGTGTTTGATCATTGACGAGACTTACATTAAAATTAATCTTTAGTGCACTTTCTTATCATTAAAAGTTTTGATTCATATGTATGTTGATATGCTAATATTATAAAATATTTTATGTGTTATTATTGTATGTCCGAATATATATTTTGATTCTATATCTTAAGTGCGCTTTATATGAAAAAGTCCGCGCTTCGCTTTGCGTTTTGCGCTTAAGTCCCAGGAGAGTCTGTCGCTTTTTTACGTTTTTCGCTTCTAACTACCATGTGGCTCATATATTTTCTCATATTTGTATACAATTGCATGACAAACATTAAAGTCCATTTGGTAGTTTTACTCTGTATTGCCTGGTTCAATCTTTTTAATTATCTAGGCAAGGTATACATGATACCCTAAACCATTATAACTAATGTATGTTAGATATGTAATTAGTTATAAATTTGTGTGGTTGGTTGTTCTTGTTGCAATGGTATGTCTCGACTCTTGCTAATCCTTAATGGCACGATAGCTTTTGCCCAACATTCTTCAATTTGATAGCACATTGTAAAACTTCTTATCTGTAGTTTAAAACTGGAAAATATTGTCATAAAATTTAGTGGATTTATTATTTTTGAGTTGGTTCTTACTGCAACATTAGACATTTTGTAATTCCGCCGCGTCTTGTTTCCGTTGTGGTTGAAACTTGAAGTGAATTATTGCAGCGCTGATAATATACATTTGACCAGGATGTGTTGAATTCTATTGATTTTCTAATCAAGCCTCATTTTAATGGTTTATTTAGTTATTGGATTTGGGAATTGGCATGCTTTGGTCCAATAGGAAACATTTTTTTTTTTTTGGGGGGGGGGGGTGTTCCCGAGATGGCCTTTGATAAGATTGTTTTATCTCTGAGTGGAAATGTTAGATTTTCTTCTTCGAAAGCAATTGTTTGCATCTCTCTCAGTATCTTAATCTTGGGGATATTCCCTTGAAATGCAGAGTGGGAGCCTTGGGGTGTTCCTGATGATTATGAATGTGAGGTCATTGAGAATGATGCACCAGTCCCAAAGCATGTGCCACTCCACCGACCTGGTCCCCTCCCGGAGGAGTTCTATAAGACACTGGAAGCTGTCAGTTTGGAAACTAACAAGCCTGCTGTTGCCTCTGGCGAGTCAAAGCCCGCTGTTAGCTCTGGCGAGTCAAAGTGACTTTCTGCAATCCCCAACCCAATCCCCGCTCACATTTTTGGTTCTTAAAGTAGAGTCATCCGAGCTTGAAGCTAAACTGGTGTTTTTTCCGATATCATGTTTACCTTTCCCATCCTTCAATGCTTGTTATGTTCACTGGATTGGACAGAGACTTCTTGAAGGATGAAGTGACCAAGCAATGGTTAATAATGTCACTCTTCCCAAAAAAAATGGTTAATAATGTCAGATTGAACTTGCTTTAGAAGTTTTCCCTTTTGTTGAGAAAGATAAAACAGCAATGACTCTGTAAATGGTTGGACCTAATGAAACTTGTTTCCAAGACATGTCCGGTTCACAAGTCTTGGCTTTAAAATTTCACCAACGCAAGCTTTTTTGATCCAATTTGTTCTGGTCTTGTTGGAGGGCTCACGCTGGTAGGAAAGGACATGTTGGGATCTTTTACTATTTTAAAAGGTTTTCATGGATCAAACTTTTATGAGTGCGGGTGTACATTTTCGAGCATGTATGCAAGTTATTTTGAGATGATTTTATTTTTTTTTAAAAAAAATGTATAAACATATCTTGTTCTTCAAAAAACTCTTATCTCTTATAAAATCTTTAAAAATAAAGTTATCATAATAAAAGGGAAAGACTGTATATATATATGTTTACTTTCTTTTTATTCTCTCATCAAATTGATGAACATTTTGTATACCGAAAGAATCCTTTTATCAGAATACAAACTAGTGATTGTTGAAAAATAGTGGACTATGGCAACAACCTTCTTTCCTTATCTTATCATTCGGAGTTTGATTCATGTAGTAACAAAAAAAAAAATAGTGTGCCAAGTGAACCTCTTTTATTATGTTTCGGTTGACAACCGCTCGTGTATGTATTATTATGTGTATCCTCCTTGTTTTCATGGCACTTTTTTTTTTTTTTTTTTTTTAACTACATACCATAAGGCTCTTTTCCCCATGTTACGTGTGTTTTCTCTCTCTCCGTATTTTTATTTTTTTTTAAAGTACCGTATGTTGCTATGTTTATGTCGTGCATATTCATTTTGTATGTGGTTTAGTAATTTGAGAAGCACCACAAGGCCTTTGGCTAGTGATGGAGTTACACTGTGACTATTTTTTGGTTTTCATAAAAAATTTATGCATTTTCAGTGTCTCCCCAGCTGTAAGTCATGAAGTTTCTCCTTGTGAAATATTTGAAACTATAACAGTTGTATCCCTTTTTCAGAACTATTAACGCTAACCGATGAAGTGGTCAATTGTTAATTGATGCTCACAAATATGGCATTAATCCAAATCAATGTAAAGATGCATTGAAACAGGACAAGAAAGATTCATGCTCCTTGTTGTCAAGTGAAGAAGCTGGGAGGCTTTTTGATTGATCTGCTTGTGTTTGATTGCATACCTTATTCACGCACAATACATGCTAAGATCCGCTTGTGTTTGATTGATCCAGTGATGTTTGTGGTTGACTCGGAAGGGTTTCTTATGATGAGAAGTGTCATGATCCAGATTGAAGAGGTCTAAATTTATTTTGTACGACATGATCTGCAGTCTTCTTCACTTAGGGGGATAAAGGCTTGGTGGTTGTTTTGTAATGGAATCATCTGCTGTCCTGCCTTTCTTTTCATAATTGATCATTTTTCACCTGAGTTAATTGAGGGAACCAGACTATCTGTCTCCTTCATGCCAAGTTCCATGGGATGTCCTTCCTGATACCACAAGTTCCTTAAACTCGGAGCCCATGGATCTTCAGGGAACATAAACAAACAAAGATTCTTGTCAGGTTGGTGATAACAAACAAGAATCTCTTCCTCTTGGTGAGAAAAGTACAGAGCTGCAAGAAAGATGGATGGTGACTTGAAGTTATAAAATTTGCTGATCATATGGAAACATGCAGAAAGCTTTGGAGGTGTCCTAAGTGATTTGTCCATTCCTCACTCTTGGGTTCTCTTATAGCAGCATAACTTGGTCTGACTCGGCTGACTTGACTGGCTATAGGATTGTAAATTAATCTACCCGTCATCATTTAATTTAGGCCTGCGGGCTAATATTCCTCATGGATTTGGCATAGATCGTCATGGTGCTCAACCAAAATGATACTATTACTTTTTGCCTTGGAACCAATTTCAATCTGCATCTCTAAACCAGAAAAGTAAAACAGTATGAATCTGCCAATGTTTGGTTCCACTCAAAAAGGAAAACCATCATATGATCAACACATAATTACATTTTTTCATAGACAGTAGGACGGCAGAGGGTTTTCATATTTTCTCATTTTCATTATGCTACCGGATTTCAAGCTTTCACCAACTTGCTGACCATGGCAAGAGAATGCTAACGATGAAGATGATGAAGAATGGTGGATAGAAGTTGAAAGAACTGCTACCCAGGATGAATTAATGCGCTGTCAGCCAAATGACAAATGGTGCTTCTTTGCTAGTTCCAGCTTTTGACTATAATCTCCGTATTTTAAAATGAGATGTTATCACAAGAAGAATCGTGGAATTTGCTTCTTAAGCCTTTCTTTTGCCAAGATGAGATACTCAAGTACAGCCCAAGTTTTCTTCTTCCACAACGGCGTACGGGGTCCATCTTTCTTAAGTAAATTCCTAGAGAGCTATTACCAAGGTAACATTGCCGGGCATGGTTTTGGTACGCAACTTGGAAACATGGGATTCTTCAAAGTATGTGGGTCAATGGTGTCCCGATTTAACTGAGAATCCAAGTTCACAGGCTTCACCTAGCTACTGAATATTGAAGATCTTGTGTTTCTTATTTAGTTGGAGGAGCATGTGTAGTATATTTGCCTCAATCGCTGTACTTATAAGAAATTGTATGTAAATTTCATTTGACAGAATGATTTATTGGGTAAATGTGATGAAACTTTTTTTCGATGTTTGTGGTGGAGCCATTTCATCTCATCTGTAGGTTTCAACAACTTTGATGAAATTTGAACTTTTGTGCATCGAAAGTCTTTTCCATGACCTGAAGGGAAGTCTCCGCTTCATTTCCCTAGAAATCACTTGGAAAGACTGTTGTTCTCGTTGGAAAATTATATTAAGGTCAAATTAAGGTTGATAGGTTTTTAATATGAAAAGTTATTAATAGAATGATATTTTTTCTTTTAATAAAAAAATTGATTTTTATTTGCAAAATTTTTTTATTTAAAAAATTTGTATATTAATAAAAAGTATTATAAATAAAACCATGTAAGATAAAAGAGTGACAAATGTAACAACATCGTACTTGTGTGATATTGCTTGTGCATTGCGCTTGGGACTTGGACTCATCTATATCGACATTGCAGCGCACGTCTTCGCCCTTAATCAAACCAAACTCCCGACAGACCTCCGAACACGCCGTTAAAATTAGGGTTGGCAAAAACAAACCTTCTCGGCCTCTGCCTCTCTCCCTCTCTCTCTCTCTCTCTCGTGAAGGTTCAAGCATAAACACAGCATCAATGACGACGACAGCAATAACAACAAAACCAATTGATCCAGACCCGGTTTTCCTCAACAAAGACACTCTCAATTCCCTCCTAACCTTCGAATCCCTCATAAGCCACCTCCAAAATTCTCTCGCTTGCCCATCAACCCTCTCTCTCTCCTCCCCACTCCGCCAAACCTTCCCAATCACACCCACCTCAACCTCTCTGCTCCTCATGCCCTCTTGGTCCTCATCCCCATCTCTCCCTTACATAGGTGTCAAGCTTGTCACACACAACCCCACAAACTCCTCTCTCAACATCTCTGCAGTTCACGCAAGTTATGTCCTCTTCAACTCTCTCACCGGTCAGACTCTAGCTTTCATGGACGGTACAGAATTGACTCTTTGGAGAACCTCTTGTGTCTCTGCTTTGGCTTCCAAATTCTTGTCTAGGGCCAATTCTGAGGTCTTAGTGATGGTGGGTTCCGGGTCTTTGGCTCCATATCTGATTAAAGCTCATTTAACTGCAAGACCCAGTTTGAAAAAAGTGATCATTTGGAATAGGACAGTTGAAAAGGCTAAGGATTTGGCGGAAAAGTTGAGGAGTGAGAGAGAATTAGCTGGGGTTTATTTTGAGAGCAGCGGGAATCTGGAGGAAGTTGTGAAGTTTGGGGATATTGTGAGCTGTGCTACAAATTCTGAGGCTGTGTTGGTGAAAGGTGAGGATTTGAAAATTGGTGCTCATTTGGATTTGGTGGGGTCTTTCAAGGAGAGTATGAAGGAGTGTGATGATGAGGCTATAAAGATTGGGAGGGTTTTTGTTGATTGTGAGAATGCTTTGGCTGAGAGTGGGGAATTGGTGGGTGCTTTTGAGAGAGGTGTGATTTCTACGGAAGATATTTGTGGGACTTTGGTGGATTTGCTCAAGCGAGAGAAGGTCGGGAGGAGGTCTGATAAGGAGGTGACTGTGTTTAAATCTGTTGGGTCTGCTGTTGTGGATATTCTTGGTGCTCAGTTGGTTTATGAGACTCATCTAAATTACAAAGGCTTAAAAATTTAGGATCGAGTAGTTTTATGTTCGAAAATAATAAATTCTATGACTTTCTTGTTGAAAGTGATGGTTATGTTGATGATAAATATGGCTTTTTGCCCTGTACTATTTTTATTCTTCATATAGCCTTTGTTTCTTTTAATCATGTTTACTGCATTTTATTCAAAGAACATCATTGCTTAGTTTCAGATTCTTGCACGTTAAATCAAAAGGACACACACTGTCTCCGGATGAAGGTTTCTCCACTCAATACCATCGTTTCATCTGAAATCTTTCATTCATTCCAATGTACAAAACAAGCTAACGCATGCAACCATGTTTAAAATGATGATAATATAAATAGAAATATGAACAATCAAAATAGAGAAGGACATTCAAAAATTCAATTAGATTGGATGAAATAGAGAAGGACATTCAAAATTCTTTACGATTGCACGATACCACTATATTTGAAGGAAAAGTTTTATAAAATAGCGATAAAACCTATACTATTATATAACATCGAGTGCTAGACTATTAAATAACAACAACAAAAAATAACGGTAACAAAAATGAGGATATTTGGTGAATATGTGACAAAACTAGAAAAAATAGAATTAGAAACGTAAAGATTCAGAATAGACAAATAGTTAGCTCAATTGTAGATAAGATGCGAGTGTCATCTGAAGTGATTTAGATATGTGCAAAGAAAACCTAAAGATGTACCAATTAGGAAGACTAAAAATTTAAATATAGAAAATTTAGTAAAACATAAAGATAGACCGTTGAAAAGTTAAATGCAAATTATTCGTAAAGTTATGATAGCTAAGGGTTTAGATGAGATGATAGCATTAGATAGAATTAAGTGACGTAAGAGAATCCGCACAAACTAAACCAATCTTTTTTTTCCTCTCTTTCTCAATCTTTTTCATATTTGTCTCTTAAATAACCGATCTCAATTGTTGGGATTAAGGATCAGATTGTTGTTGTACTGGACCAATTGGTACCCAGATTTCATTTGACTAATCCGATTTGAGCATATGGGGCCCATTAAGGAATTAGTTTTTTCAAATCCTTTTTCTTCATTCTCAAGACTCGAACTCAAACCTCTAGTTAAAGAGATAGAATGTCCGATCACTTAATCTAAAAGAGTTTAGTGACTAATGCAATATTTACTAAATGTCAGCATCGGCCTATGATAAATTACAGGAAGTATTGATTTTAAACTAGCACTGTACAATATAGGGGAAGGAGGTCATTCGATGAGAAGAAAAAAGGGGAAAAACTGTGAACCTTAGCATGATAGATTGACCAGAGAAAAGAATTGGTATTGACAGAATGAAATTTGCTATTATGTACAACACGCAAAAACTGAAATTAAGTCGGTGAGTCCTGCCATATCCCATTTTCAGTCCAAGACAGCAAAACAAATGAACTAAAAGAAAGTAGAGAGTGGTCTTTAGCATCAGCTTTCCTTCTGGTGTCTTTATTTAAGACTTTAATTTTCATAATTGAAGTCAAATCATTCAACTGAGAAACTGTCTCATCGTTGGCTACTCCTATATTTCTGAGTAGATATAGGTTAGTCCAATTTTGTATTCAGATTTCTCTATGATCTCCTACCTTGAATGTCGTAGCTTTGATACATCTAGAGTTATCTCCTCCTTCTCTAGAATATACTACATTAGGAACAGTGTTAGTGGTGACACTTGTGTATCCTAATGGTGTAAATGGTATGACAAATGTATTATGCAATTGATCCATTTTCTCATATGAATTCAGATTATTAAAAGGCAATTCCTTGGATATGACATCTTAGCATCCATAGCTGGATTTTAAGATTCCTTATTTGTACTTGGAGGGTACAAATCATTCCCCAGTCATGGGTCAGTTCTGGTCAGTTCTATTTGATATTCATACATTTTGATTCGTGCCCTAAGGTTTCGAACACGATTTTTCATATCAGTCAAGGTTTTGAATGCCATGTTAAGTTATGCATGCAAGTCTTAAATGATTTTATTTAAATAGGCAATACGTCTTCATATACCAAGAAGTCTTTGTGCAAGGAACATGTGTATCTGAATATTGTCTCTCCTACGGAGTTGGTCTTCAAGGTACCTTTCCAGTATTCGAAGATGCCGAATACGGAACTTATAGTCTTCTAATAGACTAAACATGGATATTACTTTTTGCCAAGTTCCCTAGCTCAGATACCAGAAAGTCAAGAGTATGTCGCGCTATGCATAATTCTGGTTCTACCAGAAACAAAGGCTGCATGTGTGGCGACTTTCAGTCCCTCGGGGCATATTTCACACACCATCCTCTCGACTGTGCAATGTCACTGGAGGCTAACCGACCCGGCCATGTAGGGGTAAAAGCCAATGCTTCGCCATAGTCTTCACACTGTGAGAACCCCCGATCATGATTCCGACAGTTTATAGCCCTCGTCAAATATGCTCTGATACAAGGAGTTTCCCATGATGCAGGGAGCAGAAGATTCCCCGTGACGAGCAACGAAGCTCAAAGGTTTATGCGCTTTTAAAGGTTCATCTAACCCTAGATGATCCATATTATCCCATTAATGTTCTAATGAGATTCTTAATATGCTTAATCTCAGCAATTTTTTGAATATACCTTACCTTAATTCCGCATAAAAATTAGGTCCTGCTAAACTTAGCATTAATCTAAATGCCCGTTTGGCAAGACTTTTTTATTTTTTTTTTGCTTCTCCTATCCTTATAAGGAGAAATCTTGTCAAACAAATTTTCTTCTCTTTAAAAGTAGTTTTTGTTTTTTTATAAATACAAATTTAAAAAGTAGTTTTTAAGTAAAAACTCTTTGAATGATTTTTTACTTCTCCTAATTTTTTATACTCCAGTTTTTTAAGAAATATATTTCTTTTTATTCTATTTATATCCTTATTTGAAGAATATAAAATTTCAAATATATCGATACTATAAATTTATTTACCATTATATCTTCTCTTCCTCTTTAATTTTAACTTTTAACTTTAATTTTTTACTTTTTACTTTTTACTTTTTATCTTATTTCAAAATTTATGAAATAAATTTGTTTTTAAAATTAAAATACTAAACAACTTTTAACTTTATTTTAAAAGTTATTAATTTTTTATTCTCCTTATAAAAGAAGAAAAGTTAAAAAAACCCTACCAAACGAGTACTAAGTCTATTTATATCGGCTTCTAACTGATCCAATTCTTCACAAAGTTCTCTTATTAGTTTCATTTCATAAAATAGAATTGAATTTTATCATGTTCATCTTCACCCTCTTCCTTTAATCTATAACCGATCATAGGACATATGCAAATGATAGTAAATAAGAACTATATTATACCTTAAAAGTTAGTCGACACTATGCCAACAGGGTGCACTACATCTTTTCGACTGCGCCCTTACATCCACTGCTTTCTTTTGCCTTTACTCTTCACTCAACGACTACTCCAACAATCCAGTCAAGGCTTTGGCTCCATTAAAACTTTTAGCCGGACTAACTTCAAGATGAACCTATTCCAGTAATTATTATGTCCGCTTATGGTGACTGTGTCTATAGGCGATTCGTTTTTGGGATAAAAGATGAACATAGATTTGAAACTCAACTCATTTTTTTATGATAAAATATTTTACAAAAGGTTTCTATTGCAGTGTGGAATAGATATAACATCATGAAATTCCCTAGAGGGAGTAACAAACATTTTGGAGGGAGAAATTTTTTCGAAGAAAATGAAAGTTCTAACTCAAGACTCCAATGCCTCCCCAAACTAAATGCCCCCTATTTATAGATCCATAGGAGGCTTATATTATTACCCTACGACGTATGCATTTACATCATTAAAGATTTTTGGGTACAATCATTCATTCAAGTGGTTGATAATCTGTTGACACAGTGGAGGATGCTTCATATGGGTATACTATCCAACATTATTCCTTCGTCCTTTAGTATTTGTAATAAGTATCTTTCATATGGGTTGTATTTTACGATCTTTCCTATCTTTTGCATAGTACTAGTAACACAAAAATGCAAAAAGGTGAATCATTTTACATAGCTGTCTTTGAGTCTCTTCACTTGATGGTGGTTTAAAGTTGATCACATTATCTACCAACTTTTCAAACTTTTGTAAGTCATTCCTCTGGTTGATGATGACCACACAACTGACATTTTAGGTATAGATTCTTAGGTTTTGTCTACTCATCCTCTTGAATTGATTGTACAAAGCAAATAATCCAAGACTCCGCCTGTGGTGCACAAACTTGAGCCAATCTTCCTTCGAATCTGGTGGAATGTATAGTTTTTGAGCAAGCATCTTTATTTCGAGTTTAGACTTTTTGACCTTAATGGCTTGGAGGCTAAGAAGGCTGTAAACTCCAAACTTTCGATTCTCCGTTGCATTTGGTGGTGCCAACTAGAACTTGATGCAAAAGATCTGATTCTTGGTGTGATATGCCATAAATTTCATAATTGCTCCTTGTAGCATTTTAGGTAGCAAATTAATATTATTTATGAATTCATGAGTTACGTAAAGTAAATCAATAAATCCATAATTATAAAATTTTTCAACCACCGGGGGGCCACAATCAGGTAGCAAGGTTACTCTGGGATGCTTTCCTTCACCGATAATAAACAAGTTCTGGATATCTCCATTGACGGTGTTGTATAACACTTCAAGGAGTTCTTTGTAACCATCCCAGAACTGTTTGGCAGTGAACGGTTCTTCGAACTAAACTCTCTTTTCTTTCTTCTTGAGAATTTGCTCAGTTTCTATAAGTTTTACCTTAGCTAGGATAATCATCCTAAGGTGACAGATACTTGCAGCTAGCGAATTACTAGTTGCACCATCTACTTGCCATTGTGGTGCGAGAGAGATCTCCTTTTCCCTTTTTCGGGAATCTACAAGAAAAAGGCTAGTGAAAATTGATTTCGACGTATTGGAATCCCCTTTGTCCTTTTTCAAGGAATTCCTAGAGGATATTTCCGTCATGGGTTTAACTGGTTGAGTTTTACTATACTCGGACTGTTGAGTTGATTCCTTAGACATTTCTGTCACGGAATTATTTAGAGCTTTCAAATGCTAATTAGGCCCTTTCAACCCTTTATCTGAGAGTGTTTCCACTTCAGTCTCAGTAGGAGTGATGACATCCTCCATGCTTTGAGTTTCCACGGAATCCGATTGCTTTTCCTCCCGTATCATATTGTAATAATCCATAACTAAAAAATGGTTTGGATTAGCGATCGTTTGATAGCTTTTCCACGTGATCAGATGTCTTTACCAGTTGCCTGATTAGAGATTTAACATCCTCTTGCTCTTGAACTAATTCCTTTAGAGTTTGAATTATTATTTCCAATCTGTCTAATATTTCTTCAGACTGGACTTCTTCAATTTCCATCTCGGTTGATGGACTTGCCATATTTTCTGCTTAGAAAATCTGCAAGACAATTGTTAGCACCTTTGATATGCTCAATATTAAAATCAAATGTATCTTATTAAATGTTTTTATTGAGGCAGATTAGGTAATTGATTAAAGATAAAAGCGTTAACCTGCGTGTTATCAGTGTAAACTGTTATATGCCTATCTATTATAAAGACATAAAACCTTTCTAATGCTCTTTTAACTGCTAGCAATTCTTTTCCATTTACCAGGTAATTCATCTCGGCACCTTTAAATATTCCCTCTACATATCTACAAAGTCTTCCTTCTGTCGTTACCAGGCTGCACCCTGATATTGTTTGGATGCATCAGTGAAAATGTATAATTGATCCAGTTACGTTAGCGATCTTAACTTTGGAAACTTTTGACAGTGAAGCTTGATTTTCTGCACGACAAATGTTAGACTATCGTTCCAATGAAACTCTTCTTCTCATCTGATTGCCCTTTGAAGGGGTTGCCTTAGTTTACTCAAGTACTTTATATGTGGTTCTCCATAGTTAAGAACTCCTAAGAACTTTTAAACTTGTTTTTTTGTCTTTTAGTTCATCTAAGAATGCATCAAACTTTTCTAAAATGTGAAACCGTAGTTCAAACCCATCTTCATCTATGGTTGTTTCTAAGAACACAACCTTTGGTTTATTAATCTCAACTTTTTTCTTGCTTAAGATTATCCCATGATTATAGACAACATTAGCGAGTTTATACAAGTGTTCCCTATGTTCTTTCTCGGTTTTTGAAAAAATTAAAATGTCATCTACATAGAATACACAAAAATCTTTTATAGTTTTAAAAGCCTAGTCCATTCGTCTTTGGAATATCTGAGGGGCATTTTTCAATCCAAGTGGTAGTATATTCCATTCATATAATCCTTGAGAAGCACTAAATGCTGTCAATGGTTTTGATTCTTCTTTTGGCATAATTTATCAAAAAGCCTAACTTATAATCAAATTTACTGAAATATTTGTTTCTAACAATTTTATGAAATAACTCTTCTTTATAGGGTAGGTAATATCTATCAAAGATTGGTATTGAATTTAGACATCAATAATCGACTACCATTTTGACTTTTCCATACTTGATTTCTCCATGATTTCTTACCATAAAAGCGGGGCTACTGTGAGGACTTTCACTTTCTTTGATAATTCATGCTATAAGGAGCTCGTTAATTTGAATTTTGAATTCTTTCCTATCTTCCTTAGAGTATTTCATTCTTTTCGCTCTAATTGGGATATTTTTCTCTACGAAATCTTTTATAAGTTTGATTTCCGCATAAACCTTATTGACATGCCACCTTTCAAGTGGATTTTCTGAAAATCTTTATTCCAACAAAGTTTCTAGAGTGGGTAGAGTGAATTATTTTAAATCCTGATGAAATGAAATTGTGGAAGTATATAACTTCACCATGATACAGCGCACTCGGATGGTTCAAAATCAGTTTTGGGATGGATATGATATTTTGACCACAAAAGTGTTATTATTTTATGATTGCATGGTGTTATCCATGTGATTTTATCTGTTAGCAGAATCATGCTAAGTTTGGGAAAACACATTCTGATGAGCCAAAGTTACCTAACTTCTAGTGTCAATTAGACAATGGAATAACTTAGACTTGTATTTCGGGTATTCTACTTGGACCAAAATGACCAATTTATCTAGTCTTTTCTAAAACTTCATATCGTATGAAAGACAATTTCATGTCCTTCTATTATTATTTGTACTTCTTTTTCGCCTATCAGGGCTTGAGTATGTCTAAGGAAAGGGTTTCCAAAGACCACTTCTTGGGCCTTGGTGCTGATTACACAAGATACTGTTACCTCTTTAGTTTGTAACCCTAAAGGGTACTTCTACATAAGACTTATCTTCTTTGAACGGGATGTCCAAAAGGTATCTATCCAACTGATCTCCTATCAAGTTTGGATTGATAAGATTATAGCTAGTGATGGTATCGAGTTCAATCTTTACCCGTATACCATGAGCCTATATTCCTATATTGGGCTACTATTTTTCCTGGTTTTTTGTAATGAAAGGATTTCCAATTATTAACTTCCTTTCAAGTTCTTCAATTGGTTCTCTACTAGTGGACCTCCTACTAGTGGAGGGTCTACTTGCATTATATATGTTGCCTGAATCGTCCACGTATAATGGTTCTAAGGATTTACATCTTAGGATTCCATCTCTTTCCATGTCTAATGATACTGAAGGTCTGTTTTCTAGTATAAGCCTTTCATCTATCCGTGGTTTTACTAGATTCAAAGAAATCTCTAATAATTTTGTAGGATTTGTCCTTGGAGATTCTAAGAAAGTTCTTATGTTCTCAAATATTTTTTCAATTTCAATTATTATTTTTTTTTTTTTTTTCAAATTGAAGGCTATGAATACTAGAATTTAGTGCGAATGATATGCAATATGTGATGGTAAAAGGCACATATTCTAGTCTATTTATTATATCCTTTTGGACATATTCATAAATTATCTTTAATTCTGATTTACCTAGATCCATTAAAGCTAATGTGATCTCGGGATAAATAGTAAACTGAACTTGACTGTAGTAAAGATTTCCCTTAATTATTCTCAAAATTTTATCTCTAGGGTCCGAAAACCTATCATTAATTACCACTAACAAGATTGGTGAGTCAATCTTGCTAGCATAATTAGCTTTTACACTTATTCGGATACTTTCGACATGAATATATTTTATTTTATTTCTTACCTCTCTAAGCATTTTTTCTAGAGCTGATTCAACCTTCTCTTCAGGGATTAGACTAATGCCAAAACTCTTTAAGCTTGTTCCATCATTTGTGGAGTTTGTGTATAATAAATTTCATATCTAATCTCATTCTTTTGTTGGTTTAGATTTCCAATTGGATTTAAAACTCGTTTTCTCACTTGCTTTAAGTCCCTGTTCTTTTATTTCCCTAGCTTGTTTATTACTAAGAATAGTAATTTGTTGATAACATTGATTGTTATCAATTTATTGTAGATATGATTTCTTGCTACAAATACTTGAGGTATCACTTCTGATTCTAAATCCATATAAAATTCATATATAGTCTCGTTAAAATATATATAATCACACTCGCTTTCTTCAATTGGATGCAATTGTTTTGGGATCTTTGTGTCCTTAGAGATTTCTATATCATGATAGAATATTTTCCCACCACGTTTTTGTTTCGGACATTCCGCTTCAAAATGTCCTTTGTTGCCACAATTCCAACATTTACATTCAGACTTATCATAGGATCTAATCTTCTTATGATTCTTCTTCGTGTATTTTTTGCTCTTTTTCTTAGGAACAAACTTTTTATGGTATTTTTTTCTTATATCATCTAAATTTGATATAAGACATCTTCTTTCTTTCTTGTGTTTCTTTCTTTTAAGATATAATCTACCACATCCTAAAGTTGAGATATCATCATTTATTTTACACCAAAGACGATAATCATGGTTCTTAATCTTTTTTAGCAACTTTGCTTGCTGGCCCCATAGTTGGATTTTAAGATTCCTTATCTGCAATTGGAGGGTACAAATCATTCCCCATTCAGCGCGGACTCTGAAGGAAGATTGACTAGAGTTTGCGCACCACAGGCGGAGTCTTGGATTATTTGTCCTATACAATCAATTCAAGAGGATGAACGGACAAAACCTGAGAATCTATGCCCAAGATGTCAACTGTGTGGCCATCATTAACTAGAGGAATAACTCACAAATGTTTGAAAAGTTGGCAAATAATGTGGCCAAATTCAAACCACCATCAAGCGAAGAGGTTCAGAGACAACTGTGCAAAATGATTCACCCATCTACATTATTGCACTGCCAGTACTATGCAAAAGATAGGGAAGACCGTAAATGACAACCTATGTGAAGATGCCCACTACAGATACTAATGGACAAAGGAATTAAGTTGGACGATATACCCACGTGAAGCATCCTCCATTTTGTCAAAAGATTGTCGACCACATGAATGAATGATTGTACAAAGGAATCCTTAATGATGTAAGTGCATACGCCATAGGATAATAATATAGGCCTCCTATGGATCTATAAATAAGGGGTATTCAGTCTGGGGAGGCATCGGAGTCTTGAGTTAGAACTTTCATTTTCTTCCAAAAAACTTCGCCCTCCAAAATGTTTGTCGCTCCCTCAGGGGAATTTCGTGATGTAATATTTGAATTTTGCCCGGTCCTCTAATGCCTCATCAAAATCCATGCCATCATCCTCATCTTCAAGAATGGCAACACAGTCCTACAGAAACAATACACTCAAAGAAGAGAAAATGGCTACAGCAATGTTGCTTATGCCACAAAATCTGAAGCCAAGAATGAATCTTAGCCTCGTCATAATTTTCATCATCACCATCATCCTCATCATTGCCATCGTCAACATCCTCATCTTCATCTTCAAGTTCCTCAATGCCAAATTCAATTTCACCTGGACCCGAAACCTCCAACTCACTGAGCATCTCCATCATGTCCAATCCTATAATGACTTTCTGCATGGTTTTTTGAAACTTATGGCATTAATGTAGTGTCTGGATAGGTCCTGTTGTTCACATTATTGTAAGAAAAATGTTTCCACGGAGTCCATCACATGGAAACATAGATATACTGTTTTATAAGTAGATTATGGTCTAGAAATCAAGCATCCCCACAATGCTTATGTCTGAAAGATTTAAAAGGGAATGAACACCAATTTGTTACAAATTTCCCCAAAAATTAAAACGGAAAAGGTTTTGCAAAAAGAAGATTTGCCAATCAAAAATAAATAGTACATAAAGAACCAGCATCTTGTGTGAAGAACCAGCATCTTGTGTGATTAAAGGTGTAAAATCAATAAATTGAGAGAAAGAGAGAGAGGGAGAGAGAGAGAGAGATAAACAAAGAAAAAAAAAGTAAAAAACTGTGTCACAGATTATTTTTCAGAATCTAACTTGAGCATGAATTCCATACCACAAAGTTGTTCTCCGAAGTTGGTATCTTCATGAGGCCTTCATCGTTGTTCACCTGAAAATATATATCTGACAATATTCCAGAGGACATCATACTAAGTGGAGTGAGAACCTGTAAGGCTCTTATAAACAAAAAGAAGACAGTCCAGATATTTGACTTACTTCCATGTTCATCTGTTACATAAGGCAAGATTCTCCTGAACTTCATCATTGATCAAACCAAAAAACATCAAAGTTGCTTTGCTGTTGACCTGACATTAACATTATACAAGCTAAATTAGCCACACAGAATTACTAAATGACTGCATATAAGAACAAAAAATCAGCGGACATCGCACAACTGATAAGAATTATTAATAATATTGTTTTTCATTGCTCACCTCCATCCCAAAACAAATGAAAATATGCACCATCATGCTAGGGAATTGTACCTGGTGAGGCCATGCAAATAGGGGTTTATCATATGACTTGGATGGTAAGGACTTGGTGAAAAGTTCACATGGCTTTGAATGGGTTTACCATAGCATTTTATTTCTGTAAAAGCATAATGATGAGATTAGGTCATGGGTAACATCAAGGGGTATGATAAAATGGAATGACCTCATAAATTTATAAATGAATGAAATAAATTTACTGTAAGAAAAATAAATAGCTCTCTTCAAATCAATAAAAACTGATTAAAAAGAGTGTTGGGAGCTCTTCCAAATGAATCTTGTAGCAGCCCCTTTGTCATCAGAAAAGAAAGATTTTATTCACAAGAAAAGAAATACAAAAACTGGGGTAAAGCACCGAGGATGTGGTTAAACCATCTCCCACAATGAAAGAGAATCTACTAAATCAACCATATGTATAACAAATTTAAATGATTTCGAAGTTGACCAAAAGTTCAAATACTTCATTAAGTTATTCTTCTATTTCTTTCCCTCCAATCCAGCCAAACACGGCTACACGAAGAATCCTAACAACTCTCCTCTTCACTGTACAAAACCTCATATTCTGTACATAGCTTTTAGTCATTCAACAAAAATGCAAAACAGAAAACATTCTCCACACAGGGATTGAACATTTACAATGAAGCAACAAGTGATCCACAAACTCAAGATCTTTTTTGCATAACAGACATCTATTTGCAAAACTCATGTCTCTTCTTTGAAGATTATCTTGTGTTAGAATGCTCCCCCCAAGCCACACCTGACATAAAAAATGCTACTCTTGGGGGCAAAGAACAGGTCCAGATAAACATCAAAAGAAAAGGAACCCTCCCCTCATCCGTGTCACTCAATCTAAGCATGTTATAGCATCTCTTGACCTCAAGGACTACCAGTGGTGAACCCCTCCAAACCACAACATCTTCCCTACCCAACCCAAATTTACCTCAGCCTTCTGCCGTAAGTCCTTTTTTTTTAAAAGAAAAATGAACTCCAACTCCCAATCATTTGCTTATCTGCTAAAGTTCACACTCCAAAAGCAACCGTCACCGTGCAATGAAACCGAAGAACCCACTAGACAGAAGTGGCAGCTGGTTTTTTCTTTTATTTTTTTCCCTTCCACTTCGGTTTGTGATTTGCGTCAGTACAACAATAAAGAAATGGCGGTTAAAACAATTAGGTAACATTTCCATGGGGGGAGAAGACAAATAATGAAACACAATTTTCCCCACTGTCCAAAAATGGTCTCTAAATCTTCACATTTCAGGAGTAGATAGCATAAATGGGTTAATTGGGGCCTATATTACATACCACTTTTGAAACAATGCACCCCCAATTCATCTTCCATATTCAGTACCCTCAATTCTTGTAAAGACCAATTAAGAACATGGGTATATCAAAAGACCACATCAAACCACATAGTAACATTATCTTATGTTAATTGTGATGCAGGGATTATAAGTGGAGTACCTCAATCATAGGTCGACTAGTCTCGGCAGGTGTAAGCCTAGCATCTCCACTTTCCGTCGAATTGAAAGACGAAATCTCCTCAAACGGATGGTATTTCGGTTTTCGCTCCATACCCGGATCCGATTGATCCGCTGATGCCTGAATCACACGTTCTTGTTCTTCTTCCCAATCCTATTAGTCTTCCTCCTCATCACAAAACCGTTACAAACTATTTTCAAGCTGTTTTCACAAAGTTGAAGGGAAAAAAAGGGTTAATTTGGTGGAAAATATTACAATACGAGAGAGAGAGAAAGAGAGAGAAGTTGTTTATACCAAGTTGTTGCCGAAGACTGAGAGAAACGAGGACAGGAGGAACGGAGGCTGGAAGGGAATCGGACAGCTATCGATGATTCCATCACCATCAGCATTGTGTCTCAAAACCGGTTGGAACACATTCTCTCTCTCCCTCTTTCCCTCTCCACAAGCAGAAGAAGCAGCTGCTGGGGATTGTAGTCATGTCATAGGATGAGGTTTGGGTTTCGAAGGTTGTTGTGCTTCGTTCTTTCATTCTAACCTTCGGCTCCGCAACCGCAAGCCCAAAAGGTTCCATCTAACGTTAAGTATTTCACTCTCTTACTTTTTCCCACGTGTTATGTTTCTATTGCTTCTTACAATTTTGATGAATTTTCTGGAGTCTAATTGCGGATTTAAACTATAAAAAAAAAAAAAAAAAAAAAAACTCTTAAAAAAACTTATAAGATAAACATATTCAAAAAATAATCGAAATTAATCCAATTTTGAAATTTTAAATAATACCGTTCATTGATCGATGATCAATACTGTTCACGCACCGTATATAAATTGATCAAATATTCAAAACTCGATTAATCTCTATGTAAATAGTATTAGTCGAGTTTTGAGTACTCGATCAATATATGAATAGTGTATGAATAATATTGATCGAGTGTTGATAACTCGATCAACCTATAAATAATGTTGATTGAGTTTTCAAAATTCAACACGTTTATTTTTTTAATTTGACGTTGTTTTAATTTTTTTTTTTTTTTGTCATTTTGAGTCAATTTAGATTTTTTTTTTTCATAGGATAAACTGTCTCTTGAAGCTGAAGAGCATACTCAGATTCCACTATATATCTCCCATTAAGGGCCTGTAAACACTAGAATCTGCCAAGCACTTTTCAGCAGTTTCTCCAGACTTCCTTAAAAATGCTGGTCTTATTCTCTCAGCAAGAGTTGGATCTATAATTTGTTCTTACTGTCCACTCTTCTGCTGCTTCATTGCCCATTAAACCAAGTTGGCCATTTCGTGGGGAAGGGTAGGGACCTGGTCTTGCACAAAGAGCTTCTAATAGCACTACACCAAATGAATATACATCTGATTTCTGTGTAGGGAATTATGTTTCTTTTTTTCCCCTCATTTCTTTATCTTTTTCCCCATTCTGTATTGTGGTATTGATTCTCTTTGATTTGTAGGACACCTGAATGGATGAAGAAGATGTTCGCAGGCATTAATAAGGGCGATAAGAATGGTCCTGTCTTCCGCTTTTTTATGGATCTAGGTGATGCAGGTACAATTTGTTGTTCTCATTGTTTACTTCTTACTTCTGGTGTCACATATTTTCATAATTGGCTTTTCTGCAACAGTCACTAAATTCAAATCTCTATCAACCTTGAAACAACTTCCCTCATCGTCCCCGCAGGATGAAGAAGATGTTCGCAGGCATTAATAAGGGCAATAAGAATGGTCCTGTCTTCCGCTTTTTTATGGATCTAGGTGATGCAGGTACAATTTGTTGTTCTCATTGTTTACTTCTTACTTCTGGTGTCACATATTTTCATAATTGGCTTTTCTGTAACTGTCACTAAATTCAAATCTCTATCAACCTTGAAACAACTTCCCTCATCGTCCCCGCAGGATGAAGAAGATGTTCGCAGGCATTAATAAGGGCGATAAGAATGTTCCTGTCTTCCGCTTTTTTATGGATCTAGGTGATGCAGGTACAATTTGTTGTTCTCATTGTTTACTTCTTACTTCTGGTGTCACATATTTTCATAATTGGCTTTTCTGTAACTGTCACTAAATTCAAATCTCTATCAACCTTGAAACAACTTCCCTCATCGTCCCCGCAGGATGAAGAAGATGTTCGCAGGCATTAATAAGGGCGATAAGAATGTTCCTGTCTTCCGCTTTTTTATGGATCTAGGTGATGCAGGTACAATTTGTTGTTCTCATTGTTTACTTCTTACTTCTGGTGTCACATATTTTCATAATTGGCTTTTCTGTAACTGTCACTAAATTCAAATCTCTATCAACCTTGAAACAACTTCCCTCATCGTCCCCGCAGGATGAAGAAGATGTTCGCAGGCATTAATAAGGGCAATAAGAATGTTCCTGTCTTCCGCTTTTTTATGGATCTAGGTGATGCAGGTACAATTTGTTGTTCTCATTGTTTACTTCTTACTTCTGGTGTCACATATTTTCATAATTGGCTTTTCTGTAACTGTCACTAAATTCAAATCTCTATCAACCTTGAAACAACTTCCCTCATCGTCCCCGCAGGATGAAGAAGATGTTCGCAGGCATTAATAAGGGCAATAAGAATGTTCCTGTCTTCCGCTTTTATGGATCTAGGGAGCAGGTACAATTTGTTGTTCTCATTGTTTACTTCTTACTTCTGGTGTCACATATTTTCATAATTGGCTTTTCTGTAACTGTCACTAAATTCAAATCTCTATCAACCTTGAAACAACTTCCCTCATCGTCCCCGCAGCTTCTCTTTCTCATCCATGTGCAAGATTCAGTGTGTTGAATGTCAAGGGCCTTGGGAGTGGTAGTTGGATCTGAAAAGTCAACTGGGTGAATTGCCTTATAGATCTTAATGTCTAGATTAAATCTAAATATGGATAATAGTGGACATATGGACTGGTAATTTTGTATTGGGTCACTAAATTGATCCATTTCTATCATGATTTAACTGATTGGATTGAGATTCTTTATGCTGTCCTCCTATTAACCGTTTTCATTTATTTTATCTCTTGCAGTTTCATATGTTAGAAGGCTGAATATCCCCAGCGGCGTGGTGGGTGCCTGTCGTCTTGATTTAGCATATGAGCACTTCAAGGTACAGCTTACAAATGACCGGAAACTGTTGAAACCATTTGTCTTGCATATGGGCCTACAACTTTTTGTTGATGGATGAAATTTCTACGTTGCATAGCAAAATCCCCCCTCCCTGGGCCCTGTTGAGATTTTTAAGAAAATCCATCTCTCCATGTTTGATGATGATGAAAAAGAGAAGTGCAAAGAATTTTGACATGATGGACTATTTAAATGGAAATAGTGTTTCTGGGAAGGACTTGTGGATTTAACTGATTCTGCAACCCTACATGCAATTATTCTCATCAGATGATGGAGGGAATCTTCTGGTGTTTAGGATAGCCTTTTGTGTGAGGTAGCAACAGGTAACGGAAATGACCCCACTTAAATTTTTGGCCTGGGCACTCTCTTGAAATTGTGACATTGAAAATTTTGGATTGAATGAGTTAAGAGACAAGTCAGAGAAATATGCTCATGAAAGTTAGAAAAGGCAACACACAACAGTTTCTTTTTGTTATTGTATTTGCGGGTCCAGATACAAAGCAAGCCATGATGGTAGTCAGCTCGATAATCATAGACCCTCCAAACTCTACTGAAGGTGGGTTTTTATTTTTATACCAATTTTCTTGGAAGAAATGACTAGATCAATTCGAGTAAGAGCCTCATTTGGATATATTACCAAGACTTTAGATATGAAGCTGATGTTTGAGTGAAAAAATTTGAACTGCCATTGTTGTGCATTAAGAGCTACAACTACAGTCTGAGGTTGCATAGATTTGATGGGAAAGTGTGATATGTTTCCTTTCTGCATATGTTGAATATTTGTTTGCCTGGATGCCCATAATATCATGATATTGTTCGCTTAGCTTATTTTCTACAGTTTGAGTTCCATTATTTCAAGCTAATTACATGGTCCTTTTCTCCATCCTTGTTACAACCTCGTTTAATTGCCATGCGGGAGAAACCTCACTTATTCCAGTTTGTTCCAAACCACAAGCAGGTAAAATGTAATGATTAGCTTTGCAAAACATTACAGCTTCCTTGCACTAATTTACTGTTTGTTCAGGTCAAAGCAGCGAACAAACTTCTTAAGAGACTTCCACAGAATGGTGGAAAGCAGAAGGTTGATGGTGTCCTTTTTTCTGCTCAGAACTTAGATATCGCAATACCAACACCTGATGGAATTAAGTGGTATATTTAATTCTACATTTCAATTATTTGATTTGGTTTTGCAAATTTTAAATCTCTGGACCACCTTTTCTTTTTTTCTTTTTGTCAATTTTACTGAAAAGTGTTACTTCAAGAGTAAATTAAGTACAAAGATATCATTGATGTGGTCTTTTACTGGGATACTTTTTGTAGCCATCTACTGATACCTCTTTTGACACACATAGACACTTAAATAAATGATAAAGCCTTTTTTACATGAAGGCTGCATGAAATGAAGTTTCATTGCAGAAACATTAAAAGATTTACACTCCTAGTAAATAGGTTGTGTGGATTAATCCATCATTGTCTGAGTGGAGCCATTTTCAAGTATGTGGTATACTAAGGGTTGTGCGGTGGTTGGATTGGTGAAATTTTGGATTTGGAGTTGTTTGTTCATCAACCATCTGATATGCGTTTTTCCCAGATTCTGTTGATTTTGGCTGGATTGGTGAAATTATGGATTTGGAGTTGTTTGTTCATCAACCATCTGATATGCATTTTCCCAGATTCTGTTGATTTTGGCCATCTCTATAACTGTTCTGGTATTTGTGAGGCACACATGGTGTTTCTATACTGATATTTCTCCTGCCAATTGTAAAATGTAAAACAATTGCTACTCATTTAGAACTAAAATGCATTTTTATTTTTACTCCATAGCTTTATCTTAGCCTTATTTGATATTTATGTGGCAACGGAATATCTGATTTACATCCTAAGTGTTGTTATGCAGCATCATGGAAACTTTTTCTTTAGGAAAAATATGTGATAATAAGCCATCTCGGTTATCCATGGCTAGGTACTCTTCTTGCCCCCCCCCCCCCCAAGCTCACCAAACAAAAAAGGGAAAAAGGAGTATTTTTAGGTATTATGGCCATTGATGGGTGGTCACTTCTTTCCTATTAAAGTGGTGAGCTTGTTTTGGTCTGTGTAGTTCAATAGTCCTCTTACAAGTTCCATTTAAATGTTAGAATTAAGCTGCACTGTTTCCCATTCTTGTGGGATAAACTTGTTTTTGATGCATCTTCACAAAATTGGAGAGCATTATAATTTATCCTTTTACATTCCCCCCACCCTTTTTCTGATTGAGGATTTCTTATCCTCCTCACTGTAAATTCTTCTCTTTTAGTAAGATTCTTTTCCTATTCCAAAAGAGAAAGAGGGAGTGCATTGCTTGATAATATTGAGCTGTCTTGCTTCTCTTCCTTTTCTTTTTAGCTTCTTTCCCCCCCCCCCTCAGTTTTAAAATTAATGTAATTTCATTTTCTGAATTTAAATTTAAATGCTTATATTCACAGTGGTTGATGTCAATCTAGGATCTGATAATGCATAGTATGATTTTTTTTTTTTTTCCTTCCAATAGGTATACTCCTTATTTTTTCGATAAAAATATGCTAGACAATATTCTTGAAGAGTCCGTGGATCAGTATTTTCACTCCCTAATTCAAAGTCGGCAGCTGCAACGGAGGCGGGATGTGATTGATGACAACTTGACTGCAGAAGTGGTTCAAGACAATGGGGATAGTCTCTGGGAACCCCCAGAGTTAAAGAAATTATTTAACATAACACTACTTCTGATTTTGAGCATAGGAAGAAGTCTTAGTGGTATGATGATGAGTCCTTTTCTGCTATTTCTTCAATTTTCTTTAAGGAGAGAGAATCCTCAACCCAACTGCCCCCCTTCTATCTCTCCATGTCATCATAATTAACTGGTGAAAATGAGAAATTTATGACTTTCTAGCACGTTAAAGGTGAGCTTGTTATGCTCTGCATGTGTGGGATTCTGATGTTAGAATTTCTTCTTCTCAGGTTCAAGAACTACTGGATGAGATAGGCCATCCTGCAATACCATTAAGTGTCATATCAAAAGCTGCTGTGAGGCAGCTCCTTCATGTTGTTGACAAAAGTATTGTTAGGAAATAGGTGGCTGCGAAAAGCTACTGGTATTCAACCAAAGTTTCTGTGTATGGTTGATTCGTTTGAAAAGAGGTACATCCCATGCCAATCTACTTATGCAGAATATGGATACTCGAATGCTGATATCTGTTTGTCAGACTACTGGGATTTACTAGAGATGATACTAGAACACATGGTAACTAGTAAGGGAACAAGAAGCTACTGAATTGTCTGTCATATGCACTAATCAAATGGTTCAAACCATCTACTGCTTTCTTTTGTATTCTTTGAGTGTTCGCTCTTAATTTACCAAAGAACACAAGTGCGTGGCATGTACACCCATGGACTCACAGTGTTTTCACATTACCTAACTTTTTCTCTAGGGTTTCATCTTGCTCCAGTCTTTTGTCCATTCTTGATTTCTAGTGAACTGACTATTAATCCATTCATTGTGTGAGCTTTAAGTTTCAAAATAATAATAGGGATATTTTTATTTGATGAAGTTGAATGAGGAATATAAAGTGTAGTATGTAGTTATGTTGTAATGCCTTCGCTCACAAACATAATTAGTATAAATACACAAACAATAAGAGAGTGCTGATGGCTTTAAGTTCTTATTTAAATTTATTGAATGTATTACAAACTCTATAATTTTCATTGCAGAAACTTAGTTGTGACTTGATAGTTTTCCGGCACCATCAGCCTCTGATTCTAGTAATACAGTTTCAACTGAACAGCATTTTACTTATGAATCTGTCATCATGGAAAGTTGGATTTCATTGCCGCCACTTCTTGTCTATAATAATCAATCTTGTTGGGAAAAGAGAGATAGGGATGCCCTTCGACTAAAAATAATTTAGTATTATTAAGTTTTTTCAACAGTTTACTGTGTGAAAAGCTCCCACATCAGCTTTTAAGCTTTGGCCAAGTGGGGACCTTATGTTTTGCACCTAATTGTGGGCAGACATCCTGCATGTTCTTGTGTTCTGTGTGCCTCAGAGCACATGCATATTCCACGTTCGAATTTTTTAATTTGGTTGCAGGAGTGCTGCTTCTTTTTTAAGAGCATCTGTGTCAACCATTTGTGTTACTAGTTTGGAAACAGATGGTAATAAAGATCCTCTGCCCCCTGCTCCAACAGAATCCAACCTCAGAGATGGCAATTCTGTAGATCGTCCAGTATTGGACTTCCGGTTTCCTTTTGGAGATTGGTCCAAATTTCCTTGGTCAAAAAGCCACCCACAATCTCATATCAGACCAAAGACAAGGTGCTGCCCTGTTGGCTATTCTTGATTTATTCCTTGGACTTGTGTGCTTTTGTTCTCACCAACTCCTTTGCAGGATGGACAACTCGGCTGACGAATGCATAAAGCGAGAAATACGGCCAAACCCATTGCTTCAAAAGATTACCATGGTTGGCATTTCAACAGGAGAGGCAGGTCAAATGGCCAAAGCTAGTTTACAAAAGACCATGGAAGATTTAACAAAAGAGTTGGAGCAAAGGAATCAGGGCAATGGCTCTGATACTAACACTTCTAGTGTTAATTTGGAACTCAACAGTGACGATAGGGATCCAGTATTTGTGGCAAATGTAGGTGATTATTATGCTGGCAGAAAAACAGGTTCAACTCGATGGGTCCGTGTAGTAGAAGCAGCCGAGTAATGCAAAACTAGCAAAAGCACTTGTATGATTGTAAAAGTAAAAGGGATTACATGTATATTATCTTGGCAATACATGATTTAGAAGATGCAATCCTGGCTCTACCATGGAACTCCAGGTGTACTGGTAGTGGTAGTAGCCAAATGTGGAAGTGAGAGCCCCAGACCAGGATTCAACTCTTGGTGTCATTGAAAATAAAAGAAAGAAAAAAGGATGCAGTCCTGGCTCTGGATGCCGGTTTTTGGTTATCTGCTTCTTCAACATTGATTTTGGTTTCTGATTCGCATCATGTAAAGCCTAGCCTGCAATGGCCTTCGGTGTTGTGAACATCAGTCATTTAATTGGATTTGACGAGTTGGTGTGGGCGCTAATTTTGGATCAGAAAACTTGTATTAAAATATTTTTTATAGAGAATGGCTGATTTTCATATCCTCTTTTTTTCCCTTGTTAAGCATGTCAAAGGAATTGAGCACTTTCATTTCTTGTCGTGCAGATGTTAAAAACGGGTGGGGCATGCTTATGATTCTTCAGTGTAGTTGATTGATCTCTCAAGTAACTTCTCGTCTGGGAGGTGCCATGTTAGGACCTTACTACTTCCACGATTATGGTGTCCCTTGTGAGATCCACAAGGTACTAACACAACACTCTAGTCTGATTGCTACATTTTTTTTTTTTTTTTTGTATTTGACCGATCGGTATCTGGAATCATATTTTAACAAATCTAATTTGAGCTACCATTAAACCCTTATATGGAGGAATTCTCCCAATATAATTTTTTTCATTCTCAATATTCAAATTCGAGTTTTGATTACTAGATTAACTATTTATTAGTTGATATTGGACGTTAAGGAATGAGAGTGTGGCTTCACACACGACACATGAGATCCATAGATCTCAATACGGCGCTCTAGTCCAATTATCATTTAGGTGTCCAGACGTGATCAAATTGGGTCAAAATTTGTAGAAAGCGTCCCCAATTAACGACAATACGATCTGTTTTTGATTTGCGATAAAGCAAAGTCATGTTAATGGGAGTGCTTGTCTTTTCAAATACATTGAATCTGGCCTCATGTTAGAAGGAAGAAGGTAGAAGGTGCGGCTGGGACAAGACGGGTCTAGCCCTCGGCATCTCTAAATTCTTCCATGTGTAACAGGCAAATAGCTTTACTTCTTGTTTGACTTTGTAATGTCACAATAAGATGTCTTTATGTGACTTGAAAGCAATCTTACACAGAAAATCTATGAGGCCATTGGTCATGGAAGCAAATTCCATATATTGTAACTGCACCACTTTGTCATGTAATGATGGAAAAAGCACAATCAGAGGCTGGAAATAGCTGAAATGTGTATTTTCAATGTTGTACCGCCTTAAATAATGGTGAACCATAAACAAAACTAACCTGAGTTAGTGTGACATGTGGTGTGCTAGTAATGGACGTTTCCGGCTGTGCTATTTCTCCCAGTGCGTGGCACTTCTCTCTTTGCGGCCCACTCCAGTCATAAAGTGGTGGGGAGTGACTCTCTCTCTCTCTCTCTCTCTCTCTCTCTCCCGTTGATGATCTAGATTGGAAAAAGAAAAGAGTGATTGAACAAAAAGAGCATGACGAATGGAAGTGGACAGATGAGTTGCTTGTAGATTGCGATCTTTTATTTTTGAGAACAAAGGGAACTAGGTCCTCCTGCCAAACCCATGAACTTGCCAAACCGATCCACTTCTTTCTCTCTCTCTCTCTCTCTCTCTCTCTCTCTCTCTCTCTCCTCACACTAGAAAAGGAGGCAAACGGGTTTTTTCAGTTTGTATAATCCAGTGATAAATAACGATCCTATCATCTTATCTCTCTGCAGGCATCCAAAAATGTGTGATTCTTTATCTCCCTGGGAAGAATAAACGATCACCTCATTCCTATGTACGTTGTAGCATTTGTGTGATGGAGAGAGTATAGTACAATAAACTATAAACATTGGACTCCTTTAAACTATTTCATTCCCCTAACTAGTGGACTTTTTAATCTCTCTCCTACGAAAGTTGCAGGACACAAGGCAAGCATCAAAGTAGACAGTGGTGGTCCCCCCCCTTAAATTTAATTCTCTTCTTTGTATCCATATGCTTCTCCATTCCATCTTCCTAGGTTGCTCTCTTATGTCAATAATTTTAAGAAAGACACCACGTCTTATTAGAGACTTTAGTTTTGGTGGGACAAACAATTGTCAATTATCTGATAAAATTTTCAATTACAAAGGAGGTCTATAAATCTAGTAAGTTATTTTATCTTTCGATGAAGGGAGACTCATAGACCTAGTAGAGAATAAAGGGAAACGAAAATAAATGGAGACAAGAAATCCCCCCGGTAAAACTTGAATTCAGAATCACTTAGGGGACCCTTAGTTCACACTCGGGAATCGGAATCGGAATAGGAATCTGATGGAGGTGGGTCTGCTCCTCATATATATACTCTATCTACCTAAGTGGGAGTCTTGAAATGAAAGGAGATCCGGTGCCTAAGACTTGCAAAAAACCGCCAGAGAGTGTTTCGACGGGGGAGATTCCGACATTCAAATCAGAAGAGAGGTTTTTGAATAAAGTAAACAGACTAAAAGAGTTATTGGCTTTGCGTTGTCAATGTGCGTTTGGTGTAAAGTTCCGGAACAACTTACCTGGATGGCGGCCGAGGTTGTGCATATATATATGAGTATTCTGAAACCCTAATTTTCTTATGGAAAGATTGTTAGGAGTCCTCGAAATTATGGGGATTTGTCCGAAATCCTTTGGAGATACGCCATCTTGGGGGGTTAGGGAAAGTCTCATAGTCTAGGGAGCTTCCTTTCTTATATGATATGTTTGATAGGGTATGTTTCTTTATCTTTAGGAACAGTCTTGAGGATAAGGAGGATTCTTATCCTCGTAAGAAAAGTTTAAATATGTTTAAAGATTTGTTTCCGTCGTAGTTTGCCTCAAGTCATACTTATCATATTAATCGATAGGACTGCAGTTGTAGGTTTTGTCAACCGAGGAATAAGAATGGCCAAGGGACTTAAGTGCCGAGGACCTGGGGTAACTGAAGGGCTTAGATACTGAGGATAGAGATGACCGAGGAGTTATAGGCGGTCTTGATTAAATGCCCCTGGTTCAATGGACCCAAAAAATAAGGCTTTGGTTCGCTTGGTAATGGGCCAACGTTGGGCCTTTAGTTGGGTATCATCATTTGTCCTCTACTCCTGAGCTTATTTTGAAGAAGGTAACATTAGGAGTATAGGGATAATGTGACCGTTCTCAAGATCATGGGATAAATTTAAAAGGGGAGATGGATGGTCAGTTGACTATTGGAATAACAAACGTGAGAGTTATTATGAAGTGCTGAAGGCGAAAAATCGTGCCATTACTGTAGGAATCGGGTGATCGTTCCGATATTTAATGCAGACGTGGTCATTTCATCTGTTGGGCTTCAATTAAGACTCTAGCTATAAATGACAGGTATTTGTCATGAGATTTGTGTAGGGTATGGTGTAATTTTGGTGTTGTTCATCAAATAACAAAATAGAGCACAAAAAATAGGGTCATTTAGATGTAGTAACATGTCGTTTGGCGGTCGAAATCTAGGGTGGTTTTCAGTGTTTTTGTAAATTTAAAATGAAAGGCTTTGTATAGTGGTTTTTTTTTGTGCTTTTCAAATGCTATCGATACAAGATTTTATCATTGATGGAGATGTCGATACGAGATCCTAACATGGTATTGGGTGATCTTGATTCGTGATGGTAGGCTTTCAGCATCCTTGGAGATACTTCACATCCAACAGGGTTCCTGTTTGCCTTTTTGTATTCCAAATTAGAGGGTTGGGGAATCCCTCTATTGTGAGGTCAGGCAGAAACGGCTAGACATGTTCAATGTCGTTGCCCCTTAAAAATGAAGAGAATGGATGAGTTATATTCAAGATATGTAACTCCTGAGAGGATAGGAGAATTTGATGTTGAAGAGAGAGCTTCCTTCCTCTCTTGGTCTCCCTAACCATCGTCTATGTACAAGTTTAAGTCACTGTGTTCTAATGTATATTCTGATAAAACCGTGTAAAGAGGGGACTTTTCTGGTGGTTTTCATGTAACGATGTTATTGGAAAATGAATGAAGAGAGTTTTCTTTATATGTACCTTGTGATTTTTTGAATTTTGATGTCTATTTTCTTTCTTGTTGTATTGTCATGGAATCATGTTAGGGAATCTGGTCGTTAGTTTTCCACGTGTTAGGTGAGCGGATGGTGTTAAGGTACTAGTGCCCTTAAAAACCAACATAATGGGGGCCACATCGAAAATAGCCCATAAAGTTATGCTCTAAGTTCATTTATCGTACTAGGCGTTGCGCCAAAGATACTTAGAGACATTGTGCCTTAAAACAGTTTAGCATACTAGGAGTTGTGTTAAGGGTACTTGGAGGCATTGCACCTTAAGATGGTTTAACGTACCATGCATTGTATCGAGGGTACTCGGAGGCATTGCGCCTTGAGACAATTTAGTGTACCAGGCACTGCGTCGAAGGTATTTGGAGGCATTGCACCTTGAGACGGTTTAACGTAATAGGTATTACACTAAGGGTACTCAAAGGCATTGCACCTTGAGACAATTTAACGTACCAGGCATTGTGCCTTGAGACAGTTTAACATACTAAGCTTTGCACCGAAGGTACTCGAAAGCATTACGCCCTGAGATAGTTTAGTGTTGTGTTTCATTAGATTACTCAACTGCAAAGCATATGCTCATAGTACTGAAAGCATATGATTGTCATTGATAACTTATAAAGCAATGGATGTTCATGATAAGGAGATAATAAGACTCATTGGTGATAGATACGCAAATTTTTAGAGTCCCATGTGCGTGGTATGGCAGTACCATCTAGTTGGCAGAGTTGATAGGTCCCATGCCAAAACATTGAGCTAATTGTGTATGGACTTTCTTAGTTAGGTGCGGTTGGCCCCCTGGCTGCGGTTGGCCGGTTGCCTCTACTTTTCGTAACACTAAGTTTCTGGGTCTGAATATTCTGGCTTTGACTCACTTGCTATAGTACTTTGCCATTTGTTGTTGGTAGGCGGTCATTCGAGAGGACGTGAAGTCTCTTTATTCTGATAAAAAGTCTAGTTATTCTCGTAAGGTGGACTCATTATGCTCTGCCTGGTATTGTTCCACTCGTAGAGAGTGAATCCCTATTTCGACTGGCAAGACTACCTCTGACCCATATGTTAAGTGATATGGCATTTCTCCGATAGCTTTCCTCGGTGTTGTGTGATAAGCCCATAGTATTCAGCAGAGCTCTTCTGCCCAATAGCCTTTTGCTTCGTCAAGCGTGGTCTTAAGCCCCTGTAAAATAGTTCGGTTTGTTACCTCAGCAAGGACTCAACCGATGTCGAATTCCTAGCTTATCCCAGAATTCTTTGAATTTCTTGTTATCGAATTGCTTCATGTTGTCTTAGAGATTGAGGTAGCCCAAATCTTGTGATCAATGATGACCATATGAACTTCTGCATCTTTTTCGGGGTGATTGAGCTACCGGCTCCTCTTCTACCCATTTAATAAAGTAATCTATGGCTACGATTAGGAATTTTTGTTGCCCCATAGCGCGGGAGAATAGGCCAGGTATATCTATCCCCCATTACACGAATGGCCAAGGGCTAATGATAGGCCAGAACTCGATAAAAGGTTGATGGGGGACCAATAAGAAGCATTGGCATTTGTCACATTTCTTGCCAAAAGTGTTTGAATCTGCTTTCATCATAGGCCAAAGTAACCTTGCCTTAATACCTTGTTCACCAAGTTTCGAAATCCTAAGTGATTACCGTATATTCCTTCATGTATTTCCTAAGAACGTAGTCCTCTTCTTCGGGGGTCAGGCATTTGAGATACGGGTGAGTGGAGGATTTTCTATAGAGGGCTCCATCAATTATGGTATAATGGACGGCTCTCCGTCTGAGTTTGGTCACTTCTGTTGGTGACTCTGGCAATTGGTCATCGTTTAAATAAGCTTAAATGTGCTCTTTCTAACTTGATAATTGATTTGTCGATAGAATTTGTTCAGATTCATCGATGCTGGGCTAGGGAAGGCTCTTGACATACACTATTCAGCAAGTCATTATTGAATCTGAACTAGCCAACTTAGATAGCGTGTCAACTCTGGCATTCTCCGACTTAACTATCTACTGTATGTCGACCCTTTGGAATTTCTGTATCACTTCTTGCAATTTCGTAAAATATTTTACTATGATAGGTTCCCTTACCCCGTAAGTGCCCTCAACCTACTTTACCATGAGCTAGCTATCCATGAACACCCATATCTCTTGTGCTCCTAATGAGGTTGTTATTCGTAGTCCTGTTATAAGTACCTCATATTTGACCTGGTTATTAGTAACCTTAAATTCGAAACGAAGTGCGTATTTGGCTTTAAAATTGTTGGGACCCATAAGGATGAGCTCGGATCCGCTTCCCAACAAATTAGAGGATCCGTCCACATGCAGGGTCCATGATGGTAGTGTAATTTCTTCTAGGGGGCCGATAGGTATTTGCTGGTTGCTGTTTGGAAGAGTACACTTGAAGACGAAGTCAGCGAGGGCTTGGCCCTTGATGGCTGCCTAGGTTGGTAGGTAATGTCAAATTCCTGGAGTTTAATACTCTATTTAATTAGCCGACCAAACATATCCTCCTTCTACAGTATTTGTTTCAGCGGTTGGTCTGTCAAAATCATGATTGTGTACACTTAGAAGTATGGATTGAGGTATTGGGCCGCCATGACGAGAGCAAAGGCCACTTTTCAATGGGTTTATAATTTACTTCCGCTTCCTGGAGGACACGGTTGGCATAGTATATGGGCTTTGTATGTCGGTGTCTTGGCGAACCAGCACTACACATAGGGCGTGGTTAGAGATGGAGAGATAAAGGTAAAGTTTCTTACTAGGGATTGGTCGGGAGAGCAATAGTGGAGATACTAGGCATTCCTTAAGTTTGTCGAAAGCTACTTGGCACTTGGTAGTCCATTCAAACCTTCAAGACTTCTTCAAGGCATCAAAGAATGGCTTATACTTCTCCTCTATTTTAGACATGAATCGACTTATGGTAGTAATCTGCCCTATAAGGCTCTGCATCTTTTTCATTGTCTTAGGAGGCATAATGTCTATGATGGTTTGAATTTTTTCCGAGTTTACCTCAATTCCTCTGTTTGTGATCATAAAATCAAGGAACTTACCCGAGGTAATTCCAAAAGTGCATTTTGTCAGGTTAAGCTTCATGTTATAGCGTTCCAGGGTTCTGAAGGTTTCTTCTAGGCCTGCGATGTGACTCTCCAGGCTGGTGCTTTTAACAAGCATGTCATCCACATAAACTTTCACATTTCTATCGATCTGGTAGCCGAAGACTTTGTTGACCAATTTTTGAAAAGTGGCTCCCGCATTCTTCAGGCCAAAAGGCATGACCCTGTAATACTAGGTGCCAAACTCTATAATGAAGCTTGTCTTCTCCTCGTTCTCTAGTGCCATTTAGATTTGGTTGTGGCCAGAATAGGTGTCGATAAAACTGAGAAACTGATGACCCGACATGTTATCCACGAGTTTATTGATGATGGCGAGCTGATAACTATTTTTCGGATAGGTTTAGTTAAGATCGGTTAAGTCGACACACACTCTCCACTTGTCATTGGTTTTCTTTACCATAACCATACTAGCTAACTATTTTGGATATTTTACTTCTCTAATGAAGCCTGCAGCCAAAAGTTTCTATACTTCCTCTTAAATCACACGTTGACGCTCTAAAGCGAATACCCTCTTCTTCTGCTTTACGAGCTTATAGCTTAGGTTGATTGCAAATTTATGAACGATTATAGAGGGATGGATCCCAGGCATATCTTTGAGTGACCATGCGAAGACTTCAAAGTGATGGTGGAGGCACTCGATGACGGCTTCGCATAGATTTGGTGACAATTTGGCTCTAATTTTGACAATTTTCACACGGTCCCAGTGAATGAGACCTCTTCCACCTCTTCAGTAGGTTGAGGCTTGTACCGAAATTCTGCCGTTTTTATTGAGAGTCTTTCTCGGCTCTTCTCAAATGGCTGCATTTGGGGCATGGGATCACAATTGATAGTTGTAATGCCTTGTGCCGTTCAGAATTTGATCTTCATGTGTTGGGTACTGGGCAAAGCCTCTAGATAGTTTAGACTAGGTCAGCTGAGGATGACATTATAAAGAGAAGGAGACTTAACTACATTTAATGTGATTGTAACAGTGGTTTGGTTTGGAGGAGTTCCTAAGGTGTCCGGAAGCGCTATGGTACCTTTTGGGCACTATAATTCCCCAAAGAGTTCTGTTATTGGAGTCGTTTGGGGTCGCAAGTCTGTGGGGGCAAAACCCATGTGTTGTAAAGCATTCTAGTAAAGAATATCACCGCCCAAACCTTGATCGATTAGGATCCTCTTGACAGTATTCAAACCAAATCTCGTTATAATGACAAGAGGATCGTGATTATCAGATGGAACTCCGATTAAGTCATTGTTGTCAAAGCCAATCGATGGTCTTTTCCTTTTCTTTGCAGCATAATGACAATTATGTCGGAGGTCTAGGTAGGAAATAAGTCTCTTCTTAGTCTATTTCCTATGAACGGCACCAATCTGATGGAGGTAGGCCTGTTACTCATATATCTTCTTCATCTGCTTGAGTGGGAATTTTGAAATAAAAGGTGATCCAGCATTTAAGACTTGCAAAAAAACACCGGAGGGTGCTCTGACGAAGGAGACTCCGACGTTAAAGTCAGAAAAAGTGATTTTTGAATAGAGTAAATAGACTGAGAAGAGTGGTGTCGGCTTTATGTTGCCGATGTGCGTTTGGTGTAAAGTTCCGGACCAACTTACCTGGATGGTAGTCGAGGCTATGCATATATATCTGAGTATTCCAAAATCCTAATTTCCTTGTGAAAAGATTGTTAGGAGACCCCGAAATCATGGGGATTCGTCCGAGATCCTTTGAAGATATGTCATCTTGGTGATTAAGGAAAGTTTCGTAATCTCGGGAGCTTCCTTCCTTATGTGATATGTTTGATAGGACATGTTTCTTTATCTTTATGGATTGTCTTGAGGATAGGGGGGATTCTTATCCTCGTAAGGAAAGTTTAAATATGTTTAAAGATTTGTTTCTTATTGGTTTGCCTTAAGTCATACTTATCATATTAATTGATTGGACTGCGATTGTAAGGTTTGTCAACTGAGGAATAAGAATCGCCAAGGGACTTAAGTGCCGAGGAGCTAGAGTAAACGAAGAGCTTAGATACCAAGGATAGAGATAACCGAGGAGTTGTCAGTGGTCTTGATTAGATACCCCTGGTTCGATGGACCCAAAAAATAAGGCTTTAATTCGCTTGGTAATGGGCTAATAAGGGGTCTTTAGCTGGGTAAAAAACTTTACAAATAAGAATCGGAATCAAGATCCGATACCCTTTATTTAATTCAAATTATGGAATGAATATGATTACCATTATTGATATTTGGTTGGTATATCTTTAGTTAATTTTGGTCTTAATAAAAAATATTTTTAGTCACTAATGAAATTCTTGATGTGGTATTTTTAGTGAATACGTTGTCAATCTTATCACATTAGTCAATTTTCTTATTAATATATAATTTATTTTGATTATTTAAATTTATTTAAGAAATTTTTAATCTGAAGTATATTAATAATCAAATGAACAAATTAAATAATAAATAAATTTAATCTAACCAAATAATAAATTCTAAAAATAATTTATAACCTAAATTATAAAATAAAAAAGATTACAAATTAAAATTTGCCAATTTATAACCCAAACAAAAATATATAAAATAATTCTAAAATGCTAATGAGGGCTAAATTAATATTATATATTAATATAATATATGGTGAATTTGGGAAATTGTTAGAATATATGGTGAATTTGGATTAGCAAATTCAGAATTTGAAACAGTCGATGGTGACTCATGGCTTCCAATTTCATGAATGAAATTTAGAAAAGGATTGGGAAATTAGAAAATTAGAAAATTGGGAAGTTGAATCGAGGGTAGATGGCTTCCAACCTCAGGAATAAAATTCAATATATGGCTTTCAATTTCAGTTGATGGTAGGGTATGATGACTTGTGTGAGATGGCAATTGATGGCGTGGTTGATAGGAACAAGCAATGGTGGTGGTGAATTTGGATGACTGGAACTGACGACGATGATAGATAGTGAAGTCAAATCGAGGGAAAGTGGAGATGTCGAGGTACAGAAGGTGATGACAAAGATAGAGAAGTTGATAGAATTGACGGTGGCTGAAGGCAATATAGTTGATGGCAAATGGCAAACGGCGAACAGCAAACGGCAAAGGTGAAGTAACCAATGAAGATAGCATCAAAGCAACCAAGGGAGAGAAGAGAGTGTGAAAGTGAGAAATGGGTTTCGACCGAGAGAGAGAGAGAGAGAGAGAACAGACTTTGGCTTTAAGAGATAGGTTTTGACCGAAACCTACTATTTTACTTGATTTTCACAAAACTCATATTTTGATGGTTTCATTTTCATTTCTTTATTCCTATTCCCTTAATCTAAACAAGTTATATTGATTTTAATACTGTAACAAACTCTGAGACTATTATCTAGCAAATACTTACCAATGGTAATTTTATTGTCAATATTACAAAACATGTCATGTCATTCTTAGTGCCCATTTGTCATGATTTTTTTTCCCAGTTTCTCTTCTACTTATAAGAACTTGTGTCAAAAAAAACTTTTTCTCCTTAAAAGTAACTTATTTATGAATAAAAGTAGAAAAAGTAGCTTGAAAAAAGAAAGCTTGAGAGGAGATATTTGTTCTCTTTTTTTTTTTTTAAATGTTCCAACTTTTCCAAAATTATATCTTATTATTCTATTTATGTTGTCACTTGAATGATATGAAATTTCAAAAATATCCATACTATAAAGGAGTTCATAAATACTATGATTTGTGTGGGTTTATTTTTTTTTATAAATTCCAAATATGTTCATAATTTTTTTTTAATTCTATTTATGTGAAATAGGTGTTCATAAATATATGACTCATGTTATTTTCGAATTTTTTAATTCTTTATATTATATAAAAATGATTTTATATTTATAAATGTTTGATTTTAATAGTTTAAAAAATAATTAATTTTATTTTTATTTTAATTATTAGTATTTATATCTTTTATTTTTAAAATATAAATATATGAATTTTAATCAATCGATAATGAGATAAAACAAATTATACTTTATATATATACACTTTATGATGATTTCTTTAAAAATACAGTTTATAAAAAGTATTTTGTCAACTTATTTATAAAAAGAAGTATAGAAACGGTTTTTAAGAGTTAAAATGTCAAACGACTTTTAATTTTATTTCAAAAAGAATTAATTTCTATTTCTCCTTAAAAAGAGAAGATAAGGATGAAACAAAAAATACCAAACATGTTCTTAGTAAACTTCATAGTGAAGCCACAATTAGGCTTTTTTTTTTTTATAATACATGGGAGGTTCGAACTTGAAATCTTTATAAAAGAAGATGGACGATATCAGTTGAACTATAATTTATTGACACAATTATTGGTATTAAGTTTAAGCTTACCTAGAGGAGGAGGGGACCATACTCTCTGATGGTACATAGACTGAAAACTCATTACCAATAAGGACTATATACCACTAAAGGGGTCTCTTGATCGAATCCTCTAAGGGCCACTCTCTCGGTTTGGCGGCCTCTTGATTTCAACTTTCCTTAATTGTCAGGATTCTGAATCTCTTAGAAAATCTTTGACTATAGCCCTTGATAATCTCAGGAGAACTCTGCAAGAAAACTAGCGTTTCTACATCCTATAGAAAGACTTGCCATGCAGGTACATGCTATATAGACTGAGCAGAGGCAAATAGTCAAGTATGTTCAATCTCTCAATGCAAGACACGCAAAAGCTATACAAGACTATTCTATAGCTCTCTTCAATCTGTTTTTCTTTCTCAAAACCGCTCTTTCTAATTTGAGAGTCGGAGCTTCCTCCACTAGAACTACCTATGATGGGTTTTTGTAGGTTTATTCTCTGAAGGCTACCCCATAAGCGTGACGTCACCGATTCCCCATTCAAGTTGAAAGGTCAGTCTACTACAGAGTCAAATTTGGCTTCAACACTATCCATCTAACCATAGGAGGCTGAGGGCTAGATTTGTGCTTCCAAGCTGCAACGGTGTCTCTAGCAAAGCTCTAGGCTATAGAAGTTCTGGCTTGCTGGGGGGAGAGTGTGGTTAAAGATCAAGTGGTATTTGGTTTTCTAGATGGTCTAGATTATAACAAGGAAAATTATGTTCCATGGGGGGCTAAAATGTACACAGAAGTGATGTAGTTGGCTTTAAGCTAGGCATGGGAGGGATGCAAGTTAAAGGTGGGATTCGTAGTTAAGTTGGAGGAGATATTACTCCAGACTTGTCTAGCCTAGGGGTAGTCTCTAAGAATATGGAGGATGATTTCTTCTGAAGTTTTGCAGACAAGGCATGAAACGTCATTAGAGAGTTTTCTTTTGGTTCTTTCTTTGTTAGTAAAGATTCTTGACTAGCTTGCTGACCAAAGGAAGACTTTGACTTTCTGTGGGCAATCAGCCTTCTAAATCCATTTCCAATCAAGGTTTTGCCCCATGTGGCAGGGATTGGTGTTTTGCAAAAGTTAGTAAGTTAACAAGGTTGAAAAAGAGCCATGTGCATAGCCTTTTTAGTTGAAAAGTCCTGAGCAGGCCTACCAGAGGGGACCATTATAGCTCTTATCTCTTTAATTTGTCATTAGGGTGACCTTATGAAACTCTTCAATCCTCCACTCTCCTTCTTCAGTTAGGAAGTTCTTGACTTTGACTTCCATCAAGGCTTGATCTAAAGGGATAATAGCATGTTTGCTAGCCTTTTTCCTCTAGCCCATTAGTTTTGCCAGAAGCTAATGTGCTTCCCATCTCCTAGTCTCTAAAGCAATCCTTCTCGGATGCAATCTCTACTTCTCAGGCTCCTCCAAACCACTAAGCTTCCAAATTTCTTGCAATGGGTCAACAAGTTGTCCTGCCCCGGATATTTCCGACAGAGGATTTTTACACCAGAGGGCATTATCATCATTCAACAGCTTCCAATCAAGCTTTACTAGGAGGGTTATATTATTCAACCTCATCTTGTGTAAGCTAAGGCCTCTGCTTTGCTTAGGCTAGCAGATTATGTCCCATGTGATAGGGTGAATTTTCCTCTATAAGATGATAATGCCCTCTGCTTTGCTTAGCCTTTTCCAAGATTTTCTTCGAACTTTGTCTTGAAAGGAGGAAGAACCTCTCCATTCCAAATATCAGTTTTGTATGCCCGTGAGGGGCATTTTGGGCAATGACATGGGGTTAGTGGGATAACTACTACTTACCCATAACTACTCATGACCATCCCATATTCTCTCTGATTTTTTGCATCACACTCACACGTAGAAGATCAAACTCTTTGTGTGCATTCAGAAAAGATGTACAGAGCAATTTTGGAGAATTGTCAATTGAGAGATTTGTTCTCTAGAGTGAGAATCAAATGAGGGATTAAGAAACTTTCACTGAGGAAATTTTATCTCGTCATTGTGATCATCAGATTTTGGGTTGAGACGTCATGACATTACGGTGATGGTTCGATTAATCTCTTGATCATCATCTCGGTCGTGCGATCCATTCGAGGGATTTGTCGTTCAATTCGATCTATTTTGGAAGCCCTACATATTGAGGTACATACCCGAGATTCCGAACTATTTAATTTTCTTTTGAAAAATTATTTCTGCTGCGTTTTGTGTATATTAATCCAACATTGGTGTCAGAGCGTAGTTGGATTTATTATTTACGGAATTTTTGGGCATAAAAAATATAGGGTATAAAATTTAGGGTTCGGATCATGGATGAGTTTCGTGAATCCAATTATACCATGATATTGCCCATCACTCATGGATCACAAATATAATTTTTGTTGAATTTTTTGAGCACATTTAGGCTATCAAGACCAAGGTCAAACCTTTCGGCCATTATTGGTGCCTGAAACTTTATACCATAGATCTATCATGTTAGGGGATGAATTGATCTATGAAATTAGTTTAAATGCGTTCTACATGTCCTAATCTACATTTTACATATATTAATTATAAATTTTGGATGCCAGAAAATGAGTTTCAAAAATGGCCGCAAATGGCCGAGACTTTAGAAATTCAATTCATCATGATTAGAGCATAAATCTTCCAATAAATCATGTTAAGGATATTTTTGGAAGTTGAATTAAATTTTTTGATCGAAATCCGTATAAAAAACAGACCGAAAATGAGTTTTTCAGCAACCAAATCGTGGTGACCTAATTGCAGACCCGTCAGGCAAAAAAGGAGAGCCCATACCCATAGGCGCATGTTTACATGTGCAAGCAGGTGGACCAGACACAGGTGGCATGCGCATAAAGGCCACACAGCATACATTTAATAGAAAAAAAAAATTCATAATAAATCTGAAAATTGCTCCAGCCCAGTTTCAAACTTGGGCACTCCATACGGACATGAGCACTTACAACCACTAAGCCATAGCTTGTTGTGGTGTCCATGAGTGATCACATATTATATATGTATTTTCTTAAAATTTATGACATTAATTATTTTTCATGCATTAAGAAAAAGGTTGCACACATGTAGGCACGTGACCGATGCATTGCATGTCTAGTGCATGTGTTAGAGTGCAAGTGGCGCATGCAGGTGCCTGGTAACACGCCGTTGGCGCGTGGCAGCGTGTGGGACCTCCAGCGACACGTCAGGCTTTGCTAGAATAAAATTTTTTTTCACTTTTTGAGGATCTCATACTGTTAAATGTAACTATTTATAGGTTTTTGTGTACTGAATCCAAGTCCGAATGGTAAGATGTGATCTCGGGGTATGGTGTATGGTGTCTATTGACTCATACGATCACTTTGGAGTTTATACTCGAATCATTTTAGATTTGTTGATTCGAAGAGTGCACAAAATTATGAGAATAAGCATCACAAGTCACTATTGTCTCTTAGATTGTTTCAAAGATTGTTGTATTAGATCTTTGCAATTGGGATAAACTGAATGATGACGACTACGAGATTTTACAATGGTAGATTCAGTTTATTCTCGAGTAGTAAGATCTATCTAAGATTCTGAGGTACGAGATAGTAGACTCCGAGGAGGATACCACACCTCAGGTAGATGGGATTAGGAGACGTTACATGTATAGAAGAGGAAGGATTGTCAAGTTAGGACAATCCTTTTGAGAAAAATGCATAGATGTGATCTCGGTTGATGAGTAATATCCTATGGTTTTGTCAATTTGGTTTGCCCTAAAGAAAGCATCGAGGTGCTCTTACAACTCCTGAGATGAGGATGTTGACTTATAAGTTTAATAACTTATGAGAAAATGGTTGATCATATAATGATGTAACATTTAATACAAATGTCGAGTATGATTGTCAAGTTAGGAAATACGAAATGAGTCTATTTCGGATGTGTTTTTCAAGAACTGGATTCGATCCAGTCTTTACTTGATTCATGGGAGACCATGAAAACTTATTTCACACACGACCAGAATATTCATATTTTCACTAATATGAATAGGCACTGTGAGCTAGAGTAAGAGCATCTGGAGGCGAGTAGGTCATACTTGGGTCATGCTTATGCAGTAAAGTCAAGGAAGGACTCCCGTGGTATCAAACACGAATAGCGTAAGCATGAGCAAAAATCTCGAGATTCAGGTAAGAATAAACCATTCGAGAAATCTGACAACTAAGTATTAAAGCGCAGGAAGAAGGAGCTGGATAAGACGAAGGTGAAGTGCTACATTTGTAGTAGACTTGGTCATTTCACTCGTAAGTGTAACGAGTAAAAACTATCTCTTTCTTTTTTACCTAGTTTGAGAGACTCACTGATTTTCTCTCCTTAGTGGATTATAGACTCAGGAGCCACTAACCACGTAATTTGAGACAGAAGCGCGTATATAGAATTTTGTCGAGTGAGTCCTCAAATAGGAAGATTTATATAAGGAATGGAATGTTTGTTGATATCAGAGGGGAATGATACTAGCAAATTGGAATTACAAAGTTGTAGAGTATGTACGTGTCCAATTTATTCCTAGGCTTGCCATTTTCATATACCAATAATGTGTGAAGAAAGCCTTCGACGCGCGTGTAAAGCATTTCATAAATATTCTACACCCTAAGATGGAGAGTGACATTCACGCTTTCCAATGGAGCGTCATAATTGACATAAAAACGAATCCCACCAAGAGTTTTTGAGTCTAGTGGACTTTCAAAAAAATATATATATATATAAATTGACCCCACCCGTATTGTCCTAATTGTTTCGACACGTATACACAAGACAGAGGCGAAGGCTGTACCCTTTTGACATTTACATTAAAGTCAATGAAAAGCAATGCCCTTAGGCTCTTTTTTCATTCTGCTTTTGATCCATCAGAGAGAGAAAATTAGAGTGCCTGCATAGCCCATCACCTCCACAACACCTCTCTCTCTCTCTCTCTCTCTCTCATAAAAGATATATCTTTCCTTATATAAATAATTAACAATTCTTGGGTCCGGGGCGTCCCCTCTCTCTTTCATAAGGCAAAAGTCAGCGCCGTCCCTTGTGCCCATCCTTTTCGCTCTTCCCCCCTCTCTCTAACTTGTGCAGCACAAAATGCTCAAACACAAGGTAAACCGGCATTGACAGAAAAAATTTTAAAGAGACCAAAGGGTGATTGGGGGCTTTCAGAAAAGAAAAGCCCTTTTTTTTCCTCAAGTTTCAAGACAAATCTTTGAATGGCCGAAGATTGGGATCTGGAGGCGGTGGTCAGAAGTTGCTCCTCCTCCGTCGCCACCGGTTCTTCCATCACCACCACCGCCACCACAACCATCACAACAAACAACACCTTTTGCAACCACAACAACAATAGTAGCTTCGAGCGTCCTATGTCAAGTTTGGGGTCTATAACTTTTGACCAAAATGAAAACCCATTTTGTTTCCCGGATCTCATGTTCGATACTAGAAGCACAAACATCGACCCCTTTGAAGAACTACAACAATTGTACAAACCCTTTTTCTCTAATCATCAGAATCATCAAGCCTTAATCAAAACCCATTGTCAGATTAACCCACTTCACTCCATTTCCATCCTCGGAGGATTCAACGAGCAACAGCAACAAAAACCCCATCATCAACAACTAAATCAACGGCTTCCCCAGAACCAACAACAGTTTCAAAATTCTAGAATTGCTTCCAACCGCTCCATTTCAACTGCTCAATCTCAAACCCCAAGATCAAAAAAAAGGTACCATATAATATTCTCTCTCTTACATTTCTATACAGAACTTTTTACTTGTCCAAGAAGCCATTTATCTCTCTCTCTCTCTTGGTTAAAGCAGGAAGAATCAACAAAAAAGAGTGGTGTGCCATTTAACAGCAGAGAATCTCACTAATGATATGTGGGCTTGGCGCAAATATGGTCAAAAACCAATTAAAGGCTCTCCATATCCTAGGTTGATTTTCATTTTTCTCAATATATTTTCCATTTATTCCTCTAGTTTTTGAGACTTAGAACTTAATGATCTTTGTTTCATTTATGAAAAAATGACCAGGAACTACTATAGATGTAGTAGCTCAAAAGGGTGTGGAGCAAGAAAGCAAGTGGAGAGAAGTCATACAGATCCGGACATGTTCATTGTAACGTACACAGGAGAACATATTCATCCTCGTCCGACACACCGAAACTCCCTTGCCGGAAGTACCAGGAACAAGCTCCCCGGCGCCTCCCAAAACCCAGTTCCCGGCGAAGGTGAAACTACTGTGGTCACAAAATCAAATATCTTGTGTGCGTCTTCTTCGTCTCCGACGAGCCTCTCTCCTACGACGCCGCTGACGGCGGCGATGGAAGAGGAGATTGCTCAGCGGAAGAGAGTTGAAGACGATGAGATGGTTGAAGACGAGAATGATGTTGATGATGATGAAAATGATGGTGATGGTGATGGTGTTGATGGTGATGATGATGATGATATCTTGATTCCTAATATGGTTTTAAATGAAGATCTCTTCATGGGTTTTGAAGAGCTTGGAAAATCATCCCCTGCTGCAAACTGGGGTGGTGGCTCCGCAGCCGGAAACGCCGTTTTCGGCCGCGGGTGATTCGACGGAAAGTTGAGATCCTTCAGAATATGTCGAAGTTTCCTTTTTCTTTTATTTTAGGATCACAAGTTCTCTCTTTTTCTGGGAATGCTATTTTTGGCACAAATTAACAATTTTGATGTGATAAAAATTTATACCATATATACATTCTGATTTTTTTTTTTGGGTGAAAAATTGACAGGGTGTAAATTTTTATCACATCAATTAGGTGTAATCTTTGTGCTAAAAATCTTGTGCATTTTATTTATTTTTCTCTATTTTTCTTTTTTGTGTACAAATAGAGCTGCCTAGTCATAATCTCCTTGGGAGAAAATGAATTTATCCAATGAAAAAGCGTTACATTATAATTATAGTTGCGAATACTTTATTTTTTGTGTTTACTTTCATAATTTTTTATTATTAATAGACCATCTGGTTAACATGATTTTTTTTTTAATCTTCTCTTGAGAACATAATTTGTAATAATGACAAAAAAGCATAGTTATTTCTAATTAGATTTGACATGATTCATGTAATTATAGTAAATTTGTCATCACACTTATCAATTTCCAATTTTTAAAAGATTTTGTGAATTCTTGTTACTTATTCTTTTTAATTGAATATACTTTTTTAATTGAATAATTAATTAAAAATTGTAATATAAGAACTAGTAAACAAGGCGATTATCAATTAATTTGAGATAAATATTATAATTGTCAAGCCAAAGATCAAAGATTGAAATTAATTGAAGTTTCATTTTAAAAATAATAATAATAATAATAACATGTTCAACGGTTGAAGATAGGCACAAATCATGGCGTAGGCGGCAGAGAAAGAAACCATGGCGACAGACGGAAGATCTCTAGTAGTTGTCCATGTTCTCATTCAGTGAAACTTCATTAAATATTTAAATTAAAAAATGTGGGTGCAGGACAGTTGTCGGTTCAATATTCATAACAACTGTGGATGACGCTTTATCACGAGACTTGGGAACCTTTTTGTCTGTTCCCACTTGAGTGAGAGAGAGAGAGAGGATGATCTAGTGGTTTCCAAGGTCAAATCTATTTTAATCTTGGAAGGGTCAAACATATTATGTTATTTCTCCAAATATTATATTCCCCAAAAGGGGAAATATTTAGGAAAAAAATAATAATGCATTAGATGGAATTTGGATATTGGGTTATTATAGTTACCATTGTTATAAGCATCTTTTAACATTATATGCATCATTCGTGTTGATGAAGTCGACTTGGAATCTCTTGATGTTAAAATGGCTATTTTTTGCAAGTTGCTATCTTAGTTTAGTTTTCTATTTTGTTAGGGCATATAAAGTATGTCACCCAACACCGCTCACCGACTGACTTGGTCCTCTGACTCCCTCTCAAAACTCTCTCTCTCTCAAAAAAAAAAAAAAAAAGAAGACGCCATATATGAACTAAATGAGAGATAGAAATAGAAAGCATGGAATTTGGTGATTTAAATTATCAATTTAAATAACATGGAAGAAGCAAAGAATTTGTCTTGGGTCTCAAGTCAAGCTGAAATGAGATTTAAATTATGTTAGCTACGTAAGAGTCGGCATAAAAGAATGAATTTTGTGACAATGAAATGATTTGATAATTAATAAAATATTTTATACATGTGTGTCCCTGGGTGTGTGTGCATATGTACATTCGATATTATTATGTAATGACTACAGACAAATGATAGAGGAAATGAAAAAAAAAAGTAAAAGATAAATTAAATCGCATCCATCAACAGAAGAGACATCATGATGAAAATAAACAAGTGATGAATTATACTATATGCTCTCTATTACATATGGCAAGCCACGTGAGGAGATCTCAGGCATGCGTTTAGCTTCCTTCCATTATTTGCAGACGATTTAGTTCATTACAAAAAAAAAAAAAAAAGAAGAAAGTCTTCAAAGTTTTGTTTTATTTGGTTATGCCAATAAATATTGTAAGACTTATGTAACTTTCTTTTTTTTTTATAACCAATCATTATCATATTTTGATTAATTTGATTCGAACGTTGCGAATTTAAGTTACGAAAAATTCTCCCAACATAATATTTTTCATTTCCAACTTTCGAATCCGAGACTTCATTAACGGATATGATATCTTTATCTATGAAATCAACTAGTTTATATAACCTTTTATTATACTACAAATAACTATATATCTTCACATTGAGATTTTTACTGAAAAATGGTAATTTTATTATCTTTAATTTTTTTTTTGTTATATAATGATTTGAATCTCGGATTACAAGATCGGGGGAGTAGATTGTGACCACTAAACCGTCCGCTTGAGGACCCTTAATTTTTTCTCTTAAATAACATATTTACTTTAAATTTTAAAAGAGATAAGAGGAAAAAGGAATGCTGTAATTCATCACTATCATGGGCAGAAGTAATACTAACTATCCTTTTATATAGGCAAGATTAATAGAGCGGTACCTTTTCTTCACGATCATGATGTATTTTTTTTTTTATTTAATAGAAGGGATTACATAATTAGAATAACTCTTTTTTGGATAATTATTAAATAAATTAATGTTATTATTAGGATTCGGATGTGTTCTCTTAAGAGAATTATTATTATTATTATTTTGTACATAGGAAAGTTCTAACGTTAAATTTTTATAAAGAGAGGAAAGATAGTACCAATTCAGTTCTAGTTAATTGGCCTCTTAAGAGAATTATTAAGTATACCAATTGTCAAACTATTTCTGTCTGTTTGTTTGGTTACGATGCTCTTCAAGGCGATTAGAAAAACATTTCCTTCATTAAATAGTAAGAAAAAAATGCATTTTCATAGAGGAAAAGGGGAAAAAAATTACAAAGCTAACAAGGTCCTAGTTTGCTCATTTGGGCTACAACTTGGCCCAGACCCGCTAGCTTAGGCCTATCACTGCAAAGATAGCAGGCAAAATGGGATGAGATAACATAAGGGGATCATCTTGTGTTTCGGTTAGACAGTCTGAGACTTTTGCAAGTCAACAAACATATTTGTACTAAATTATTATGTTTAATCTCTAGTGACAGAGCCAACCCGTGTCATCAATGGTGTTATTAAATCATTGATCCAAGCTATTCTTTGCAAGCTCTTTGACCAATGAAAACAACTTTTGAGCTCAATGCTAAGTTCATAAATCGGATTGTTTTTGTTTGCGGGCTATTGGCTAAGGCATGAAAATGTAGTTGAAAATGAAAGAAGGTAACTTGTCAATCTAATGGGATTTAATTGGTTTCATTAATTCTAGTGTAGTGTAGCTTAAAGGGAATTTGAGGCTCTAGACTTTTCAAACAGTTGGCATTGAACCATAAAAAAACTTTAAACATTCAAACCTAATTAAAATGTAATAAATTCATTATCATATATATATATATATATCCTATATTTGTGTATTATACGCATTTCAGTGAAACTATCCCCACTAAATAGCCTAATTAAAATACAGTTAGTTCGAAGAAAAAATTTAACTTCTACTTAATAAAAGTGTTATATCAAGTTTCGAATTCAAAATTTGAGAATGGAAGAAACTATGTTGACAGAGCTCTTCCTAAATTTTATTTATTTTATTTTAATTTTTTTTAGCCTATATAACTATATATATATATATATATATATATATATATAATTCTCATCTTAGTAATACCTAAAACAAAGAAGAGGTGCAAGCTGCAAATTAACTTATAGGTGCAAAAACTCGTGGATCCGAAGCAAAATTCTCAGGGTTGAGCAAAAATCTTGTAGTTCAGTTAAAATTTCATGAACAAAACACACTATTCTCTCACTTGTTAACTTTTTGTTTCGTTTATAGGTGCAAAGTCGTAGGCATTGTCTCTGCTCTGCTTGCCTAAAATCACTCTTTCCCCAATTCACATGTAAAATTTTTCTTTTATTATTTTATGTAAGTTTTTTATAATTCAATCACCTATTACTTACAAAATTATGTACGTTTTTATTTCTTCTCACTATTTATAGCCAACGGAAGTATCAAAAGAAGCAATTTTCTAGCACCAAGAATTTTACTTTATTTTGTCCTAATAAATTGCAATACATTTGTGAGTGTTTCTCCATATACCAGCTTTTTAGTGTGGATAGTTTCAATCAAATATCTATAATATACTAATATAGGATATATATATATATATATATATATGTATGTATATTATATCAAGATAGTACTAGGAATTTTAGGTTGTGCATAGAAGCAGTTTCTTGTAGGAGTTTTAATAGGATCAAAATGTGGAGGAATGAATACCGCTCATTACATGATACCCATACGTAGGTAAAAAGAAAAAAGGATTTTACTGCATGGAAGCAGTTTCTAGAAGGAGTTTTAATTGGATTGGAAGCGGCATGGCTTTGTTCTCCATGGGAAACATGTACCTTTTTTTGGGTTCCACAGTTGGTCTTTGATAAAATTGTTTTATTTTTTTAGGAAAGATGTTAGATTTTCTTCAGATGCTTGCATCTCTCTCGGTGTGCCTGCAGCTACGTCTAGCGATTCAAAGGCCGCTGTCACCTCTGGCACGTCAAAGTAATTTTCCGGACCCCCCCCCCTTTTTGGATTTTCAAGGAGAGACGTCCAAACTTGGAAATTTTCTGATATGATGTTTACCTTCCTTATCCTCCAATTCTTGTTATGTTCACTGGATTGGACGGAGATTGCTTGATGGATGAAGTGACCAAGCAGTGGTTAACAATGTCAAATCGAACTGGTTTTATCCTTTAAAAGGTAAAACAGCAATGACTTTGTGTAAATGGTTGACCCAATGAAAACTTACTTGCAAGACATGTCCAGTCCACAAGCCTGACTGTGAAATTTTACTGATGCATACGGTTTTAATCCAATTTGTTCTGGTCTAGTTGGTGAGCTCAGGCTGGAATGAGCTTGAAAGGTCAAGGAAGGATGTTTTAATTTTTTCTTTCATGTATGGCCTATGGTATTTTTACATGAACAGCCACCCTTCTTGAAAAAATGGAAGCAGCCCCCTTTCAGTATTATCTCCCTATCAACCAATCCAGAGACAGTCTTCATAAATTCATGGCATTGGAGACTTATACCCCGGTTCTTAATAATGCGTATAGCAGCTCTTGATGGCATATTAAGAAGACCAAATGCTAGGGCCAACTTGTCACTGTCATACAATCTGTTCTCATTTTTCTTGTGCGAGTACCCAAGATTCTCAAGCTCCAGTATCAGAGATTCTATCTTCTGATGAATCAGATGTATCTGAGGATGTGATCTGTCACAAGCAACGAAGTGATGAATCTCATTTCGTACTTCTACCCAACTCTGATCTGGACTAGTTTTCAACCCTCTCTCTCTCATCAATCTGCGCGCCTTTTCACCTAAATCCGGCCGGCCAGCAAGATCATACAATTCTGCAAGCAGAACATAGAACGCAGGATCGTAAGGGTCAAGTCTGAGACCTTCACTCGCCATCTCTTCCCCTAGAGTTACATGGCCATATGATCTGCAGGCAGCTAATAATGTTTTATACATCTGAGCATTTGGTTTGAGAGGCATTGAATTTATCACATCCACAGCCTCATGCAGGCGGGCAGCTCGGCCTAGAAGATCCACTAGACAGACATAGTGATCCAAGTGTGGCACCATATTATGCACTTCCGACATTGATCGGAAATACTGCAGCCCCAGATCAGGGAAACCACCAGAACTACAAGAAGAAAGCACAAGAGAAAATGTAACCGAATCAGGTTTGACTCCTGCCAACTGCATATCTTCAAAGGTACTGAGAGCATGATCAAAATGCCCATAAGATGCAGATCCCTGCATCAACCCATTCCAAGACACAACATCTGGCTCACGTATGTCCTTAAAAGCCTTCCAAGTATCTTCGATGAGGCCACATTTGCCATACAAGTTGACCAGGCCATTTGAGACGGATACATAGCTGCCCAGGCCAGATTTGAAGGAGTAACAGTGAAGTAGTTTCCCAGGTTCCACTGCAGAGAGGCTAGCCGATGCAGATAAGAAGCTGGCCATGCTAAACCCATCCATCTTAATATTATCTGAGCACATAGAGCTGATGATGCTTAATGCCATCTTGTGATGACCCAACTGATTTAGTCTTGTGGCTAAACTTGTATATGTTATGGCATCACGACGACTCATCCTACCGATGATGAGCCAAGCATCATCCACCTGCCCTAGTCCAGCATAAGCATCAACAAGAGCGTTTCCAACATTTATATCATCATCAGCCTTGGTTTTAATCACAAACCCGTGAAGCTTTTCTGTTTGAGCTTTAGACCTAATTTTACTGCAAGCCCCTAAGATGGTAGAGAGAGTATATGAGTTTGGTTTTACTCCTGCTGCTACCATATCCATGAATGCCTTCAAGGAGTCCTCCTCAAGCCCATGTTCAGAAAGTCCCGCAATTAGAGAGGTCCAAGAAATGACATTTGGTGAGCTTATCCCATTAAATGCCCTGATAGCATCTTCAGTCATATCAGAGCACTTCATGTACATGTCAACAAGTGAATTTCCAACATGCTCATTATTCTCCAACCCTAGAAGCATTACCTGTGAGTGAACCTGTTTTGCAAGATCCAGGGCACGCAATGATGAACACACGCTTAGGATCACAGAATAAGTGAAGTCATTAGGTGAAATCCCATAAATCTTCATCTCCCGGAATCTAGCAAGAGCATCCCTCAAGTTTGCATTTTGACAGAAACCAGATATAATAGCAGTCCACAAGGACACATCATATTCATTGGTCTGATTTACCACCTTCAGAGCATCGTCCATCTTTTGGCATTTGCCATAAACATCAACGAGTGCTGTCTTTAAAACCACATTAAGATCAACTCCCCAAATTATCAAGTGGGCATGGACAAACTTCACGTGGTCCAAACCAAAATGACTAGAAGCACCTAAAAGCTTCACAAAAGTGAACTCGTTCGGATTTACCCCAGCTCTAATCATGTCAAAATAAAGATATAATGCTTCATGGTACCGCTGACTCTGAATAAGTGAAGAGATCATTGTTGTCCAAGTAAAAACATCACCAGCATTCATAGGCGCAAATAACTTTTGGGCTTCCTCAACATAGTCACACTTGGAGTACAAATTAATCAGTGCACTACACAAAACCTCATTCGCCTCAAATCCAAGCTTTACCATATATGAATGAACCCGAGTTCCCCAATAACAATCCTCAACCGCAGAACACGATCTCAAGACGCTCGAGAGCGTAAATTCATTAGGACACTGCCCAAAAATAACCATCTGACCAAACAATTCAACAACGTTGTTATGACACCCACCTTTGGCATAAGCTGACAACATTCCTGTCCAGGACACGACATCCCTATAAGGCATTTCGTCGAAAAACTGGCGTGCTTGTCGCACTCCAAAGCATTTTGCGTAAAGGGTCAGTAAATTGTTGTTCAAAAACAACTGATCTTGAAGACACAACTTCAGTATTGGACCGTGCACGCAAACACCCTCTTTCAAAGACCTTGAGTTGCAAAAAGAAATAAGCGGCAAACATGTTTCTCCCAAAAGGGTCAGTTCATTTGCACCGAAACATTTCGAGAGTGTTCTCCATATCATATCTATACCTTGTTGGTTGTTAGCCAAGTGTGTATGGAATGGATCGGCTGTAGTTTTAGATACCCATCAGCCAAAAGAGGGTTCTTAATTGTAAAATCCAGGAATACCCTGGTTCTGGCTTGATCGCTTTTCGGCTTGGACTTGTTTTTTAATTCGGGTGAGACTAGGAAGGAAGTGCACGGCTTACTTCTGAACCGGTCACGGTTGTATCCCATTCAGCCATCAATCCTTCGCGGCGAGAACCGCTGCGTTTTCGCATTACCTTTTTTTTTTTTTTTTTTTTTGTCTGTTGTTTCCTCTTTTTCTTTTTCCATTGACAAGTGACGTGATGCTTACTTGGTCTGCATGAGAAATGTTCAATGAAAAAAATAAGTTTTGAGCTTCATTGATCTTGCATATTAGAATATGTTGATGTATTTTAGCCAAATTAAAGAATTGAAATTAAATTAATCAAATCAATTTTTATTATAAATTGTTTAAAATATGAATATGTAGATCATTAGGCAGACGTAATATAAAATTATCATGTATATCAATCAATTAAAAAATCTAACTACATTATAAGTTGATGCATGAAAATAGATTAAAACAAATCATAATAATTCGCTTTTTCGCTTGTAATGTTAATTAAGCTTAAATTAGATTGAATTCAATTTTAAAGTTATTATTAAACAAGTCGAGAATTTTTATATATTAAATATTTTAATTTATTTAATAATAATTTGCATAATATAAGAGTTGAATTTGAGATTAAATAATGTGATAATTGATAATAAATCAAGTTTGAGCAAAGTACGGTGTAGCTTTTAGTTTGTCTTCACTTTTAGTTGCTAAAATTATACAAAATAGACTTTGCTAATAATGTAAATGTAAACATTTTTATGTGAATTTAATTTGTGAGTTACCACATAACAAACTAAAATATAAAATTTTATTATTTGAGCTGTATCACTTTACCCTAGTTTTTATTTAAATTTTGATTTAAAAATAACAAAATTTGTTGAATAATATTTTAATCAAGAATTGTCTTGTTAATCTATTAGCCCATATTTTTCAAGAAAGGACATGTAAGGATCATTGTTATTTAAATATTTCATGGATCAAACTTTAGTGTTCATAAGTTACTGTTAGATGGGTTTTTTTTTCCCCAATCTTATTCTTTTATAAATTCTATTTTCTCATAAACTTTAAATTTTAAATTAAAGTTTTTTTAAAACGTTTTATGTACTTCTTGTTATAATTTTATAATTTAATTAATAAAGTATAATTTTTGAAGAAAAACAATAAAATTAGAAAAAAAAGTAGGGGAAAGAAGTCCTTAGAAAAGAAAAAAAAAAAAAAAAAAAAAAACAACAACAAGTTCCTTTTTTTGGGACAAACAATATTTCTTTATTTCCCCCCACTCTTTGCGTTGAATTATATTTGAAATTCATATTCTATTTGAAATTTGAAATAATTTTATTTTTGTTTTAAATTTTAAATTAATTAAATTAGTTTGTAGTTTTTAATTTTATTCAATTAAATATGAAGTAAATTCCCCTAAGGCAAGGGATTTGACCCTTATTTTTTTCCTCCCATTTATATTTTATATATTATAAATATAAAATAAAATAAAGATAAATATAAAATAAAGCAATGGGGAAATTTTCATTCCTTGTCTCCCCTTTCTGGCATTTTCCGTACCACAGTAATTAATAAAAATCAAAGAATAATGAGGAAATAAAAACTATACAGTTTTTGTGTATTTTTATTTTCTTTATTTTATTTATTTCAATTTTTTTGTAGAAATTTTATAATTATTCTAAAATTAGGGCCATACGGACTCATGGGATCTTCGTAAAGTTAATCATCATGAATATTAAGATCAATTTTAATGATTGTCGTCGATGTCAATCTCAAAAATCTGATTTTTAGTATCTAAATAGATAGAATAATTATCCTCATTATTGTCCTTAATTATAAAAGTATTATTAGAGATGAAATTTTGAATATCCTTGAGGTTGAATTCTTTAAATTTATTGAACAAATTTATCATTGATATATTATTTCATCGGGATTCAATCAGGAATGAAAAAAATATAAAAATGCTCCATAATCTTAAAGTGGAGCACAAACAACCTTCTGAACTCTTTTTATTATTTTTAATATGCAAACATCTCATGTTACAATTTTAGTTTTTTATTTAAAATTCGTTAAAATTTGTCGTTAAAATCATATTTGTGGCACGTAATTATAATAAAAAAATTATTTATTTTTTATTAATTTAACTTTTATTAATTTTAAATTAATTGTATTATTACTATTATTTTTTGATACAAATATTATTATTATTATTATTATTATTATTATTGTTGTTTTACGATTTGAGTTTTTTTTTCCTCTCCTTTTCTATCTCTCTTTCCTCCATTTTTCTTTCGACAACCAGACACCGTCCCTCCCTCTCTTCAACCTCTCTCTACGGTCTCTGTACTTTCTCTCTCTCTTCCCCCTAGCTGCACGCATGACGGCATGCGCCAGCCACAACCATCATTATTTTTTGTCTTCTTCGTCTTCATTGCAACCACAGTAACACCCTCTCTATCATGAACACCCAAAAACTCTTATTTTTCAACCCTTAAAATCCCGCTTCAAGAACTCCTAAAACTATGTGTACCTTCAATTTCAAGATATCTCGCCAAAACTTGACTGTCGTCGACTGTCCGCCATTAAAGACGGTGACAAGGTAGCTCTTCCTTCAAATTCAAGCATGAATCTTGAGATTTTCAAGCCACAAAGTTCATAAGTGACTATAAAAAGCATTTTCAAACCTCAAAGCTTCTTAATTTGAAGACAATACCTCGAACTGTATGAGATCGCAGTATCTCTGTTTCTGACTGTGCCTTAGAAGCTTCTTCCTACTCGCCAGAGCAGCTGTATCCATAACTTTCATCGAAAAATAGTTTTTGGTGCCAGATAATTCCGAGAGATAGACACTCCCTATATCCCCGCATCCCAATTTTCTTCAAGATTCTGAAATGATTCAGGCCCAAATCCCCATCATCAGATCGAGATCGTACAACTTTGATTACTTCCCATCTAGTATCATTTGCCTTGTGAGGTTTATATATTGCACTGCTTAAACTGCTGAACTGCTCTCATCACTAACATCACTCCCAGTACTGCCCCTATCAATACTTGTTTTCCTGCTCTCCACATAATCAGAATTGTTAACATCGGCACTTTCACCAGACTTCTCAGCACTACTCACACAGTCACTAGCTTCGGTGTTAGTGAAGATTTGCTTGGCCTCTGCATACAAAATGGCACTGGACAAACTGTTATCAGGACTTGGACAATAACTAGTAGCGGATTGAGATGTCACTTGGCTGCTTGACTGTCCAATACCTCGTATGTACTGGCCTGAAGCCATTTCGCAATCATCATCAACAGGCTGCTTGATGCTTGATTTGGCTTGAACTACTGAAACCCCACTATCAACTATGCCATTTAAACACTCTAATTCCGATCTTTCCTTCGATTTGTACATATGTTTCAATCCTTCACTTTGTTGATATGGTAATTCCTCAGTTTATATGAAGATTTCTGGTTGACTAGAGAATCAGCACCTGTATTCATCTGATGATCATCTGTTCTGAGGAGAATTGCCCAAACTGGGAGAAAATTTGTAGCCCCCTATAGGGGCAGAAGCGAGAGTTTTGATAATTTTAGATTTATTTGATCCATAAACACATAGTGAAAGTATGATGATAATTTTTTAAAAAATAAAGAGATCAAATTCGGGTGTATATAATTCTCCAAAAAATCCATCGAATTATGAACTCTCGAATAATTGTATAGTCGGGATAATGATCATGAAATCAATTAATCCATTATTACGGATCCATAATATCTCAACCCACAATCTGATGAATTGAAGTGATAGGAGAAATTTTCTTAGTCAAAAATTTCTTATTCCTTCAATCGTTTCTCACCCTAGAGATTGTACATATGTCTCTCTACCTCTTTTTCTTTATGCAATGTGTATCACTCCTTTTTGAGAGATAATCACAAATCTTTAATTAACTCACTATTTTGTTTCTAAGAGAGGTAGAGACCATGGGGAGAGAGGGGGTAATGGAACTATCCGTTATCCCTATTTTAAATTTAAATTACTTTTTAACTTTTGATAAAATATTCTTACTCCATCACCTAGAACTCCATTAGAAAACCTAGTACAATCATTGCCACACCAAAAATCCAGCTAACTATGTAAGTCCACAGACATAATTCCAAAAATCGCAACTTTTTCTTAACCTTAATCACTTCAATTGATGCAAATATACAATAATGCAAAGATCATCAAATTCCAACAAGAGCAAATTCACATAGATCCATTTTAGATTTCATCACAAACAAAGAAACCAAGATATAGCCCACCCTAAACAATTCGCTTTAGAGTTCGATTGAAATCTCAAAAATTAACAAAAATCCATATAAAAAAAACTAATTTGAACAATCAAAAGACGACACAAATTGATAATTTAAAGAACACCTAGAAAAAAAAGAGGAAAAAGACACCCAGAAAAAGAAAAAAAAGAGAGGAAAAGGACACCTTCATTAAAGAAAGAAAGCGAGAGAGAGTATCAGATCAAAAACTAAAAGCAAAATCTTTCATTACTGAATGAAAAAATCTGAAAAGTGAAAATGAAAGCTCTTTCTCTCTCTCTCTCTCTCCAGAAACTCACAGTAACTTCGAAAGAAGAGTCAGGAAAAAAGCAAAATAACTTTGTGAGATTTCAGCTACTACTACAATGACAAAAATTACGGTGGTTGCAAAGAATATGAAAAAGAAGACGATGATGATGTTGTGGTTGGTGCATGCCGTAACGCGCGGAGAAAGGAGGAAGAGAAAGAGAGAGAGAGTGTGTAGAGAGAGGTCGAAGAGAGGGAGGGAGAGTGGTTGCCGAAGACGGGAGGAAGCGAGATAGAGTGAGAAAACTAAAATTGTGAAAAAGCAATTAATAAAAATTAATTTAATTTTTAAAAATAATATAAAAATTAATAAAAATAAATTATCTTTATTATAATCGCCTGTCATGCTCATGCATATGATTTGAAGGGCAAAATCTTAATGAACCCCACATAGACAGACTAAAATGATAGCAGGTCTTTAAATAAAAAGAGTTAAAGTTGTTTGTTATATTAAAAATAAGTTTGGAGCATTGTTTGCAATTTACCTTAAATTTAGAGTTATTTTTGTAATTTTAAATAAAAATAGGGAAAATTGCCCAGAGTAAAAAGCACGTGAGCGGATGCCGCTTTCAAACTTCCGTTTCCGCTGTGTGGTTCGAGTTTCGTCGATCTCTCTATCTCAATAAAAACCACAGTAAGTGGAGCCTGTTCGTTTTTCCTAATCACACAATCCCCAATTTCCCCTATCGATTCAAATCTCTCTCTCTCCCCAATGGCTTCCGATTTCGAAACTAGGGCAAAAGAGGCCTTTATCGACGACCACTTCGAACTCGCCGTCGATCTTTACTCTCAAGCCATTAATTTCAGCCCTAAAAACGCCGAGCTCTTCGCCGACCGTGCTCAAGCCCATCTCAAACTTAATAACTTCACCGGTACTCTCTCTCTCTCTCTGATCTTTCCTGTCTTTGTCTCGTACTTCTTTATTTGTTTGGTTCTCGCAAAGATGTTTAGACGCGGTTTTTAGGGTTTTAAATCCATTACGAGTATGTAAAGATAAACGCCCTTCGTTTTTTGTGTTGGGGTTCGGTTTCTTAGGTGTTTGTGAATTTAGGGTTATGAATGCATATGCGATTATTCGCGTATTTCTTAACCCTTTTATGTTTTATCTTTTCTTGCACCCTTTGTTAGTGTTCCTTCAGTGTTGCTTATTAGTAGTGACGGCTTTGTAGTCATCATCGCCTAAAGTCATCTGAAAGACTTCTAGGGTCAAAACTAACTTTCATTCATAAATGGAATTCAGAGGATGAAAACTTCTCATCCTGAGGGGATTAACTTGGTTTTATGCAGCCTATACAATTCTTGCTCACCATTGATCTGCGCATTCACTTTTGAGGTCTAATTTTAGAATTTCATTATTATTTTGTTTTTTGCATTTTTGATACTGGTGATCACTTGAGTCTTTACTCCCTTGGTGTGCACTGGTAATCCATTAGAATACACCATAGCCACCAGCCTTGTGCTAAGTAAGCATATTAGGCAGTGGGCTGGAGTTAAAACCTCCCTAGTGCAATTTTCAAGGAACAAATTTTGGAACTTGAGTAGGCGCATCTTCTTTACCTATCAGTTGAGCTGGGATTTGGATGCAATTAAAGTTAAAGGGCAGTTCGTGGGGTCTTACACTTGGTTGCTTCATGGCTTCTTTACTTGGAAGTTAATTGTTTATTGTACACTTTTTTTTTTCAATTTATTATTCTTTTCGGGGGTTCATTAAAATTGCTTATTACCTTTGTAAAGAACTTCATAAAAAAATGTATTGAGAAGCATGAATCCAAAACACATACCTATTATCCTATACAAAACAACAACAATCTCAACCTTAATCCCAATAATTGGGGTTGGCTATTTAACAGACAAATATGAGAAATATTAAAAAAAAAACGAAAGATTGATTTAGTTTAGGTGGATTTTTCTATGCCACTCATTCCTTTTCAAGACTATCACCTCATCCAAACCCAATTATTATGTCTTTATGAATAACTTGCATTTAAGTTTTCAACGATTTACCTTTACATTTAACTAAATCTCCTATAATTAAATTATCGGTCTTTCGAACCGGTGCGTTTATGGGTCTTCTTTGCGTATGCCCAAATCATCTTAGACGACACTTTTGCATTTTATCTATAATTGAACTAACTCCCAACCTATTACGAATCTTTTCGTTTCTAATTTTATCTTTTCTAATTTTACCACACATCCACCTAAATATCTTCATTTTTGTTACTACTATTTTGTGTTCTCGTTGTTGTTTAATAATCCAACATTCAGTACCATACAATAGTGTAGGTTTTATCGTGATTCTATAAAATTTTTTCTTCAAATACAGGGATATCGTGCGGTCGCAAAGAATTCCAGATGTCATTCTTCATTTCATTCAACCTGATTGAATTCTATGATTCACATCTCCATCTATATTGTCATCATTTTGAATGATGGAACCAATATATCTAAAGCGTTCGCTTTTTGGTACAATTTGTCCATCTAACCTAATTGTTTCTTTATCATCTTGATGATTGTCTCAAAACTTATATCTCATATATCCAGTTTTTGATCTGCTCAATCTAAATACTCAATATTCTGGTGTTGCCCTCCATAACTCTAGTTTAGCACTAATACATTCTTTGGTTTCATCCATCAGCACTATATTATCTGCAAAGAGTATACATCATAGTATTTCATCTTGAATGTTTTTTTGTGATTTCGTCTATCACTATTGCAAATAAGATGAGATTTAATGCTGAACCTTGATGGAGTCCAATGTTAATAGGTAAGCTATTGTTTAGTCCCCCACAAGTTTTTACATTGGTTACAGTTCTCTCATATATATCTCTAATGAGATTAATGTATTTTAGGGAGATCACTTTCTTCATCGGCACCCACCATAATATCTCTCGAGAAATTCTATCATATGCTTTTTTCAGGTTGATGAATTCCATATGTAGATCTCTCTTCTGTACTCTATACGTCTCCATCAAATGTCTTAACAAGTAGATTGCTTCTGTGGTAGATCTTCCTGTTATAAATCTAAATTGATTTTGAAATGCACTTATCTCCGATCTCAATTTATGTTCGATTACTCTCTCTAATAGTTTCATGGTATGACTTATCAGTTTAATTCTTTTGTAGTTGGAGTGATATTGTGTCTCCTTTATTCTTATATATTGGCACAAGTGTGCTCTCCCTCCATGTTTGGGGCATTCTCTTGATTTGTCAAATTTTGTTGAAAATATTCATTAATATTATTATACCAAATTTACCTAAACATTTTCATACTTAAATAGGAATTCCATCAAGTCCTATTGGTTTATTAGTTTTCATTATCCTTAAGGTCTCTTTCACTTCATGGGGATGAATTTTACGTTTAAAATCTCCATTAATCTTTTTTACAAGTATCTTGATATTTTCTACATCTATTGTATTCTTAACATTGAAAAGATTATCAAAATAGTTTCTCCAACGCTTTATTATGTTCTCATTCCTTACAAGTATATTATTGATTTCACTTTTAGTACACTTAACATCATTTATAATTTTTCCTTTTCTCTCCCTTAGTTTAGCAATTTTGTAGATCTCTCTCTCTACCTTTAGTTTCTAGTCTCTCGTATAGCTCGTTATACATCTTGTTCTTTGATTCGTGGATAATATTTTTCACATTTTTTTTTTCACATTTTTTTGTATTTTTCATATGTATCACTATTATTATTACCTTTAAACTTTTTATAACACTCTTGTTTGATTCGACTAGCAGTTTGTATTTTTTTTATTCTATCACCCTGATTCCTTACCTATTGGGGTCAGGCCCTTAGATATATCAAGAGCCTCCTTACCTATACTCTTAATATTAGTAGATATTTCTTTCTACATCGTTTCCGCATCATCATTAATGGGTCAATTTGCTACTTTAATTAATTTGTCTCTAAAAAGCGTCGCATTTTCTCCTTTTAATTTCCACCATTTAATTCTTGGTTCAACAAATAGACGATACTTTTTTTGCCTTTTAGACACTCATATTTTTGAAACTAGGAGTCTAAGCTGAGTCGCTACACTCTCGCCCGGTATAAGCTTGCAATCCTTACAGGTCATTCTATCACCTTCCCTAGTGAGAAAGAAGTTTATTTGATTAGCATTTGACCCACTCCTATGTGTGATTTTGTGAGACTCTTTTTTCTTAAAGAAGGTGTTTACGAGTATCAAATCGAACGCTGTGGCAAACTCTAAGATGGTTTCTCCCGTCTCATTTTGGCTACCAAATCTAAAGTTTTCATGTACAGTTTCGAATTGTTCGCTCCTCTCTCCTACATGTCCATTTATATCTCCTTCAATAAATAACTTCTCTTCACTAGGTCTGATTTGGATAAATTCCTTTAAATCATCTCAAAATTATTTTTTACTAATTGCATCTATACCTATTTGGGGTGCATACACACTTACTATATTAACTACATTTTCTTCATTTACTAACTTGACAATTATAATTCTATCTCCTTTCTTTTTTATCTCTACTACATTCTCTACTAGATCTTTATGTATAATTAGTTTTATCTCATTCTTAGTTTTATCCCTACCTGTATACCAAAACTTATGACCATAAGGCTCTACTACTCTAGCCTTCTTCTCCAGCCACTTAGTTTCTTGAAAACATATGAAATCAATTTTTCGTCTATTTATTGTTTCTCTTATCTCTCCTAATTTGCTGGTCAAAGATCCTATATTTTAAGTGATTAGACGAATTTTATCTTCATGAACTTTCTTATTTATCCGCACCCTAGGATCCCTTGTGAACTTATCACTACACCCGGAATTCGATGTAACGCGTCGCCGAGAGGGAAACACTCCAAAAGTTTTTTTATATTTATCTCTCATTTTTTTATTTGACAAAAGATTTTATGCTGGTTGTCGATCTACCGCAACCCTATTCCTTTACCCGGATTTGGAACCGGCCGTGGCGGAGTTCTTGAAATAATAAAACAGTAAAACGGAGTAAAAAAGAAAATAAGAAAGAAAGAAAAGAAATAAAATAAATTAGAAATAAAATAGAAATAAAGTAGAGTTATAGAAGTGAAGGAATAAAGTTATACATTTTATATTACAATATGTCGCTATGAGTTTGAAATATTTTAAATTTTAATAATTTTAAATTCATGATATTACTACTACAAATAATAGTAATATTAACAATATTAATGGTAATATTAATAATAGTACTAATATCAGTAATGATATTATTAATAAATATGATTGTATTACTAATAATAATAGTATTTCTAATATAACAATGATAGCCAAGAAAGATGCAAAGTAAACTAAATTGTATGAAATTTCATATGTCCCAATACAAACAAGAAGAACCAGCAATAGCAATATTGAACAAGGTTTCCCTACAGATTAGCACCTGGCAGAGCATCAATCGACAAATCAACAAAATTACAAACTAGGCAAATAGTGGGGAAATGAAAGTGGGGAGATGTAAAGGTTTAGCAGGCGAAGACGGCGAAGGCGGAAGAAGGTACGGGGGTCGGGACAGTGGGCTGGGGTTGCAGTCGGAGGCAGAGAAGGGTTGAGATTGCTGTCGGAGGTAGAGAGAGTGTAGATCTGAAGCTACTGTCCGGGTCGATGTTGCAGTCGGAGGCAGAGAGAGGGTTGAGGTTGCGGTCAGAGGCAGAGAGAGGTATCGTTGGGTTAAGGTTGCGGTCTAGGGCTACTGTCTGGGTTAGATTTGGATAGGGTCCTTAGATTACTGGGTTAGATTCGGGTAAATTCTCGGATTTGGGTTAGGATCTAGGTAGATCTAAGGTCTGGGTTAGGTCTGAGGTCGTAGGAGAGAGAGAGGGTAGATCTGAAGCGGGCAATGAAGCAAAGGGTCGCCTGAACGGAGGAATGTACCTATTATCCTATATGTGTATAATGGAGGTCTTTTGTTGCTTAAACCTTATAGTAGCCTCCAGATCTCTTTTGTCACTTTTGAAGTTTTAGATTGAAAATGGGAGCTTGGTTCTCTTATCCATGTTAACGCTATTCTCATATTTCTTATGGATGTGTATTCTATAAAATTATTTTGTCTTAATGCCAAAAGACTTGATACAATATGGTATGAGTAATCTTGTTTTAGCTAATGGCCCAAAGGGTGAGGGAGATAGTCAAGAACAATCTATTCTCAATAAATTGGACTTGAGGTAAGTGTTGCACCTATCGAAGCTAATCTTGTCTCTTTGGTTTATATCACTAGAAGGAAAAAGAATAAGAAGGTGTTGTGGGATGAAGAAGCTCTAGAGTCTCAAGTAAGGGAAGATTAGGTGTTTAATGAAGATGCTTGGTTGGAATTATAGGGGTTTAGGTGAAGGAAATGAAGAAAGGTTAGAGATATGATCTTTAGAATGGCCCCTGATATCATCTTTATCCAGGAATCTAAGTTAGAAGAGGTTGATGCTAGTTTTGTTAATTCAAATTGGGATTCTAGATTCGGAATATTTTCCTTCTTGTGGTTCTTTGGGAGGGATTATTATCATTTGAGATATTACAACTTTTAATCAAATTGATAATTTTTGTTGGTCTTTCTCTTTGTTGATTCAGTTTTAGGTTAAGGTATTCATCAATGTTGGTTTAAATCTGTTAATGGTATGAACACTTCTAGGTTTCATCAGTCTTTTTGAGAGGAGTTGTATGTGGTGTTTGGTTTATGTTCCTTGAATTGGTGTCTTATAGTGTGTTTGGATGGAAGGTTTCGGTGGGAATGGGAGGGTTTTTAAAGGGCCCACGTATGGCAAAGCAATTAATTTGAGGGGAGGGAAAAGGGAGGGTTTCTATGAATTCCTCCAAACTCAATTTTTTAATTCCACCAAATCGATGGGTTTTGGAGGGGAGGGTTTCCTTTTTAAAATTACAAATGCTAAATTTACTTTTATTTTCTCTATTTTAAAACTCTAATAAAAAGCAAAGATGATAAAATAGTAAATTTGTGCACTTTTTGATTATATTGCCTCTCTTTCCCTCATCTAACTAAACATGATTTTTTAGTTTACCTTCCTTTCCCATCACATATTTTGTTACCAAACGTGATTTTTAATTATACTTTTCTTTCCCTCATTTTCTCATCTTTTCCCTTTCTTTCCTTTATCTCCCTTTCCCATGAGATTGCCAAACACACTGGTAGTGAGAATTTTAATGTGGTTACATTCCCTTTGGAGAAGCTTGATGGGACTAGGATTGCCACTAGTATGTTGGACTTCAATGCTTTTATTAGGGAGTGTGAATTGCAGGATTTTCCTTTGTCTAATCCTCAATTTATATGGTCTTTGTATGGGGAGCGTAAGGTTGCCTCCTGCATTGATCGTTTTCTTTGTTAATGACCGGGAATCCTGCTTTCCTAACCTTAGGCATGACATCCTTACTCGGACCACCTTGTATCATTTCCCTATTCTGTTGGAGCACATTAGGTGGGGGTCCTATGCCTTTTAGATTTGAGAACAGGTCTCTCTCATAGATCTTAGAAAGTGGTTGAGGTTTTTTTTTTGGAAAGATACCAATGTAGAAGGATGTGAGGGATTTAAATTTACGAGAAAATTGAAGATTTTGAAACAAACTCTTAAAGCCTTTAAAGCTTGGAATAGGAGGTCTTTGGGGACATTAGTGAAAAGAAATGTGATAGTCATCGAGAAATTGATAAGATCGATAGGCTTGAAATTGATAGAGTTTTATCACAGGATTTTTCTATTTGTAGAGAGAATCTTACAAATGATCTTGAGCAGCTTATCCTTATGGAGGAGAATAGTTGTTGCCAAAAGACTTGGACAAAGTGGATTAGGGTGGGGGATTGTAATACAAGGTTTTTCCATCGGGTTGCAAATTGTAAGAGGCAAAGGAACTTTATCCAAGAATTGGAGGATGACAAAGGTAACATGATCATGAATCTAGCCTCCATTAAGGGTACAATCACTAGTTTTTATAGGGAGTTGTATTCTGAGGAGGTTAGTCATCACCTTGTTATTGAGGGGCTTGATTGGTTTTCTGTTGCGAGTTCTTGTGGCTCCTGGTTAGGGAGACCTTTGAGAGAGATGATGGTTTGACAGGGATAAAGCCTCTGGCTTTGATGTTTCTATTCTGGTTTTTTTTTTCTTTTTCTTTTTTTTCCCAAAAGGATTTCTAGGATATGATTTAGTGAAGATTTATTTAAAGCTTTTGATGAGTTTTATGCCAATGGGGTGATAGGTAACGGTATAAATTCTTTATTACTCTTGTTAAGAAATTCCGTTACTTGAAACTGAAGGAATTTCGACCTATTAGCTTCACTACTAGTCTCTATTATACTATGGCTAAGGTATGAACTAATAGATTGAGTGTGGTGTTGGATGATACCATTTCTTGTTATCAGAGTTCTTTTATCTAAGTGGACAGATTTTGGATGCTGCCCTAATGGCTAATGTGGCTGTTGGCTATGTTAAGAAGTATCATAAAGTTGTAGTTTTGAAGTTAAGACTTTGAGGAAGCCTATGATATGGTTAGTTGGCGTTTCTTTGATAATGCGTTGGAGAACAAGGGTTTTTGGACTCGTTGGAGAAAAATGGATTAGGGGGTGCTCAAGTGCGGCTAGTTTTTGGGTCAAACATTAATGGAGAACCTAAACCTTAGTTCTTAGCCTAGTGAGTTAAAGCAGAAAGTCACTCTTTTTCGTTTTCTATTCATTCTCGTGGTTGACCCTTTGAGTAGATTGATTGATAGAGGGGTTCGTGCTAATATTTTGTCTAGTCTTAGAGTGGGGGAAGGATCAGACTTGTGTTTGGTGAGGTTCTTGATCATTTTGGCGGGGATTATTAGTTCCTTTGGGATGTAATCATAGTAGCGTGCAGTTTTGGGATTCGTTTGTTGATAGAATTCGTAGGAATTAGATGGATGGAATGGAGTTTTTCTTACCTTGGGGGTATCACTCTTATCCTTGCTTATTTATATAATGTTCCCTTATATTTTCTCTCTTTTTAGGATTCCTGCTAGGGTATCGCATAAGATTGAGAAGTTGATGTGTGATTTTCTTCTGTCTTGGAGCGGGTAGGCCAAGAAAGATGATTTGGTAAATTGGGATCAAGTTTCAAAACTTAAGTTTGAGAGGGGATTGGATCTCAGCAATGTGATATCCAAGAATTTTTCTCTTGCAAGCAAATTGGTACAGAGATTCCCTTAGAATCTAATTCCCTTTGACATAAGGCTATAAAGAGCAATTATAGGATGGAATCTTAGTGCTAGAATGAGAGTTTTTCAATCAGCCCTTAGAAATTCATATCTTACTTATATAATTGATTTGTTCCTTTTTTATCTTTTAGAGTGGGTGAAGGTTCCTGAGTCCCTTTTTGGGAGGAGTCTTCCATGTCTTTATAGGTTGTCTAGACTTCATTCCTCTTCCATAAAATATTTTTATACTTGGGGGGTTATTTGATCTCTTGAAACTTTCTTTTCTACAAAATCTTAATGATAAATTAAGTATTAGAGTTCTCCCCTTAATTTCCCACTTAAAGGGAAATTAACCCTTTCATAATACTTTAGACACTAGAATTTGGAATCTTAACACCTCGAGTGCTTTTTTACTTTCAAATCTTTGTTTCATCATGTCATTAGTATTCCTTAACACCGTCATTTTCCTTTAAATAATTTTATTTGGAAAGCAAAGTTCCTATGGAGATTAGAGTTTTTTCTTGGTCTAAGAGTAAAGTGTACAATGAATTATACAAGATGCTGGAGACTCGAGATGGGGAAAGAGAGATATACAGAATTGCTAAGTTAAGGGAGAGGGAGAGAAAAGATCTAAATGAGATTAAATGTATTAAAAGTGAAACCAATAGTATACTAGTAAAGAACGAAGACATAAGAAAGCGATGGATGAAGTATTTTGAAATTTTGTTTAATGTTGAAAATACAATAGGTATAGAAAATATCAGGATATCTGTAGAAGAGATTAATAGAAACTTTAAACGTAAGATTCGTCCCCAAGAAATAAAGGAGGCCTTATAGAGAATGAAAAATAACAAAGCTATTGGACCTGATGGCATTCCGATTGAGGTGTGTAAATGTTTAGGTGAATTCAGCGTAATAATGTTAACGGATCTTTTCAACAAAATTTGACAAACAAAGAAAATGTCCTAAATATGGAAAGAGTATATTTGTTCCGTTGTACAAGAATAAGAGGGACACAAGATTGTTCTAACTGCAGAGGAATTAAATTCATAAGCCATACGATGAAGCTATGGGGCAGAGTGATAAAGCATAGATTGAGAAGGGAGATAAGAGAGTTGTAGAACCATTTTGGATTTATATCAGGGAGATTCACCATTGAAGCAATTTACTTGCTAAGAAGTTGATGGTGATATTTAGAAAATAGAAGAGATATCTGTATATGGTATTATTTGATTTAGAAAAAGCGTATGATAGGGTTCTTATGGACGTTTTGTGGTGGGTACTGATGAAAAAAGGGATCTTGCTGAGATATATTAACCTTATTAGGGATATGTATAAAGGTGTTGTAACCAATGTAAGAACTTGCGGGGGTTTGAGTGATAACATTCATATTAACATTGGACTTCATCAAGATTTGACATTGAGTCCCATACTATTTGCAATAGTGATTGATGAAATCATAAAAAATATCCAAGATAAAATACCATGGTGTATGCTTTTCGCAGATGATATAGTTTTGGTTGATGAAACTAAAGAGGGTATCAATACTAAATTAGAGTTATAGAGGATCACGTTGGAATCTAAAGGATTTAGATTAAATAGGTCTAAAATTGAGTATATGAGATGTAAGTTTAGCGACAACTATCAGGACAATGAAGAAACGATTAGGTTAGAAGGGAGAGAAGTTCCAAAGAGTGAACGATTTGTATATATTATTTTTATCATTCAAAACGATGGAAATATCGATGAGGATATAAACAAAAGAATTCAAGCGGGTTGGAAAAAGTGACAAAAGGCATCCAGAGTTCTCTGTGATCGCACAATGCTATTATATTTAATGGGAAAATTTTATAGAATCGCAGTAAGATCTGTGCTATTGTATGACACTGAGTATTGGGCCATTAAATAGCAACAAGAGCAAAAAATAACTGTTGTTGAAATGTGAATATTTAGATGGATGTGTGACAAAACTAGAAAAGATAGAGTTAAAAAATATGAGATACGTAATAGAGCTAATTCAATTGTACATAGATGTGATAGTACCGTCTAAGGTGGTTTGGGTATGTGCAACAAAATCTAAGAATGCACCTGTTAAGAAGATCGAAAACTTAAATATAAGAGATTTAATAAAACGTAGAGATAGGTCGTCGAAGATTTGGATGCAATATATTCTTAAAAACATGATAGATATGGATTTAATTGAGTAGATAGTCTTAAATAGAAATGAGTGGTGTAGAAAAATTCGTATAAATTAAATCAATTTTTTTTTCCTTCTCTCGATATTTGTCACTCATTTAGTTGACCCCAAATTTTTTGGATAAAAAATCTAGATTGTTGTTGTATGGTGTTTAATAAGATAAATACTAATACCATTGATCTACTCTAAGAGAGGAGACATTCTACAACGATCTTCCCAAATATATGTGTTTTGTGCTATAACATGTCATTTTTACATTGTTCTGCTGTGCGGGAGATGTGGAACTGTTCATTTGCGGTGTGATAATGTTTGGGTTTGCTGAACAACCTTTTGGATTTGTTTCTCACGAGCTTTATAGGTTTTAAAGGGAAGAAAGATGCTTGCGTGCTTGCTTGCTTGCATTTCTGGCTATTCCTTGGTCTATTAGGAGAGAGCAACATGTTGAGATATTCAAAAATTAGAAAGTTGAATCATCTCTTCTGTGGGACAGGATTCTTTATTTTATTTTTTAAAACCATTTTTTGTGGGTTTATGGTTCTGGAATTTACAATTTGGTAATTTGGTAATAAGGCTCAGTTTATTGTTGTATGTAAAACATATTTCCCAAATAATTTTTTCCCTTATTCTAAAGGACAAGATAGGACTGAAGAGCTCTTACTAAAAGCTTTGGAGGTTGCTAATACCCCCTATATTACCCTATATATATGAAAAGCGAGTTGGGATTACTATTCACATACTGTTCATCAGCTTTTTGTTGATTGACCAAAGTGCCCCCGGCTCCCTCAATTGCTATTACCATATTACCCTTTTGTTGGGTGACTGTTCATGCATTGCTCATACGCCTTGCTCCGATACCCCTAGGTGGTTGTCCTATATTTTTGGGACCCGCCATCTTTTCTTTTTTTTTTTTTTTTTTTCATTTGTCCTTTTTTTTTGAGTCCAGCTCTTTTTTTTTTTCCCTCATTCGGGTCCTCTAATATTCATGTGCTTTGCTCTGGTGCCCCTGGGTGGCTGTCCCATATTTTTTGGACCCTGTCATCTTTTTTTTTTTTTTCATTTGCATCCTTTTTTTTTGGTCCAACTTTTTTTTTTTTTTTTTTTTTTTTCCGTTCACATCCTCTACTATTCATGTGCTTTTCCTTGAAATCCTTAGTTTGTTCCATATTTTTGAGACCCTGTCATGTTTTTTCTTTTCGTTTGTGTCCTTTTTTCTTTTTAGGGTGTAACTTTTTTTTTTCCCTCTGTTTGTGTACTCTTTTTTGGGGATGTCTCTCTTTGGTCGTCCCATATTTTTGGGACCCCATTATATATATTTTTTTCCATCCAAGCTTGTTGCACTTTTTTTTGGGACCTTACTATGTTCTTTTTTTATAAAATTTTTTTGATTCAAGTCTTTTGCACTTTTTTGAACCATTTTTTTCACTTGGTCTTTTGTCTTTTGCAAACCACGCCTTTTTTCCCCCCTATTTAGATCTTTGCACATTTTTGAACCCCTAACGACACTTTTGTTTTTGTTTTGTTTTGTTTTTTTTTTTTCATTCAAGTCTTTGCAATTTTTTTTACCATTTTTTTCCGCTTGAATTCCTCGTGTTTTTGGGTCCTCACTTTTTTTTTTTTTTTTTCATTTAGATCCTTGCACTTTTCCCCCCTTTTTTCTTATGTCCTTTGTCTTTTTAGTCCGCACTTTGTTTTCTTTTCTTTTTTTTTTTTTTCCTTTTGTTCAGATTATTCTTTCACCTTTTTTTTTTTTACCCTTTTTATCTTTGGGTCCTTCGTCTTTTTGGGATATAGGTTTTTCTCTTTTGTTTTTTTAACCCCACGGATGGTTTTTCCTTTATCTTTAGACCATAGTTTTTTTATTTTTTTAATTCAGATTTTTGCTCTTTTTATTTTTTAAACCAACTTGCTTTTTCCTCTTAAATCTTCGCCTTTTTTGAACATAAAATTTTCCCTTTTTGTTGTTTTTGCCTCATGGATGATTGTTCTTTTATTTTTAAACCATAGTTTTTTTGTTTTTTTTTTGTTTCGTTCAGGTCATTGCTCTTTTTTTTTTTGTTCAAATTTTTTTCTCTTAAGTCATTCATCTTTTGTAGATATAGGTTTTTTCTCTTTTCTTTGCCCCACTTGTCCATTCAAGTTCTTTTTTTATTTAATCCATTTTTTTAAAAAAAAATTTTAGTCCTTTGTCATTTTTTAACTTAGGTTTTTTCTCTTTTATTTTTTTGCCTCTCAGATAGTCGTCCATTTATTTTTAAATCACAGTTTTTTTTATTATTATTTTTTTAATTTTTATATTTAGGTCCTTGCTCATTTTATTTTTTGACCATTTTTTTCTTCTTTAATCCTTCGTTTTTTTTAACTTAGGTTTTTTCACTTTTTTTGGGCCCCATGAATGGTCATCTCTTTATTTCTATTACTTTTTATTCCGCTTATTACCCTTTTTTTTACTTCACTGGTTGGTTTTTTTTTTTTGATTTCAGTAAGTCTTTTTTTTTTTTTTTTAAGTTGCTAATATGTACCATATTTTTTGTTAATTTGGATAATAATTTAGTTTAAATATCGAGTTAATTATAAATTTAATAAATGGTTATATAGTAAAAAAATACAATTCATATTTTGTGGGCATCGTGGGCATTAGCACGGGGCAAAAAGTAGTGTGAACTCGATGATGAACGTTTGAGGTTAGGGTCTCTTGATCATTGAGTATATGTTCATTTCCTTAGGAATCATGGATACATGTTCAGCATGACATTAGACATCAAATCTTGATCAATCTGCTTAATGGGGGAAGTGAAGCAAAAGTTTTATGTTTAAGGAATATACTATATTTTCTATCAAGTAAGTGACTCTCTGGTGAATTATTGACATCAGGTGAAAATTGTTCTTGGTGAATAGTAAACATTGGATTTACATAGAATTAAAGCCATCCTGTTGTTTCCAGTAGAATTCCTACATGTCTGGGCACATCGTTGACCTTTCTTTTGTTGGGGCAGAAAGAACTTTAAAATTTACAAGGCCATATTCTTTAAACTAATTTCTGAACTTATGAATGCGGTAGTTGCCATGTTATGTGTTCTATTATTGTCAGATGCTTTTAATATATACATAACTTGAACTATGCAATTTTAAATTGTGGCATCAAGCAATCCTGAGATTGATTCTGCAGTAGTTATTACCTTTGCTGCAATTTTGTGTAGAGGCTGTAGCTGATGCCAATAGGTCGATTGAACTGGACCCTGCAATGGCTAAAGCATACTTTCGCAAAGGGTGAGTTACCTTGCACTTGAATTGACATATTTCTTTACATGCTGTGTATCTGACTTTATGTTCCATCAAAGTTATCAATGCTGGAACTGGAGTCTGGAACCCAAATCAAAACGTTTGGACTTTTAGCACTTTTCATCATGATGGAAGGATTTCATTATCTATTGGCTTGGAGTTTATCCGCTGAGCCTTGGAATTATGTCGCTTTATGGACTTTCTAGGAAGCTGCATAAATAAAGTGAAGAATTTTCCATATTGTTCAGCATTTGCACTCTGGTTTCCTAAATTCCTTTGCATTTGCGGAATTCATGCCACTTTGTTTGTCTCACTTGGATAATCTAAAAATTTATAGAGCATTGTTTATTTTATTTTACGGGGAAAGAAAAGGAGCACCAAAGGTTATGCTTCTGAACGGCTTACTGTTCTAACTAGAATAGCAAAGTGGTCCACAGTATGTCACTGGCCCAAAAATAAAATAGCTGGGGAACCAAAATGAAGGGATTTGAAGAACATATCCAGAAAAAGAAAGAAGGGGTAATATGTCCCCTAAAAATTTCTTATATTGCATTCCCTTCGTGTTAACCAAAACATTATGAGTGGGATTATCTTAACTACCCTCCTCTTTGCTGTTTATCACCCCCTGCCTTGGGCAGACAACCTGTTATCTCCAGATATAAAGTGCAGCTTATTACTTGTCTGTTTAATCTCTCTCTAATCATACTTAAATTTCTTTCTGAAAGAACTGTCTACTCAGGCACAACCTTGTTGAGCTGGAATTCCACCAAAATTGCCAAGCGAACGATGGTTAGATGGATTATTATGGGAGACTCTAGTTGGACTATACTTTTACATAGCTGAATGGGTTGGAATGAATATTCTCGTACAGATCTTTTTGTTTTTCTTCGTGTTTGTTACCATTCTCATGCTAATGATTTTGTTGATTATAGAGAAATCATATCTGTGCATTTTACTTGAGTGGCTTACAAGTTTTGAAGAAATGATAAAACAAAAATGATTATTGAAGGCATCAATAGGAAATTGTTATTATTATTAGTTACTTGCTATCTGTCCTTTTGTGGGGGAGGGAGTTACAACGCTTATCTAGTTGTGAGTAATCAACCATCTTTCCTAAAATTGATTACATTATCTAGCATAGGGAAATTAGGCGATGTTGAGGATGCGTGTGAGAAAATTTGTGGTGGCCATTATAAAAATGTTTTCTTTGTGGTTGTATTTTCTTGTCTAATGAAGGCCACATTCAGTTGCTTGGAATTCATGTCTGGACTTGCGCAAGACATTCATGGTATATGGTTAAGACCTTTTGGAATTCATAAGTGATTACCTAACACAATGAACATTGCTGTAGCTGGATACTACTAGCACCTGGGCATATGCTTTGAAAGATCCCATTGATATGTTGCTATTGTCACCGTAGTAGCTTCGTAATTGTTCCCAATAAATCTCTTCCAGTGATCATTGTTACAACTACCGCCAAATCAAATTATTTCTATTGCTGGTACTGCTATGCGTAAATGACCAGTCATTGCAACTCCTCGCAATGCTCTAATTAGCCATGAACACCAAGGCCACTGCCATTTCTGTGTTACTGCAGCTATCACTAGCCAAAATTGTCTTGCCAATGTTGAGGACCCTTCTTTGTTAGTGTGGTCTAATTTCTACCAACCACTAAAAGATCAGTGTGATTTCTTGTATGGCTTAGTACATGTTCCATTTTTTGAGCTTGACCAATCTATAGAAGTAAGTGCAATTGATTTGGGGGATCAAAATATTGAAGGTTATACCCAGTACGTCTTTGTTTGACTCTTCACCCTACAATATGTTCATTTGAAGACCAACCATTTTCTGGGTCAAAATCAACTACTTGGAGAATTTGCACTCGTAAGCTCAACAAATAGAATGGACTCTCTCTTTGTGGAGCATATCTTGTACCTTTCTATGAGCGAATATATAATTTAATCCTTTTTTCCTTCTAGAAGTGTGAAATTTGCCTGATTTTTTATCTTTGGAGCATATCACATGAAAGTTGTTTGTGTGGCTGAAGATTAGCTTGATAGAGGTGAAATAACCTGATTCCTCCCATCTTGGAGAAGTTAATGACCTCTTGATTATGCTTCTTTGCATTTTTTTATGCAATTAAATTATGTGCATTATTTTGATTTATCTTTCTTTCTTGATTAAATGATTGGAAGTATGATTTCGGTTAGAATGCCTTACTCATTTCACTCTGTCTCTGTCTCTAGTCTTGCATGTATCAAGCTTGAGGAATATGAGACTGCCAAGGTAGCCCTGGAAACAGGTGCTTCATTGGCACCCAGTGATTCAAGATTTACAAATATGATCAAAGAATGTGAAGATCGGATTGCTGGTTAGTATACTTATCATGCTGATATGTGGGTTCTTTTATTCTCGACCTGTGGTTCTGATATAAACTGCTCAAACTGGGAAATGAAATAAGTCTTTTATCCATTGCACCTTGTCCATTTGTGTTCATGTTTCCATTTCAGTCATTTTTTTATTTTTTATTTATTTATTTATAGTCAATCTACAGTTGAGAGCTGTGTTTCTATTGAACTACAAGTTGCCCTATTAATACCTATACCATATGGTGGTGACTAAATGATGACTTTGTGCAAATCACCTGATAGCTTCTGGTTTCAAGAGTGAAATTCTATTCTCGGTCTATGTTGTAGTAGATAATGCAGAACATTCTCATTGAATTCTTTCATGACTAAATTTTTGGCTACTAACCCCATGGGATACCCATTCTGTGCAAAGACAAGGAAATCTTCAGCCTGGGAGATATTTGGCTTTATATATGACTGAAGAATTGAATATTTGGGTTCTGAAGCTGTCAATTTTTTTAGGAGTTATTTTTTTATTGGTTTCGTTACTTATTGTCTTTGTTTTTTCCCTTCCCAATGTGATTCCTTGTTTAGTTAGTTGGCCATGGGACACGTTTCTTCTCTAAATCTATCTGAAAAACATGGTCAAGATGCTTTTGTGCATGGCTCCCTATGTGAACTTCCAGCCAAGATTGTTGTCTCTATATTTTATAGTTATATAAAATTCTGTTGGAATTCTTTGATCATATTCTTATGATACTTTAAAAATTCAGATTAAAAAGTCCTTGTATGTCATGCTGAACCTCTTCATTTTAGGATGTCCTAAGTGGTATTCATATGGGTTGATAGCCCTTTATGCCTCCCTTAGTCATCTTGGTTAGTATAATCTTCTTTGGCGTACGAAGATTGTTACCCAAAGACTGAGACAGGAGTTTTAGAAACTTTTTAGTGGTGGTGTTGTTACCCAAAGACTGAAAGACAGGAGTTTTAGAAACTTTTTAGTGGTGTTGTTGAGCCCGGTTTTCTTTGACTAAGTTTTATCAGCTTCTAATGCTTTTGCAGGCTTGTGTTCCATGTTTCCTGCATTTATGTTTTTTCCTATATAAAAAAAAAATTAATCTCTCTTAAAAAAGTGAAGGACCATAAATTCTCAGGCTTTTATACTCCCTTCTTTGCTCATTGAATGATAAGTTAGTTTCTTCATCATCACACTTGAAATGATAAGTTAGTATTTTCATGTATACTGGGGCAAACATGCTCATTCCTGCCAAGGTACAAGCTTTGCAATAAGTTTGATTATGATAATTCTGTGGTACATATTTTCGTCCTCTGGCTAGAGTTGGAAGCTTTTTGTGACTGGTTATTCCAGCCCTGTGGAAAAATATACCCTTTTAAAGAACTTCAACTTTCCCTCTTCTTAGTGATTGGCTGTAGTCCAACCCTTTGTTTTCAAAACAGTTAAATCTTGGGATATAGCTAAGATATAATTGCATGTGCTTAGCAGATTTCCTGCTCAAGTTTTACCCTTCATAAAAGGCTGGGATTGCAATTGCGCTGGTGATTCCTTTTTTTTTTTTCAATTTGTATTTTATTTGTTTATTGATTGTATTTACTTCGTTTTTATCCCTCCTGTTTGACATGCTATTGGTAAGAGAATAACCCCCCCCCCCCCAAAAAAAAAAAAACCAAACAAAAATGTTAAGTCGACTTGGGCTGGTGAGGTGGAGAAATAGTTTTCTGTCTTGTTTATTTGTAATATGTAAATCTCTTGTACTTATTCCATCAGTTGGAATTTTTCACCCAGATTCTTTTCACCGCTTCCCTTGCGCTTGACATTTGAATTTTTTGGAATAAAGTTTGGTGGGTTGTTTTGGTCTTGATGCTAACACTTTTTTTTTTCCCGTGTTACAAATGACAAATTGAAAGTCTTCTCTTTCCAAGTGTATATCAGGAAATTATTTGTGCTTACAATATAAAGGAGACTCTTTAAGTGGGGAATTTGACTTCCCAGATTTGATATGCTTGATCTTTTTTGTGAATAATTTTCATATGTTTATTCAGAGGAGAGTGGTTCTTTACCAAGTCAACTTCCAGACAAAGCTCCCATGAGCACTGTTTCTCCTCCTGGAGTCAAATCATTAGATGAAACAGTCAGACCTGCAAATAATGTTAAGCCAATGGATGACATGAATCAGGTGAAATTTGCCCAATCAGCAAAACCAAAGTACAGGTAAGTTTTATTTAAATATATAATAAGTACTTTCTACATTTTTGTGTTATGTTTTATGTTTCGCTAGCTTCACTTTCACAGGTTTAGGTGCTGTTGTGACACTGACGTTTTAGTTTCCCGCTAAATGCTTGAGTGTCTTTTCTCTCAGAAAGGAGACAGCTCATATAATGCCTAAATTCCAAATTTTCTTTCTGCAGACATGAGTACTACCAAAAGCCCGACGAAGTTGTTGTGACTATTTTTGCAAAGGGTGTGCCAGGAAAGTGTGTCACTGTTGACTTTGGTGAACAAATAGTATGTTTCCCATCAAGTTGAAGCTTATTCATATGTACTAAGTTTGAGATTATTGTTCACTTTTGTGGGCAGAAGCTGATAAGCTGATTGTATGGTAACTTCTAGTTCCTGCATTTTGTCCTTTGCAGCTGAGTGTTTCTATTGATGTTCCTGGGGAAGATATGTATCATTTCCAACCTCGCCTATTTGGAAAGGTAGTGCCTGCACATGGATTTTATGGTTCTTTTGCTTTTAAGGAATCATTTCCTTTGAGCAGATGGTACTTTTCTAAACTTCATGGTTCTGAAAACAAATAAATATCCCAGTATATACAGCATATTACTTTTATCTTTCATGATGTTCATTCTCATCTAGAGAATATGTTATTTATATATTAACTTTTTGAGAAGAGTTCATTGAGCTAGCCAATGGAGAATCTTCAGTGACTATAAGGATAATGTTTCTGTATTTTTGAGAATAATTTGAGAGTAAATTTCCATATTAGTTCAGAAAGCAGCAGGCCATGTTATTTTTTATTTTTATTTTTTTGTAATTTTTCAGTCATTGAAATTCTTAAAAATGGGATGTAACTAAGGTAACACTATTATGGTTTTGGTGTTTGTTGTGTGACAAACAGATAGTACCTGCCAAGTGCAGATATGATGTATTATCCACCAAAGTCGAAATCCGCCTTGCAAAAGCTGATGCAATATTCTGGGCATCTCTTGAATTCAGCAGGGAAAACACTGTTCTTCAGAAGATAAATGTGACATCAGGTAGGTCATAAGCCTTGTACTCCTTTTGTTCAATCAAGCAAAGAGGAGCATGTTATGTTTGAATGGTCCTGGTAAGTGGACATTTTTTATGCAAACTGAAGGCACTATAATTAAACAATTTTCCTTTCTTATATATACTCTCTCAATCATAATGATTCCCTTGTGGTGAATTTGAACTATGATTTATATAATTGGAAGAAATTTAGGTTAATGAAAGTCATAACATTGTATCTGGTAGTCATGTAGTCATGACCTTAACTACTTGATACAATGTAGCTCAGTCACAAATTTTCCACTCCTTTTTAGTTAATTTAAAGTGGCTCAAGGTGCAATGATAATGTATCCAACACCCATGAATGTCTTAGGCACTTCTCACATCTGGAGAGACCTTCGTGGTGCTTGATATAGCCCATGAGAGTTCTTTGTTTTGCATGTCTCTTTTTCTTATAAATTATTTTCTGTAGCCCACACACTTGGGAATGGTTATATTGCTTCAGTGTTATGGGTTTCTCTATTGATGGACCTTTCACAGTTTCTGATTAATTATTGCAGGTGCTGGATCTCAGAGACCAACATACCCATCTTCAAAACCAAGAAGAGTTGATTGGGATAAGCTGGAAGCTCAAGTGAAGAAGGAAGTATGTATCATATATATATATTATATTTATTTATTTACATTCAAATGAGACTTTGGCTCCTTGGTAATTTTAATTTCAGGAAAAAGATGAAAAGCTAGACGGAGATGCGGCTTTGAACAAATTTTTCCGTGAGATATACCGGGATGCTGATGAGGACACTAGAAGAGCCATGAAGAAATCTTTTGTAAGACGAGTCAATTCATACCTTCTTACTATCCTCTATCCTTAAACATAGTCCACGGCTCCCAAGTTTGATTATTGTTGATTGTTTATGATGTTGACTATTTTGTGCTGTTGTTCTATGGTCATAAAAAAGGAAAATTTATCACTTGGTAGTTGACAAATCCTCTCTTCCCACCATAACCACCTGTACACATTCTATAAGAAAATAAGAGCTCAACACATGCACCAAAAATAAAATATGCAAACCAGAAAAACTGAGAATAAGGATTTTGTAATTGTGAGAAGTTATATTGCAAATAACCAAAGTTTGCTTTGATGGAGTATTCAATTACTTAGTGATGTGGTTCTATTGTATAGGTTGAATCGAATGGGACGGTGCTATCCACAAATTGGAAAGAAGTGGGAGCAAAGAAGGTGGAGGGAAGTGCACCTGACGGTATGGAGATGAGGAAATGGGAATACTAGCTTCTTAGAGTTTATTTAATTGTAACTTTAGTAGATTTTGCTCTGTGGGCTTTCAATTGCATTCTTGTCTTCCTCTTCTTCTTCTTCTTCTTCTTCTTCTTCTTCTTCTTCTCCTCTCTCTCTCTCTTTTTGGGATAAGATATGCTTTGAACTCTTTATGATGCTTACAATCTTGACTTTGTTCTAAATATACAACTTTGCACCTGATGCTTGCAAATGCTTACCTGTGGTTAAAGTTTACATTTTATTATTTTGAGTTTTTGTCCAATGGTGATTGAACCATTGAGTTGAGGGTGGCTTTCTCTTACCTATAAAAGGATAAGCCCCCAATCTTAGTGCTTGCTTGGGAGACTTTTTTTTTTTTTTTTCCTTAAAAAGAAACACCGTCAAACAAATTCTCTTTTTTTTTTTTAAATAGTTTTTTTTTTAATGATTAAAAATTTTAAAAATAGCTTTTAAGTAAAAGCTCTTGGAGGGGTTTTTACTTCTTATTTTTTATACGTCAATTTTTTAGGAAGTATATCTATATATATATATATATATATATATATTATTCTATTTATATCTTTACTTGAAAAATATGAAATTTTAAATGTCTTTATCATAAATTTATTTATCTTCATATCCTTTCTCTTTAATTTTAATTTTTTACTTTTTATTTTTAATTTTATTTCAAAAATTACGAAATAAGTTTATTTTTAAAAGTAAAAATACTAAACAATTTTTAATTTTATTTAAAAAATTATTAATTTTTGTTTCTGAAAAGAAAAGTTCAAAAAAAAAAAAAAATCTTGTCAAATGGGTACGAAGTGCAGGTAGGATTTGATTTTAAGATCTCTCTTTTTTTTTTTTTTTTTTTTTTTTTGTTATATCATGATTTGAATCCGGGATCATCGATTTAGGAGAGGTGATTGTGAACACTAGATTGTCTTATTTGGGACTTTGATTTTAAGATCTCTAAGTACCATGTTAAACCTCTTTGTCACAATGTTGTTTCTCCAATTACTCGGAGTGGTTTTTTTTTTTTGTTTTTTGCATGGTTACTTAAAACTAAGGAATGGATTATCTGATATTTGCCAATTTGCCAAGTTGCAATGATGTCAAGGGTTTTTTATTTTTTTTGATTGAAGATGTAAAGATGTTTTTATACCATGTACTTTCGGTACAGACAGAGTCAGTTGCAGCAGCTTGTCTGGTGGCATCTTTTAAGCCAAATAAACAATCTTATTTTCTCATAGTAATGTTACTCGTACGACCCTAACCTGTTGAATGAAATAAAATATAGGCTTGCTATTGTTATGGTAACCCTGAATTTTATGACAAGTCGGAACACACTAATTGTTCACACAAAAATTCTAGTTCTTTTACTTTTATTAGTTTCATTTTTTAATTTGTATTTTTTTTTTTAGGAAAAGAAAGTTGAATGGAATAAATGAATGCACTCTCTCACACAAGTTGTTTTCCGTAATGCACTGTAATCAAAATAGAGGAAATTACTTATGGATTGCATTGGTGTTGGTGGCTGGGCAATATCAATCCTTATCACGAGCTACGCTACAGCTCATGGTGGGGAAGTGTGTGTGGCACTTCATGTCATGGTAGGCAATTTTGTCGAAAGAGGTGCTTGGTCGAGGCTGGTTGGCTGAGGCTAGGTATCTGGCTTGAGATGTGTGTGGCACATCAATCTCGCCTTACTCTCTCTTGTAATCGGGTCATGTTGGGGTAATGATTTCGATTATACTCATATTCCCTACAAACTTTGCAGCGTTGAGTTCTTCTATCTATTTCGTTATGAATTCGCGTGTTGCATAGTCAACCCAGCTGATTGTTAAGACGTGAAATATTAGCCAAAAAGGAAAAAAAAGGAGGGGGTCAATAGTCTTTGTGTAGAAGAGGAAGGAATTCACACCATAGGTAAGCCATGGATTGGTAGGTATGAAATTTATTTACATATGACATAAACCCACGTCCCAAGTTGGCACAAATTCTCCACATGTGGGAGCATAGATACTTGAATATAGCAAATTTTTCACAAGTACATCATAAAACATCCATAACCACTGTATGGTTGTTTCCACTTTTGTCACCATGAAAACCGGTAATGACCTAATATATCCCTCTAGATCTGTTAAATGATTTGAAACGATGATATTTTGATTTCTGCTCAACTTTAGCCAATCTTTCGATCACATTTCTTGGCCATTTATTGCCTTCTTCCCGATCATTGGATGCTGCTTGTCGATTTTTGTTAAAAAAACAAACCATGCGATACATTGTTGCTCGTACACATGCAGTGATTGGTAATTTTTTAGTACCTTTCAGCACATCATTAAACGACTCTGAGCGATTAGTGGTCATGTTCCCCCATCTGTGTCTCCCATAATAACACAAGATCAATTTATCTAGAGGAATCTCCATCAACCAATTATAAGCAGGGTCACTCAACTCTTTCATCTGGTTTATCACAATATTAAACTTTCTAATTTGTCTTTGTTGTGCGGCCATATGCATTAAGTCAGTCAGCAACTTATTTTTAAACCGTTGACTAAAATTAGCTTCAACATGTAATGCATAGAATTTGTGATACACCAATGGTGGTTAAAGATTATAATTCCTCTCTATGGCCCGCAAAATTCTGAGAGCCCTATCTGATATCAGACATACTCTATGTCTATCGCTAATGGTTTACATTTTCAAATTCTCCAAGAACCACGCTCAATTAACAATACTTTTCTCATCGATAATAGTAAAGTATAAATGAAGAATGTGATTAGCCGAATCGGTTCCCATAGCAATCAGAATTTTTTCCCTATATCTCCCATATTGGAATATCTCATCAATACTAATCACAGGCTTATAATGCTTGAATGCATCAATGTATGGTTTGAAGGCCTAGAAAACTGAGTTAAAAACTCTATCAGTAGATCCCAAAACTTCATTGAACCTCCAATCAATGACAGTTCCAAGATTGCTCAATTGCAAAGCAGCCATAAATTGGGGCAACAATATGTATGAAGTCTCATAATTATCATATACCATTTCTATAGATTTCCAAAGCCTCAGCCAAACTTTTTTGTATAATACATCTATCCCATAATCCCTCATATCCTCTACTACATCACACACTTTATAGTTAATATTTTGTTTAATGTGATTTCTGATAAGATGACCCACCATATTAGAGTCTACATTACGATGATCCCCGGCAAACATTGGAGGAAAATATGTGTGTTTTGCATTTAATCTTGTGATTTCCTAAATATTAAACTTCTTTTTCAATATTGCCCGAACATGTCACAAACAGTTGCTTTTGTGATAGAAAGAACACCTCACAAACCATATGTTTTGATTATTTTCATGCATTTTAAAATATCTGTAATGTCGCATCGACAAACACTTCACAGCATGCTGAATTCTCTTTTTGGAATTGAAAATCATTCCAATTTGTAACTCCGAAGTGCGATCATCATCCCACGTTGGATGATTGAAGTCATTGTACTCATCAACCATCATGTCCCCCTCTCCCATATCATATAAAAATGGTATGTTCTCTTTCTCTTCATTTACCTGATTTTCTTCATGTACAACATTGCCATCATCATCAGTTTCACCATCTGATTCATTATCAACAAATGTTTTCACAGGATCTCTCACTCGCCTATCCAAACTCATCTCTCATATACATAATTGAATCAGGAGGAGCACTCAATGCAATATTATTGGAAATGAATGCCCCATACTGTAACCATTCATCTCCAAAATTCACATTTGTCAATATTTCAGTGAAAGATCCAAAATTTATCCCTCGCCCCAACGAATTAACTGCGATTGCACCAAAAGAACTCCCTGGATTTACACCAAATGAACTACCTCTGACATCTGACTCATTTTCTACCATAGAAATAGGTGGATCAACAAGTGTAGTTATAATTGGTACTTGCTCTAAAAAAAGTTTAACTGATGATAAACCCGAGATATATCTAGGCAAAGACAACACCTCTCCTAAAAAGTTATCATCCACCAGTAATACACAATACGAAAGCAAATTAACAGACTAAAGAGGATTTCTACATGAAACATTCAGTTTGAATTGTCTAGAATCAATCTTACTTTACGATGCAATACACTAATGAACTCATCCCATCCAATGTCGTTATGAACTACAACACCCATTTAAGGTTCATCACTATACCGAAACTCTTTTTCAAATCCACCAATTTCACCCCTCAATAAAGCACAAGTCTCATACGATTATCAGTCATTTTCCTTCAAATATCATAAAAATTAAAGTAAATATTAATATGAATATCAATATTGATTGATAAACAGGATGAATATTCATTTCATTGATTATAATTGATACAAATCATGAACATCAACATGAAGATCATAAAATTCAAAATGCACATCAACTCAAACCTTAACATTTTGTTATAACGAATTATTCCGTTCAGTACAATATTCAGCCCGCATCAACATGAATAACGTTGAACAAATATCTAAAAAACCTAACACTAACTGTAACCTTAACCCCAACTTCTAATACACACAGAGCCAAAACCCTAACATGCAGATACATCACATCATAGGCAAGATCCTAACCCTAACCCTAGCATGCTCGCTCAAATAGAGAGAATCATGCAGTCATTTAGCACGAACAGTAATATGTAGACATGCATAAAGTCGAATAGCAGAGAGAGGAAGAAGAAAATGGGTCGTGATCTTATCTCCGACCGTGATATGTGAAGCTTAGAGTCGCAAGTCCCGCAGAGGGAGGAGCGCTCTGCAATCGCGTAAGCAATGTCGCAAGGAGAGAGAGTTATGAGAGAGAAGATCGAGAAGAAGTCTGATTTGATGGTATAAGGGTTGCATGTCGCGGTCTAGGTCCACGCAAGCTATGTCATGATTTTTTTAATTTTGATTTAAAATTATATTATTTTGTAAAAAACCAGCCTGTCATAGGCGTTGCACCACCCCCCCCCCCCAAAAAAAAATTCACATCATGAAACTGCGTCTTCCTTAATTCCACGTTACCGATTTTCTACGTCAACGGCAACAATCATTTCTTTTTCCTTCTCTCTTTCTCTCTATCCTGTCCCTTTCATGCTGTAATTGTGAAACCATCTCTCCTCTTCAAGTCTGCAACTAAAACTCTTCGGATCTCCTTCCTCCTCCCTCTGAGCCACCCGCCGTAATCCATCTAGCCCTAAAACCTCATTTGCAGCTTTTTTGTTCTCTCTATACCTTCAAATCTGACTTTTTCCCCTATGCCTCAAAACCACAAATTTTTTATGATCTGTCATATTTTTCTGCCTTTTTTTTACTCCAGATCTGTAGTTCTTTCTTTCCAGCTAAATCCCACTGCTATCATTGTTTATTGCTGAATCGAGGATCTTCATCATCGCCATCAAATCCCTCTTTCCCTTTGCTCCTTTTTTTTGGGGGGGGATACATCCTCTTTCCCCTTGTTCGCGAACTCTAGAAGGCCACGGTCAAGGGACAGGGTGGAGAAGTTGAAGTTCCTTGCCATTGAAGACGACAAGGCACACGACAGTAGCGATTAAGTGATCAAAATAATGATGGTGGACTCTCAAACGGCGAAATGGGGGCTGTTGAGGTTCTAAGGACGAATTGGAGACGGTGATGATTTTGATGAAACCAAAATGGTGACGATCCGAAGCAGATGGTTGGCTTTGGACTAAGGTGAAGAATGAATTGAAATCGATTGGTGGAACAGAGTCAGGCTGAATTGCGCAATTCGATCTCCCTTTCTCCTTCTCTGTCTCATTATTAAAAAAAAAAAATCGGGTTTTATCATCTAAAATTTTCTCTCCCAAACTAAAAATAAAAGAAAAAAAAAGAGTAAAAAAAATTATATCTCCCGGATATATCAAATTTATTTTTTAAAAACTAAAAGTAAAATTTTTTATTTTTAATAAATTTTATTTATTTATTTTTATAAAACTTCTGAATAAAATAAAATAAAATTATAATTATAATTTTTTTATTCATTTCTTTTATCTCATAAACTTTCTTTTTTTCTTTAGAAAACTTTCAAATATACTGTTGAAGAAGCATTTGGGCGGGAGTCCTTCCATCTGGCGAATGACCCTAGGGATATGTTTGGTTGGAGAGAGAAAATTTTAAAATGGAAAATTTACAATAATAAATGTTAATCTAATAATAATTCCTCTTTTTTATTGTTTGACTCAACAATGATGGTGTAGGATACGGATAAAAGATTAAAGTTGAAAACGTTATATATAAAATCAATTAATTTCATATTTTCTCTTTTTAAATATATTAATTAATTTTTTTTCTTTTAAAAAATAAAATTTAATATCTATCTCAATTTTACTTGTATTTTCTTTTCCTAAACATATTGATTTTTTAAGTTTTTTCTATGAAAAAACAAAATTAATTTAATTTTTTCTCTTCTAAAACTAACTGTATTAATTTTTCTCTAAAAAATTAATTTAATTCACATTTTTTTAAATACATGGAATTTTAGTTTTCTCTCTCATAAAACGAATTTTGTCATTCTTTTTTAAAACGGATACATTAATTTTTTTTTATCTAAAAAGTCAATTTAATCTATATTTTATTTTTTCAAATATATTAATTTTAAGTTTTTTCTTTACAAAGACAAAATTAGCTTTTTTCCTCTTAAATTAATTATATTATTTTCTTTTAAAAAATCATTTTAATTTAAATTTCATCCATAAACACAATGATTTTAAGTTTAACTCCGAATTTAATTTTTCTTTAAAATTAAACATATTTTTATATTTTTTATTATTTTTATCCTTTTTCCTTCTGGTTATCCTGGGCTTATTAGGGTAACATCTACCCTCTGAAAAATTAAGGGAGTAAAGGTTTGGATACCAAACAACTCCGAGGGCCGAGGGGTACTCTCTTTACCTCATTTCTCTCCTACTAAAGGTAAAGATGACCTAAAAAGGAAGAAAAGGATTAAAGGATACTTACATTACATTAGCATTTCTTTGAATTCAAGCCACTCGTTTTTCGGAAGCAGAATTAAAGAAAGAAATAGATGAAAAGAAAATCATAATTATTTTTTAGAATTAAAAGCAAAAAAAAAAAAAAAGAAAAATAACACTTTTATTGTCACTTTTCCTTACTTTTCACCATATTTACGGCATGACATCTTCGTCCTCTCGGTACTCGACAACCGTGCAGGTGCGGTGGAGGAGGAGAGAGTAGAGAAGGGAGAAAACCAGCAGAGGAGAGAGAAGATAGAAAACTGGTGGACGCCTTCTCTGCAGTTTCATGCGACGGAGAAAGAAAAGAGAGGAGAGAGAAAACCGGAGAGAACAAACGACACTAATAAGCCATTTCGTTTGCGGTTGGTTTTGCAATGAAAAGTCGCTTGTGGTCTGTTGTCAAGACCCTTTCGCTGGAATTTGGTTTAGACGCTGAGTTGATCTCAGTTTTTGAGGTTTCAGTTTCTGCCGAATAGTTTTTCAGCAATTGTAGTTTTTGTGTTTGATTATATGATTCTGAGGAGAACTTGCGAATTGTTGTTTGATGTGGGTTTGTTTTAACTGGTCAAATGGGCCAATTAGCACCGTTGATTATAGAGGTTATGTTTTGTGATCTTTTTGACATATTTCCTTCACAATTAGCAGTTCAAGTATATTCCACGTTATGTGCTTTAGAAGGAATTGAACAAGTTTTCCAAGCTAGTTTCGGGAGAAATCCATATTGGGGTGGGGTTGCTGAAATGCGCAATATCATAAACATTGCTGTTTGACAGAGAGAGAACTATAGAAGGAGAGATGAGAGAAAAAAGAAGAGAGAGACGAAAGGAGAGAAAGGAAAAGAGAGGAGAGAGAAGGAAAGAGAAGAAAAGCCAAACGACAGGAGAGAGATCAAGTTCTCAATCAAGGATATCAAAATTATTTCAACAAAAAAAATCTTGAACCGTATTTATAAAAATTAAAACTTTTTATTCTAATTCTGTATTTTAATTAGAATTTTCCTTTCATCCAAAATTTTAACTTTGCCTTTTCCCATTGAGAGCTTTGAGTTCGCATATGAAGGTTTGACCGAACTTTGACATGTCAAGTGCTTGTGTGTCGCATTAAATCAACTTTTGGACCTAGTTTTTGGAAAATATCTTATTCATATATACATATATATACATTTTATTTAGAAATTAAAATTATATAATAAGTATGGTAATTTTTCCTATGTAAATATTTAATAAACTTTATAATAAGGATAATTTTTTCAAATAATTACAAAATAAACAGCAACTAATAAAATTCAAATTTGAGCGACGGTTGCTTGTGTAAAATGTTTAAACATTGACAAATTGACCAAAGAAAAGTATATTTTAAAGAAAATCTAGACCCATTCTTAATTGCTTAACCAAACTATTCAAATCATTTAGCTCTGTCTCTCAATGGACAGCTTAAGTGATAGAGTCTCTCAACTTCCATCATTCTTTCTCTTATTCGATATCGCTTGATTGTATTTGCTTGTACCAAAAATAAAAAACAAAAGAGAGAGAGATAGATATTGTAAATAACATTTAGTTTCTCCTTGATAAAAGATAATTCTAACCCGTTGGAGTAGATTGCCCTCCAATTTATGTAATTTGTATCTGAGAGACAGAATAAATGGCATTAACTTCTTTCTTAAACAGGATAAGAATTCTTAACTATTAAAATAAGTTGTCCTCCATTTTCATACATAATATATGGATTGACATTATAATTTCTCTGCGTTCATTATTTTCACAAAATAAAATTATAAAATGATCGGTGACCATTAGATGATGATCCAACGGCTCTCAAATAGAAAACCACTCCTCTTATTCAATCTCTACTTTGGTTCCTTTTAATCATTAATTGAATTTCATGCTTTGGCTGCACAAAATAAATAGCTAGCCTAAGTGATATATGGTGATATTTATATAAGTTCTTTACTGAAATTTGATAGTTTTGTATGATTTTTATGATTTAAATATTTATAAAATTTATATTCACTGGATCATTTTTTTTTTTGTTTTTTTACATCGGATTATCTATAGAAAAACATACGGTGCTTGCTTACAGCCAAATCAAAAGGTCCAATGAAACATTATTAGAGATAAAAATCAAAATTTTATTATCCTGAAGGTCCTTGGCCAAACATTCTGAATTCTCTCCCGTTAAAAAAATATCATATATCAAAATCAAATCTATTATTAAAAATATTGTATATTAGAGTAAATCATTTATTGATTTGATTTTAAAAATATTAAACTTCATTTTATTTTTATATTTTCATATTTATAACAATAATTTTTCTATATAAATCCAATCTATTGTATTACTTTATTTGAAATAATGGATTATTAGCATTTCATATTTTTATATTATTTTTTTATCTTTAACATGATATCAGAGTTATTTTCAAATTTCTTTTTAATAAAACATATTTTTTCATGACAACTGGTTTAGTCTTTTCCTCTCCCTCAGATGCGATGTGGCTGGAGGAGGTTGAGAGAAAACCAATATATATGGTCACCATATGATTCTTACCCTATAACTGTATTGAGTTGATAAGTATAAGAAAAAGAAAGAGTAATCTATTAGGACTATAAAAGCCTAGCCAACGAATTGATACAAATCAACATGGCATGCTCACTTTGGTACTTCAAAACAACATATTGAATTCTTCAACTTTTATAACACCTAGTTTTGCCAATCACTAATTAAATTTTAACATTTAAAAAATGTTCTTTTTCATGTATTATTTTTCTAAAAGGAAGGAAGTGGATAAAATATTAAATAGAAGAATAAAAGAAAATTAAAATTGAAACAATAATGTAAAAGAAATAAATCAAATATGGGAAAAAAAAATAATATGGATGAATCTCTGAAAAGGATTCTCTATATTTATTAAATTTCCATTAATAGAGCCCAAATTGTGTGGTTATTGTGAAACTAAATTGTCTTATTCTTTGTAATTATTGATTAAGTTTTTGGTTTTCAAAAAATCATATAAAATGTGTAGACAAGTGTTCATTTGGCATAAAGAAAAAAGGGGTTAGCATTGAGAATCTCTGTTGGAGAAAAAAATTATAGCCGTCAAGTTCTGGTCTGCAAGTCCCCTCTTAGCCCTGCCATTTTAGATAACCATAAATATGCGAATTAAAACAACTACAATTGGCAAGTGGAGAAACAAAGTTAACCTCGTGTTACATATTAAAACTCGAAAACTCTTATTAGGGAGCACCAAAATCAAATTTTCACTGATTCGGAAAAGAGACGCGAGAGAGAATTTCGGTCCGTTAAGGGTTAGCTCAGTTTAAATTAGATTAGTCAGATCTAATATAATTATCGGATATTAATAGTTTATAAAAAAAATAAAAAAAGGAAAAAAGAAAGAAAATAATACCTAGTGTAAAAATAAATAAATATATTTTCAAACCTTTTAGTGTTGAATTCTAATCGAGTGAAGGATGTGTCAAGAAAAAATAAAATAAAATAGTGCTTAATTTTTTTTTTTTTGACAAATCATTCATCGACTAGAATTCATCTACAACATATTATTAATTTTTTTTTTTAGTTTCCCATCTGGTATCCTACCAGAGTTTTGTCCTGACTAATCCATCGATCTACTATCAGACCCTTTTCTGGGGAGGTCTCTCAAAGTGATTTTTTCGTATTCATGGGGGAGTCAAACTTACGACCGTGATTAAGAGAACCCAACTCCCTTCCAATTGAGCTAACCAACATTGATGAATGTATTATTAATAACAGAAAGATTTTTTGAATTGAACTTTAGTTGATCCGCATTTTACCCAATGATCATGATGAAAAGGGAATGGCCTCGACGTACACCAAGAAACTTCTTCAAATCTTTCCCGGATGCGATATTACGTTGTGTGGATAAAGCTTGGTTCAGTTCAAATCTCACAACAGAGGCCACTTGCAATACACAATCCTCTGGAAGTTTGACATCTGGAATGCGAGGTGGCGCCCTGAAAAATAAGAGCACAATTAACAAGGCTCAAAAGATCATCCATGCAAGATAGGCAAGAATGTCAAGGATTTGCTTGTTGATGGAGGTGGAGGCATTGGCCCACATGAAAACGACTGCCAAAGCCAGTTGTTGGTAAATATGCGCGAGGGGCTTTTAGCACAAGTAAAAGGAATTTAATTTTAAATTAAAATTGAGATAATGAGATAACCCCATTATCTCTTAACCACCCATAACTCCCCTTGCATCTCTCTTCCTATTATTCCACTACTAACGTGAGTGTACAAAATGGATATTGAGGCAATTGAGAATGACCTGAGATTGAGAGGTTGAAAGAGATAACCTAAGAGAGATTAATTGAGAAATTGATTGAGAGAACTCGAGTAGGAAAAATTTTTTTATCACTTCAATTCACCGGATTTAGGGTTAAGGTACTGTGACATCGTGGCGATGACTCAATATGTGATCATCATCCCGACCGTGCGATTATTCAAGGGTTTACATAGATCGGTTCGATTGATTTTTGGAAACCTACACACACTGAAGTATTTACCTGAAATTTGAACTATTTAATTTTTTAAAAATTAGTCATGATTCTGTTGTGTTTGTACATTAAATAAATCTAACATTAGTATTAGAGCGATGGTTAGATTTATTAAAATTTTTGGAATTAATTCCGGCATAAAATGTGTAGGGTATAAAATTTAGAATTCAGATCACGGATGAATTTTGTGAATCCGATATACCACGAGAATACCCATGGCCTAAGGATCATGAAAGTGATTTTTGTTAAATTTTTTGAGCAAGATTAGGCCATGAAATGTGAGGTCGAACCTTTCCGCCATTAATGGTGTCCGAATCATGAAACCTTAGATCTATTGCATTAGAGACCAAATTGATCTATAAAAATGGTTTACATGTGTTCTTCATGACTTGATTTATATTTTGATATGTATATTGTGAGTTTTGGTCGCCGAAAATCAGGATTTCCAATAAGGCCGAGAAGGGCTGTGACGGGCGATGATGAATCGCCAAGTTTAAGGCTTTAATCCTCTTAAAAATCATGTTCAGGATGATGGAGGAGGCCCAAATTGCAAGTTGCAGTTGAAATCCACATCGAAAACTGGCCGGAGAGCATTTTCCAACAGTTGGCTCACGAGGACTCGGATGCAGGGAGTCGAGCGAAGAAGACCCGACCCCAACCCATAGGTGTGTGCATGTCATGTGCCAGAGGCATGTGATGTGCACAGGAGAGGGCGCGTGAAGCAGGTCAGGCAGTTCGGGTCGGGTTCTGATCCGGATTCAGGTCCGACGGCGTCCCAACCCAGGACGCGTGTGATGGCGCGCGCTAGACACACTGTGTGTCTGGCGCATGTCCTAGCCCACAATCGGTGTATGCAGGTGCGTAGTGGCATGTTAGAACGTTTTGGATTGGATTTTTCCAATTTTCTGAAGGTCCCATGTTATTTTTTGTGGGTTTTTTGTGTGCTGAGTTCAAGTTCGAATGGTAAGATGCAATTTCAGGTTGTAGTGTATGGTGTCCGTTAACTTATACACTCACTTTGGGGTTTATACTTGAGTCATTTAGGATTTGTTGATTCGTAGGGAGTATAAAATATAATAATAAGTATCGATGAGTCACAAATGTCTCTATGACTATTTCGAACACTGTCGTATTGGATCTTTACAAGGGAGATAAATTGAATAGTGACAATTATATCATTTGACATCGGAAGATTCAGTTTGTTCTCCAGAAGCAAGATCTTTCTAAGATTCTGAGGCAGGAGATGGTGGACCACACCTTAGGAGAGACGAGATTAGGAGGTATTTTATATATGAAAGACGTAGGATTGCCAGGTTAGGTTAATCCTTTCGAGCTGCATGTACGATGACATGATCTCGATGTATGAGCTGTATCCTATTGTAATATCAGTCTAGTATGCTCTTAAAGAGCATTTTGGCTCCCGGTCAACTCCTAAGGTGAGGATGATGATCTATAAGTTTATTACCTATAAGAAGAGGGTGGATCATAGTATGAAATTGTATCTCATGCACATATGATCGCTTCTTTGAAGAACATGGGAGAGCTATTATCAGATGAGCATCAGGTATAGGTGTGATCCAATGTTTGCCTGATTCATGGGAGACATCTCATGCATGACAAGTTTATTCGTACTTTCATTAATGTGAGTAGGCACTGTAAGCTCAAGGAGGAGCGTTTGGACGCGAGTAAGCCGCACTCGAGTCACGCTTATGTAACGGAGTCGAGCAAGGGCTCCTAGGCACCAAATAAAAAATAGAAGAAGACCCAAGATCCAAACAAGAAGAAGCCATCTGAGAAGTCCGATAACAGAGTACTAAAGCACAGGAAGAATGAGCTAGATAGGGTTAAGGTAAAGTGTTACATCTATAGTAGATTTGATCATTTCACTCATGAGTGTGATGAGCGGAATGTATATCCTTCTACTTTACGTAGTTTGAGCTTTATCTCATCTACTGTGTTGCTCACTGAGTTCTCGTTTTTGTGGATTGTAGACTTAGAAGCCACCAACCCTATTAAATTTCGAACTCGAGTCACGCTTACGTAATTTTTTCTATTTTCAAATTTAGAACTCGAGATTTAATTAAAAAATCTAATACCTTATTATACTAAACCAACTATCCATTGATAGATTCAGAGCAAACATAGTTGTATTGCTTAGTGCTTCTATTGTATAATTTATATGGCCTTTTGATGAATCACTTGAATGCATTGTGTTTTATTTGTGAAAGGAAAAAAATTGAACTTTAAATTTAGAATGACATTTTAAAATTCTTTTTGAAATACATTCAAATGTCTTATGGTGTCAATTTTGTCAAGTTTGGCTCATATTTAGAAAGTAGAAAGTTTTTTTCCGTGTTAAGTTATATTATTTTTCTTATTTAGACTTATATTTTATTTATTCATTTTTTAAATATAACTCTACTAAAGACTTTATATACAACCCTATTAGGAGTCAAGCCTAAAGGAAAGTGCCTAAAGAAAAAGGTTGTCCGAAACACTTTGGGATTCTATAATTTTCTTTAGTTCTAAAGAGTAAATAGAGATTTTTGGAATTTAAAAAAGGGTGTATGATGGGTGTTTGGATCTGAGTGGATTCTCAAATCGAATATTACTATTTATATTAGTTTATTTTCACAAGAGGAAGAACTTGGGTCTCTTATGGAAGTTGTCAAAAGGTTGGGGAGATGTTTGACCAGCAATTTGCATCCGAAAAGAATGTTAGATAAAACTCGATGGGTGTTCCCAATGGGAGAGTCTAGTGGTCACAATTCTCCTTTCGTAATATTGTGATCTGGGATTCAAATCGTGTGTAATAAAAAAAAAAAAAAAACTCAATGGGACCAATGGACAATTGATTTGGTGAGAAGACACTACAAAAAACAGCGTTTTTGTGACAAAATTTATGACAAATTCCTGAAAAAAATTAATCGCAAAAAAAAATTACGACAAAATTAGCAACAAATTTATTTTCGTCGCAAATATTAGGGACGAAAATTTTATTATTCATCGTAAATTTTGCAACGAAATATATTTCATTACAAAATTCATCACAAATATTAGCCACAACATAAATATTTTGTTTGCAAATTAGTGACGAATTTTGCGACAAAAATAATTTCGCTGCAAAATTTGCCACAGAAATATTTCGTTGCAAAATTTGTCATGAATACAAATTCCGTCGCAATTTTTGCGACAAAGAATTTTTTGTTACAAAATTTACCACGAATTTTTTTTTGTCGCAAACTTTGCAACGAAATTATTTTTTTCGCAAATTTGTCATCGCAAAATTTGTAATGAAAAATTATTTTGTCGCAAAATTTGTAGGAAAGATTCATCCACAAATCTTTTTTTTGTTGCAAATTAGCAACAAATTATACGATGAAATTATTTCGTCGCAAGATTAAGGACGAAATTTTTTTTGTCCCAAAATTAGCAATGAACATTTTTTAGTCGCAAAATTAAATTTAGAGGTCAATTTAGCGACGATTCTGGTAATTTTAGCGATGAAATTTAGGACGAACATGACTATCAGTGACAAATTTTGTGATGAGTTTGAATTTTTTGCGACAAAAATAAATTTTATTAGCTTATTTAGACCATTTTTCCTTGTATAACCTGTTTTTATACCTGATCATCCTACAACATCATGAACTAACCATCTAACCATCATCAACAAGCATCATCATCCAATTTCTACTGTCTCTACTCATTCATGCTGCTAAACCATCCAACAAGATCATTCAACTAAGATTTCAACGACAAATAATCATTTTAACACTACTAAGAGTTACAACAATAGTAGTATCAAAAACAAGCACAACAATATCAAGTCCAAATGTTCAAATATACCATAGTATCAACAACCAAGAAAATCAAAGTAAGCAATATCAAATGTGACCATCAAATAACAATAAACAATCTCAAGCACCACCACCACCACCACCACCACCGCCATCATCATCATAATCATCAAATATATCATCATCATCATCACCACCAGCACCATTACGAGTATTATCATATGGAGATATAGAAGGGGGAATCTGACTTGGAGTGGAGGTTAACTGAAGATGCTGCATGATTAATATCTATTGTGCGTGGAACTCGTTAAATTCTTACATGTGTTGTATGCGAAGTTCGTTCAATTTGTGATCTTATTGCCTCTGTAGTGCGCATACCTCTTGAAGTTCACTGAAATCAGTGACGAAGCGTCGGTGCGTCACTGATTTTAGCGACGAAGACCAGTGACAAAGTGCATTCTTCGTCGCTGATTTCAGCTACGAAGTACTACATGTCGCTGATTTCAGCGACGAATATCTACTTTGTCGCTAATTTCAGGGACGAAGTCCATCTTTGTCGTAGATGTAGCAATGAATAATTTTTTTGTTGCTATTTGCAACAAATTTAGCAACGAAGATGGCAATTTACGACAAAATTTGTGACAAAAAATTTATTTAATGTACTAAACTACGAATTTAGAGACAAACTATTAACAATATTTCACTATGATGCATCCTATAAAGTAATTACAGAAAATATAATATTCATAATGTTGATCATTAATAAAAAAATGTTCCTCCTTCATCTTAGTTTAATGAATTGAATATTTAAGCAAATTTATAAGTTTTTGACTTAAATGAATGTATATTCGTATCTTTATATGAAACAACCCACCCATTGTAAAAGATAACACTAAATTACCATTCTTTTATATAAACAGAAATTGAATGAATTATTTTTCATTAAAAGTTATTTGTTTGGTGAGAATCTTAAGATTCACTATGCATTCAAACTGATTTTTAACTAGAAAATATTAATAATAAGAATAATTGAAAAACGATTCATAAGAAATTTAATCATAAAATTTGAAAAAAACTCTCAAGTTAGCGACAAATTTTACCATGAATATATTTTTTGTCGATAATTAGTAACAAATTTAGCGACTAATATCAAATTTTTTGCGACAAATAAATATTTTCGTCACAGAATCTGCGATGATTATTTTTTTCGTTGCAGATTTAGCGATGAATAATTTTTTTTGTCTCAATTTGCAACAAATTTAGTAACGAATGTGGTAATTTGCAACAAATTTTGTGACAAAAAATTTATTTAATGTACTAAATTACGAATTTAGAGACAAACTATTAACAATATTTCGTTATGATGCATCCTATAACGTAATTACAGAAAATATAATATTCATAATGTTAATCATTAATAAAAAAATGTTCCTCCTTTATCTTAGTTTAATGAATTGAATACTTAAGCAAATTTATAAGTTTTTGACTTAAATGAATGTATATTCGTATCTTTATATGAAACAACCCACTCACTGTAAAAGATAACACTAAATTATCATTCTTTTATATAAACAAAAATTGAATGAATTATTTTTCGTTAAAAATTATTGGTTTGGTGAGAATCTTAAGATTCACTGTGCTTTCAAATTGATTTTTAACTACAGAAAATATTAATAATAGGAATAATTGAAAAAGGATTCATAAGGAATTTAATCATAAAATTTGAAAGAAGCTCTCAAGTTAGGGACGAATTTTGCCACTAATATATTTTTTGTCGATAATTAGAAAGAAATTTAGCGACAAATATCGAATTTTCTACGACAAATAAATATTTTCATCACAGAATCTACAACGAATATTTATTTCATCATGGATTTAGCGACGAATATTTTTTTTCGTCACAAATTGTGTGACGAATAAAGTTTTTCGTCTCAGAATTTCTGACGAAACACTTTTTGTCGGGAAATTAGTGACAAATTATTTATTCGTCGCTAATTTTGCGACAAATAATATCTTTGTCACAAATTAGCGACAACAAATATTTTTCGTCGCTAATATGGGACTAATTTTGCGACAAATATTTTCCATGGCAAATTAGCAACGGATTTTGCAACGAATTTTTTTTTTCGTTGCTAATTTTGCGACAATTTTTTTGTCACGAATTTCGTTAGTGATTTGCAACGATATCTTTTTTTGTTGCTAATTTTGTTATAAATTGGTGACGAAATTTATTTGTTTCTAAAATTCATCGCTAAATCAGTGTTTATTTGTAGCGAGGACACTAGAACCCCTTAGCCATGATCTCAGGTTTGATTTTTTTTTTTTGTTACATGAGACTCGAATCCCAAATTATGGAGCTGAGAGAGAGGGTTGTGACCACTAGACTAACTACATTAGGAGAGCTCTTCCCTAATTGAGGGTCGATTGTAGTTTGATTGGATTAATCGAAATATGACTCTGAATAACGATGATCAAGCCAAAAAAAAAAATGATAAGACTCAATGGTGGAGGGCCAAATGTGGTTGAACACTTGAACCACTTAATGAGATTCTTAATCAACTCATGAAAAATTGAGGATGAAGATAAGGAACTTGTTTCTCTCACTCCTTAATGAGAACTGTATGGAAATGTTGTTGTGTGAGAAAGAAATAATGACCATGGAATAGGTACTGTTAATGTTGGTAGCTTATGATACTCGACGTAAATCAAAATTTGGTAAAAGCTATTAATAAGGTTTGTTGGAGGAGGGTTTTGGCTCGACGGATTCCAGTTTCTTTCTACTTGAATGGCTGATTGCAAAAGCAGTTTAAAACCTGCAAATGACTACCGGAGGGTACTTCGACGGGGAAAACTCCGACGCTCAAGTAAGAAAAAATAGTTTTCGGTAAAAAAGAAACAGACCGAAAGCAAGAGAGCGAAAGGGAGAGAGAAAGAGAGCTAGTCTCCCTATGACTTGTGTGTCAAGTGTATGGGTCTTAGAAAGCGTATCTGGGTTTCGGTGATATGAAGACTTTTATGTGAGAGTGCCATAAGAGCCATGTGTACCCGAGGTGTTATAACCCTAGTTTTCTTGTAAGGATATCTAGAAATTTCATAATTTGATAGTTAAAATATTCGAGAGATTAGTGATTTTTATCATTTAGGAAGTTTAGTGATACATTGAGACTTTTCCTTTATTGATTAGATTTTGAAAGTTTCATTCATTATTTAGGATATACGTTTCATGTCGAGATAGGAAATAAAAGTCATTGTGAGATTCTGTTGAATATTACCTTCGATAAGCGAGAGTCGAAGCGATTGGTTTCTTTAGGAGTTGTTGGTCGTTAATCAAAGATAGGGGGACATCGGTTCAGGCTGGCCAAACACCCCTATGGATTGGTTGAATCACACCCATCGGGAACTAACCGAACAATATGTTGATTGCTTTTTTGGTCAGGAGATAAACCATTTTCGCTGTAAATTTTGACTCGGGTCTTGGGTTACTCGGGTACTTTACTAATTGACATTTGGATCACGTCTCATCATTTTGCAAGAAATGTGCCATGAGTGATTGATGTTCATGAGAAGTTGGAAAGGTGCAAGAGCTTTTAATGTCACATGTGTTGCCTCGAATGGTGCGGATCATCATCAGCACATTTCGTATGATATGGCATTAAGGTGAATCTTCCTCTTTTCTCAACCGTTCTGTCTTCCCATAATTTAATTCCGAAATAAATGCAGCGTGGGAAGTTGAGGAGATTTAATCTTTCCATTTATTTTGCACAATTTTTGCCAAACCGTTTCATCTGTCTAGTGATTCGCTAAGATCTTTCTCCCTTACGGCTATAAATAGCGATAGCTAGGCCCTATATTGCCTCAATAAGAACTTGTGTATTCCCTTTTGTCTGAGAGTTCTTTTTTGTTGGGAGTTATCTTTCTTTAAGAGATCCTTCGATGGAGTGCTTTTGTTTGAACGACTCAGTAGTATAGATTATTTCTGTTGATGCGAGGTCTCATAAAAAATGGGACTATTGACACAAGGGCTCGCCATGTCATTTGACTCTCAGATGCCAAGATGGGCTTCGTTAAGGATCCTATGAGGGTTCTCGACTTCAGTGGAGAGATTAAGATAAACTCATTCTTTGGGTTCAGTTTATCTTCTGGCTCACGTTTTCTCGGGTTGGATGACTAGAGAAGTCGGTTGAGTGTGGAGAGCTGTGGATGGTAGAAAGCTTGAATCCTGATGATATCTTAATGCATCCTCATAGTTTCTGTCTCGTACCCTCCTCGACTCCTTTTTCGACAGTCTTCTTATCTAAGTTTGGCTGCATATAGGTTTTAGATTTTTTTCTTTCGTTTTCTCTTTTTACTATTTTTGTACTCTCCAGTGTTGTACAATGACCAGGGCGTTGTAGCCTCTTTGTCTAGGAATACTGCTGTAGACTTCTTGTGTATTTCTTTCGATATAATTGACTAACTTAGGGACTTCTAAAGTGTATTCATCCATATATTCATCATATGGAAATAAAAGAGAAATTTTATTTTACTTGTTGATGTTTGTCTCTGATTGAATTTCTTCTGATATTGTTTATGTGCTTGTCTGTGGGCTTGTGAAGGTAACATAAGATCAGAGAGATCCCAATCGATAATTCAGGGCGATACAAACCCATTTGGAGAGGTAGATCCCATCGGTAGATCAAGAAGACATAGACCCGTTTAGAGAGACAAATTTCATCGGTAGGTCAGGGTGACACAGGATCGTTCGGAGAGATAAAACCCAATCAATAGGTCAGGGGGACATAAGCCCATTCGGGAAGACAGATTCCATCAGTAGGCTAGGGTGACATAGATCCGATCGATAGATAACAACTGATAGAAGTAAAAACGGTGGGAAATGATCGACAAGATAATCATAAAGGAAAAGAATAAGGGTCTTACTTTATAGAAAACTCTTCTGACCTCGGGAGCCGATGGGATTTACTGGTAATAGATGCGTAAATTTTCTGAATTCCAGGTCCTTGGCACAGTTGATTCGTCTAGGTTGTTTTGACGATATATCCCCAAGCGAACCATGGAACATATCTGATAGAGAAGCTTCCAATTGGGGGCGAGCTTGCCCTCGGGTTAGGGCTGACTAGTGACTTCCACTTTTCTTAGTACTAATTCACTTGGTTTGAGCATTCGGTTCCTGACTCTTTGATTGTAGTACTAAGCCATTTGCTGCTAGTATGCAGCCATTCGAGCAAATGCGGATTCCCACAACTCTGGGAGTAGGTCTAGTCATTCTCTTATGGCAGACTCGTTTTGTTTAGCATCGTATTAAACCACTCGAAGTGAGTGGATTCCTATCTCCATGGTATGATAGCTTTGCTTCTGTATGTTAAGTTGAATAACATCTCACCAGTTGCCCTTCGAGGTGCAGTACAGTATAACTAAAAGATACTATAGAGCTTCTCTGTCTCTCATCCCTTGTCTTCATCTAACATAGTCTTTAGTCCCTGTAGGATCGTTCGGTTGGTTATCTTAGTAAGCCCCTTGGTCTGTGGGTGAGTAATCGATGAGAATCGATGGTGAAGCTCTAATTTGTTACAAAACTCTCGGAAACTAGCTTTGTCGAACTACTTTCCATTGTCCATTATGAGGACGTGGGGTATACCAAATCTGGTGATAATGTGAGTTCACACAAACGATTGGGTTTTAGCTACTGTTATCTAGGCCAGAGGTTCGGCCTCTACCCACTTGGTGAACTAATTGATAGCCACTAAAAGGAACTTTTGCTATCCTGTGGCTAGTGAGAATGGTCTAAGGATATCCATTCTCTATTAGACGAACGGCCAGGGGTTTGTTATAGGACTGAGTTTGGTTGAGGGTAGTTACGCAACCGAAGAGAAATGCTGGCATTTGTCACACCTCTTGACGTAATTGTCGGAGTCCGCCTTCATGGTCGGCCAATAGTATCCTCAATGTAGGGCTTTGTAAACTAAATTTTGAGCCCCCAGATGATTGCTACATATCCCTTCATGGACTTCCAGTATAGGTTCCCATTGATGATTGCGTAATGAACGGCTTTTTGTTTCAGTTTGGCTGCTTCCGATAGTGAATCTAGTAGTCATATTTTAGATATTGTCTATAAGATCTTTCCAACTAGGGGACAAGTTCGCTGTGAGGACTCTTTCGGGTTCATCTATGCCAGGGTAAGATAGACTCTCGATATAAACTTTTCTGCTAGAGGTGATTGAATCCGAACTAGTTGGCTTAGAGAGTGTATCGGCTCGTGCGTATGCTGACTGAGAGATTTGCTGAATATCAACTTTGTCTAACTTATTCATTATCTCATACAGTTTACTTAAGTATTTAGCCATGACTGGATCTTTGATCTAATAGACCCCTTCGATCTGCTTAACGGCCAATTGGTTGTTGATAAATATCCAAACACTTCAGGCTCCTATGGTCGCTACAATTAGGAGTCCTATTAGCAAGGTTTTGTATTTTGTCTAATTGTTGGTGGCCCGGAAGTCAAAACGAAGGGCGTATTCAGTCTTGAAATTGTCTGAGCCCACCAATATGAGTCCAGCGCTACTTCCTGAGGAATTTGATGACCCGTCTACATGTATCATCCAATCTGGTAGTAACCATTCGTCTTGGCTATCGATGGACTCGCATTTAGCTGGGACTGAAAGGGTACATTCGTGGATAAAATGGCTAGTGCTTGGCCTTTAATCGCAAGTTTAGGCTGGTACTGGCTGCACTTGATAAGGCGGCCAGAAGTGTCTCTTTTTTGAATGATTTATTTCAGTGGTTGATCGGTTAGTACCACAATGGTGTGTGCTTAAAAGTATGGCCGAAGGCGTCTAGTCGACACGACCAGGACATAAGTTATCTTCTTAATTGATCGATAGTTGACCTTAGATTCTTTGAGTATCTTATTGATATAGTATACTGGTTTCTATACGGTTAAATCTTGTCTCACAAGGACAAAACAAAGCACCTGGTTAGAAATAAAAAGGTATAAGTGTAGTTTGTCACCAAGAGTCAGATGAGAGAGCAGCGGAGGAGTAGTGAGATATTCCTTTAATTGTTCGAAGGCCGTTTGACACTTGGGTAACTATGCAAACCGCTGAGACCTTTTTAGGGTGTCAAAGATAGGTTTGTACTTTTTCCCGACTTTCGATATGGACTTGTCTAAAGTCGATATTTTACCGGTGAGGTGTTGTACCTCCTTCAACGTTTGCGGCGATGACATGTCAAGTATGGCTTATATCTTCTCAGGGTTTGCCTTAATTCTCCCGATTGGTGAACATGAAACCTAAGAATTTATAGGATACAATCTTGAAATTGCACTTGGCAGGGTTCAGTCACATGTTATAACGTTCTAGCATCTGAAAGGTTTCTTTTAGATCGACAATGTAAGACTCTGCATCAGTGCTTTTAACAAACATGTCACCCTTGTATATCTATATGTTTCTACCGAGTTGGTCTTTGAAGACTTTATTGACTAGCCGTTGGAAGGTTGTCCTAGCATTCTTTAGGCCGAAAGACATGACTCGATAGCAATACGTGCTGAATTCAGTGATGAAATTTATCTTCTCTTCGTTCTCTGGTACCATTAATATTTGATTATAATCAGAGTAGGCGTCCATAAAACTCAGAAGATGATGGCCTGAAGAGTTGTTTACCAGTTTATCGATATTAGGGAGTGAAAAACTATCCTTCGGGCATACCTTGTTGAGATCTATGAAATCCATGTACATTCCCCATTTACTGTTGGCCTTCTTTACTAGAACCACATTTGCTAGCCATTCGGGATATTTGACTTCACGAATGAATCCAGTATTCAGTAGTTTTTTAACTTCTTCTTGTATGGCCTGTTGACATTCTAGTGCAAACACCCTCTTTTCTGTTTGACGGGTTTGTACCGGTGTTAACTGTCAGTTTGTGGGTTATGACTGAATAGTGAATGCCTGACATGTCTTCGGGAGACCAAGCGAAGACCTTTGAATGTTTGCGTAGGCACTCGGCAATGGCTTCTCACAAGGATGTTGATAAGTTGGCCCCGACTCGCAGGGTCTAATTGCGATCATCAATTGGAGAGATCTTGATCACCTCTTCCATAGGCTCGGGTTTGGTCATTGGCTCAACATTGTCTCAGAATTCCAGAGTGTTAATCGAAAAGTTCTCTTCCCCGCTTTCGACCGCGATGAGGACATAAGGATCAGGGTCACTATGAAGAGTAGCGATTACTTCTGGCGTTTTGAATTTTATCTTCATATGTCTCGTACTATGTAACGCCTTCAGTTCGTCCAGACTGGGTGACCGATGATAGTGTTGTAAAGCGAAAACATTTTCACCACATGAAAAATGACCTTGGCGGTTGCATATTTAGGAGAAATTCCTAGAGTTATAGTAAGAGGGATGACATCTCCAGATAGATGTATTGATTAGAGAGCCCTTTGAGGGACTCGATAGAAAGTTGAAAATGAACCAAATTGAGGCTCATTCATTGGAAAGCATCCCAAGTGAAGAGATCACAGTCTATCCCTTGGTCGATAAGAAATTTTTTGGCAATATAAGATTTCATCCTCATGGTAATAACCAGAGGATTATTGCGATTTGGATCGACTCCGATTAAGTCGTCATCATCAAAGCCAATAATTGGTTTTTTCCTCTTGGCGACTGTCATATTCTAAGTAGTGACAAAAGACAAATGATATGTTTTTCTAGGGAATCGGTCTGTTTCCCATAGACAGTGCAAATCTGTTAGAAGTGGGTTTCAGCTCCATGGATTTCGGCTTCTTTCTATTAGAACAGCTGGTTGTAAAAGCGGTTTGAAACCTACAAAAGACCGTCGGAGGGTGTTTCGGTGGGGGAGGATCTGACACTCAAGTCAGAAAGAACAGTTTTTGGTAGGAAAGAAACATATTGAAAGCAAGAGAGCGAGAGGGAGAAAGAGAGAGAGCTGGTCTCACTGTGACTTGTGTGTCAAGTGTATAGGTCTTAGAGAGCATACTTGGGTTTCGGTGATACGAAGACTTTTATGTGAGAGTACCATAAGAGCCGTGTGTACCTTGGCTTTTACAACCTTAGTTTGCTTGTGAGGAGATCCGGAAATTTCAAAATTCAATAGTTAAAATATTCGAGAGATTTGTGATTTTTATCATTTAAGAATTTTAATGATATAGGGAGACTTTTCCCTTATCGATTAGATTTCAAAAGTTTCATTCCTTATTTAATAGATACGTTTCATGTCGAAATATAAAACAAAAATCATTGTGAGATTCAGTTGAATATTACCTTCGATAGGCGAGAATCATAACGATTGGTTTCGTTAGAAGCTATCGATCATCAATTAAAGATAGGAGGACATCAATTCGGGCTGGCCAAACACCCTTATGGATTGATTGAATCACTCCCATTGGGAGCTGGCCGAATGATTTGTTGATTGTTCTTTTGGTCGAGAAATAAATCCCTTTTTGTTGTAAGTTTTGACTTGGGTTTTCGGTCGTTTGGGTACTGAACCGATTGTCCTTTGATCGCGTCCCATCATTTATCCCTAATTCACAGCAACGCTTTGCAAGAAAGTCACATGAGCGATGGATGTTCACGAAAAGTTGAAAAGGTGAAAGAGCCTTTAATGTCACAAGGTTGATCACTTAATCTGACAGTGGAGGATCTCCGTAATGTTAATTTAGATCTAAAGCTACAAGTTTGGACAATATTAATTTAGATCTAAAGTAAGAAATTCGGATGATATTTAGTATTTCAGATGCAAAAGATATGGGCACCTTCGGTGGGATTGGCATAGGAAAAAAAAAATGCACTTGAAAGAGTAGTGAGTGCTCTTTCACGTGGAACGACAATAGAGATGTCTTCTTGTCTCCAAAATTATTGATGTATCTTTCTGTAATGTGATTCGTTTTAAGAATTCTCGTGTCACTCATGCATGCTTTAGAAAGGAATAACTTGAAAGAAGGAACCTTTTTTATGGGTCACATCACAAATAATGAACACCCCAACAATTTAAAATACATTTCTTTTCTCTTTATTAGTGTCGACCTCTGATGCTCAATAATGCACCAGTCTCTGTTTTTTTTTTTCTTTCCTTGATTTTTCCTTTATCCATAATCCTGTTGTAGGTTGATTCTTCCAAATTTCAATTATTAAATTTCAATTCTTGACTTGAAATTAAAATCGATGATCAAAGAAGTCCAATATTTAATCGGTACATCCACAAAAGTTTGATCAATAATGCATAAGTCTCTCTGTACACATAATTAATAACAAAATCATAATTTAATTCAAAGGACACTTCATGGTGTCCCATCACGAAAATATAATATTTTATAATAATATAAATGAATAAATATAAAAATATTAATATTAATTATTTTATATAAATAAAGATATATTTTACAATAAAAATCTAAAATAATTAAATATATAATTATTAATTATAAGATAAATAATATAAAAATAAATTTATAATTGATTAATAAAATAATTTATTAAATATAAAAAATTTTATATAAATATTAATTAATTTAATGTATTAATAACAATATTTTAAAAATAATAATTTTTTTTTCTTTTTTCAAGAAGGAAAAAGATCATCCAACCAAATCAGAATAACATCTTTTGATCACGTAGCCCCATACCTCCACTATTAATTAGAACTAGTTATTGGCCGGTTGTGGATTATATATTTTTACTGTATAAATATTTATTAAATTTATAATTAATTTAATATTTAAATTAAATTATTATTTAAATTAATAAAAAAATACAATATATCAGTGACAAATAAAACATAAAAACTCGAATGAGACAAAAAAAAAATGTGGTTCAAATATGACGAAGAACCCAAATAAGAAAAAAATAAGTAAAAATAAAAAAGTGCAAGATTTGAATTAAAAAAAAAAATAAAAGAGAGGTGCCTCGAAAAAATAGGATAACCAAATAGAGACGTCCCAAAAAAAATGATGCGAATGAATAAAAAAAAAAAAAAAAAACTGCACAAAAAAAAAGGGACATGAATGTGAAAAAAAATAAATAAATAAAGAAGAAGTTGTGGTCTGAAAAATGTGGACGGCCACTTGGGGACGACCACCTTGGGATGACAGATGATCTCACTTAATATAAAATCCATAATTTTTCTTTTTACTAGTTGGTGTCTACAAAGATAAGGTTTAGTGGATAATTTGTTTTTTTTATTTTTTTATATAAAAGTGGTTCAATCTTTCACCACAAGCCGGGAGATTTTCTATTTATTTATTAGACTGACCTACATATAAATAATCTTAATATATTTTTTTATTGATATAAGAATATATAATCAATCAAAATCAAATTAAAAAAGAATAAATAAAAGTGAGAAAATTTTACTATTTAAACTATAAAACAATATTCTTAATATCTTTTATTTAGACATGTGTAATTTTTGAATTATTATACCAATAAATTTAACCAGGAATATCAAACCTAAAAGTGATAAAATTGTTAGCATCATTAATAAATAAAAATATGCTAATCACCAGGTTTTAGAATATATTATGAGCTATGACACACGAAAATTTATTAACATTAATGTTTTTTCATTTCTGTAATATTTTTCGTTTTCAAAATGTTTTCAAAATATTTTAATATTTTAAATTAATTAATATTTACATAAAAATCATTATAGTTTTTATATTTATAAAATTTTTCATATTTCTTTATTTAATTATAATTATAATTTTTATATTATTTATCTCATAATTAATAATTATATATTTGATCATTTTAAATTTTTATCATAAAGAATAGCTATTTTATTAATTTCATAAAACAATTAATATTTACATAAAAATTCTTATATTTTTTATATTTACATGAAAAAGATTTAATTTTCTTTCTCTCGATTTTTTGTTTATATATGAAACATGGTCCTGGATAGGATTCAACTCACTTTCTCTTAATTTTCTATTTATATATGAGCTCCGGACGTTGGATGGAATTCATCTCCCTTTCTCACGGCTTTCTGTTTATATATGGGTTTCGGCCCCCGGATGGAATTCAATTTCATTTCTCTTGGTTTTTTGTTTGTATATGGGTTGAAATACTCAAACAGGATCTATCTTCCTTTCTCTTAGCACCACTCTATACAGTTGCCCATTTGTTTCAGTATATATTCTCTTGTCTCTGGCGCCTTATACTTTCTCACAGCTACAATGCCTTTGAGCACAACTTAGCACTCAGGTTATTTTATCTTAACACAATCTATTCTTATTCATGAAATTTTCATATATTATACAAGCACAGGATATAAGGAGGACACAATGGTGACCAACAAGCATCTTTTTATTTCATTTAAATTCTTATAAGTCATGCAAATGAATTACAACCGACGTGGCAACACCAATCTATCGCACTAACCGTGAGTCTCATCGCATTAACAAATTGTTGACTCCAAGTCAATTTTTAAACACCCTATCTCTCTGTCTTTATCGCTCAAGACAACATTTGCTATCCTTTATTGTTTGATTACCTCTCGGTCATTCAACCTCTCGGTCTCCTGATTTTTCGATCTCTCGACCTCTCGATCTCCTGATCTCTCTATCATTCGACCTCCCGGTCATTTGACCTCTCACCATTTGACCTCTCAGTCTCCCAATGTCTCGATCTCTTGACCTCTTGGTCATTTGACCTCCCGGACATTTGACCTCTTGGTCTCTTGATTTTTCGGTCTCCCAAACTCTCGGTCTCCCAAACTCTTAGTCATTCGACCTCTCAGTCTCCTAACTTCTCAGCTCTCAACCTCTTGGCCTCCCGATCTCTAAGTTATTCGACCTCTCGGTCTCCTGACTTCTCGCACTCTCAACTCTCGATCTCTTGGTTATTCGACCTCCAGATCATTGATCTCCTTATCATTCGACCTTTCAGAGTCTCGACTTCTTGATCTCTCGACCTCTTGGTTATTTGACCTCTCGGTCACTTGATCTCCTAATTGCTCAACCTCTCGGTCACCCAATAAATTTTATGAACCCTAAAATCAAAACTTTTTCTCAAACAGTTCTCAAAGTCTATCATGAAAAATATATAAAATATGATTTGCTCAATATGGAAATCCATTTTAAAGAAACACAAAAGTCTAGTCAGCACCTTCTGTATTTAATACTCCACTTTTGTGCCTCTTTCAATTCCCCACTTATTCTACTCTTAATACCATTTTTCCAAAATGGCATTAGGAGTGGGGGACAAATAATGAAATCTGGCTCAACAGCCCATAATCATTTATGATTATCTGATAAGGAATGAAATTTTTAACAATTTTAAATCTTCCTTAATTCTATAAGATTCCAATTCTCTTGATAAGAAAAGATATTCCCGCCCAATAAGGAATGAAATCTCCGTGGCATAGGAAATTTTTCTTATTCCCTTGAGATTCCAATTCTCTTGTACTCTCAATAAGGAAGGAAACTTTTCTGAAATGTTAAATCTTCCTTAATCTTGAGTAATCAAATCTCCACCACTTTAAAAGACAATTTCTCCACAAGGTAAGTGGGGTTTTTTTATGCTTGTTGGCACACAGAAAGCTATAAATATATATATATATATATATATATATATATATATATATATATATATATATATAGCACCAAGAGGAGGCTTCAGATATACTATTCTATATACCATTAAAAAAGAGGAGGGGCAAAGGGAGACAACTCAATGCTCCACAAGAGAGGTACAGCTTCATAGCTTATTCCATACCATCAAAGATACAATTTTGTACTCAATTCTATATATGATCAGAGGTATGACTTCATACATATATACACAGATTACATCACATGGAAAAATATTCATTGTACAATACTCTACACACAATACACACGGGACAACACAATCAAAAGTTACAGACTACTGTTAGTCTTTTTTTATTACTGTTTTTGACTTGAACATGAGATCCCCTTGTCGGGCCACCCTCAATGGGGTTTTTACAGGTTTCCCATCCAAAAAGATTTGACAAATAACTCGGCGTCGATTCTTGATGGGATTTAAATTCGTGTTATTTTTGTTATCAATTTCATCATTATTTTTAAATGAATATTGCACTAATTGGATATTTCACAATAAATTTGTCAACTAGGATGTTAGAAGAGTTGATAAAAGAAATACAAAGAAAAATGGAAAAAATTTGTAACAAATTGAAAGACAAAATTGGTAAGTGTTGGTCCTTATGAGAATCAAGAAGGGGAGTTAAATTTGTTATCTTTGATTGGCTTTTAAAAATTTTATCTAACTCCACATAAATCTATAATAATCTTATGGTCAATTTAAACATGTGCAGCGGAAAATAAAAGTAGAGATAGAGAGATAAATCCGTTTATAACGATTTGATCTTGTATCTACGTTCACTCTTCCAGCCAGCAAGCTAGTTTTCTACTATAATACTTGATTACAGAGTACAACCCAAATAACCGTTGACTACTGATCTTCTCAACATGAAGATGACTTTAACCAATAGTAGTAGACTCAATACTCAACACTACTATCTCACAGAATACACTCACTACTCAACACAACATAATATTAGTGTAGAAAGCTTTTAGAAGATAGAAGAAAGTGTTGGAAAGACAACCTTCATGTGCTGGCTTCACGTTTCCTTTTATGAAATTGTTCAAGTATTTGTCACTTTTTTGTTCAAGTATTTGTCACTTTTTACTCAAGTATTTGTTACTTTTTGCTTAAGTATTTGTCACTTTGTTGTACTTCAAAGACATGCTATATGTCTGATTTTATTTGAACTTTTAAAACTTCAAAAACCTATTATAAAGAACAAAGTTACTATCCAAGAACAGTAGTAACTTTCCTGTGAAGATGTTCTAAAAAGTAGGCTGAAAATACTCCTGAAATCTTGAAATTTTCTAACTTTTGTAACTCAAATTTGAAATTTAAATATCAAAATTGAAATTTGAAAACTCAAATTTGAATTTATCCAGATGATAAGCATGTTGAAAATTTGAAATGTCCTTCAAAAAATCAGCTTCTGGATGTTGTTGTAGTTCAGAAAACTTAAATAACCAGTTGACTTTGCTCACAAATTTCTTTATCATATCCTCAATATTTTGATGCTATAAATTTTTGAATTTGAAGTCTTTCGTCCCTTTTTTGAAGTGTAGCTTTCGAATTTAAAAATGCTTGACCACACAAAAAGATATGTTTGTCTGAATATAGCCAAATGATCATATTTCATAACTTAAATTTTTCCAACTTATTGGAATGTCAGACTTGAACTTCAGTAACTTTAATCTTCAGATGTTGAATGATCAATATGCATTTTTAACATAATTTTAGGCTAAGTGTAGTATCCAAACTACACTTACATCATTGGCTGGGTATAGATAGAAAGAATACATTCTGCCTCTACAACAACTTCTACGCTCCAAAATGCCTTTCCTTTATGGCATCTTCTATAGAAACCTCTAAGGATCTGATATTTTTCCTTCTATCTCACAACAGACTAAGTCCTTCTATTAGAGGTTTTATGTTGTCTCTATGACAATTTCTATAACATCTATGAACCACTTTTATGGAAATTATCAACCGAAATATAATATATACATTCGATAAAAATGTTAGAACAATATGAAAAGTTTTGTTATCATCAAAATTAAGAAGACAATAATTTTCTTAACAGAAAGTATTGAAGATGAAATTTTTTATAAGAAGAAAGTCCTAAAGTGATGATATTTGAAAATTTTCACATATTGAGAATTTATCTTATCATCTCTTGTACCACCCTAATTTTAGAATTTTTTTTTTTTTAACTTTTCTAAGTTAAGTGGTATTTTTATCATTAGTAACTATTTAAATTTTAAAGTATCTTAATTTTTTTTAAAACTTTATTTAGACTATATTATTTTATTTCTATATAAAAAAAAAAAGATTTTTAGGGCAACAAAGAAGCAGCCAGTAGGACGTATGAGGTTTATATTCTCAAGAGGAGGCACATCCACTATTCTACATTCCAACACAAAAGGAGCAGGCAACAGGGACGTGAAGCATATATATTCCAAGAAAGCCCATCGGCTGCAGTGTGCTTCTTTTTTCCTGTTCAATAATAAACATTTTTTAGAGACATCACTTTTCCAACGAGGAGGTGGCGCTAGGGTTACTTTTCTCCGAGAAACAAACACCATTATTTTTCTTTTATTTTTGTTGAAGAATCTAAGAGACGTGATTTCCACCATCAGTGATTAGTTTTATTTTTGAATTTAAGGAGAATTTTATTTTGATTATCTTCATTGTAAGGTTATATATTTCATTTAATTTTTTGCCATAGGTTTATTTTATATGAAGGATTGATAGTGATTAATCAGATAAACTAATTAAATATTGATTCTTCTATTATTATTATTCAGGATTTCAGTTATTCGTAATTATCATGAATGATTGATACAAGCAGCAATTAGGTTATTTATATTTATGGGTCTTTAGCCAATATTCATGTTTAATCTAAGAGAATCGACAGAACAGAATTAAATAATTATGGTTATCCCAATTATTTAGATTTTATTTTATTTGTTTTCACAAAATTTAGTGCTACCATTATATTGATATAAAATATTATCGTGTCCAGTCAATTAATGATAAGTTTTGATTGGATGCTAGATTTGGTCAATTAATTTAGAAAGACACAAAATTTATTACTGCTATTCTAATAAATGTAAAGTTAAATACTTGGATTACAAGATAATCATTTTTGACCCATGATCAGTGAAACAATTTAACATGATGAACTCTTAGATCAGAATTTGGTAGATTAATTTTTTTTTTCAAATTTTTGTTAATTTGTATTGTTAATTTGTTTCTTATCTTTTAGGTTGTTAATTTTTAATTTAGAAATTTAATTGATAAACCTCTCATTTTTTATTTTGGCATTTAATTAAAAAATTAAATTAATTTAGTTCCCTTAGAATTCGATCTAGTATCACTAGAACTACAAATTTATCTATAGAAGGGAATCAGTATTAATTTTGAGAATTTCGACAACCCATCAAAATTTTGACGCCACTGTCAGGGAATTATTTTAATTTTTTATTTTGTGCTTTTTACTTGTGTTACTGACCTCTTTTGTTTTGTGACCGGTTCTTCTCAAGAAGGTTAATTGGAATATATTCTTAATATTGAGAAAATTGCTCGTCGTTTAAGAAAGGAGGCTAGACAAAGGAAAAGTAGGTTATCTCGGAAGGTGAATTTAGAGATTGATTTGATAATTTGTAGTAAGTATATTTTTGAAGAAGAAGAAAAAATAGCAAATCATGAAAAATCCTTGAAGGAGCTAGCTACACCTAATCTAAACCAGTAACCTTTGTGCATAGCGTACCTAGCTCTTAAGATAGCATTCGAACTCAAATTTGGTTTAATTCATTTACTTCCTATTTTTCAAGATCTTCTAGGTAAGGATCCACATATGCACTTGAAGGATTTTCATATTGTTTGTTCGAGTATGAAACCCCAAGCTATGATAGAGAAACAAATAAAATTGAGAGCATTTCCTTTTTCTCTAAAGGATAAAGTAAAAGATTGGTTGTACTAGCTATCCCATGGTTCAATAAATACATAGAATGGTACGCAAATGCTATTTTAGAGAAATTTTTTCCTGTATCAAGGGCTACTAAATGAAAAAAGAAATATGTGAGACCAAACAAATTTGTAGAGATATATTGTATGAATATTGGAAGTGGTTCAAACAACTTTATGCTAGTTGCTCACATCATAAAATTATGGATCAGCTTCTAATTCAATATTTCTTTCAAGGACTTCTATTCATGGATAGAAGTATGGTGGATGTAGGCAATGGTGTTTTGTTCAATAAAACACCTGAAGAAGCTAAACAGCTAATTTCCAATATGACAAAAAATTCTCAACAGTTTGGTTGGATGCCATTAAACGGGGTTAATGAGGTAAACCACTCAAATCTTGAAACTTAGATTTCTAAACTAACTGCTTTGGCTCGTTAGTTGGCTATGGGGCAATTGTAGACAATTAAAGTTTGTGACATATGCTCAATTTCGGGCATCCTATGGATATGTGTCTAACATTGCAAGAAGACGTTATTCAACAAGTAAATGCCAAAGGAGGATTTCCTAGTCAATCTGATGTGATCCTTACTCTAACCATTACAATCTTGGGTGGAGAGATCGTCTAAATTTGAGTTACGAAAATCAAGAAGGACAACATGGATATCCTCCCAAACCTTTCAACAGACTACCACCACTACTAGGACCTGCACAATCCTCAAATTCATGTATGTCTTCAGAAGATATAGTGAAAACTCTCGCAACTAACACTCAATAATTTTAACAGGAAACGAGAGCCAGTATACAAGAAACAATGGCAAGTATATAGAATTTGGAAAATCAGATTACCTAACTAATGACCTCGATTAGCAGGTTGGAAATACAAAATTTTTAAAAATTGCCCTCACAAATGGTGGATGAAAGGAAGGTTGTGGAGAAGAAAGATGAAGCTACGCATGGAGACCTAATTGAGGTAACATTTAAAACCCCTTTACTTAACACTTCTAGTGCAATTGTGTCTCCTTTTCCCAGTAGGTTGAGAAGTCTAAAAAGGAAGAGTATTAGAAAAAAGTTTTAGAGTCATTTAAGAAAGTAGAAATAAATATACCACTATTGGATGCTATCAAACAATTTCCAAAATATATTGTTTTTGAAAGAATTGTGCACAAATAAAAGGAAACTAAGAGGTGATAAGAAAATAAGGGTAGGGGAGAATGTGTTGGCTATCATCAAAAGAACGTTACCAGAAAAACACACAGATTCAAGTATGTTCACTCTACCTTGTGTTATTGGTAAGAAGAAAATTGAGCGTGTCACGCTAGAATTAGGAGCATCTATCAATATCATGCCAAATTCAATGTATAGTGCTATGAAATTAGGTCTCTTGAAAGAAAATGGAATTGTTATTCAGTTAGCTAACCTTTCTTATGCTTACTCGGAAGGGATTGTCGAAAATATTTTGGTACAGGTTAATGAACTGATGTTTCAAATAGATTTTTACGTCTTGAAAATGAAAGGAGATACTATCACTAATTTAGCTCCACTTCTATTAAAAAGACCATTCATGAGAATAATCAAGACAAAAATAGATGTAGATAAGGGTACTCTCTCCATCGAATTTAATAGTGAAATTGTTATATTTAATATTTTTGATACTATGAAATACCCAAATGGGTGTCACTCAATTTGTTCTCCTGATATTATTAATTCAATTGTGTAGGAATTTTGTGAAGAAGAAGATAATATTAACCTTGAATTGAATACACAATTAGATACGAAGGATGAGTTATATGAGACTTCTGAAATTTTGAAGCCAATATTGGAATCATAAACAAGGTCAACAAATTCTAGTGTACAAATGCCCTTATCTCCTAAGAAGATGTTACCTTCTGTTTTGTAGGTTCCCAAGTTTGTGTTAAAGTTTCCTCATTATCCACCAGATTGAAGAGAAACAAATGGAGAATGTCGAGCACAATGACATTAAACAATTGTGCTGATTGGGAGGCAACTTAATATTTTTCTTGAATTTGATTAGTTTGATATTTGATTTCTTCTTTCAATTTAGGGGTGTTTAATTGGTATCATTAGTTTTTTCTTTTATTTTTTGTAAGCGTACAAAGATGGAAGATAGAAAAGATATACTCAACAAAAGTTCAAACCATATAACAGTAAATTTCAAGGTTTGACAGAAACGTTCAAAGAGATAGTTGGTAGATGCGCTCACAGAAATAAGAAGTGATCATGCGGCTGCTTAAAGGAAAATTTTAATAGTTGGCAGAAGCACTCAAAGAAGTAGGGCGAGATCACGTAGCTATTATCTTAGGGGAGTTCCCTTTCTTATCTCTCTTTTTGTTGCCCTACTTTTATATGTTGAATATGTGTTGACTTAGAGTGATTTTGTGAGACTTGCTACTCATTTTAGAATTTGTGCTATTATTTTTTTTTATATTAGTTGTTTCGAGTTATGTGTTGGGTTCTTCTTCTTTCCTACCCTTTGCATATATTAGGGACAATATATATTTTAGGTGTGGGGGAGTTGAGAACATTTGGTTACTAGAAAGAGAGAGAGAGAGAGAGAGAGAGAGAGAGATTTTGGCACTAAGTTAGCGAGATGTACTCAAGGTTTATTACTTATTGTTTGTATTTTATTTGTACCAGATTGCGTGATAGATAATTGACATTAGTGGTCATTGTGGTGCATTATTAGCTATTCATCTTTTAATGCTTGAATTGAGAGATAGAATGACATGATTTGACACAAAATCTAATCAAAGCGAGGATTGGACCTTATAGAGTAGCACATCTTTTATGCTCTCATTTTTTTTTTATGAGTGTATGTCACCTTGGAATGGTTATTTTAGAATTTGATTTGTTATGCACGTTGATGTCACATTTTTTATTTTCATACATTGAAATGATTAAAGTACTTAAGTCTACCCTCTTTTAGCTCTCAAAAAAATGCATTCCCGTACATATTATTTTCCCTAGTGAATTCATTTGAGACTATACCCTTTTCCTTTGTTTATAACCTCATAAATTGACATATGTCTTTTTTTATGCTTAACCTTCTTTTTTACCCTTATATCAAAGAAACATGTGATTAGAATATGAATTGAATGGTTATTTATAAAAGGGAAATATGACAATTTTTATTTTGGGATTATCTTTAGAGATCATACAATTGGGGTTAGTTTATATGATAAAATGGTAAAATGTGTATCATATCTTCACTCATCCTCGAGTTTGTTTTACTTAAAAAAAAGGAAAAAAAGGAAGAGAGAAAAAAAATATTCTCTCTAAAAAAACATATTTTACGAAACTTGTGATCAAGAAATGAAATTGAATGAAAAAGGAAAGAGGGATTACTTTTGGATTTGACTGATATTCAACGTTACACGATGGGTTTGGTAGTGGGAAATGGGTCTTATATTTGTAGATATGCTTCTTTTGATATATACATTACATATTACATTGACTCTCTTATCCTATTTTGTCCTCAATCACATTACAATCAAATAAAAGATCTTTTGATTGATGCATGAAATTCATACGCTTGAGTGGTAGAGAAATAATATATTAGCAAGTTTATGGTAAGACCATTTCATTGAATTGACTTGAGCGTCATATACATATACCCTTTCTCCAAATGAATGCATTGGGTGAATTCCTTAAGAGGGTGGTTAAATTTTGCATATTTTTGATTTCAAGGAAACATTAGGGATATTATAGTTAACCTAATATTGAATGCCATGAAGCTTTGATTGCCTTAATCACAATTTTGGTTTGGAATCGTTATACACAATGGTAGAAACTTGAGAAAGTTTAGGTGACTTGAGAAATGTCTTTGATTTTATTTTTTATTTTGATTGGAAAGCTTGAGGACAAGCATTTGGTTTAGGTGTGGGGGAGTTTCATGGGATTTAAGTTAGTGCTATTTTTGTAATACATCAATTTCATTATTATTTTTAAATAAATATTACATTAATTGAATGTTTTATAATAAATTTGTTAATTATATTATTGGAAGAGTTGATAAAAGAAATACAAAGCAAAATAGAGAAAATTTGTAATGAATTGAAAAACAAAATTTAGAAGTGCTGAATATGAAATTTTTTATAAGAAATAAGTCTTGAAATGTTGATATTTAAAGATTTTTATATATTGGAAATTTACTTGATCATCTTTTGTCTCATCCTAATTTTAACATTTTTTTTTTTTTTACTTTTTCTAGTTGGTTTGTATTTTTAACATCAGTAACTATTTAAATTTTGGAGCAACTTAATTTTTTTTGAAAACTTTATTTAGATTAAATTATTTTCTTTTCGTAAAAGAGGGAGAGATTCTTATGGCTCCAAAGAAGCAGCCAGCAGGACGTGTGAGACATATCCTTAAGAGGAGACACTTCTCCAACACAAAAAGAGCAGGCAGCAGGGACGTGAAGCATATATATCCCATGAAAGGCTACCAGCTGTAGTCTGCTTTTTTTCTCCTTTTCAATAATAAACATTTTTTTTAAGAGACGTCACTTTTCTAAGAGTCGGCTGCTGGGTTGCTTTTCTGTTTTCTCTGTGGAATAAACAAATATTACTTTTCTTTCATTTTTGTTGAAGAATTTAAGAGAGATGATTTTCACCATAAGTTACTAATTTTATTTTTTTTGATTCAAAGCCGATTTCATTTTGATTATTTTGACTTGATGTTATATATTTCATTTAGTTTTTTATCCTTTTATTCAAATATTTATTGATTCCAGATTTATTTTATATAAAAATTGATAGTAATTAATCTGACAAATTAATTCACTATTGATTTATTTATTTTTATTTAAAATTTCAGTGATCTGTAATTAATTGATACAAATAGTAATTAGGTTATTTATATATATGAGGTTTTAGCAAATATCCATGTTTAACCTAAGGAAATCAATGGAATAGAATTAAATTATTGTGACTATCCCAATTATTTAGATTTTAATTTAACTATTTTCACAAAATCTAGTGCTATCATTGTATTGATATGAAATGTTATTATACCCGGTCGATTAATGATGAGTTTTGATTGGATGTTGGATTTTGTCAATTAATTTAGGAAGACACAAAATTTATTACGGCTATTCTAATAAATCTAAAGTTAAATATTTGGATCGCAAGATAATCATTTTTGACCAAAACAATTAAACATGATGGACCCTTGAATCAAAGTTTGATAGATTTAATTTCTCTTTAAATTTTCATTAATTTGTATTGTTAATTTGTTTCTTATTATTTAGGTTATCAATTTTTAATTTAGAAATTTAATTGATAAACTCTCATTTTTTATTTTGACATTTAATTAAGAAATTAAATTAATTTAGTTTTCTTAGGATTTAACCTAGTACCACTAGTACTACAAATTTATTTGTAAAGAGGAATCAGTGTTAATTTTAAGAGTTTCAATAACCCGTCAATTTTCTGTTCAAGTCAGAAGAAAAGTTATCTGTACCACCAAAATCCTGCTTCAACAATTGTATTTAGTAAAAACCAACTTTATAGTATTAATGATCCCGAAATTCGTATGAGATATGGTTTAGTAATATATGATGAACTTATTCAGAGTTCATGCTTTCCTATGTTAGAGAGATGGATTTTAGAGGCAGCTACTCGTCAAGATTCGAGCACACGTGAACAGCTACTACATCTGAGATCTGAATGTTAGGTTCTAAGACCAAACATTTCTTTTCTCTTTACATATCTTTATTTTTGTTACATTTGATTTGATTTTATTTTTATAATGTGTTTTAATTAAAATAAAAATTGTTAAAATAATAATTTACTGGTAAATTTTGATAACAAATATTAATTTTCTTTTGGTAAAAAATAACATGTACTTAAATTCAAACGTAACCTTAGGCGATGGATTTTTTATTTGATTGGTCAATGGCACAAATGGCAACATTGACACTAGGATCAACCATATCTTTTTAAATTATCATTATATTAATAATTTTTTATTGAAGTTTTATTTATTTTTATACGATACTAGTTTCAATTTTTATTTAAACTAATTTGAAATTTTTTGAAACTAAATTCAGTTGAAATTAAGAAAAAAATTTTCAATATAAAAGGCTATTGATGTATTCAGATTTTTAATTATTTTTGTAAAAAAATTAATTACTGCTGATAAAATTCTATATTTCTTATAAGATCAAATAAATAAAATGATATTGCAAATCTGTCGTACAAAGAAATCACACTGTAAGTGGTAATGGTAACCACATAACATTATTCATGGTACAGATCATTGAGTTAAAATCTCGCATTGTCCTCCTCACCACGTGAAAAGGAGAGTTAAATTTTTTAATTATAGTTATGAGTTTAATTTTTTATAGGTATCATATTGAAAATGTCTCTTTTGAACAAGGATCCAATCGTAACTCAATTTAAATTAATCAGAATAAAACTCTGAATATTAGATGATAGATTAAATTCAAAGCGCAAAAAAAAAAAAAAAAAAAAAAAAGTGAGAAGAAAAATGGGCTACTAAAAGTTGACATCTTTTTTTTTTTTCCTTCAACAATCTACATAGATATTGATATTATGAGATTTATGTTCTTAGGTCATCATTCGATAATCACCATTCTCATGAGATAAGATGTTAAAATGTTCGATATCGCTAGATGACATTCTAATTGAACCAAATGAGTATGTCCATAAGTTGAAGTTTTTCCTTCGAGATACTAGATATCGTATATTTTGCATCGTGTAATTTAGTGGTATCGTGGCAATAAGGGATATAGATTTATTAAAAAAGAATAAAATGAAAAGAAAAATAGAAAAAAGAAATGTTACAAGTAATGATCGGCAAATTTTTTTTTTTAAAAAAAATTAATATGTTTATATACCTAATAGATCCCTTTGATTTTTTTTTTTCAAAAAATTAATATTTGATATTTGAAAGTATTAAGGGAAAACAACTCTTGAATCGTAACAAATGCTTATCTTCTTTTTTTTTTGGTCCCTGGGATTTGGTTCACCACCAAATATTCAGAATTTTACTCCGATTAATTTTGGTCGAGCTGTTGTCGGATTCCAATCGGGAGGGAGCTCTCCTAACGTCATTTTTATCACTACCAAGACTCGAATCCCGATTCTTGATATGGGGTGTTAGTACCCTGTCTATTAGACAAACAAAACATTGATATTGCTTATCTTCTTTACTAATAGTTATAGTTATGATACGGGAAATTTTCATATTAAATCCATAAATGAAATCATTTTAGTTATAATTATGATGAATTTAAATTTTATATTTGACTTTTGATATGGACAAAATAAGTGTAATATTGGTGGTTTGTTTTGTATTATTTATGAGTAAATATTGATTAATTTTGAACATTTGATGTGTTAGACTCGATGGAGGACATTCATAAAGAAAAATAGAGAAATTAAGCTAAATTGGTAGCTTTGTATGCAAGAAGGAAATTTGGATAGCAATATTCATTTGTTAATATGTGGGTATACCAATTTCAAAAGGAGTTGCGCAAGAAATCATGAAAGATTCACTATAGCGAGTCTTTCTTTCCATTTATACACTCAAGGAGGAGTAGAAAAACTGGGAACATTGAAGGTCGAAAATCTTTTATTTTATTTGGATTTTGGAATTTAGAAAATCTTGATATTTATATAATTTTTATTTTTAGTTAGCTTTTGAGTTGTGAAGTCATTTAGAAATTTCTCTTCCTTTATTTTGGTAACTTAGAGTTGCACAAAGTTTTTACCTTTCAGTAAAAAAAGGGTGAAATGGTGGAAATCCCTTGTTTTTAGAGAGTTGTTGACTTTAGGAAAGTAGAGTAGTTGCTTTGGGAAGCTGGTTGATATAGGAAAGGGGGGCACTACAGCTCATATTGCTAGATGGCTGCCATATTTTGTTCTTTATTGTTTAGCACTTACAACACTGAGTAAAATATTTCTATGAGTTTTTCTCCTATTCTTTCATTTTAATTTATTTTTTAGTCAAAGGATTATTAAAATCTTGATGGATGAAATTATGATATTTAAATGAGGTTATTGGCTTAATATTTTGTAAGTATTTATTTAGTCTTCATGCCTAATATTCGTGAGTGTTTTAAGTTTATTGAATAGTGGTCAATATTTGATAACCCTAGAATAGTTTACAACCACTTAAAAATAACAAAATTTGTTTGTTTTTAATAACGTGGCGATTGGCATAGTTTTATGATCTTGCAAGTGATTTAACTTATATCAAGAGATTAGATAATCTAATTTAAATAAATTCATATTAGAATTTATTGATTAGAATTAGATCTCTTTAAATATTAAAACTATTGAAACACTAAATCCAATAAGTCTCTTGGGTTGTCTTTTGATTAAGGAATTAATTAATAGTTGTATCTTGATTATCAAAAAATTAAAGAGAGATTAGTCATTTCATAATAATGAATGGCTATAACCAATTTATTTGCATGATGTTGAGTAATTTTTGCATCAATGATCAATCAAATATATCAAGGTGGAAATAATTCATTTCGTTAGAAGAAAATTGATTTTCTATTAGTTTTTATTTTTTTAATTTTGAGTTCTTTATTTTTTGTTAATTAGTTTAGTCAATTTTTCAAACCCCATAATTTTATTTTTATTTTTATTTTCTTAAAAAAAGTAAATCCAGGAGACTACTTTACTCACTCTATATTAGTATTTAATGAAATAGATTAATTTATTTTTTATTATTCAACGACACACTAACTTTTTTATTCACGCCACTCTTAATGTTACTTTTTACAAAATAATTGCACAATCAGTGACAGAGCCACATATAAACAAGGGTGGCCAATTGCTTCATTAAACCAAAATAATTTTATTAATTTTTACATATTAAATAAATATTACGCACTTTCAACCCAAGATATATGTCATTCTATTCTATGAAAATATTTTATTCTACTATCCTTGAGTCCTAGATCCGTCACGGTGCACAATATTGATAAATTTAGCATGCCATAATAGATAGATAAATTATATTTTATTGAATTATTATAAAATAATAAATAATAAGTTAATTAAAACAATTCATCTAGTCCAAGTGCTTAAGCCCAAATCGGCCCTTTTAAATGAGTTAGTGGAAATTGTAAAGCTGCACCAATCATTCGTACAATTGGGTTTATAAATATACATACATACATAAAAGTATTAAAAAGAAAATGGAGAGAGAGAGAGAGAGAGAGAGAGAAAGAGCTACAATAAATAAAGAGGAGAGGATAACAGACAATTATTGCTTTAAATAAAGTATAATTTTTTTCCTACCATTCATGGAGGCAAGTTTGAAGGTTAAATTGTTAGAAACGGATTAATTTCTAACGTGGCTGGCCTCTCATGGTATTCGATTCCTAAGAGTACCAGGTAATGACCCCCCCCCTCATATGTATTTCTAGAGACAGGTGTCCATCTTTTTCGGAACTATACCCTTATTCGCCGGATTTGGACTCAGATTCTTCGAATTTCCCCCTTTCTAAGCTGGTTTTGGGAAGTCTGCTGGCAAAGAAGTGGTTTACTGTTACTGTATTATGAAAGACCTATTACTAGATAACTCGTAGATAGAATCAAATATTTCGAACTATACAAGTTAGTAATGCTATTAATTAAATAAGTAAAGGACTATGGCATATAGAGAGGGTCTTACCATTTAAGAAGTAACTATAGAAATTAAGGAATTTACTACTATTTTTTTTTTACCATATTTGCTAGTTTGTAACTGACAGTCTCATGCTCTCCGCATGGTGTTTCTGTGGCCCATTTTGCTTTGTTTTGTTTTTTTTCTTTTATCTGGGCTATTTGAAAAGTTGGGTGTAAAGTTGTATTTGAAGGGTTTGATAGTTATACTCAAGATGGATGGATAGAAATTTTTTTCCGTGAACTTTCACATCCGATTTGTGCTAACTAATGTTTGAATGGGTGTTGTTACTGTAGCTGCTACTTGTCCCAAAAAAAAAAAAAAAAATCAAGCATAATTTTATTATTGTCCACTAAAGAATTCAGATCTACCCTCCCACTAGTAAAAAAAGGAAAAAAAAAAATCAATTATAATATTATTATTGTCCATTGAAAAATTAAAATCTACCATGAATATCACGTGTACAATGTAACCAATAGTCCAACGGGTCAAACCGACTTCCCCCGTTCTAGTATAAATTCAGTCCGAATGTATCATGTTCTAATCCCCAACTCAAAACAATCCTCTCTTTCTCTCATACACACTCACACACCCCACCCCATGGCTTCTGTAAAAGAACTCCAAAGGGCTCAACGAGCAGAAGGACCAGCGACCATCCTAGCTATTGGCACAGCTACTCCGGCCAATTGCTTCAATCAAGCTGACTATCCTGATTTTCATTTTCGAGTAACTAAAAGCGAGCATCAAAGCGAGCTAAAGGAGAAAATGACACGCATATGTACGTACTTATTTTTGTTTTCCACCCTGATCTCTCATGAAATGTGTCACTCCCAACGGCTACTAACTCTTAATTTTTACTCATTTATACTCTTAACCATATAATGGTTACGACGTTTGCATGCATATGTACGCATATGTACGTACTTTCTTTTTCACTTTAAGATGGCTACTAACTTTCATTTTATATAAAAAAGAAAATATTATGAAAAAAATATGATAAAATAAATATTTAAGAACAAAGAAGAGAGATGAAGTAACCTAAACACAAAGAGATGATATATATATATTTATTTATATTTTAAAATAATAAAAAATAATCAGCAGTTGAATCAGTGATTCAACGATTCAACCGGTTGAACTATAAATTTTAAGATACATGGATCAATGCACGGGTCGGATTTAATAACATGATAGAAAGACACATTGAGATTTTATTTCTTTCAAAAATAAATGGCTTCAATTTCGAAGAACATCGAAGATCTATTTCAATTAGTTGTTAAAATCATTGGGATAACATTTGACTTGATGCAACTAAACTACAGGGGCCGAATTTTCTTATACTTTCCTAGGAAAATGTTTTTCCTTTTCATATTTCTCAGATTTAAGAATTTATTTAATTTACATAAAGTTATTTTGTTTCATATTTAATATATATATATATATATATATAAATGCGTGTATAAATATATATATTGGTATGGTCTTGATACGAGTAAATGTGCTGAAAAACTTTCATTCGTACATTTGCATAATAACTTTGTTTTCGATTGTGAGAATAAGTACAAGAAAAACTCGTAAACATCATCCGATGAATTTAAAAATTTGAGCGGAGCACGAAGACCCACCTCACCTGCATGTGTTCGTTGCACGTACTCCCTCACTCGATTCTGAATGATTGTTTTCACTTTTTCTTTTTCCTATTTTAAAATAGGTATCATTATTAATGTGTATTTGACTAACTTTATCGCTCAAAATAAAAGGAAGAATATGGGTACTAGTAGTCATTACTGATGAGTGTTGATTGATAAACGACGGAATGCAGGTGAGAAAACAACGATAAAAAAACGATATTTGCACCTAAACGAAGAAATTCTTAATGTAAATCCAAACATGTGCGAGTTCATGGCACCATCATTAGACGAACGTAACAACATTGTCATCCCAGAAGTTCCTAAACTGGCCAAAGCAGCAGCATTGCAGGCGATTAATGAATGGGGTCAACCCAAGTCAAGCATCACCCACCTTGTATTTTGTGCCATCACCGGCATTGACATGCCTGGCGCCGACTACCGACTCACTAAGCTCCTTGGACTCCGACCATCGGTCAAGCGCTTCATGATGTACCAGCTCGGCTGCTATGCAGGCGGAACCGCCCTTCGGGTCGCCAAGGACTTGGCTGAGAACAATGCCGGAGCACGTGTCCTCGTTGTATGCTCTGAAATAACCGCGTCATTTTTCCGAGGGCCTTCTGAAACCCATATAGAGTCCCTTATTGGAGCAGCATTATTTGGTGATGGGGCAGCAGCTGTAATAGTTGGGTCTGATCCTGACCTGGCTATTGAAAGACCATTGTTCCAAATTGTGTCCGCTGATCAAACCATTGTTCCGGGTTCGGAAGGCGCAATCCTCGGAAAATTTCGCGAAGCCGGCCTTACTTTTCATCTTATGAGAAATGTGGCCGAGCTGGTTTATAATAACATTGAAGATTTAATGGTTGAGGCATTTAGTCCATTAGGCATAAATGATTGGAATTCACTGTTTTATATAGTTCATCCAGGTGGACCACTGATTTTGGATCGATTTGAGGACCGATTGGGGTTGAAAAAAGAGAAGCTTGCGGCAACCCGATTTGTTTTGAGCGAGTATGGCAACATTTTAAGTGCAAGTGTCTTATTTATTTTGGATAAGTTGAGAAAGAGATCTGTCAAGGAGTTGAAGGCTACAACAGGTGATGGGCTTGAATGGGGTGTTCTTTTCGGCTTCGGGCCAGGTCTTACCGTGGAGACTATTGTGCTGCGTAGTGTTTCTCTTTCTGGTGCCGTAGCAGAAGCATGAAATCCTTGTTCCTTTTATAGCTGTAGCATGAAATCCCTATGGGTAGAGACCCTCGGGCTGGGTGTCATTTTTTTTTTTTAACCTTTTTGGGAGTCTCTGTTAGTTTGTATGGTTGTTCACTTATTATTGTATCATAGAGATGGAATAATTCGAATAATAAAATAATAATAATTTTCTATTTTGCCACTAATTGATTCCCCTAATTCTTCAACATTTTGAAAAAATTAGCAGTAAGTTAGAAGTTAATTAATAGAAATACAAATCAATTAATGTAATTTATCTCATAGAATATACTATTTTTGATATTGAAAATAATTATACAGTTGAAATATGATGCAGATTACAACCCACTTTGCATGAGACCTCTATATCTCCTTCGTCTTGTTGATTAATATTATTTATTTTTCAATTTAAATAATAATTTTTAAATCTAGATTTATTAGATGTGCCCACGTGGGGCCATTTAATATATTTTTATCATAGTAAATAAATTTGAAATTCTAATGGGTAACGGGTAGTTACCCATTACCCACTCTCCCCTATTTTCTCTCTACATGACTCCTATGGGAGTTAAAACTTTTGTGAGTGTGTGAAAGGGATTGGGGAGTAGAACAATCTTGAGAAAACCAACGCACTTGAGTCTGAGAGAAAGTGAGACTGATTCCATTTTTAGAGAGAATAATTATTGAGTAGAACAATTATTTTGAGGGTTTTCCGATCAACGTTAAATCACCAGGTTAAGGGTTGGTTCGTTGTGATATTGCGGTGATAGTTCGATTACGTGACTATCATCCCGACTTTGAGAAGTTCGTGTTCAAAGTTTGCAGTTTCAGAATTTTTCTGGATTACCGTTTGAGGTATATCACAAACTCAAACTTTTACAGTTCCGAAATTTTATTTTATTGCTTCCGCTGCGTGTGTGAGTCACGTATGTTTCTAACATTGGTATCAGAGCATGTTAGAAATTTTTTTAAATAATTTTTCGGAATAAAATTTGGGTATAAAAATATATGGTATAAAATTTGGGGTTCGGATCACGAATGAGTTTCGTGAATCCAATTATACCACTGTATTACCCAACTCACGTAGAATACGAAAATAATTTTTTTGTAATTTTTTGGGCACGTTTAGGCCATGAAAATTCCGGTTGAAGCATTCGGCCGTGAATAGTGACCGAACACTTCAACCACAGATTTGGCTAGATTTGGGTCAAATTGATTCATAAGAATGGTAGATCTGTGTTTGTTGTTGTTAGATGTACATTTTGGTATATATATTGCATGTATTTGACACCGGAAATTGAGATTTTTGGTTTGAGGGTCGGAGAAAACACGCAGTTGCAGAAATCGGGCGAGGAAGAAGAAGGCGCGTACGTGACACGCGCGAGCAGGCGCGTGTTAGCCAGCAGGGGCGGGAGAGTGCAGTACACGCGCGAGAAGGCGCGTCTATGCACAGCGCCCCAGCGCGTGCATATCACGCGCGCGTAGGCGCGTGATATGTCGGGTCTGACGTGGGTCAGACCGACCCGGTTTTATACCCGACCCGAACCGGGGATCCGGACCGGGTTCCGGGTCCCGACCCGGACCTGCGTCCGGATCCGACCCAATGGACGCGGGTGCGCACGTGTAGGCGCGTCGCCCGTGCGCCTGCGCGTCAGGCGCGTCTACGGACGCGCACCGAGCGCGTGCAGGCGCGTGCCTGACGCGCAGCGCGTCCTGCACGCGCCCAGGAGCCTTCCCGGCGTGTGGGGGCGCGTGAGATGCGCCGCCGTGAGCCTGGCGGCGTGTAGGTCGTCCTAAAATTGGAATTTTCTGATTTTTTGAGGGTTTTGTGATAAAAAGTGACTAATTGTGGGTTTTTATGTACTGAATCCTATTCCGAATGGTGAGATGCAATCACGGATTGTGGTGTATGGTGTCCGTTGACTCGTACGCTCGTCTTGGGATCTGCATTCGAGTCATTTTGGTTTTGGTGATTCGTAGGGTATATAAAATTGTGAAATAAGCATCAATATGTCACTAATGTCTCTTTTTCTGTGTGATAGAGACATGGCTGCAACGAAGACTATCGTTCTAGATCTCGTAAAGGGAGACAAGCTGAACGGTGATAACTATGACATTTGGCACCGGAAGGTTCAGTTTGTCTTCGAGGAACAAGAGCTCGGGGAAGTTCTTAAGAACGAGATGGTGGACCCCGGGGAGGGTACCACGTCACAAGCGCGACGGGATCAGAAGGTGTATCGTGCTTGGAAGAAGAAGGATGGCCAAGCTAGGGTGATCCTTCTTAGCAGCATGCACGATGAGCTGATTCCCATATATGAGCAGTATCCTACTGCACAGTCGATCTGGCATGCTCTGAGAGAGCACTATGGCGCCCCGTCAGCTCCTAAGTTGAGGATGTTGACTTATAAATTCATCACTTACAAGAAGAGGCACGATCATACTATGAAGCAGCATTTAATGCATATGTCGAGTATGATCGCCTCTCTGAAAAGTATGGGGGAGCCGATGTCTGATGAGCTTCAAGTACTGGGTGTGATCCAGTCTTTGCCTGACTCCTGGGATGTAGTTAAGACCTATCTCACGCACACCGAGAGTATTCGTACTTTCATGGACGTGAGTAGGCATTGTGAGCTCGAGGAGGAGCGTCAGGAGGTGGCTAGGTCTTCTTATGCTCATGCTAACATTGCGGAGTCGAGTAAGGGCTCCCGAGGAATAAAGCGCAAGTGGCGCAAGCATGAGAAGAAGGCCAAGGGCCAAGGCAAGAAGAAGCAATTTGCCAAGACCGATGACAAAGGACAGAAACGCAAGAAGAAGGAGCTCGATAAGAGCAAGGTCCAATACTACGTGTGTGGCAAGACTGGGCATTTCGCACGTGAGTGTGGCGAGCGAAAGGTAAGTCCTTCTTCTTTACATGGTTTGAGTTACGTGTCATCTAGTGTGATGCTCGCTAACTCTTCTCCTTTGTGGATTGTAGACTCAGGAGCCACGGACCATGTAGCTCGTGACAGGAGTGCATATGCGGAGTTCCGCCGTTTGAGTCCCCAGGCGAGGAGGCTATACGTGGGGAATGGAGCATTTATTGAAGTGAAAGGGATTGGCACTTGCAAGCTGTTGCTGCGAAGTGACCAAGTCTTATATCTTCATGACGTTTTGTATGCTCCTGAGATTAGGCGGAATTTAGTATCTGTCCGATGTTTGGATTTGTTAGGATATTCTGTGCTTTTGGGAAACTCTAGAGTTTCCATTACCTATGACAGTTCTTTGATTTGTTCCGGCTTAGTCCATGAGGGACTTTATGTACTGGATATGATTTCATTTTATGAGATTTATTTTTCTTCTACTATTGCTTTTGCATCTGATAGTGCAGTGGATGATGTGAATGTATGGCATAGTAGACTTGGCCATATAGGGCAAGAGAGGATGACCCGGTTAGCTACGAGTGGCTTGTTGGGCCCGCTAACCAAGGTCCAGTTGCCCATATGTGAGTTTTGCCTTGCGGGCAAAGCCACTAGAAAACCATTTGGGAAAGCAATGAGAGCTGGGACTCCATTGCAATTGGTCCATTCCGACATTTGCGGACCCATGAATGTGAGAGCCCGAAACGGAGCAACGTATTTCATTACGTTCATAGACGACTACACGCGTTTCGATTACGTCTACCTGATCTCGCACAAGTCTGAGGCACTAGAGTGTTTCAGGAGGTTTATCAGCGAGGTTGAAAATCAGTTAGACATGAGGGTGAAAACTCTCAGAACCGATCGGGGGCGCGAGTATCTGTCTGAGCAGTTCAAAGAGCTCTGTTTCGATAGAGGTATTACTAGACAGTTGACTATTCCTGCTACTCCTCAACAGAACGGAGTAGCCGAGAGAAGGAATAGGACTCTGTTGGAGATGGTGAGGTCGATGATGGCGCAGGCCAACTTACCTATCTCCCATTGGGGGGATGCGTTGTTGACTGCAACCTACGTCCTTAACCGTGTTCTGACGAAGTCCGTAGTCAGCACCCCATACGAGCTTTGGACAGGGAAACAGCCTGACCTTAGCCACTTGAGGCTATGGGGTTGCGCCGCGTATGTTCATGATTCCTCGCATCAGTACGGCAAGTTAGGCCCGCGAGGAAAGAAGTGTATCTTTATTAGATACTCTGAACAGTCCAAGGGACATGTGTTCCTAGGAGAACATACGGACGGCACGCATCCGAGATAGAGTCTCGTGATGCCACTTTTCTCGAGAGTGATTTCCCTAAGAGAGGAGAAATCGATCGAGACTTCACCTTCTATGAGATGGATGAGCCTAGCGGCTCAGCCGAGCCCAGTGGCGGGACTCAAGAGCCGATTACGGATCTTGGTCCTAGTGGGAGCGGTCTATCTGAAGGTGTGGAGGCTCTCTCTCATCGTAGGAGTACTCGAGGACATGTGTCTCGACGTCATTTCCCGATTGAGGATAAGATCCTTATCGTGACTCCCGAGGATGACGAAGAGCCGAGAACCATACAGGAGGCTCTCGAGGGTTCGGCAAAGGACCATTGGTTACAGGCCTTGCATGAGGAAATGGAATCAATGAGAGTCAACGAAGTCTGGGAACTAGTTAACTTACCTGAGGATAGAAAGACAATTGAGAACAAGTGGGTTCTCAAAATTAAAAGAAAGGCCGACGGATCGATTGAGAGGTACAAAGCCCGTTTGGTAGCCAAGGGTTACACGCAGACTAAGGGCATTGACTACGAGGAGACTTTCTCCCTAGTAGTCAAGTTTACTTCGATCCGTCTACTTTTGGCGATTGTTGCTAGTCTGGATCTAGAGTTACACCAGATGGACGTAAAGACCGCCTTCCTTAACGGGAGCCTGGATGAGGAGATCTACATGGAACAGCCCCCCGGGTTCGTTCTAGTAGGTCAGGAGAACAAGGTCTGTCGACTTCGGAAGTCGATATACGGCCTTAAGCATTCATCCAGGCGGTGGTACCTAAGATTTCACAAGGAGGTGATATTTTACGGTTTTACGATGGTCGAGGAGGATCATTGTGTCTATCTAATTCGGTCAGATAACTCTTTTGTGATCCTGTCGTTGTATGTGGATGACATAATGTTGGCTGGGAACGACATTCAGTATTTAATGACCATCAAAGCGTGGTTGTCATCCAGCTTCGACATGAAAGACATGGGTGAAGCTGAGTTCATCCTCGGAGTTCAGATCCAGAGGGATCGCTCGAGAAAAATGTTAGCTCTTTCACAAGAGACCTACATTAAGAAAATTCTCGAGCGTTTTGGGATGAGTGATTGTAATCCCATAGATACTCCGATCGCCAAAGGTGAAGGCCTGAGCCTGGAAATGTGTCCGAAAACTCAGGAAGAAGTAAGGGAAATGCGTAAAGTACCTTACTCCAGTGCAGTGGGAAGTTTAATGTACGCAATGTTGTGTACTAGACCGGATATTTGTTATGCAGTTGGTCTGGTGAGTAGATATCAGGCAAATCCTGGAAGGGGTCACTGGAGAGCAGTGAAAAGGATTTTCCGATATCTAAAGGGAACTGCAAACTTCTCCTTGAGTTACGGGGGAGGTGATTTGTGCCTTGTGGGCTATTCAGACGCCGACTGGGGAGGCGATTTGGATAAGCGCAAATCGACATCAGGTTTTGCTTTCTTGCTCAATGGCGGGGCCATCTCTTGGAGCAGTAAGAAGCAAACATGTGTTGCTCTATCTACGATGGAGGCTAAGTTCGTGGCATGCTCAGTTGCAGTTCAGGAGAGTGTTTGGCTTCGTAGACTACTTGATGACTTAGGGATTGTAGCGGATAGTGGGAGGCCAGTCATGATTTACTGTGATAATCAGGCCGCTATCACTTACACACGAGACCCTAAGTTTCATAGTAGGACCAAACACATTGACACTAGATACCATTATGTTAGAGACATCATCGAGAAGGGTGAAGTGACCGTCAATTACATTTCGACACACAGCATGGTGGCTGACCCATTCACCAAACCCATTACTAGAGACTCCTTTCTAGGGCATAGAGAGTTATTGGGTTTGAGTATTTTCTGACATTTCTCAGTTTGTACTTATTGATGACATTGATGCTTATTGATTTTCTATATAATGATTATAGTGCATTTTTCAGTCACTTTTGTGTTATATTTCATTTAATGCACTTGCTTTCATTGTCATATATATTTTGTGATGTAATAATAGATATGTCAGGCAGGCGAGGTCGACTCTCTCACACGAGTAACCACCTCCAGCTCTGAGTGAGCGGGGATGAGACGGCTTCTAGCTATAAGAGGCTTTGAGAGTGGCCCTGCTAGAACATAAGTCGCCCTGATACGTGTTCAGGATGAGGTCATATGCGATATGACCGACATGGACGTACCCACATCCATGTAGCCTGTGAGTAGCTAGGTTTGAGATATCAGATATCACCTGCGTTTTGTGATATTGTCTCTGAGGTACTCTCTCTGAGATATCTGGGTAAAGTCTTATGTGTAGACTGAGTCCCTATACCTGCACAGTGTTAGAGAAATCTGACATATGCCCTTTTTGAGAGATGAGAGAATAACACTGTGGCACGTGTTTCATACTACGTGTGAAAAGACGACTTGGGATAGTGGGAACTATGTTACTTGAGACATTAAATTGAAATTTATTCTCGAGCCCCACTGTGTGAGACCCGAGATCCATTGAGTGGGATCTCTTATGCCCTTATTACTTTCGGCTGTTTCTTGAGGTTTTGATTCAGTGTTTGCTACTTTAGTCTGTTTACTGATGGCCCGGAAGATAAATTGAGGTCTGAGGGACAGGTTTAGGAAAGCAACTGAGTTGAGACCAATAGATTCGAGTTTGGGAAAGGAAGACCAATTGACACTGCATCACTGTTTTGTATTCACCGACCGGTCTTTTATGTTCATCCATGTAGGGATTTGAACATAATAGTGAATACATAGTCGAGCGATATCTGGGGATTACTTTCGATGAGGAAAGTAGCTCGATGGATGCAATCTGTCTTGGATCTGGGGTACTGCGAGCTTTCTTTTGATACTAACGGTGACTACTCGATCATCCTAACAGGTGTATCGAGAAGTCTTTGTTTGCAGGTGTACTCGCTAATCGCACAACGTCCAACTCTGTATGAAAACCTTGTAGGGTGATATAGTAGATTGCATGAGTTGTGATCTAATGACGGAAGTAAAACGCCCCCGTGTGCAAGTGGGAGATATTAGATGTGCCCACGTGGGGCCATTTAATATATTTTTACCATAGTAAATAAATTTGAAATTCTAATGGGTAATGGGTAGTTACCCATTACCCACTCTCCCCTATTTTCTCTCTACATGACTCCTACGGGAGTTAAAACTTTTGTGAGTGTGTGAAAGGGATTGGGGAGTAGAACAATCTTGAGAAAACCAACGCACTTGAGTCTGAGAGAAAGTGAGACTGATTCCATTTTTAGAGAGAATAATTGTTGAGTAGAACAATTATTTTGAGGGTTTTCCGATCAACGTTAAATCACCGGGTTAAGGGTTGGTTCGTTGTGATATTGCGGTGATAGTTCGATTACGTGACTATCATCTCGACTTCGAGAAGTTCGTGTTCAAAGTTTGCAGTTTTGGAATTTTTCTGGATCACCGTTTGAGGTATATCACAAACTCAAACTTTTACAGTTCCGAAATTTTATTTTATTGCTTCCGCTGCGTGTGTGAGTCACGTATGTTTCTAACAAGATTTTAACTCAAACTTTCTTATAATTAAAAAATATTAATATAAAATAGAAACAATTCTTATTAAACTTTTTAAATCTAGATTTGTCAAAAGGCGCTTCACAGTTATCACCTTTCCTTAGAGCAAATGGAAATGAGCTACAGTACCAAAATCTACTTTGAAAATAATAGCCTTTCTGTGTTTACCCACATTGCATAGTGTTCATCCACGTAAAAAAGGAACATTACAAAAAATACGAAATTAAAAACGAATTTAGTGACTAAAATTTTATAAAAAAATCGTTAGGTTAGCGTCGAAAAAATTTTCGTTGCTAATAATGTATCGTAAAAAATTTAATGACGAAATTTAACAATTCGTGACTAAATTAACGACAAAAAAGATTTCATCATTAAATTCATGACTAAAGTTATCGGTAAATGTCTTAATCTGTAACTAAATTTAATAATGGATATGGAAATCCATTTTTAAATTTAACGACGGATAGATGAATCCATGACTAAATTTAGCAACAAACTTGAAAATCCATGATTAAATTTAGCGATGGATATAAAGATCCATGACTTAATTTAACGACGAATAAATGAATCCATGGTAAATTAAGTGACGGACATGGAAATCCATGAAAATTCGTAACTAAATTTAATGATGAATAAGTGGGCCTAGCAATAGACCTGATAGCCTTGGAAGAAGTGAGTAAAGACCAACAGGTGTCTTCTGAACCTACAACTATTGAATTTCTGATAAGTCAGAGAAATATTTCTTTGGAAAATAATAAGAGAAATGATGGAAAAAGCAAACCCAATCAACAGACCCACAGAGTAAAAGAGAATAGGGGCAAAAAGAAAGTCAACCATCTAGAAGAAGGTGAAACCTCAGAACAACCCAGCGCTGCTATTCTAGACTCAACAAGGACCACCAGAGATAACCACCTTTAACTATGGGCCGAGAACCCCATCACAGGCTCCTGCTTGAACCATCAAAGTCCAATTACCCATTGACCGATACCATCCCAGCCCACTCCCAACCTCCCTACTCCACCCCTGCTATTCCTGGTCTTCGTATCCACAATAAAACAGCCGTTATCAATAACCCTGGTCCCAACCACTGGCCCATCACCCTCCATCCAAATAAAGACGAAAATTGGTGCATTGACCCTAGAGACCCCCACAATCACAGCATGGAAGACCTTCCCCCATCTAGTGACAAGGAGATGGATAACAATGATGAGGAAACCAATGCCTCCGAAAATGATAAGGTTAGCAATGCAAACCTTTGTGATGAGGACTAGCCTCCCTGCCTTGCTTTTCCTTCCCTCTTTCTCAATGAATATTAAAGCCATTGTGTGGAACTGTTATGGTGTTGGGAACAACAGATTTAGAAGAGCCTGCAAAGAGCTCTGGAGAGTTCACCATCCTGATATCCTTTGTCTAGTTGAGACTAAAACCGAAAGAAATATCTTCCCTAACTTCTTGAAAGCTCTTGGTTTTGATAAGGATTTTATAGTTCCTACCACTGGCCTAAGAGGAGGCCTTTGGCTCTGCTGGAATTCTAATAAAGTCTCCCTCACGATAAGCGGTCACAATAACCAAGCCATCCACGCCATAGTCAATGACCTCACTAAGAGTTGGCTTATCTCTTTTGTCTATGTCCAACCAAACTCCCAAAGTAAAGAGCTTTTCAGGAATGACACTTCCAGCTATGCCTCCTCCATCACTCTCCCCTGATTTCTCCTAGGAGATTTCAATGACATTGCTTATGTGGATAAGACTACTAACCAGTCTTCCAGATCCAACAGAAGATGCAGATGGTTCAGAAACCAATGGAACAAATGTAATCTCAGAGATCTTGGGGTTACTGGTCCTTCCTACACCTGGATAAGAAAGATAGAAGGTAAAACCATTTTTCAAGAAAGACTGGACAGAGTTCTCGCTAATCTCTAAGCTTGCACGGCCTTTCCTAAGTTGAGAGTCATTAATCTTCTGAGAACTCATGGAGATCACAATCCCATCATGTTCCAAACTTCCATGACTCAAGCTCCAAAGAGACAGCTTAGACCCTTTAGATTTGAAGTTGTCTGGATCTCCCACCCTCAATTTAAAAAAAAAATACAAAATTAGAAACGAATTTAGTAGCGAAAATTTTAAAAAAATTCGTTATTAATTTTATTAGTCACGGATTAACGTCGAAAAAATTTTCGTTGCTAATAATGCGCCGCAAAAAAATTAGCGACGAAATTTAACAATTCGTGGCTAAATTAGCGACAAAAAAGATTTCATTGTTAAATTCATGACTAAAGTTATCGGTGCATGTCTTAATCCGTAACTAAATTTAGCGATGGATATGGAAATCCATTGTTAAATTTAATGACGGATAGATGAATTCATGGCTAAATTTAGCAGCAAACTTGAAAATCCGTGATTAAATTTAGCGATAGATATAAAGATTTATGACTAAATTTAATGACGGATAAATGAATCCGTGGTAAATTAAATGACGGACACAGAAATCCATGATTAAATTTAGCGATGGAAAATTGAATCCTTGATTAAATTTAACGATAGATTTGAGAATTCGTAACTAAATTTTGATGACAAATAGGTGAATCTATAACTAAATCTAGTGACAGATACGAGAATCCGTCACTAAATTAAGCGACGAACTTAGCAACGAATTTTTTATGATGAATTTAGCAACGAATCTAGTAATTAAGCCACGAAAATGGTGTGATTTGATTATGAATTAGTGACATATCTGAAAATTTAATCAGAAAATTTTTATTATTTTTAAATTTTTTCACTATTCAAAAAAAATCTGTCCAATAAATATAAATATCAAATTTAGCAACGAATATCCATCAAATAAACTTAAAAATTTTCCCAATCTAACCAACATAACAATCAAATTCCAAATATCTTTTCGAAACCAATAAACTCAATATTATTCATAAATGTTCGACATTACAAAAAAACATACTTTTAGCGACGAACTTTGCAACAGACAAAAATTTGTTGCTAATTAGCAACAAATTTTCCAACAAAAAAGAGTTCACGGCAAATTTCCAATGAAATAACCAACAAAAAAAATTTGTTACAAATTAGTGATGAAAACACGTATTCGGTTGCAAAATTTGCAACGAACTTGTGAGTTCGTCGCAAAATTTGTAACGAACCATTGAGTTCGTCGCAAAATTTGTAACTAACCTAGTGTTCATCGCAAAATTTGTAACAAATCTTGGGTTTGTCGCAAAATTTGTAACGAACCCTTGAGTTTGTCACAAAATTTGCAACTAACATTGGTGTTCGTCACAAAAATTTGCAACGAACCTAATGTTCGTTTCAAAATTTGCAACGAACCTAGAGTTCGTCGTAAAATTTTCAATGAACTTAATGTTCGACGTAAAATTTCCAACGAACCTAGTGTTCGTCGCAAAATTTGCAACAAACCCGGTGTCCGTCGTAAAATTTACAACGAATCCAATGTTCGTCGCAAAATTTGTTACAAATTTTCTATACTTAGAAATTTTTGATTCCTCCCTTTCCATTTGTTTTGGTTCATTTTCCATTTGTTTTGCTTCATTTCCCCTTCTTTGAATGAATTCTGTTGCTGCACTCCACTCCATTGATAAAGGTAAGCTCTCTCTCTCTCTCTCTCTCTCTCTCTCTCGTGCAAATCCAACGGCAAAGCCACTGGATCTGCCAATCCAACACCAGCTCCGACGGCAGAGCCGCTAGATCTAGCGCGGTAGCCCTCGCTGGGCCGCGAGGGCAGCGCCTCTCGCGGCCTTCCACGGCCGCGATGGCCGCAGCTCTCGCAGCCTTATGCAGCTGCGAGAGCCACGGCTCTCGCGGCCTTCTGCAACTGCGAGAGCTGTGCTGGCTTCGGGCGCGCGGCGTTGCCGGGGAGGGGGGGAGCACCCCCTCCCTCCCTGTTTTTTTTATGTTTTTTTCTTTTTTTATTTGTTTGAATTTATATAATTTATATAATTTAAATAATATTAAAGAGATCAAATAAGTGAATGAACCAAATACTATGCCTTTTCTTATTAACATGTTTTTAAAAATTTATCTTTTTCTGTCTTCTCTCATTGATTTTTTTTTTTTAATTGGTCAAATTACTTTTTTTTTTTCTTTGGTCTTTTTATTCCTTACCAGAGAAACGTATAATTCAAACCCTCCAACAAAAGATTCATCTACGTCAAACTCTAAAGTCATTTGTGGGTTTAATGTGGCAGGCCATTCCTAAGATATATCTTCCTTATGCAACAACCATGGCCATCACCAACCTTGTTGCACTCCTTTTTTTTTTTCTTCGTGTGATCTCGGCCTCAGGTGAACACTTTTTTGCTTTAATAAGTTATGCTCCATGATCATAAGATGTTGCATTGTCATTGACAGTTAACCATGCTAGAAGAATACTTGGGATGTGCTCTTTGAGCCAAACTTATAGAATCACCGGTCAATCTTCTTTTACTCCAGCAGTTGTAAGGGAAGAAATGATGCAAATGAACGACTAGATGAGCCAGTTGAAATGATACAAAAGATAATCAAATTAAAAAATTACGCGCACAGTAAAAGCAAAGTGAACACGTAATCAGCGAGCTACGTGCAAACCAGAATTTTATAATGCAGCATCTTCAGTTAGCTCCCAATTTAAGTCAGACAGCCTCATTTCTATTTTCTTCTGATAATCCTCCTAACGGTGATAATGGTGACGATGGTGATGATTTATTTGATGATTATGGTGGTCGTAGTGTTTCTTGACATTTCTATATGTTATTTAATGGTTACAGTGGTTTTTGTATACTATTATCTTTGAATATTGTGACTTTGTATTGTATTTGTTGTTAATATTATTTATTGTTATTTCATAGTTAGTAAATGATGATGTTGACAATATTGATACTAATAATGTGATTTGTAAATAATATTGTTGTTGGATGGTTGATTTATGGTGATATTGTTTGATGGTTGATTGATACTGTTAAATAACTGGTTGATTGATTATTAATTAATTATGATATTGGATGACAGACAAGAACAGGATATACAGGAAAAATGGTTAAATTATAAAATTTAATTTGATTTTTATTACAAAATTTTCAAATTTGTTGTAAAATTTGTTACTAAATTTTCGATCCAAAATACCCAAATTCGTTGCAAAATTCGTTACTAAATATATTTGCAACAAAATTTACGACCAAAATGAAAACTATAACAAAGTTGAGTTTGTTGCAGAGCAGCAACAAACTTAGTGACAAAAAGAGTTCATCGCTAGTTCATCGCAGAATTTATCGTTAATTTGTGATGAATCTTAATTTTTGGTCGCTAAAATCATGGTTTTTTTTTTTCTTTTGGTAGTGGAACAAAAGGCAAAAGAAATGTCCTGCGCTTCAAACACACATATATATCTATGCTATATAAAATGGGTCTCGTTGCCCCTCACGCCAACACATGTCAAGAGGAGAAAAGAACTTGAAATGAGATCGGAGTGTCTTCTTTCCCAAACAAAGCACTCTCTCTTCATTATAGAAAGACATTGAATTTTTCTCAAAGATTTCTGTACAATAGATTTAATTTGGTTCATTTCCCCTAATAAAAGAAATGTAGATCTCAATGGGTCCGCGCCAATCTTTTAATCTATAAACCAGAAATCAATGTCTAATTGTATTAACAACTTACATCTTATAAGATGAACTTATAAGATGAACTTTGGTGTTGAAAAAAATTGAACCATAAATCTTGAAAAATTAAGGAATTTGGAGATTTTAAGATAAATTGTAAAATAAATAAATAAATAAATTTCATATGTTATGCTTAGGAAAAAAATTAAAATATATGGTATTAAATCCTAAAACATAGGGTAAATTTAGATGGATCAAAAATATTGAAATTTTGGATTAGGTTGAACTAATATTTGAGACCAATTTTTGAACTCACAGGTTTGAATTAACAAACCAACTCCTTAAGCCCAATTATGGAGCCTAATACTAAAGTTAAAATTTACAAGCCCTTGCCCACATTTTTGCTTTCTTTTTTATTTTGGGTTCTCTTTCTTTCTTTGAAAACCAAGAGGTAGAAAAGTCCAAACATAAAAAAAGGGGTATTAAGTTGTGATGTGTGCATTTAGGACTTGTTTGACAAATCTTTTTTTTTACTTAAAAACTACTTTTAATTTTAAGTTAAAAATAAGAGTTTATAAAATAAAACTAAAGCTGTTTGGTAATTTTATTTCTAAAACTCTTTTTTTATCTCTTTTTATTACAAAACTGTTTGGTAAAATAATATATATATAAGCTCTAATTTTAATTAAAATTACAATAAAGGACTACTCATTATTCAATCATTTACAATAACAAGAAAATAGAGAAAAAAAACAAAAATTGAGAATTTTTGTTATTATTGGCTTCAATTCCGATATTTAATATAGCACATAAAATGAATTATTATTGATTTCAATTTTTTTGATTATATGAATAACCATCATAAATCTTGTAATAGACAAATAATCAGTCTATTTTTAATAAGATCAATGTTGAAAAATACATAATTCAAAAAAATATGATCAATATTGAAAAGCAATGCAAAGTCAAATAAAAGTGGAGAAAGAATCAATAAAATATATAAATGATGTACTCCATAAATTAATGGATAAACCATAAAAAAAGGAGAAACATATAATTTAAAAAAAAAAAAAACTATGAAAGAGTTATTAAACGAGAGTAGATAAACAATACATAATTCATTAAAAAAAATTATATATTTCTATTTTCCATCAATCAAGCTGCAATTTGGTTACGAAATTTATTCATATAACTATCATCTGATATTCTTTCATGAGTAGAAATACTAGCCATTTCTTCATCTATACTTCTTTCTTCTTGAATCTCAGGAATATAATCAGAATTACGATCATATCTGTCGAACTCCTCATCTTCACCACAAGTTCGAATGAAATTATGAAGCGTTGTTGCAACAATAATTTTTTCTTGTTCGATCAATTGAAATAGCTTCATATCACGTAAAATATGCCACCTATTCTTCCATACTCCAATGGTTCTTTCAATAACATTTCTTAATGAAGAATGAGCACGGTTGAATATTTCTTGTTTAGCTTATGGCTGACTGCATTAAGTTTTTGTTGTTCTGGAATTTCAGACCTAAGTTGAAACATTTCTAAAAAGAAAACATGAAACCCATCAAAACATAAAACGCACAATATATATTTCAAGACAAGAAAGGAATAAAGTTGAATATTTGGCCAATGCCCAGTAGGAGATTTCAGAAAAATCAGATGATCTTTTTCTGCAGCATTGAGAGTGAAGGGTATCTATCATCAAGTATGAACAATGAAGGCATATATTTCAACATGCATAAACAATGAAGGCTGAACAGTAAAGGGAAAAAACTGCAACTTGAGGCCCAAATATCCAATCGCAAAAAACACAGACAAAAACCCTGAGAAAAAAATCAACTCAACTTAAGGCCCAAGCATGAACATTAATTTTAGGACAGAAACCCAAATAAAACCTCAAACGGGTATGCAGAGAACACACTAAAACCTTAAAACTTTAAGGCAGAACAGCAAAGGAACAAACATTTTCTCATGGACAGTGGTTGTCCAGCACTAGTAGCCACATAGATATTGCAGCTTTTATGCATGCATATAGATGCAAACATGACCAGGATACAGAGGGCATATATGAAAAAAAAACAATGACCATATATGCAAACATGACCATTATTGTTGCAGCTACTTTGGATCCATTAAGTATTGAAGGTCTGTGTTTTTTTTACTTTTTCTTTTTCAATTCCAAGTGCCAGGCAGAGAACAGAAAAGCTTTGCTCTTTTTTCATATAAATCTCAAAGCCAAATTAGGATTAAGAATTAATTATATAGTTGGACCAAACCAAGTAATAAACAATGTGGAATGTTGAGAATATTGTGATGACAGAGGATCATCACTACTAAAATATGTGGATATGCTAATCAAGATTAAAATATTTAGGTTATGAAATCCCGAGAGATATACCTACTGCAGATAGAGTTGGAACAGGACAAGACAAATACATATTTAAAAAAAAATTTGCAAATTCTAAAGAATTGATTGTACTGTTAAGGCTGAGGACCGCAACAAGAGACAGCCGTAGGAAACAGCGTTTGTCTGTCTTTGACAAAATACACAGCGCTACTCAAATCTCGCAGAAGTAGCAATAATTTCATGGATGTGTAGTCATCATTTGATGAGGAAGTTGCAGAACTTCGTGAAGCACAATCAGTTGGCACCAAAAACAAATGATCTTGCTCATGTGATCTGGTGGGCAGTATTGGCTTACTGGAGTTTTTGACAAATTACTCATTCACTACATCATCTCCCCTTCCAAACCCCAATCAAAATCTCAACCTTTCACTGAACTATAAAAAAACCCCAAAACTCCAGAATCCCTAAATCCCTAAATTTCCACAAATTCCACAAAAACCCGAAAAAAAGTGTAATGACTACTGAATGATTCAAACACAATCAATGGTCCAAGCCCAATCAATGAATATGCAGAGTAGGTAATTACAAGATCTAGAGAGAGAGAGAGAGTACCTTGTTCGATTCAAACGAATTCCTTCACTCAGAAACACGATTACATGATCCAGAGAGAAAGAGAGAGGGAGGGATCAGATCCGATGCTTAAGTTCAATAGAGACAAAATTGAAACAATTTCTAGGGCTAGTTGTGAGAGAGAGAGAGAGAGAGAGTTACCTCAGATCGAAGGAGAGGGACGAGTTCTGTGTTCTTCGAGCGAGCGAGCGAGCGAGAGAGATCGAAGGAAAGGGATGAAAGCGTGCGAGCGAGAGAGAGAGAGAGGGGAGGCGAGTGTTAGGGTTTTGAAAGGGGTACGAAGGAAAAGAAAAATTAATTTTACCGTAAAAGTTAGAAATAAGAGAAGTAAAAACTCCTTTTTTTGAGCTTTTGATAATTTTTTTTTTTTTTCTTTGTATAAAGAGAAGCTCTTATTTTTTAATAGTTTATTTTTAAAATTGTTTGATAGATTTTCTTCAATGAGAAGAGAAATTTAAAAAAAAAAAAACTCTACCAAACATGCACTTACACTTAGTTTGGATGGGAAGAAAAGAAGGGAAAATGAATGATTTTAATAGAAAATCATTCCTTTTCCTTCTTTTGGAAGTTTTAAAAGGAGAGAAATGGAAATAAATAAGAAGAATTTTAATAACAAAAATTTTCTTTCAAAAAATGGGAAGAAAATGAGAGAAAATGAGAGAAAAAAAAGTTATCTCACCAATATACCAAATTTATTCTTAAAAAAATGATAGAAAAATTTTTAATTCTAAATAAATCACGTATCATTTTCTTTCCTTCCTAAAACTCCCAAACAGAGTGGAAAGAAAATCTCATTATCTCTTTTCTTTTCTTTTCTTTCCTTTCCTTTCTTTTCTTTTCTTTTCTTTTCTTTTCTTCCCCAAACTCCCAAACAAAGCGTTAATGTAGAAAGTGAGAGTGAAGTGGTTAGTGTGGTGTAAAGAAATAAAAAAATGTTGTATTTGTGTGTCTGGTCAAGAAAGTGAGAAAGAGAGAGAGAGAACCATATTCTTGAAACTTCTTTAAGTGGGTTTTGTGGGTGTGCAATCGAGAGAGAGAAAGAGGAAGAGAGAGAGTGAAAGAGCACTTTCCTTTTTTCATAAAAGTCTAGCCACAAGTTCCATGTTTCATCAAAATCATCATTTAAACTTGAAATAAGCTATTATCATCCATATATACCTTATATCCAACCTTTATGAAGCACATAGTGGTGTGGAAAGTTATTAGATCAAGCTAAAAACTTCAAGAGAGCAATGAGACTGTGAAAGAAAAAGGGGAAGTGAAAAAAGGAGTCTCTTGAGCTAAACACAAGATAAGTTTAATTTATAGTTTTAGTTTTGATTTATCATTGGAATCATGATGAATAACATAACTTAATGAACTGAACCTATGTAAATGTTGGTAATATTATAATAAGAATGAAACTTTTGATTTTTTTGCTTACTAGAAAGTTTAAACTTGTTGTGGTTTTTTACTTATAACTTTTTTTACATAGTAATGAATTGAATGAGATTTTTTTTCTTATAAAACTAGACTTTCAAATCTTAAAAATGAGATATAATTCTAATAGATTCAATGAGAATTGGATTTTTGATGATTTTTCAAAGAGACTTATTTTGCAAAAAAAAATACTTTGTTCTATTCCGTTCTGGCTGTGTAGTTTACTTCAATTTTGAGCTGATTTCTAAACAAAATTAGACAAAACCTTGAACATCAAAGTTATAGTTCTATGTCTTGTTTTAAATGGGCACTTGGATCACCTCAATCCGATATGTACATAAAAAGTTATGTAAATTTTTCTAAAACTACTCATATCGTGTTGGAAATTTCAGGCTATGACATTAATTGACTTGGGTATCCTTGTGTATTTGGATTTGAACCTAGCTAGCTTTATGTCTAATTTTTAAGTAACAATTGGAGTTAATGCAATCTAAGCATTATAGTTCGAGTTATAGCTCTTTTTTTAAGATATATTTGTATTGAAAAATTGTTAGAATTAGGATTGTGTTATTTTGAGAAGAAACCGATTAGTGGTCTATGATTTAATGATTTAATTGATATTCAATATCTTAGATTAAGATATTTGAAACTCATTGAGTGATTGGATCTTATTTAGTTTGGAATTGGAAATGGTTACCCTCCCAAGAGATAAGTGAAAAGATGTTTGTGGTTTGAATGAAAAATGTTTTTCTTTAATTTTCTAAAATGATTTTAAATGGATTTTTATACGTTATTTGTGATCGTGGAGTGTCCCAAAAATGGGTGGTATTTGAATGTTTGTTGTGCCACATTTGGTTATATATAAACTAATTATGATTGGGATTATATTTGAATTTGGTTTGATTTTGATGAATGTCGGCACATTGGTTTTGGAAATGGGTTTTGTGGATTGGTGCATGTGTAGGGTGTAGTGCTAACACTCATGATTAATGATAATAGTCATTCTCTTTCGTGGCACGGCTCGACGGGATAACGTGGTTTGGGGTTATATGACTGACGAGGTTGCCATGCTCAAGAGGTGCCTCAAAAATCATTCTCTTGACTATCTTGGATGCACCCCATGAGAGGCATGAGCCAATGCCAAGGTTGAAGGTATTTGTTGGAGTTAAAAACTCTTGAACTTACCAGTTCCGCCCTTGATCTCGATTGACTTTTTCTGAAAAATGGATTTTTGGTAACCCCAGGGTTTTGGGAAAATTTTAAATGGTTGGATGTATCACTTGATTTCCCGTGCTTATTTTGTATTATAAGAAATTTTGTTATTTATTGATAAATTATTTAAAAATACTATTTGCCATGTTCATACTCACAACTCATTTATGTCTCAATCAATCGATTGCACTCTACTCATTAAATATTATTTATACTCACTCCCTCTTTCTCTTATTTTTACAGAGAAAACTTAAATACCGGATATTTTTTGCCGACTCTTGTGCTAAACTTAGGGAGACCATCTTTGTGGACTTCTTTTGTGTTAATTCTGACATGGTTTTGAGGTATTGGTAGATGGACCTGAGGAGGGCATTTTGTAAACTCTTGGAAATCTTTGTTTCTTTGGAAATACTTTGTTTATTTTAGTTGGAATTGTACATGGAGTTTTATACTCATTTTGGGGGACTCCTTTTTTTATTTCACTTAGATTTTATTAGAAATTTCCTATGTTGATTTTCTTCGGGTTATTTTTAAATCACTTTGGTTTATAGATTTTAATTGGAATATTTTGACTTATGAAATTAGACTTTTAGACTTTGAAAATGACATATGATTCGAATAGATTCAATGAAATTGGATATTTTGTGATTTTTCAAAAAGATTTGTTCTGCAGAAAAAATACTCTGTTCTATTCTATTCTGGCTGCATAGTTTACTTCAATGTTGAGCTGACTTGTAGCTAAAATTAGGCAAAATTCTAAATATTAAATTTGTAGTTCTATGTCTTGCCTTTAAATGAGATCTTGAATCACCTCAATCCATTATGTGCATAGGAAGTTATGCAAAATTTTCCAATACTGCTCATGTTATATTGGAAATTTTAGGCTGTGATATTAATTGACTTAGGTATCCCTATGTGTTTGGATTTGAACCTAGTTATGAACATAAAATTTGAGCTTTATGATTAGTTTTTAAGTGATAATTGGAATTACCATAATCTGAAAATTATAGTTTGAGTTGTATCTCTTTTTCTAAGACATGTTTGCACTGAAAAATTATTGTAAAATAAGATTGTGAAATATTGAGGAGAAACTGATTAGCCTTAGTTTTGGTCTTTGATTTAATAATTTAATTGGTGTTCAATATCTTAGATTAAGGCATTTAGAACTCAAAGAGATATTGGATCTTGTTTGGTTTGGAATTGGGGGTGATTACCCTCCCAAGAGCTAAGTGGAAGGATGTTTGTGGCTTGAATGAGAAATGCTTTTCTTCGATTTTCTAAAATGATTTCTAAATGGATTTTTATATCTTATTCGTGATTGTGGGGTGTTCCAAAAGTAGGATTTAAATTGATTTATGCATCCAATGTTTTTTTTATGTATCTCATACTACATTTGGTTTACATGTAAACTAATTATAATTGAGATTATGTTCGAATTTGGTTTGATTTTGATTATTAGTGGTATATTGGTTTTTGAAATGGGTTTTGGGGATTGGTATATATGTTGGGTATAGTACTAACACCAATCGTTAATGACTATAGTCATTCCCTTCCATGGTGTGACTCGATGGGGCAATGTGGTTGGAGATTATATAACTGACTGAGGAGGTAGCCGCGCTCGAAAGATGCCTCCAAGATCATCCCCTTGACTCTCTTGGATGCACCTCAAGAGAGATTAGAGCCAACGCCAAGGTTAGAGATATTTGTTGGACTTAAAAACTCTTGAAAACCCCTTATCAGTTCTGTCCTTGGTCTCAGTATACTTTTGTCGGAAAAGGGATTTTTGGCAACCACAGGGTTTTGGGAAAATTTGAAATGATTGGATGCATCACTTGATTTCTCGGGCTTATTATGGATTATTAGAAATTTTGTTATTTATTCATGAATTATTAATATTTAAACATGATGAAATAGATTTTTGAAACAAAATCAATGGGCTGCAATCAATATTTTCATCCGATCAAGTAAACGCAAAAGCCCAATCAATTACAATTTTTTAAACGCTTTTTTATAATAATAAATGAAACTCATTAATGTAGAGATTTTAAAGCAAAATATTTGTTATAATATTTTCAATGTGTGTAACGAAACTTACAAAAATCATTCCAACCATATCTTAAGGTTTCCCACTTGCTCCTTTCTTTCTTAATTTACTGCACAATATTAACAATTAAGAAAAAAAATCAATACGTTTAAATTAACTGCAAGTTTGCTGAAAATTGGTAGAATTTTATAGAAAAAGCAACATCAAGCAACTCTGCTTAAAATGTTAATGTTATATTTTTAAAACTAAAATAATAATTTGTTATACTAATTTTTGGTGTAATATTAGTGTAATTTTGTATTTTGTTTTATTTTATTTTTAAGTAAATATTATATTAATTTTTTGTGTTTGATATGTTAAATTTGTTGAAAGATACATGAGAAGGAAAGTAAAGAAATTGAATAAAATCAATAACGATGCATGCAAAGAAGAAATTTGGATAGTATTATTCAATCGTTAGCACGTGAATACGCAAATATCAAAGGAGTCAGACAAAAATTGAGAATGTTGGATGATGAAATTCTTTTATTTCTATTGGATTTTGAGAATTTAAAATTTTTTTATATTTTTATAATTTTTATTTATTCTTTAAATTATAAAAAAAAATTATTTAGGAGTTTTTCCTTCTTTTATTTGGGTAATTTAAAATCCTAATATTTTTACCTTTTAGTAAAGAAAAAAAAAGGTAAAAGATGAAAAACCCTTTTTCTAGGAGATTTGTTGACTTTTGGAGAGAACTTTTGGTTGCTTGGGGGTTGCTATTCACGGAGGAAGGGACACATTTTTATTGAGAGGACTTTTAGGTTATCAGGTATTAGCTTTTTATTCTTCCAACCGCTGGCGGCGGCTGCATTTGTTATAATTTTGTTCTTCCAATATTTTCATTTTAGTTAATTTTTTAGTTGAAAATTAATTAAAATTTTAATTCATAACATTGTGATATGTAAATATATTTATTTCATTTAATAATTATAAGTATTTATTTAATTTCTATATTTAATGGATCATGATTTTCTAAAATTTATTAAATATTTGATCAATATTTAATAAATATAGAATAATCTATAACTAATTAAAATGATAAATTCATATTGTTTATTAATTTTAATAAAGTGAAAATGGTATTCATATCATGGAAATGATATTCATGTCATGGAATTGAATATTTTAGTTTAAATAAATGTGCTATGTGTTTGTTAATTAAAATTTGGTCTCTCTAAATCTTAATGCCGTTGAAATTTTCAATTCTAAAAGTTTCTCTAGGGTTGACTCTCAATTAAAAAAATAATTAACAAATTTCTCTTAATTATCGATAAAATAAAGAGAGATTAGTCGTTGGACGTTTGTCGATGACTATAACCAATTTATTTATGTGTTGTTGAATTATTCTTGAATAAATGATCAATCAATTGAATCAAAGTGGAAACGAACCTTTCAACTAAGTTAATTTATCTCGACTTTTAATCCTTTAATTTTGTCTCATTTTATTTTGTTAATTGTTATTTTGATTTTCTTAGTTATTTATTTCAATTTTGTTAGATTAATTAATTAATTCAAAAACTCCCAATTTTTATTTTTATTTTTCTCAAAAGAGATAAATTACATTCTTTTCTATGGATTCGACTCTACTTATTCTAAATTCATCTTTTATAAAATAAGTATTTTTATTTTTATTAGTTTGAGACCCACCAAATCCACGCACACATATGAGCATACCATTTGTAACAAAATGTCCCCTCTTATAAGAAGTGACAACATAATTCTTTGATTTTATATATTAATTCTAAGATATTTATCAAATGTGAAAAAAGCCATATATACTCCAAATTCATTGTCTTTTGCTCTCACGTGCAGGTGAATAGGACTTCACACCAGTCATTAGGGTTTAAAACCTCATTCTCCCCTCCCTGTAGTTGTGGAAGGTGACACGGCTTTTCCGATGGAAAAACAAAGTGTTATGTAAATGTAATTATAAGCATGTTGTGTTCCTTGTACCTGCCTATCTGGCGTTTGGAGAACCTTCGCGTAATTTACATTTATTTTATTTTAATTTATTTATAATTTTTTTTAATTAAAATAAAAATTTTTATTAAAAGATTTCGTGTTTTACAAATAAATTATTATTCTCTGCAAAGAGATTTAAAAAAAAAAATACCCCAATCTCAATCGCAATGTTTTCTTCTTTCTTTTTTTTTTTTAAGAAAAAAGGGTTTGATCACATTAATTTTACTAGCTGACATAAATTTATTTTCATGTTGATGATCGTGTAGATGCCAAAAAAAAAAGAGTCCCCCGTCAGCTCTCACGGAATGCCCTCTTGTTAGCATGATGCATATTAGTCCATTTTTTACACGGGTTGAGACTAAAAGGTAGGGTGTAACAATCCCACTCTAGAGGTAGGAAAAATGATAGAGAGAGAAAAGGTAGAGAGAGATAGAAAGGAGTAGTAGAGAGAGAGAGTAAGGGGTTGAGAGAGAGATAGAGAGAAAGACCATAGAGAAATAGATAGAGAGGAAAAGAAAATATAAATAGAGAAAAAGAGATTTTTATTATAATTCTATTTACTGTTCATATTATATGTTTTGAGATTATTATTTATATTAATTAATTTTATTTATTTCTATTAATCAGTTTTATTAACAATAATTAATCTATTAATTACTAAATGATAAATTCTTTAAAAATTTTGTAACCACTGGACGTCGGCATGGAAGGGTTAAACGTACCATGTGACTCATACTGCTCCCATCTCATTAAAAGCAGGTTTCCGTCAAAGGAAAATTATTTCCGCTCATGAAATAGAATTTTTCGTACTTATAAAATATTTGAATATAATATTCAAAAATTAAAATATCATTAATTATTACAAATCTTACACTATAATTCAATTTAGCAATAAAATGATGTTTCTAACTGCTGCAAATCTCACATCATATTTCACATAAAAATTAAATCCAAATGCTAAAATAAGTATTTGAAATGTAAAAGTTATTACTTATACAAATATTTAAAATATAAATAATCAAAAACTAAAAAATAAAACTATCCCTTTAGATTTTAACCATTTACAAAATTACATCTTATGTTTTTCGATAAGAAACAGAGAGAATAAGGAAAGAGTAATGTTAATGAATATGTAGAGTCGTGAAAAGGGTAAAATTGTGAACATGTGGGCTACTTGTTTTTGGTTTTGATTGGTGCCCAGATAGGAAGACTCATCAAAACAGACTCATCGAAACTCCTGGCTACCATAAACCGTTGAGCGGGAATTGTGTCGAAGTTAATCTCCAAAAGGCTTTGGTTCCAAAGGTCCTTGAGCCCATTGGCATCCCGTGGTTGGACCATATTCGCTTCTCCTATTGTGGCTGCGGATCCTCCGTGGCAGTTGCTCTGGTTGGATGAAGGGTTAAAAGTTGAAATTCACAATCTTCCTTGGCGGAACAGACCCGACCCAAACACAAAGTCCATCGGTTTCAACCCAACCCAAAGAAGATGGGTTCAGGCCCCAGATGGTTATGGGTAAGAATGAAAAAGGGGCCGCATGAAAAGTCTTTCAATCCTATTAGAAAAGGAGCACCTTTGGGTGCGGATGTAATGGAAGATGATGCAGCGGTGCGATGAATGCATGGTAAATTATTCTTTCACCTCTTAATAAAGCAGTGGAAGTGCTGTTGCTCACGCTACACGCAAGTCCCTCGCCATGAGAAAATCTCATGATGAATATGTAGTTGGAGAATGATACACTATAGTTTTTCATTTTTTACGGTACAATATCATATTAATAAATAAATTCCATCTATAGTAAATAAAAAATTTATTGATAGTAAAAAATTCCAATTTATGATAATATTTATTATAAAATAAGAGTTCGTCATAAGAATTCTTTACTAATAATAGAGTTTTATTTATTATAAATAGGTTATATTTATCAAAGATCAGAGAGTTCACTGTGGATCAAGATTATTTATTAGATTTTATTTATTATAAACGAGTTTTGTTTATTATTATAATACTGTATTGTAAAAAATATGCAACGTTCTATAAAATTTTTTACGTAGTTGTTTCAAATGGTTTTCTCATTGTCTATAAATCTGAACTGTCTCAAATCCTTACACTGCTTTCTTTGTAAATCAACAAGAAGTAATAACAGGTTTTCAAGAGCTGAATAAGTGGCCGCATTGATTGGACCAAAGACCCTTATTATAGCTCAGATCTGACATTAGATCTCCACAAGGTTAAAAAACAAGGCTAGTAAGATTGGCGCCAAAGGTAGTCATGGTAGTGCATCGAAACTTCTCTATACAAACATTTTCTTATTTTTAAAAGATTTCAAAAATATTTCAATACATTAAATTAATTAATATTTACATAAAAATCTTTATATTTTTTATATTTACACATTTTTTTCATATTTACAAATTATTTTTTTATTTAATTATAATTTTATTTTTTATTATTTATCTTTTGATTAATAATTACATATTTGATCATATTAAATTTTTATTATAAAATACGATTATTTTATTATTTTCATAAAATAATTAATATTTATATAAAAATCTTTATATTTTTTATATTTACATATTTGTTTATGTTTTCATTTCTTGTATTTTTATAAATTGTTATTTTTTTATATTATTTCGTATTTATTTTCATATTTTTGTATTCATTTTCGTGCAACCTAGGTAGTGCCTCTTATGCCTAATCAAACTCTACTATTCTCTTGTCCACTACACTAAAGGTAAGTTTGGTTGACGAAGGAGGAGAAGAAGAGAGATATTTATTTTACCTGATGGAAATAAATATATTTCATTTTGTTTTTGTTTGGTAAGGATGGAAGAAATGGAAATGTATGGTACTTTTTTATATTTGATTAGAGTGAAAAATTAAAGTAAATAATATCTAATTTACTATTTTTTCCTAATAAAATATTATTTTTAATATTTATTACTATATGATTTTTTTATTTTTTAATTTAAAATATTTTTCTAAGAATATATTTTTTTCTAAAAACAGTTATTTAATATATTTTTCTTATTTTTTATAAATTGTTGTTATTGTTATTTTATATTAAATAAAATTATAATAGTAAAAAATAATAGATAATTTCATAAATATAAAAAAAGAATAAAGATAAAATCATTCAAAAATTTTATTTCTTTCTATTTCCATTCATTTTAAAACAAAAATAATTTTTTTAAAAAAAATAAATAAGGATTATATCTAATTTTTATTTTTCTTTCGCTTCTATCTCTTTATCAAATAAGTAAAATTTTTTAATCTTTTTATTTTTATTTTTATTGTTTCTCCTCTTTTACTTTTCAATCCAATCAAATCACCCTTGAGAGTTCTTCAACCAAGGTTATCTCTGATACATTTAAACCTCTGACAAAAACCATCAATGTTTCTTCCGCACCCAAAAAAAAAAAAAAAAAAAAAGAAAGGAATTCAGACAGCCGTCCTTCAGCTTCTGAATCAAAAAGTCTTCGTACTATTCCCACTTCTCTAATCACCGCACCTACTCCATCTCCTTCCTATAACCCTCCTTTGCCTTTTGGGTAATGTCTCCGAGGGCCTCCCTACTCTTTGGGGATTGTCATCATTCTTGTTTTATGATTGGCTAATTGTTGTTTCTTTTATAGTTTAAATTAATAAAGGTTATCAAAAGGGTAACAAAGTAAATTTATAGTTTAAATTAATTAAAATTTTTTATTTTACTTTTCATATATATATATATTTTTTTTTATAGAAGGATTCAAACTTGAGATTTTCAGATTGAGAGAAAGAATTATAACCATTAAATTATTCTCTTAAAAACTTACTTTTCATATTATAATATTATAGAAAATTGGATATTTTACTTTTAATATTATCTCCCTAAATATAAAATCAAATTCACGTCAAAATATATACTATCCACAAATACACTTTTTGTTAAAAACATCAACTCACACCTCACTAACCCTTTTGAAATTTATATAAAAGCATCATTTTGCAAAAAATATATATGATACTTTTTTTTGTTATAACAAAAATCAAAACTTATATTATAGGATTAGGAGAGGAAACTGTTTTCATTGGATTGTCCCTTTCTCTACTATGAGACAACTGAAGAGAGAGAAGGGGATGATTAGATGGCCTTGGGGATGAATTAAGAGTGGGAAAAAGCATCAAAAACTATCTTTATACATAGAAGATTGTTGGGCCCTTAAGCAAATTGAAGATTGAATGAGAAATTTGAGTGGAATCAAGAGAAAACCTCACTTGGAAGTTCAAAATCATGGTTGAACATTTGGGAGCTTTTTTAGCTTGCTTCGAGACACGATTTCGACATTGAATGCTCTAAAAATTGTGTAATTTGTTGATCTTTCATGAGCCTTAAAGATTGAAGAAGAAGAAGAAGAAGTGAGGGTTTTGAAGTTGAAGAGAAGGGGGGGAGAGAGAGAGAGAATGAATTCTAATGCTTAGTTTGAGAGTTTAGGAAAGAAAAGAAAAGAAGAGGAAAAAAAGATGAAGTTTTCTTTTCATTTTGTTTGGAAATTTTAAGAAAGAAAGAAAATGACGTGGAATTTATTTAGAATTAAATATTTTTTTATTATCTTTTTAAGAGTAAATTTGATATATTCATTAGACAATTTTTTATTTTCTCTTCTTTTCTTCCCACTTTTGGGAAGAAAAGTTTTTATGTTTAAAATCTTCTCATTTCTCTCAATTTCTTTCCTTCAAAAACTCCCAAATTGAAGAAAATGAGTGATTTTTTATTAAAATTTTTTCTTTTTTTTTTCTTTTCTTTCCATCCAAACCTAGTGTAAAATGAGAGGGCAGAGTGTTCCTTCCGCCCTTCTTTTGGTATCCAAGTGGAATATGGGGTTTTCCATGATTGAGCTTGTGCAGGAATTTTAAGACATATATGGAATTTTACAAAAGAATAAATAGGGTGCTCTCTATCTCTCTCTATCTATACCATCCAGAGTATAAAACGAAGTTCGGGTTTGTTATCATATTGTCACTCCGATAAATGAGGAGAAAACACCGACCCTTTTCTTGATATGTACAATATGAGAGGAAATACTATATATATATATATATATATATATATATATATATATGAGATTATAAAAATTTTAAATCTTAAATTAGAAACTATAAACACTAAATTTTAAATACTAAATCCTATTTAATATTGAGTCATACCCATATTATATATAGTGGGAGTTATAAAAATTTTAAACTCTAAATCCAAAACCTTAAAATCTTATTAATTGTTTTTGTTATTGTTTTTTTTTTTTGGTTCGATGTTATTGTTTACTATATTAGGTTTTCAACTTTTACTCCTTTTTATGAAATATACATTGCTAATATATTATAAATCATTACTTCTATAGGATCAAAGTAATTTAATGTGCTATAATATATGTTTTATAAATTTAAGTAACTAGATTGATTTTAAATTGCAGCAAGACGACTTTATTAAGTATCTATGATTGTAAAAAATTAGTTCTAGGTGTAATTGTAGCCAAAACTATAATTAAGTAGGCCAAATGTGCAAAATCAATATTTCGTTTGATGAATATATATTAAAATTTATGTACTTTGTTTTACGTTTTATAAATTTAAATAGTTTTTATTTTAAATTTGAGTTTATATAATATTATTGATAGAAATTATAAATATAATTTAAGTAGTATATTGTATAATATAAGTGACAATTAGTAATATATTATATAAATTTTAAATTTAATTATTTATTAGCCGAAATAAAAATGATGAAATGTTATAAAAATTTTTGTACTTGGGCTGCATCTTGTGCGGTTAGAGCCCACCGGTAACATTGTATAAAATTGTGGATTGCCGAGATTTATTCTGGGCATCCAACGCTGATAGGCCTAAGGTATCAATATTGATGGATTCTGTAGAATCGTTCAAATGATTAATCGAAATTAGCCAAGGGCCTAAAAAATGGTACCAAGGAATTTTGGGTGTCAATTTTTTGTTTTTTTTTTTTTTTCTAAATTATTTGGAACAACGTACTCAAGGTCCTTTGGCAATCTTTCTTTGCCTTTGCTTGGCCTTTAATCAATAACAGTCGGAAATCCTGGACTATTTTCGATTCTGCAGGAGAAGCGCCTCTTGTCGAGGTCTGGCGACGCATTTGCAGAGCCACGTCAAATGAACATTCAAGCTATTTGAATTGGGGCATTTGGCGTTAGTACACCAGGTGGATCACGTGCGCTCTATTCTCCTAGGAACGCTTCTCTCTCTCTCTCTCCCTTTGAACACTCTTCTGTTGAAAGTGATTTTGCTTCTACTATTTGTCGAAGATTTCAAATAATTCAAAATGAAAAGCTATTTGGAAGATGTTTAGGGGGGGTGTTAAATGTTAGTCTTTTGGAAGAGGAGAATTAGTCTTGCTTCACAGTGATTGTTGATTTTTCTGTTTTGGATATAAGAATCGTGATGAATCTGAGAAATACCTTTTTCTTGAATATGCTCATGTTTCCGATTTGATTGCTCGTAATTTAAGATGATGATTAGTTGCCATAAGATGTTGAATCTTGAGGAAAAATGTTAATCTAACTATGAGAGTGACGGAAATTTGGCGTCTTATTGAAATCCCTAATTAGAGTTCACTCTGCTATTGTGATCCCAATGCAAGCCTTTAATTTTTCCCCTTTGTAAATAGAAAATATACCTATTCAAAAAATAATATAAATTTTCCATTATATAGTTGTGTGTTTGGAGTAATGAAAGTTCAGACTGTTCTCCAACGCCTTATTTGCTTAGTTGCGCAAATTGCTTTTAAATTTACCAGTAGAATGAAATGATTATGTTATTTAATCATTAGAACTTTCGGGTCCAGCTTAAGCGGAGCTATGGTAGTTGTATAGTAATATTTGGAGAATGGTTACATTTTCTATACTGGTTGTGCAAGAAAAATTTTTTCCAATATAAATTCTTAGAAAGCATTCGAAATCAGATTGCCACAAACAACTGAACTAGGTTATGGCTGGCATTGCCCTTGCCTTAATGGTCAACATTCTTAGATAAACTGAAAATATAAGCTGGAGTAAATTGCTGACTTAGTTTTCTTATGTAGGAAATAAAGTTCATTTCCTCTCATTCTCAGTATCACAATCGGGAGTCATTCTGGCTGATCTACAAACTAAGGGAATGCACTTCTTTGGTGTGTCAGAAATGAGTCCATCACCCACAGTGCCTACAATATCAGAAAACGGTACTCATATGTTGTATCTCTTAAATAGGAATGGTGTGAGCTTGTTACACACAGTGGAGCTATCATCTTACTCTTAGGACCCTGAGTACTCAGCAAGACCATAAGGTCATGTTTGGACTACTTTTCCCTCTGAGGTCCTCGACTGCTAAGATGGATCCTACCAGGTAGCCTTTCTTCTTTAAGGGTCCACATTGTGATAGCTGAAGGCTATATGGCATTTCAATGAAAAAAGCACTACTTGCAAAGTACAATCCTTCACATACACATTTGTATGACCGGGGTGGGAAGCAGGGAAGATCAAATATTTGTGTAAAATGACACTTGAGGCGGTATTTGCTTGATCCTCAACTATTTGAGTAAATTAAAGTGCATGTACCAACTGATTTTGCTTGTATTTTTGCCTTATGCAACCTGTCTCTTTCAGATCTTTAGTAGTTTAAGAAGAGGTTTTGATACAAATACATTGTCTCCTTTTTGTCACATAATTTTTTAACCTGACAGTCTGATACCTGTTAACTACTTAATGTAGCATCTGAAATGGTGTGCACGACAAAGGGAAAAGTATGGGACGGAAAATATCAAGTGTGATTTGCGGAGATAGAGAAAAAAATAAAAAATTCTGTCTCTGGCACAAAAAGGCCAAATTTATGTTCCTGCTTTTTGAGAGGACACAGGGAATGAATGGAAAATTTGCATAAACCTTTTTTCCACTTTGCCCTCCTGCATTTTCTAAATTTGGGTCCTGTCCCTTCTGTCTTGTATTATCCCTTTCTGTAACGTACTACAAACCAAATTCTACCTAAAAGATGATTAACCAACCCATTTCAACCTTTGCATATTACTTGCGTATAATGACTAATACAAAAATGCTCAGCCTCATTTAGTTTCCACATCCTTATAATCAGGTCGTCTGCAATTCTGCATTACCTGCATAAGCGGAAGCCCTATGTCAGATTGGTCAACTCATATTTGAGTGTATCTTAAATGGCACTTAGTAGGCCACAGGTTAGAGATTTTAAGATCTTAAGTGATGTAACCATTGGTTGAAATGGATTCTAGTTTGTTGAACTCAGATGCTACCTTATGTGCTTATACTGTTAACTCCTTGTTTTGGATTCTGGTGCTTCTTCTCTGTTTTTATTTAGTTATACACCCTCTTTTCCTTGCAGCATGGAGAAAGGTAACATTGGAGTGCCTTCGGTAACTGGACAACAGGGTGCTTTTTTCACAGTTTTCTCACTTATACTTACAAACTTAGCTTCATGGAAGTTCCATCAGGCATAAAGGTCAGTTGTTTTTAATTATGTTCTCTACATTGTATTTATCTGAATTTCTGCAATGCCAACATGGCATAAATCATAAATACTCCTGTGACTTGGTTGGAGTCTTGATATTTCAAATAATTTGGATATACTCACTCCAAGAGTTACAGACTCATTGGCAACTCATGCACCAAAAGAAAGTATCACTACTGTTGCACAAATGTAGAATTTGGTGTATATGATGCTTTCTTTAGGTCTGGTGACCAAACTGATGTGACTATGTCGAGAAATTGATCATAATATCTTTACTTTAATTCCTGAAGAACATTTGGAATGCTATTGCAACATCATGAATACTTTTTGGTATTGATGTTGCAGATTATCTCGGTCACTCATCCTAAGAGTGGCAGTCTTCTGGATTGCCTCAAGTATAACTTGTATGTGGAATATGTCATTCAAGAATCCTCTTTATTCTCCAGGAATTCCAATCAGGTGATCATAGAACTGGCTTATCATTCTCTTTATTATTATTTTTTGTAGACCTTGCTGCTTGATTTCCAATAATTTACTTTATCTTTCAAAGTTGGGGAAGTAAATTTGGGACTACTAGAGTTTATGGAGCAATTAGTTAGAGCATTGAACATGGGCTATAGATGCTAAGGTGTCTGTTTATACTAGCTATCGAAGTATTATTGGCTTTTTTTTTTTTTCCCTTCCCCATTTCCTTGTTTTGTTTTTGAGTATCCAAATAGGTAGAAAGAAAGCATATTTTGTGGCCATTATTTATAATGTCATGAGGAAAGTAGGGACTGGGAGATGTAACCTCTGTTTGATTACACATAGACATGCATGCATACACATGTCAAGGGTGCTTGGCTGTTAGCTAGATTGGAGAAATGGATGCGCATAACATTTTCAGCAGCTTCCATGCTCAATTGCCATTCTTGTGGCAGGATTATTAGTTTCTTTTTGACTGCAACTCCTGTACCAATTAATGTCTCCCTTTTGGTTTGTTAAGATGTATATTATCATCACTGTACAGCTTCAGGAAATGCTTCACCAGGAGCAGTCAGTACTCTGTGAGTTGCATGCTTTTGGTAGAATTGTGTGTGAGGGTCATATTCTTGTCTTCTGGTGAAACCATGTCAGGTAATCATCTCATTATCTGTAGATTTAACTAGAATTCACAGCTGAAATACAGATCATTAAATGGGTGCACATCGTGGTATTATTTTGACAAAATATCGAACATAATATTGTTGGTTTTTGAGGGTTTCCAATCAAAACTTAATTTAGGTTGATAAACTTAGGTATGTATCTTTGCAGGTTTGAGCTGTTCAATACTTCTCCTGAGCAAATGTAAGATGCTTTGCTTTGCCTCAAGGTTGTTCCCAGCACTATCCCTTTAATTCCAACATCTTTCCTTTTTTTTTTTTTTTTTTTTTGTTTATAATACAAAGTTTACCAAAGCTCCAGCTCTTGAATATCTTATGGTATTTCCCCTAGACCTGGCCTTTGGCATAGTTGATACATTTGGTTAATTTGCTATTGGATACAGACTCGACTCCAGAACATCCTCATGTCGACTCCATTCCCTAATAGTGTAATGGTGGAAGTTGTCAGTCTTGCTCCATGCACCAGAGGTTAAAATACTGCAAGAAAATGCCTTGTATTAGAGGCCCTCATGTGGGGCTGGTGGTGGATACTTGTTATAGGAAGCTTTTTGGCCTGCTTTTGGATATATCAGTTTTCCTCTCAAGTTTTTTAGTATTTTCTACTTCATGAGCTTTTCTTATGTTTGTTCAATTTAGATTTACCGTGTAGCAACCACTTTTTGCATGTTCTGGAGAGGGGAAAAAAAGGAACTTTTTTCAGATTTAACAGTCTTCCTCTCAAGCTGAAAATCTCACTTGCTTTGAGCTAGTTTCCATTTTCAAAAGTAAGTGATGTTCTATTCATACTAGAATGTCTGTAAACTAAGTTGAAAAACCAAGAGATATCATTTGGACCTTATTTTTAAGCCCAGTCATGTTACAGTCTTCTTTTGTTCTTGTTTTTGTCATTTTTTTTTTAATGCATCTCTGCTGTGGCCTGAGCAATATAGCTGCTAAAATTCTCATATCACAAATCTTGCAGATGGTCATGATTAAAGGAAAGAGCAGATGACTAAATAAAAGGATTCTAGCATGAAGGCTGTGAAGACAGCATTTTTTTGCCATTGTAGTGAATGCTGATGTTGAAATTTTGGCTGGTGTTTCAGGTCCCTTCCTTTGCTGAAAGATCGGTGAGCCATTATAATGTTGTGCCCCATTATGTCTGGTTCCCAGTATTGTTTTACAAATACACTTGTCCACTCGCACAAAAAAAAACACACACCAAGTATGTTGTTATCTGTTTTGGTAGACACTTGTTTGATGAAGATATAGTGCATGGAAAATTTCTGGCATTCATTTGTAGGAATCAGATATTTTATTGCAAATGAAAGGGTCTCAAGGATACACTTGGAAGACTGAGTAGAAATCTTCATGGTTACTAAGAACTTTTCTTAAAGTAGTGATATTCCATTCATGATGTTATTCCTAGTAGCTTAATCTGGAGACTTACCTTTTGAGCCACTCCTGCACCTCTTTGCTTTGGTTGATATCATAGTGAATATGATGTTTGTGAACTGGTAGATCAAAAAGTGAAATAAGGCCATAGTGATGGACCATCGGTTAGTCTTTAACACTATGTTTGGACGGAGAGAAACTGAGAGAAGAGAAGTGATTTTAAGAGGAAATCACTCCATTTCCTTCACATGGGAGTTTTATAAGGAGATAAAGGAGAAGAAATGGGAGGATTTTTAACATAAAAAATTTTCTTCCTAAAAGTGGGAAGAAAATGAGAGAAAGGGAGAGGAAAAAAAAAAGTTGTCTTGTGAATATACCAAATTTACCCTTAAAAAGATAATAAAAAATATTTAATTCCAAATAGATCCCATATCATTTTCTTTGATTCCTAAAACTCCCAAACAAAATGGAAAGAAAACTTCATCATCTCTTTTCTTTTCTTTTCTTTTCTTTTCTTTCCTGAACTCCCAAACTAAGCGTAAATGTATTGCCTTTAAGTGGTTAAGAAAGCATTTGTTTAGACCAATAAAAATGCACTGCCTAGATATCCAGTTCTGACTTTGATTTCATGGCAAATCTATAGTGTTGATAGCCTTCATATTCAAGACGGTAACAAAAAAAAAATAAAGAGAATGGAATAAAATAAAATTGATAATGCGGATTTGTCTCTTATTTATTTATTTATTTTTAGCATTTTAGTTGAGCACTGCCTCTTCAGCAGTGAATACCCTTCACTTCTAGTTTATCCCCAAATTGCCAGATCACAGATCTTAATGATTGGCAAGTTGTGTGCTCCATTAATTATGAAGTCTGGTCAACTTGTCATAGATAGACAGATACCATTTAAATAAGCTTTTCTACTCTACTCTACTCCCTATATGTGAACTGTGAAATATGGATAAAGCCATAGTTTTGTATCCATCTCCAACTATGGGTCATGTGATCACCATGGTTGAGCTGGGTAAACTCATACTCACGCTACCCATCCTATTCTACCCTGTCCTCATCTGCAACCCTCCTTACTACTCTGCTGCAGCTTCCGCCTCCATATCCTCCCATATTGCCACTGTCCCCTCCTCCACGTCTCTCAACTCATCATTTCACCACCTCCCAATCCCTTCTCTCTCTCTTCCACCAACTTCCTATCCCTCCTTTGAAGCCCTCACTTACGCAATTATCATTCACAGCAATCTATATATCCACCAAACCATCCATTGTGTCTCTGATCATTGACATGTTCTGTGCTCCTGCTCGCTCCATTGCACCTGATCTTGGCTTCCCAGACTATTGCTACTTCACTTTCAGTGCTTTTTGTCTCACTTTTTACTTCCACTTCCCAGCCACTCATGCAAACACAAACAAGAGCTTCAAATATTTAAATCTGCTTCTTGAGTATACTTGATTTGGAAATAGTTTGCCTAGAATAGATGAGGTTATTGTTAACTCCTTTGACATGCTAGAATTGAGGCTTTGAAAGCCATGTCGGACAGTTCGTGTGTGCTGGATGGTCCAGCTCTGCCCATTTTCTGGGTGTCAGATCCTTGATTGGGTCAAGGGATCCAAGCTCCAGTGGTGCACGGTATCTGAGTTGACTCAACTTGCAGCCTTGTCAGAGTGTCATATTTTTGTGTTTTTGAAGTTTAGGTTTGTTTTCCAAGGAGCAGTAGAAGGAGATTGCAATTGGGTTGGAAAAAAGTGGATACCAGATTTTGTAGGTGATTCGGATCCTGCCTTCTGATGAAAAGGATAAAGGAAGCTCCTTGGGTCAACCCGACCTCCATCTGCATACACTATTGCCGGATGGGTTCTTGGATTGGGTCAAGGAGAGAGGCCTGGTGGTGAACTTCTCAAGTGGCAATGTTGAATCACAATGATGTGGGACAAATTTTCAATAATTATTGAATTATACGAAATTGGCTCAAGAAAAGGAAAAGAGAGACGTTAGTTTCTAATTTTTATAATTTCTTAATTTTTAAAGTTTATTAATTTCTTTAGTTTCTAGTTTCCTAATTTTACTAGTTTCTTAATTTTTTTTGTTTCTTAATTTTTATAATTTCCTAATTTTTTGGATTTATATTCTCTATAAATACTTGTATTTCATTATTTTGGCATATTTCAATAATAATATTTTCTTTGAAAGTAATATTTCTCTTTTAAAAGTTCTAGGGTCTTCTCTTTTACAAACCCTATTGTCTTTCTTCTATATCTCCAACGTTAGGTGGTATCAGAGCCAAAACTTTCACTTGTGATGGCCAACCAAGCCGATGAAGGTAGTACTCTTTTTGACATGTTGAGGGAATTGCGAACCGTGACGATTGCAATTCAAACTCTATCTGTTTGAATAGAGCAGAGGAAAACAAAATTACAGGCGTTGCAAGCAAATCAGGGCAATCTAGGAGGTGAGGTGGCGCCAGAAGAATCGTTCAGGGACCTCACTTCAATCTTATATTACCACAGCAATCTCGTAGGGTGCAGACCAACGAGATGATTCTTTAGATGAGGAGGTTGTTGAGTTTTTAGATCGTAACTCTAACTTTAGGATAACCCGTCGATATTGACAAGAAGAGTTTCGGTTGAAAGTGGACATCCTTTTCTTCAATGGAAATTTAAATATTGAAGATTTTCTGTATTGGGTAGCGAAAATTGAGAGATTTTTCGATTTTGTAGAGATTCTAGAGGAAAAACAAGTAAAGTTAGTGACGTATCGATTAAAAGGTGGAGTTTCATCATGGTGGGAACAGAGTCTGGTCTAACAAAAGCGTTTGGGAAAGCAGCCAATAAGGTTTTGGCCAAATATGAAGAAAATGTTGATGGTCAGATTTCTTCCTTCAGATTAGGATCAATTTTTGTTCGATCAATACCAGACGGTGGTGTAGGGGCAAAAATCTGTGGTTGAATATACTGTACATTTCTTGCGACTATCGGCACAAAATAATTTAATGGAGATTGAAGGTCAACAGGTAGCAAGATATATTCATGGATTGAAACTTGCAATCCGTGATAAAATTGGCTGTCAGATCATTCTAACCCTCAGCGAAGCCTAGATGGGGTTTAGAGAATATTATGGAAACGAAGGTACCCGTAAACCTCTAGGTGAGGCATCTAGGATAAGCCCGAAAGTCAATACATGGTTTAGTTCTGAATCTGTGAAGAAAGATATGGTAGGGAAGGACATATGAAAGAACTTGCCAATAACAACCCTTACTCGAAGCCAGCGGGAGATAAGTGTTACGGGTGTGGGCAAGTTGGGCATAAGTTTAACAATTGCCCTCAACGCTGTCAAATTCATCTGGCTGACTATAGAAGGGAGGATGATTAGAGGTCTGCTGATGAGGAAGAAGGGATCTGTGAGCCAGATGGAGAAGACGAAGATGTGCATACCCTAGTGGGTAGAAAGGTGCTGCTGATCCATAAGCAAGAAGATACAAAATAGAATGAGCTCTTTCAAAACAGTAAGGGTGATTTTGTTCAATATTTAGATTCAAACTCATTGCGTGGTATGGATTGACTCACCAAAACCATTGCAGTTTGCAAATTCCGTTATTTCATTAGAGGCTGAGACACAGAAGAAAATGGTGGTGCTTGACACAAGTTGGACAGAAACAAGTTTTTTGAAAAATCTGGAAGATTTGTCATATGAAGTTTTGGTGTTATTATCTTATAACTACTTTACATTCACCCCCTTGCTACCAAGTGTTACATGTGGTACAGTGGAAGTCCGCAATATCGTAAAACCAATTCACAACATAGTTAGAAAGAAGGTGGATAATTCTTATTCAGAAGCTGAATGTTTCAAAATTGATCCAACAAATAGTAAAGTTTACGGTCACTCTAATTCAGACAAGCACGTGGGTGGGGTAAAAGAATTTGAGATTGATTATGATTACTTGGTTATAGGAATTCGAGCAGTTATTTAGATATTTGTGGTATTCAACGTATGTTTTTGGATAAGAAAATCAAATTAGTGAGTTGAGAATTTGGTTACAAGACATTGGAGGTATCACTCAATGACGAGTTCTTTTCAGGTAGAGAAGTCAATTACAAAGTGAAATATTACTTAATACAAACCCTATTTTGGCATACTTCTATCACTCAATGACGAGTTCTTTTCAGGTAGAGAAGTCAATTACAAAGTGAAATATTACTTAATACAAACCCTATTTTGGCATACTTCTATCACTCGAGGACGAGTTCTTTTCAGGGAGTTGATGGATTCCGAGGAAGGGAAGTCAATTACAAAGTGAGTCATGACTAAGAAAGAGGAAAGCTGGCTATGGGTGAGAGTGGATCATCTCGTGTTGCATTGGATAAATTGGTAAAGTCCTGGACAAGTAATCAGTTGTCATAACAAATGGAGCAAAAGATTAATAAGAGAACTTGTTGTAAACTCCATCAAAAAGGGCAATTACTTGGTCTATAGTGAAAGACATTAAAGGAAAATTTACTAATGTTTGAAAAGTCGTTAATGGCAGTAGGCAAGAGAGATTGATTGATACTTTTTTTCTGAACCTTTGTAGCAGTCTGAGAGAACTAATAAGCAAAAGAAAAAGGTTTTGATCTTGCTTTCTTTGCCAACTTGTATACTACTGATATTCAACCTATAGCTATAATTTACGTCTCTCATCTAAAATGGTGAATGAACCAAGCACCGACTTCCTTTTATTGGTCGGGAGTATAAAATCACAATGAGAAATGCCCTTCATATAGTTTGTATACCCGGCAATAATAATGTGTGCGGAACCCACGTTCCTTCCGTTGATAAGGAAAGTATTGTGGGTCAATCCGACCCAGATCTACAGTTGCTGATGGACAGGTTCTTGGGTCAGGTCAAAGGAGAGAGGCCAGCGGAATTGGGCGCCTCAAGTACCTGTGTTGAATCATGAATCAATGGGTGGATTCGTCACTCAAATCTGGGTGGAATTTGGTGCTTGAAGCTGTGTCCGCGGACATGCCTATCGTGGAATGGCCACTTTACATGAGCAGAATGGGGTGGTGTTGGTGGAGGAGAATGAAGTTGGCTTTGCCAGTGAAGGAGAAGACGGGTTTGTGAGTGCTAAAGAATTGGAACAACCAAACAGAGAGCTGATGGATTTGCGTTCAGAGCAAGGTAAAGTCAACTAGGAGGCAAGCCATGGTGAAAAAAGAGGAAGCCAAGATGGCTATAAGTGACGAGAGCAGCTCATGCTGCGTTGCGTTGGATGAAACGATCTCGTCCTGAGCTACTGGTTATTACATGGGAAATGTAGTCTTCCCTTAGTCTAATGAAAATTACTTTGTTTTCCATCACTCCAAAATGACTTGAACTACATAAAACAGTTTTTTATGCGTCTCCAGTTTTTGTGCCATCAATCTCATCTAAGGCTATCACAATCTCCTCAATCTCATATATCTTATAAAACAATACATGTAAAAAGCCTTAAATTACATAAAAACAACATTGGAAATAAAGCAAAAGTCTTAAATTACATATAAAAGACATTGGAAATAAAGCAAACAACATCCAAAGTATTTGTCAGCTCCCTTATAGCGGTCCAGGATTTGTGTTCCATGTCAAGTAAGAGGGATCTTGGAGGCGACTTGGCTTCTTAAGATATATATAAGTGAAACATGCGGCCAAGAAGAAGCATATCGCACCGACTGTGATGTAGGCAACACCGAGGAAATCATTCTTGCCGCCTATCCAATTTGCAGTAGACAGAACAATGCTCTTCTTCCCATTAAAACTGTAAACGTTGTAAGTATTATTCAGACTAACTTCAATTACATCGTTGGCCTGGAGATCAACTTCTATCCTCCCATACAGTTTCCTGAATGTAGGCATAGCCGCGGTCCTCATCCAAACCATGAGGTCCTCCTGCCCACTCAGAGGAATGGATGATTTGAGGGTAGCACCACCAATAAGACTTCCATTCTGGAAGTTTTTGGGATAAACATCTTTGCCGAATTTGTGTTCTCTATCACTCTTCCATGAAATGTCCGTCTTGTTCACTGTCAACGACACATTGTTATTGCGGGTGAAGCTGTAAGTGTCATTAAATAAGCTCCAAGCTATGAGACCACAAGGCACAATAGACGCCCCATTTTCTTCATTTTCGGGTTTACAACTACTTGTATCGTTCTCACTACCGGGAGACCTCAGCTGCTGATCGCTTATGCTCTTCACGTACCTGCGATGGTTCTGGTAGTAGTTGTCGAGTTGATAGTAAACATAGATAGGTGGCTTCATGTGTTTTGGCACTGTTAGACTTCTGGTGCAAGTTTTGTCTGACTGAGAATTTTGTATGAATTGGATCTTAGCGTCCTTGGTGGTTCTATTCTCCGCCGGTATGCATTCCGTCTCATACCTATCACTGATTTCGACCACATCATTGGATGCAGACAATGAAGCGATTCCAAGGGGAATGAAAATGATTCCGATGACTGTGAACACTGTTATGACCAATTTTGGCGTGACGATTGGCTGGCAAGCTGAAAGTTCTTGCTGACTAAACTGGGAATACTTGGGCCGGTTAGAATTTCTATCGGCTGATCCAGCCGCTGCAGAACTCGGCCCAGCCATCAAACTTACAGCTTCTTTGGTTGCTTTGATTTAAAATCGGAGTGAAAGAGAAGATCAAATATGTGCGGATGAGAGAGAATGCTTTGTGTGTGTTGATAATTCTGAGGAAAATAAGGAATGGATTTATAAGAGAATGAGGGGTTTGTGTGGTTCCTCTCCGCGTCCTGTCTCTCTCTTCTTCATCGTGTTTGACCATTCCAAGGGATTTGAAAGAAGGACCTCTAGAAGGGAGGAGAAAATTAATAGTCTGATTGGAGAAAACAAAGGTTTTTTCCCTCTCTGGTAGGCGGCCGTCCGCACCCCGGAAAGGACCAAATGACCAACGACTCGTTCAACAACTCGACTCAAATCATAAAATAACCCGAGTTTTAATTTAAGGGCATAACTCGTCTGCACAATAGTCTATGCGTCTCCCCCAAATACAACTCATCTTTTGTCTCTCTTCCTCTTCATTACAAAGAAAAAAAATTAAAATAAAAAAAAAAGAAAGAAAGGCGATTTAATATTGGGTCACTTGTTCTCCACAAGAAATTAAGAGGTTTCGAATTATATTTATTTGTTCGTCTTTATTTGCAACTTGTAATCGAAGCAAAACAAAAATCAAACCAACTCTTGATTTTTTTTTGTTTTTATTTTTTTTTTCTAGTCAACAGAACTTTCCGGGGTTATAGATGCAATTTTTGACGTAAAAAACTAAATTTAGTAGAACCTTCCTTAGGTCTTGTCAAACATCGAGAGAGAGAGAGAGAGAGAGAGAGAGAGAGAGAGAGAGGATTACCGAAGATATTGGGAACCAATGAGTGGTCAAATGTATCAACACATTGGGAACGAAAAATATTTTATTTTAATTACAAGATATAGCCTATTGGATCAGTCATTGTCAGCAGCAGAGCAGGAAGAAAATTTAGCCCATTAATTACTTTAAGCCCAACAAAGATCCAAGTCCCATTTGGAGCTGAATTGCATATTGTGGTTTCAGCTTCAGCTATCACAGGATTTGATCGACCATAGCTCGAGTCCATTTGCTGGGTAATTATCGTGTTGATGTTTCGAAGAGTTTGTGTAATTTTTTTTTTCTTCGTCCATCAATATTCGATAATCAATTTTATTACTCCCAGCTAATCTATTTCGAGTCAACTTTTAAATCCATCAGGGGACAAGTTGCTCGACTTTTATTTTTTTCAATTCAAAAATCAAACTCGAGAATTTAGTTTAAAAAATTTAGTATTTTTATCATTAAATATACCACATAATTCAGAGAATTTGTGAAATTGACATATCTTAAATAGTACTTTTCAAATTTTTGTACTATTATAACCAACGTGTTTTATAATCTTATTTATAATATGGTTTATTTATTTGTTTTGTATTATTTTGATTAAGGATGCAGTAAGCCCATTTTTAATATATTTCTATAAGGTATCATACTATATTATATTTAACAAAAACATAATGCTGCAATTTAACATTTTCATCGGACAGGTAAAAAAAAATTTTGCACCCCAAATAAAAATTCAACTCTTTGTAGTAAGATATTCAACATCATTTTAGTGTAAAACTGAAAAGACTAATAATGTATAATTTGTTGATTGTGAAATATAAAAATTTTTATTTGACAAATTGTGTTGAATTTAAAAATAGTTGTTAAAATTAAATATAATTTAGTATAAACAAGTGAAACAGAAGGTAGTGACGTTGGGATTTGTAAATACAAAAATTGTAAAAATTCCACCCCAAAGATTTTTTTTTTTTTTTTTTTTTTTTTTTTTTTTTAAAAAACCCACATTTCTCATTGAATGAAACAACAAAGTCTCCAAAGCTAGGTATTCTAATGACAAAGTGTTTATAACCCTAAGACAAAAGAGATTTAAAAGGGAAAAGAAAAAACAAATAATAATAATAATAAACCTAAGGCAATAAACAAAAGAAACGATGGGACATTCATATCAGTTGATATGGCCATTTAGGGGTATTTTGGATTTTTTGGGATAATTTAATTTAATCCAAATTAATTTGAATTTGAATAATAACTACTATTATCTCACTTTCCATGATCTTTCCAAAAGTGACCCACGTATTATTATTTTTTTTGGGGGCTTTAACCACTCATTAACTTGGTTCTGTGTTTTTCTACGAGACGTGAGAAAAATGTGTTCCTTGTTAGTGAAAACACCTGAGAGAACTTGACATTTGAGGTTAAGAGAGACAACCTAAAAAGAGATCAATTAAGAAATATTGAGAGAACGATAAATTTTCGTATAGGAAAATTTTTTCCGTCATTGGATTCACCGGACTTAGGGTTGAGGTGTCGTGGATTCATGGTGGTAGTTCGATTAACCTCGTAATTACCATCTCGATTGCTTTTTCGTTCAAGAGATTTACAGTTCGTCGTTCGATGGATTTTTAGAAACCCTACACGTCAAGATATTTACCCAAATTTTGATCTATTTAGTTTCTGAAAATTATCTTGCTTCCGTTATGCATGAAATATAAAATCCAACATTGGTATCAAAACGTAGTTGGATTTATGAAAAATTTTCATAATTTTTAGGTTTGAAAAATATATGGTATAAAAATTTAGGGTTCGAATCATAAATGAGTTTCGTGAATCCAATTATATCATGATATTACCCATCATTCGGCCATTATTGGTGCTCGAAACTTTATACCACAGATCTAACACATTAGGGGATGAATTGATCTATGAAATTAGTTTAAATGTGTTCTACGTGTGTTGATTTATATTTTGCATATATTAATTATAAATTTTGGATGCCAAAAAATGAGTTTCAAAAATGGCCGCAAAGGGCTGAGAGTTTAGAAATTCAATTTGCCATGATTAGAATGTAAATCTTCCAATAAATCGTGTCAAGCATATTTTTGGAAGTTGAATTAAATTTTCCGATCGAAATCCACATCAAAAACAGACCGGAAATGAGTTTTCTGGCAACCGGGTCATGGCGACCCAGTTGCAAACCCATCGGGGAAAGAAGGAAAGCCTAGACCCAACGGGCGCATGTTTACACGTGCAAGCAAGCGGACCAAGTGGCATGCGCGTGAAGGCCACACACCATACATTTAAAAGGAAAAAAAATTACAAAATAAATCTAAAAATTGCTTTAGCCTGGGCACTCCATGCGGACATGAGCAACTACAACCACTAAGCCACAGCTTGAGGAGTTCATGAGTGATCACATATTATATATGTATATTCTTAAAATTTATGACATTAATTATTTTTCATGCATCAAGAAAAAGGTTGCGCGCATGCAGGCGCGTGACCGATGTGTTGCATGTTTGACGTGTGTCAGAGTGCAAGTGGCACGTGTAGGCGCCTGGTAACACGCCGCCGGTGTGTGGGGACACGTGGGACCTCTAGCGGCGCGTCAAGCTTTGCTGGAATGAATTTGTTTTCACTTTTTATGGGTCTTATGCCATTAAATGTGACTTTTGTGGGTTTTTTGTATACCGAATCCAAATCCGAATGATAAGATGCGATCTCGGGTTGTAGTGTATGGTGTCTGTTGACTTATACACTCATTTTGGGGTTTATACTCGAATCATTTTGGATTTGTTGATTCGAAGGGTGCACAAAATTGTGAGAATAAAGCATCACAAGTCACTATTATCTTCTAGACTGTTTCAAAAATTGTCGTATTGAATCTTTGCACGGAGGATAAACTGAATGATGATAACTACGAGATTTTACACCGGTATATTCAGTTTATTCTCGAGGTGTAAGATCTATATGAGATTCTGAGATATGAAATAGTAGATTTCGGGGAGGGTACCACACCTCAGGTAGACGGGATTAGGAGACGTTACATGCATGGAAGTGGAAGGATGGTCAACTTAGGACAATCCTCCTGAGAAACATACACGACGATGTGATCCCGGTTCATGAGTAATATGGGTGTTCATTATTCGGCTGAATCCATTCACCCGCCCGATATAAATTAAATTTGAGTTATTTGGTTCGAGTTAATAAAAATCAGATCAGGTGAATGGTTTCACTCGATTAAAAATTTAGGTGAATGGTTCGGGTATAAAAATAAAGATTTATTCGGGGTTCATGCGAAATCCAAGTAACATATCCTCACATAACATGCTATATCCAATCCGATTAAAATCCAAATCATTTAAACCGAATAATTAGAGAAAATTTTCATATTATTTTGATTATTCGGGTGAGTGAAACCCGAATTGTTTAACCCGAATTTAATTCCAGTAAATTGGTTCGGATTTCATTTTATTCGGTTTGGTTTTCGATTGGATTTTTTAAAATTCAAAACCCAAATAACTTGAACCGAATAACCCAAAAAATCGAGAATCTGTCCGAATAAACACCCCTAATGAGTAATATCCTATGGCTTTGTTGGTTTGGCTCGCCCTAAAAAGAGCATTGTGATGCTCTTACAGCTCTTGAGATGAAGATGTCGACTTATAAGTTTAATAACTTATGAGAAAAGGATCGATCATATAATGATGTAGCATTTGACATAAATGTCGAGTATGATGGTCGAGTTGGGGAATACAAACGAGCTTATTTCGAATGTGTTTTTTCAAATACTGGGTGTGATCCAGTCTTTACTTGATTCATGAGAGACCATGAAAACTTATTTCACATACGACGAGAGTATTCATATTTTCGCCAATGTGAATAGGCACTGTGAGCTCGAATAGGAGCGTCTGGAGGCGAAAAGACCATACTCGGGGTCATACTTATACAGTAAAGTCGAGCAAGAATTCCCGTGGCATCAAACACGAATAGCGTAAGTATGAGTAAAAGACTCAAGGTTCTGGTAAGAAGAAACCATATGAGAAATCTGACAACTAAGTATTAAAGTATAGGAAGAAGGAGCTGGATAAGGCCAAGGTGAGATGCTACATCTGTAGTAGAGTTTATCATTTCGTTTGTAAGTGTGACAAGTGAAAACTATTTTTTTCTTCTTTACGTGGTTTGAGATGTTCACTGATTTCTCTCCTTCATGGATTGTAAACCCAGGAGCCACCGTTCATGTAGCTCGAGACAGGAGCGCGTATATAGAGTTCCACCAAGCAAGTCCTCAAGTAGGAGGATTTACGTGGGGAGCGGAGCATTTGTCGACATCAGAGGGAATGACACTTGCAAGTTAGAGTTGCAAAGTTGTTAGACTCTATACGTTCTTTATGCTCAGGATGTTCGACAGAATTTGATCTCAGCTTAGGATATGCTTTGCTATTTGGAAACTTTATAGTTTCTATTTATTACTACAATTCTATGATTGGTTCTGGTTTAGTTCATGAGGGACTATATGCACTGGATGTGATTCCTTTTAAAGGTGTTTCTTGTTATCCTCCTAGGGTAAGAGAGAATGAACCGATTAGTAGTGAATGGTCTGTAAGCCCTGCTAACCAGTTTTGCTTAGATGGCAAAACTATAAGGAAACCATTAAACAATGTAATGAGAGATGAGATTCCATTATAGTCGGTTCACTCCAACATCTGTGGCCTTATGAACGTGAGAATCCGAAATGGGGTTGTGTACTCTGTTACATTTATAGACAATTACACGCATTTCGGTTATATCTATCTGATTTCGTATAAGTCTGAGGCATTGAAATGTTTTAGGAGCTTTATCAGTGAAGTTGAAAATCAATTAGACTTGAGAGTGGAGACTCTTAGAACCGATCGAGGGTACGAGTATTTGTCTGAAAAGCTCTGTTTTAAGAAGAGTATTATGAGATAGCTGACTATTCCTGCTACTTCTCAGCAGAATGGAGTAGCCGAGAGATGGAATAGGGTTTTGTTAGAGATAGTGAGGTCGATGATGACGCAGGTCAAATTGTCCATTTCCCATTTGGGAGATGCATTATTGACTGCTGCTTATGTCCTTAACCGTGTTCTATCAAGATCTGCAGTCAGTACCCCATATGAGTTTTGGATAGGGAGCAGCCTGACTTTAGCTACTTGAGATCATGGGGTTGTATCACATATGTTCACGATTTCTCACATTCACATGACAAGTTAGGCCCACGAGAAAATGAATATATTTTTATAAAATACTCAGAACACTCCAGGGGGAATGTGTTCTAGGTGAGTATATGGATAACACTGTCACTGAGATTGAGTTTCATAATACTGTGTTTCTTAAAAATGATTTCCCTATGAGAGGTGAAATCGATTGGAACTTTACCTTCTATGAGATGGATGAACCTAGTGGTTTAACTGAGCCCAGCGGTAGGACCTAAGAACTAATTACGGATCTTGGTCTTAGTGGGAACAATCCATCTAGAGGTGAAAAGGTTTCCCCTCCTCGTAAGATTAGTCGATGACACGTACCTAACCATCGCTTCCCGATTGAGGGAGAGGCTCTCATTGTAACTCTTAAGAATGATGAGAAACCTTAAACGGTCCTAGAGGGTCTTGAAGGTTCTGTGAAAGACCATTGGTTAAAGGCCATAGATGAGAGAAGGAGTTGATAAGAATTAACGAGATTTGGGAATTAGTTGATTTGCCTGAGGGTAGTAAGGCCGTTGGGAACAAGTGAGTTCTCAAGATCAAGAGAAAGGCTGACGGATCAGTGGAGAGATATAAGGCTCGTATGGTAGCCAAGAGTTTATTCTAGTAAGTTATGAGGATAAGATCTGTCGACTTCAGAAGTCGACATATGACCTTAAGCAGTCATCCAAGTAGTGATACTTGAGATTTCACGAAGAGGTGATATCTTATGATTTTGTGATGATCAAGCAGGATCATTGCATTTATGTGTTACGTTCTATGAACTCCTTTGTGATCTTGTTCTTATGTGTAGATAACATTCTATTGATTGGAAACAACAGAGAGTATCTGATGACCATAATTAAAATGTGATTATTGTCGATTTTGATATAAAGGACATAGGTGAGGCTCAGTTCATTTTCAGAGTTAAGATCCAGAGGGATCACTCGAGACAGATATTAGCTCTTAAATAGGAGTTCTACATCAAGGGAGTTCTTGAGCGCTTCGCAAATAACGATTGCAATCCCAAAGATACTCTTATTGCTAAATGTTAAAGTCTAAATCTTAACATGTGCCCTCAGATTTAGAAAAGGAAAAGGGAGATGAGTAAAATCTCTTATACCAGTACAGTGAGCAGTCTGATATATGTAGTGTTGCGTACACATCCAGACATTTGTTTTGCAGTCAATCTAGTGAGTAGATATCAATCGAATTCTAGAAGGGATCACTAGAGAGCAGTGAAAAGGATTCTGAAATATCTCAAGAGAACTGCGAACCTCTCCTTGTGTTACGGAGGAGGTGATTTGCGTCTTGTTGGGTATTCAGATGCCGACAGGGGTGGCAATCTAAATGTATGCAAATCGATATCAGATTTTGCTATCTTGGAATAGCAATAAGCAAACATGTGTATCTCGATCTATGATAGAGATTGAGCTTGTGGTATACTCAGTAGTAGTTCAAGAGATTGTTTGGTTTCGTAAATTTCTGGATGACTTAAGGGTTGTGGCAAATAGTCGGAGGCCAGTGATAATTTATTGTGAAAATTAGGCTGTCATTGACCACACCCTAGACCTTAAGTATCATAGTGGGACCAAACACACTGATACCCAATACCATTTTATGAGAGACATCACCGAGAAGGGTGAAGTGATAATAAAATACACTTTTACACAGTATGGTGGCTAATCCCTTCACTAAACCTATTGTGAGAGATTCTTATATGAGATATAAGAATCATTGGGTTTGGGTTTACGTGTATTTTGACATTTATCTTTTCGTACTGATGGTACTTATTGTTTTGTATATATATGACATGTGTGCATGATTCAGTCACTTATTTATTGCACTTGCTTTATTGACATATATTCTATGATATGTTGTGATAAAATATATATCAGGTAGGCGTGGTCGACTCTCTCACACGAGTGACTACCTCCAGCTCTGAGTGAGTGGAGATAAGACGGTTTTTAGTTGCAAGAGGTTTTGAGAGTGACCTTGATAAAACATAAGTTGCCCTGATACGTGTTCAGGATGAAATCATATGCGATGTGACCGATATAGACATATCCGCATCCATGTTGCTTGTAAGTAGTCAGGTATGAGATTTCAGATATCACCTGTGATTTATGATATTATCTCTGAGGTACTCTCTCTGAGATCTCTGGATAAAGTCTTATGTGTAGACTAAATCCCATATTTGTACAATATTAAAAAAATCTGACATATGCTCTTATGAGAAATATGGGAATAATACTGTGACACTTGTTTCATACCGCATGTGATAAGACGACCAGAGATAGTGGGAGCATTATTTAAGACATTGACATGATTTAGATCATCGTTCTCACTGTGTGAGATCTGAGATCCATTGGGTGGGATCTCTTATACTCTTATTACTTTTGACTGTTTTTAGTAGTTTTAGTTCAGTGTTACTACTTTAGTCTATTTATCTATGATCCGAAAGATAAATTGAGGTCTACAGGATAGGTCTAGGAAAGTAGCTGAATTAGGGCTAATAGATTCGAGTTTAGAAAAGGAAGACCAATCGACATTACGTCATTGTGTAGTATTCACTGGCCGGCCTATTATGTTTATCCATGTTGGGATTCAAATGCAATAGTGAATACACAGTCGAACAATAACTGAGGATCACTTTCGATGAGAAAAATGGTTCGATGGATATAATTGCGTTAGATCTGGAGTACAACAAGTTCTTTTTGGTGTCAATGGTGGCTCCTCAATCATCCTAACAGGTGTATCAAGAAGCTTTTACTTACAGGTATACTCGTCGGTCGTACGACATCCAATTCTATATAAAAGTCCAGCAGGGTGATATGATAGATCGCATGAGTTGAGATTTTGTGACGAACGTAAAATGCCCTTATGTGTAAGTGGGAGATATTAGTTGATATACCCATATAGGGGCATTTCAGACTTTTTAGGATGATTTAATTTAATTCAAATTAATTTGAATTTGAATAATAACCACTATTATCCCACTTCCCATGATCTCTCCAAAAGTGACCCACGTATTATTATTTTTTTTTTTGGGTTTAACCACCCGTTAACTTGATTCTGTGTTTTTCTATGAGATGTGGGAAAAAGGTGTTCCTTGTTAGTGAAAACACCTGAGAGAACTTGACATTTGAGGTTGAGAGAGACAACCTAAAAAGAGATCAATTGAGAAATATTGAGGGAATGAGAAATTTTCGCATAGGAAAATTTCTTCCGTCATTGGATTCACCGGACTTAAGGTTGAGGTGTCGTAGATTCATGATGGTGATTCGATTAATCTCGTAATCACCATCCTTACTGCGATTTTCGTTTGAGGGATTTGAGGTTCGCCGTTCGATAGATTTTTAGAAAGCCTACACGTCGAGATATTTATCCGAATTTCGATCTATTTAATTTCTGAAAATTATCTTGCTTCCGCTATGCATGAAATATAAAATCCAACAATTCAAAACTTCATGTGAGTGCTAGCCAGGTCCAAGTGGGACACAACTGCGCTCGAAAGCTGATTGAGTGCCTTTAGGCGTAGGCACACACCTTGCACTTGCACAATGTCATGTATCAGCTCAAAAGAGAGAAAAAAAGAGAGAGAGAGAAAGAGACAGAGGGAAACAAAAGTTAGAGAGAGAGAGAGAGAAAAGGAGAGAGTACCCAGATCAATTCATCTATTCCATATCCATTTTGCCTTCTTACACTATTATTTATATTGTCTTTTCTTTTCTAATTCAATTAATCCATTAACTACTAACTATTAGTTGTTATATCACTTAATTACTAACTACTAACCACTACAACTAACTGTTATTACTAACCATGATTAACTACTAACAACTATTAACTAGTATTAGTAGTTGTTAAAATACTCTTCCCCTTTTAAGACATTTTTGTCCTCAAGAATAGAAAATCGGAAACTAGGTTTTTATGAAATCCATGAATTTTAAACCAAAATTTGTATTTGTATTGAAAGATAAAATGATGGAGAGAAACAATGGATTTGACTTGGGTTATAAACTTTTTTGAATTACTTTCTAGTGAAGGATTTTTCTTTATGAACACTAAAAATTCAATCTCTAAAGGGTTTGGTAAGAATTAACCATTAATAAATTCTTTCTTGAACAATTAAGATCATATTTCTAGCAAAGAATTTTTCTCAATGAACTCAAAAAATTCAATCTTTGGAAGTTTTGCCAAAAGTAACCATTAATAGGTTCTTTTTTGAACTTGTTGATGGCAATAATTTTTATACAATTAAATTATGTTATTTTAGGCCTTATTTATAAATTTTAGGACTGTTTTAAATTTTATTTTATGACATTGCACTATTTAAATTCGTGAGTTTTGATTTAGGTAATTTTGGACTTATTTAAGAAAATTCAGATTAGACAGACAGCAATCAGTATTTTAACAATATCTTTCTCCTCTAATATTCGATTGAGCTAATTCTTGTTGTGTTGGAAACTAGAGTTAAAAGCCTACAAATCTTATGAAGAGTCCAAAATCTAATTCTTGTTAGAATATATCTGAAAATTGAAAAGAAATTATTATAGTGTTGAAAATCAAGAATAAGGATGAAGTTTTCAAATTTTGAGAAAGCAAGTAAGTCAAAGTGAAAAAAACCAAGTTTTCAAGTAACCTACAACTCCTTAAGGTTTTAGTTCTATAAATAAGAGGCATCCCCACACATCTTTAGAGACCTAGAGGACACAACTAACCCTAGCAGCCACCTCCATAAGATATGATTTTCATCTCCTTCTGGTGTAGAAGGGTTATAATATTTTCTTTACTTTTCTTGTCTTTTTTTGATATGTGTAGCTAATTTTCTTGTTCCTAAAATTTGATAGATTTTGTTCTTTAATTAATAGTATGGTTTGAATTTATTTCTCTCTCTTAAATTTTTATTGGTATAATTATTATGTAATGAGATTTTATTATTGATTTTAATGTTTCAAACGTTTTAGATTCCTATATTTTAGTGATCTATAACCACTTTTTCCAAAAAATTTCTGTGTGTTTATCAAAACCTATTGCATTGCCACATGCACCACACTTTCTTGGCCAAATTCCATCGTTTTTACTAGTTTTTCTATTTTTTTCTTAATTTTTAGGGTTTTTTGATAGTTGTTTAGATGTCTTTTGTGTATTATCTTGCTGTATTTTTATGATTTCTATTTTTATATATGTGATCTAGATTTTTCTTGAGTGGTTCTTGCAATCTATTCTGAAAATCTAATTTTGTGTTATTTTTGGGTGTCGATATAATACATATTGAGATCAAAAAGTCTTGACCTAGATGAATTCAATCCTAAAATTAAAAAAAAAAAAAAAAAAAAATTGAGAGTCATTCGTAAACAAGTTAGAAAAGTCAAAGAAGAAGCAATGGTTCAGGAGATTAGAACTATAAGGAAGTATTTGATACCTAAATTTCAGAACATACAAATTAGCATCGCACGACCTTCCATGGAAACAAACAACTATGAGTTTAAACTGAGTCTTATTGGCATGATACAGATAAATCAGTTCAATGAAGAAGCTTTGGAGATCCAAACAGCCATTTGAAAAACTTTCTGGAGATCAGTAATATAATCAAATTGAATGGAGTCAACCCCAATAGATTAAGATTAAGATTGTTTCCTTTCTCTCTTAGGGAAAATGCAAAGGTATGATTTAACTTATTCACTGCTAATCACTTTATCAATTGGGAGAATCTATCTCAAGAAGTATTTCTCATCTAGTAAGACGGCTAAACTATGTAATAACATTACTAGTTTTATGTAGTTTGAGGGTGAATCTTTGTATAATATTTGGGAGTATTTTAAAATTTTGATTAGGAGATGTCCACATCAAGCTATACCTAATTGGTTGATTTTACAAACTTTTTATGGTGGTTTTTGTATTCTGTCAAAATTACCATCGATGCTACGGTTGGGGCTGTATTTATGTGTAAGTCTTATAATAAAACATGTACATGGCTTGATGATATGGCCTCTAATCGATACGATTGGTTTAATGAATGTGAGATCTCTAGACAAAAAGTTGTGCATATGAGGTTGATAGTTTTACTATGCTTAATGCAAAAATTGACTCCATAATTAATGCTATGAAAGCTAATCAAATCAATGTTGTGACTAACTAAATTTTATCTTGTGAATATGGGGATTCTACTCTTTTGGTTTCTGAGTGTCTACAAGTATAGCAAGCAAACTTTGTTTCAAATTTTGGCAGACCATATAACAACCCTTACTCCAATGCATACAATCTTGGGTGGAGAAACTACCCTAACTTTTCATGAAGTCAAGGAGCACCACCAAAACCAAGTAATCCACCATGCTTTACCTTAGGAAATCAATAGACAAGGGAGAGTAAGGTATCATGGGAGATTGCAATTCAGTGTTTGGTAACAGTCACAAATGAAAGAATTAAAAAGCTTGAAAATAAAATTGATCAATTGACTCATGTCTTTCATTCTCGTGTGCTAGGTAAACTACCGAGTGATAATGAGAAGAATTCTAGAGAGTAGACCAAAACAATTTTATTGAGAAATGGGAAGGAATTATAGGAGTTGCCAATTCAGTTTAAGGACAAAGGGATAAACAAGAGACCAAGGAAAAGAGCAAACAACCTGCAAGTGAGAAGTTCAAGGCATTGCATACAAAACAGGGAAATACTTTACCTTTAAGTGGATATAAACCCCCTGTCCCTTTTTATAAACGTCTTTTGCGTACTAATGCAGAAAAGCAATTTGAAAAATTTTTAGAAATTTTAAAAAATTGTACATTAACATTTCTCTTTTGGATACTATCAAGCAGATACCGAGTTATGGGAATTTTCTCAAGAATGTGATTATTAATAAGAGGAAGCTAGATGATGTTTTAATGGTTAAGTTTATGGAGGAGTATTCTGTAATTCTACAAAGGGAGTTGCTGCCGAAACTCAAGGATACAGAGAGTTTTTCTATCCATTGCACCATTAGTTCTACTGATTTTTCTGATATTTTATGTAATCTTGGTATTGGTGTCAATCTCATTTCATATTTTGTATTCTTAAAGCTAGGGTTAAAGGAATGTCACCTATTAATATTTCTTTATAATTTGATGATAAGAGTGTAAAGTATTCGAGAGGCATTGTGGAGAATATTGTAGTTAAAATTGATAAATTTCTTTTTCCTATTGACTTTGTTGTCTTAGACATAGATAATGATGAAAGTACTTCTTTGATTTTAGGTCAATCTTTCCTTACTACTACATGAGCATTGATTGATGTTTCTTGTGGGAAGTTGATTTTAAGATTGAATGATGAAAAAATTGAGTTTAATGTCTTCCATTCCATGAAAAATTTTGATGAACAAGAAGTTTTTAGAGTTGATTGCATTGCGATAATTGCTGAATATGATTTGAATGTCTTTTACTCAAATAACTCTCTCGAAAATTACATTGCTAGTTTGTTGCGTTTGAATCATGATTTTCTAGAGAGTGAACATATTGATGTGTGTGCTACTTTAGATATTAATTTAGGTGGATTTCATATCTTTCCTGTACAAATAGAGAGCTTGCAAAAGTTTTCGAATATTGAGGAGAAAAGTAATCAATCACAGCAATCTGTTCAACCATCTTCCACACCTGAACTTAAACCATTTCCTTCTCATTTGAAATATGTCTTTTTGGATAGTTCTTTAATGTTTTCAGTGATTATATCTTCTGATTTGACAAATTTTGAGAAGGAGAAATTGTTGCAAGTTTTGCAATAACACAGGAAAGCAATAGGTTGGACCATCGTTGACATCCGTGGTATAGATCCTTTGATTTGTATGCATAAGATCTTTTTGGAAGATAGGTTCGAAGCCACCTCAACCACAAAAGAGGCTGAATGAACATCTTAAGGAGGTAGTAAATAAAGAAATCATTAAATAGCTCGATGTATGTATTTTCTTTCTTATCTCAGATTCTGTTTGGGTAAGTCCTTTACAAGTCATACCTAAAAAAGGTGGAACAACTGTGGTTGAAAATGATAGAAATGAGTTGATCCCTACAAATATTATCACGAGTTGGAGAGTTTGTGTAGATTATTGGAAGTTGAATGATGTTACTAGGAAAGATCATTTTCCCTCTCCTTTCTTGATCAACTTGTTGAAAAATTAGCTGGCCATGTATTTTATTATTTTCTTGATGATTTTTTCAGTTATTTACAAATTGTCATTGATTTTGCTACTTAAGAAAGAAAAAAACCCCGTTCACATATTTATATGGTACTTTTGTATTTAAATGCATACCTTTTGGTCTTTGTAATGCCCCAATTATTTTAGAGCTGCATGATGTCTATATTTGTTGATTTTATTGATGATTTTATGGAAGTCTTTATGGATGATTTTTCTATATTTGATTCCTCATTTGATAATTGTTTGAATAACTTGAAACAAATTTTAAAGAAGTATAAGAAAATCAATTTGGTGCTTAATTGGAAGAAGTGTCATTTTATGGTTAAAAAAGGCATTGTTTTTTGTCATAAGATATCTTCTAAGGAAATAAAGGTTAATAGGGTAAAAGTTGAATTTAATTGAAAAACTTGAAAAACTTTCTCCCCCGAAATCATTAAAAGATGTTAAAGGATTTCTAAGCCATATTGGTTTTTGTTGTAGGTTTATTAAAAATTTTTCTAAAATTGCTAGACCTCTAACCAATTTTTTAATGAAAGATAAACCTTTTGCGATTGATGATTTTTTATTTGAATGCCTTTAATTATCTAAAGTCAAAATTGATTGAGTCTCCTATTGTGCAGCTATCTAGATAGGATTTGCCTTTTGATATTTACTATGATACAAGTGATAACACTGTGGGTATAGTTTTGGACCAAACTATGGACAAGAAATTTCAAGTCATATATTATGCGAGTAAGACTCTGAATGAGGGTCAAAAGTTATGCACTACCACTAATAAAGAACTACTTGCTGTCATCTTTTCTCTTAAAAAATTTTGGTCTTATTTGTTGCTGTCTAAAATTGTTATTTATACTAACCATTCGGCACTTAAATATTTGATTTCAAAAAAAGATGCAATGCAAAGATTGTTGAATTGGATTATTTTATTACAGGAATTTGACATCAAGATAATAGATAAAAGAGGAGTTGATAATATAGCAGTTGACCATTTATCTCGATTGGAGGGAGATTTCATTGAGACAATGATTGATCATCCTTTGAATGATAAACCATTATTTTCTATTACTCAATCTGATGAACCATGATATGTTGACTTTATTAATTATTTTGCTTGCAGGATTGAGCCATGGGGATTGATGTGGTAGTAGAAAAAGAAATTCTTTGCTGATGTATGCTATTATCTCTGGAATGAACCCTACTTGTATAAGGTTTGTAGTGATGGTATCATTAGTAGATGTGTACCTCAATAGGAGGTAAGTAATATCCTTAGTTTTTGTCATGATAAGGAAATTGGTGGCCATCATAGTCCATCTCGTACAACAGTTAAGGTATTTCAGTCTGAATTTTATTGGCTAATTTTGTTTAAAGATACTTGTTCTTATGTCCTTGCATGCGATCTATGTCAAAGAACTGAGAGTATTTCTAATCGTTATGAGATACCCCTAAACAATATTTTAATCGTAGATATTTTTTATATTTAGGGTATAGATTTCATGAATCCTTTTCGAAAATCTTTTAATAATGAATTTATTTTTGTTGCTGTTGATTATGTGACCAAGTGGGAAGAGACAATTCTATGTGTAAAAAGTGACTCTAAAACGGTGTGCAAGTTTTTAAAGAAAAATATCTTTTCTCATTTTGGTTTTTCTAGAACCATAATTAGTAATGGAGATTTTCATTTTTGCAAAAATTTTGAAAAACTTTTGGCTAAATATGTTGTTACCCATAAGGTTACTACCACTAACCATTCCCAAACTAGTGATCAAGTTGAGATTTCTAATCATAAATTGAAAAACATTTTGAAAAAAACTATGAGTTTTTCTAATAAGGATTGGTCCATTAAATTAGATGATGCACTTTGAGTTTATACGACAGTATATAAATCTTCGGTTAGTATGTCACCTTATCATTTGGTTTATGGTAAGGCATGTCATCTTCCAGTTGAGTTAGAGTATAAGGCATATTAGGTAATAAAATTTCTTAACTTTGATTTGTCTTTTGTAGGTACAGAAAGGAAGATGCGGTTAAATGAGCTGGAGAAATGACGAAATGAGTTATATGAGAATGCAAAGATTTATAATGAAATGAAAAAGGTATGGCACGATGCTAGGATCAAGAAGCAAGAGTTCGATGTTGGTGATAAAGTTTTATTGTATAACTCTCGTTTGAGACCTTTTTAAGAAAGTTGAGACCAAGATGGAGTGTACCGTTCGTGGTGACACAAGTTTTCCGATATGGAGCGGTAAAGCTTTCAAATGAGTAAGGTGAAAAATTCAAAGTCAATAAGCATCATTTGAAGTCTATAAAGATGGGACCAACTTGAAGGACGAGTCCATCATTTTTTAAACAATTCATGAGTATAAGAAACCGTTTGCAAGAATGGAAGAGAAGTTACTACTAAAGAGGAGGCTAAAGAGAGGCATGGGTCGATTCTAGCTTGGAAACTAACCCAACCGTCCTGTGAAAGCCAGGACTGAAAATCGCTATAGTGAATCGAAACCGAACCGACTTGGCCATAATACATGGGTCAGTTCGGTTCCTTATGTTTTTGAACTGGGAACCGACCCAGCATGGAATCGGAACCCGCTCGGCCCAGTTGGTTCCAACGTTCAACTTTTTCTATTTGAATTTTTCAAATTTTGACCAAAATAAGAGAGCGTGTGTGTGAAAATGGTCTATAAACCTTTTTTTCGCATTTGGTTTGGTGAAAAAAAGCATCTCTACCTCTCTCTCTCTCTCTCTCCACTTTTCTCAATTTTTAATTCTTTTTTTTTTTGTGTTGTGTTGAGAACTGAAACGTATGACTAGAGACGAAAGAATTCAAAGAAATGGGTATCCTTCGTAAATAGAAATGATCAGATAGGAGCAAATGAAGTGGTGTTTAACATGTGACATTTCTCAATTAGTGACTTTCTTTAAAGGGCCAAAGTAAAGCCTCTCTCTCTCTCTCTCACAACCTACGAGGTTGCACTGCCCAAGTAAAAGGCCAAAATAAATGGTATACTAATTAAAGAACAGAGAGATGGAGGGAGGGAAAGAACAATTTGTCTAAAAATTCATGAATAGTTGTGTCCTCAGAACTAACCAAAAAACCTATTAACCAACAATCAAAAAAAGAAAAAAATCGTCAAACCGGCTTGGCATAGCCTGGCACAATGGGCCTGGTTCAATGGGTCGGGCCAATTCTGAGCAATTTTTTTTTTGGAACTAGCCCGGCATGGCCTGGGAGAAGCCTAGGAACCGCTACCGAACTAGCCCATGGTTCCTGGGCCCACCCCAGAACCGGCCCGAAACTGGCCTAGCATGACCCAATCCCATCTATAGAGGAGGCTGCAGGTTCACCGACTTTATCATGGGAGTTTTCTGTTCTCTTGTGTGTTACTTGATTTGAATTGCGTTGTATGAAAGATGATTGGTATCAGTGGTTATTTGGTACATGATTAACTATTCATCTTTTTTATGATTGATTTAAAAAATAGGCATGTAAGTTTTGATACAAAAATTATCTAAATGAAGAATTAAGTCTTAAAGAGCAATTCATTGTACTCTTAGTTTTCTTGTTAAGTATATATCATACATGAATTGGTCATTCTAAAACTTGTTTTGTTATGTATGTTAAGACCATATTTTTTTTATTTTCATATACCAAAAAGATTAAGACACCTAAATTTACACTCCTTTAACTTTTGAAAAATTTCATCCCTAACATTTTATATCCTCTAGTTAACTTATTTGAATCTAGATTTTTTCTTTTTTAAATTGCCCACATAATTTCCTTATGATCTTTTTTTCTAACTCCAGATTTTGAACCCAAATTTACTAAAATACCTACAGTTGATAGTATGACATTATATATTTAGACATTATGTTTTTTACATGTGGGTTTTTTTAGTAGTATGATATATTGGTTCAGCGTAGTAGAAAAGAAGAGAATTATCATGTTGAGTTTTCAAAAAAAATGAAAAATGTTAAAAAAAATACAGCCAAATTCAAAAAAGAAAAGGAAAAAAAAAAAGATATTGCTAGTTGAAAAAGGTGAGAAAAAGAAAGCCAAAAAAAAGGGAGAAAAGAAAAAATTAAAAAAAAAAAACATATTTCATTCTTGAAATTGTTCATTCGTTAGTTGGAGTTCCATTACATATTTTTTGCTTTGGAAGAGTGATATAAAGGGATTAGAAGTTGTAGAAATTATCATTTTCTTTGCTTTAGAGTAAAAAATGTCATATCATGATACTTAAATATTTTTAGTATATTTTTAACCCAATAGTTATATCTATTTATTCTATCTTTAATATTAACCTCATTTAAACTAAATAAAAAATCTTTTAATTGGCGTAAGAGTAGTAGAGATTTGATATATTAACAAATTTATGGTAATGTCATCTTATTGTATTAATTTGTATCACATACCCCTTCAATAAAATTGAGTGCATTGACTAGTTGAATCTTATTTTCGTTATTCTATTGAGTGAATCAATTGTGAAAATTGATGAATTTTGTATTGTTCTCGATTTCAATGGGACTATAAAAGATGTAAATGTTATTCTAGTGTTAAATATTACAAAATATTAGTTGTCTTGATTGCAATTTCAGTTTGAATTTGTCATACGCATGGTTAGGGACCGGGAAAAGTTGAATTAGTTTTGGAAGAAATCGTTCTTGCTTGAAAACAAATAATTATTCAAGTATATGGATATTTGATAACAATAATTTTTATAGATTTGAATTATATTATTTTATAACTTATTTATGAATTTTAAGATTGTTTTAAATTTGTTTTAAATTTTATTTCATAATATTGCACTAATTAAATTCGTGAATTTTGATTTAAATAATTTTGGACTTGAAATTCAGATTGGACAGACAGTAATTAGTATTTTGAACATTTTTCTATTCCGATATCTGATTGAGCTATTTCTTATTGTATTGGAAACCAGACTTCAACGCCTACAAATCTTGTAAAAAGTCCAGGATCTAATTTAGACTAGAAGATATCAAAAAAATGGGAAAGAAATTACCACAGTGTTCAAAATCAAGGATAAGGATGAACTTTCTAAATTTTGGGAAAGCAAGTTTTAAGTCAAAGTAAAAAAACCAAGTTTTCAATGAACCCAAAACTCTTTAGGGTTTTAGTTCTATAAATACAAAGCATCTCCACAAATCTTTAGAGACCTGGAGAACATGACTAACCCTAGCAACTACCTTCATAGGACGTGATTTCCAACTCTTTTTGGTGCAGAAGGATTGTAATGTTTTTTTTTTTATTTTTCTTTAGTATGTCTAGCTAATTTTCTTATTTCTAGAACTCGATGATTATATTCTTTAATTAATAGTATGATTTGAATTTATTTCTTTCCCTTAAATTTTTATTAGCATGATTATTGTGTAATAAGATTTTATTATTGATTTTAATACTTCAAATATTTTAGGGCTTTATATTTTAATGATTTGAGATTGAATGCACATATGATCAATATAATTGTAGGTGATTAGTCTAATACAATAAAAATTATATGGGCTATGAGATCGACGGAAGATTAATTCTATGTGTGGAATTTTAAAGGAAATCCTAGATTAAAGATTTTCCTCATAACTTAATACAATCCAATTTAATCAAAATTGCACGAACATTTGGTGAATCTAATCTTAAGAAAATTTATCATCATCAATAACAACTTTTTAACCAGTAAATTTAAGGAATTTGAAAAGATTTGGTCAGATGAAAAATTAAAAATATATGAAGTTGACATTCTAGAGGTTTTTTATCCATTGATTTAAGTTTTTAATATTTTCATAATTCTGATTTGATTTGTCAAATTTAGATAGGGTACTTTATAATTTGTAATACAAAAATTCTCGTAGGAACGACACTTACTCGCATTATATATAACATTCGATTAGGGTATGCCTGAAATTATGATATCAAAATCACGTATCACTTGTGTGACTCTCCTTCTACCTCAACTTTTCTTCACTAAGTGTAGGTAGAATAGAAAACTCAAAAAGTATTTCAATACTTTATTTTTCGAGTTTGTCTTTATTTAACATGCTCATGATGGTGTTGAATTTGTCACCAACATTAGCCATAAAAGTTTCCTATTTTTTGTATGGTTCATCCGTTTTTCATTCCAACTGGAAATGCTTTTCTCAGATTTTTATGGTCAATTCTTACAGTCATTCTTTGATGGCTTCATACAAGATTTCTTATGTCATTTTTTCAAGATTCACCAAGGAATGTAAGTTATAATACTAATTTATCACGAACCAACTCAAAGAGAGCTTCCTGTCATGGGTTGCATGAATGGGACTCCTATTTCATTCATTGGACTTCATTATATGAACTTTGATTTTGAGAGCTTCGTATCAAACTCATAGCAATATTTTTATATATTTGAATTATTTTATTTTATTTTAAACTTTATTTATGACTTTTAGGACTATTTTAGGTTTTATTTCGTAATATTACATTGATTAATTTCGTGGATCTTGTTTTAGGATTATTGGGGTTGTTTAAGGATATTGGACTACGTAGACAATTGTTAATATTTTGGCATAACTTTCTGCTCCGATATCCGATTGATCTGATTCTTATTGGGTTGGAAAGAAGATTTCAAGATCTACAAATCTTATGAAGAGTGTAGAAACTGATTCAAACCCGAAGATGTCTAAAATTTGAGAGCAATTTATTACAGTGCTGAAAATCAAAACTCATGAGTTCTAAAAACCCAAGTCCAAGTGAAATATCAACCTGTTATGAAAACCCACGAATTTTTAATCATTTAAGACTCTTAAAACTTAGATTATAAATAGGAGACATCTTTACGCTTAGAGAGAGGAGAAAAACCCTAAGAGCTTCTTTTTGGATAGGATTCTTCCATCTTCATTTGAGTTGAAGGGGTTGTAATGATTTCTTCATATTTTTTGCTTTTCTTTATCATATTTAGTTAGATTTCTTATTTTTAGAACTTGATGGATTTTGTTCTTTAAGTAATAATATGGTTTGATTTGTTTTTTTCCCCTAAATCTTTATTGACATGTTCATTGTTTGATAAGATTTTATTGTTGAACTTAAGACTTCAAAACATTCAGGTTTGCATTTTGATGATTTGAGATTGAATGCATGTATGAGCAATATAATTGCACAAGATTAGTCTAAACAGTAAAATCCATATGAAATTATGAATATAACTATTGGATTAATTTCATATGTGGTTTTTGGGGAAACTCTAAATTACAGATATTCCATAAATCTTAATACAGTTCAACCTAATCAAGATTGCATGACCATTAGTTTTTGATTAGTCGAATTAGGGTTTCATTGCATGATCATTGGGTAAATCTAAATTAGAAAAATCTATCATCATAAAAAATGAATCTTTAATCAATAAAGTTTAAGGGATTTGAAAAATTTTAACCATGTGAAAAAATTAAAAACAAGTGAAATCGATATTCTAAGATTTTATAAAACTATCAATATATTTTTTTTTTAATATTTTTGTAATTTTAATATTTTTGTTATCTTGATTCGTTTTGTTCAACTTAGATAAGATATTTTATATTTGGTAATACATAATATTTTTGTAGGATCGACATTTATTCTGCACTATACACAATACTCAACTAGGGTATACTTATCCGAAATCGTAACATACCTAAATCGCGTGATACTAGCTTTTTTCATTTCTTTGTTGAGTAAAAATGTGAAGGAGACGACCCCATATTCTTACTACTCCCCTAAAAGAAATCTATATTAGTTTTGTAATAAAATAATAAATTTAAATGATGATCGTAGTTTTAATTGTCATAGAAATAATTGCTACGAATATTTTTTTTTTGCTGAAAAAGGAAAAAATTATTGAGAAATGGCCACTTCCTTCGTTTTCGTCCCTCAACATGGTTCTAAATTTGTAACCATATAGATGCTCAATTGATCTCAAAAGAATTCAGCCCCAATTGGATGCAAATAAAGTGAAGATTGGGCCAATTAATCCAAACCATACCAAACAACCAGAATCATGTTACTGTCTTCTTTTTTGTTTTCCACCACGGTGATTCATAATTATATTTCGATCAATCTGATTCGAATATTTACGAAAGTAATATTTAGAAGGAGACTCTCCTAACATATTTTTTTTTTCTTAAATTTCAAATTTATGACTGCATTTGCCTAGTGTGCATCATATTCAAAACTCATGAGTGAGATCTACAAAGAGACATTCTAGAGGAATGAGATAGTAGTTTTTTTAATTAAATTTCGAATTCAAAACTTGAAAATAAAAAGATTACGCTGAAAGAACCGTTTCTAAATAAAGTCTCCCGTAAATACTCGAATCGGATTATTCGAAATATAGTTTTAGATACTGATAGTTTAAATATATATATATATATATATATATATATATATATATATATATATCTTATGGGTGAGGCTGGCGTTGCCCACAGGGCACACAGTGCTGTGTCTCGTGGGCACTAGTTTAGATTCCGCAAACCCAATCGAGAGTGAGCCCGTGAACATGCGCACTGATTCAAACTTAACAAACGAACAACCATATGCAAACAATAGGGCATTATATTTTTACTATTAATGATTTCATTTACTACTCTATTCGGATAAGGACAATGCCTGTATAATGAAGACACCAACCTTCGGAATTTTGCCTGGCTTCTGAAACCCCCGTGACCCTTAATTTTTCCGGGTTCTTTTGAATAGATAAACAATTTATATTTTTTAATATTATAACTAGAATTTTGGCGTTACTTCATATTTTCGATTTTAGTTGATTTTAAAGCTACCCACCAAGTGATGGGGACATATCATCGAAACATAAGCACCTATTATAAACTTCGAGGCATGGACGATATGTCATCAAATGTTAACGTCAACTTCACAGAACAAAATGAGCCCCAACCCTATAATGGCTTAGCTTGAACCCACTTCCTCAGCCACACAGATTGTGAAAATCACTTTTTATGGCCAGCCCTTATGTAGGTTCCAGTTAAAATCATCCCCATCTTCATGAGTTCCTTTTTCCATTTTTAAGAAATTTGGAGCTTCTTTTGAGATTAATGGAGGCCACACACATCCCAAATACTGTTCTTTTTCCTTTTACTTGCTTTTCCGTTGTGCTACACACTATCATCCAATCATTGTTAGCCTCATCAACAAAATAACCAACAAAAAACCTAATATAAATTGTCCAAATTGAAAAAGAAAAAAAAAGGACAGAAAAGCTTCAATTGAAAACAAACTTCAAACAAAAAGATTTGGTCATGGACATAAGCAAAGCTATGGAAAAGCTATAAGAAGAGCTTGAGCTCATGACGAGCAAACAAAAAGAAAAATAAAAATCACCCCAACAAAGTATGTTGAAATTCAAGGCACACTTACCATTTAATTTGATTTCCTATTTCTTGGACCTCTTTGCTCTTCGCAGCAAGACCATCAAGAAAAGCACCCGGTAGAACACAATGAACCCAATCAGGATATAGATGTTCGTCCATCTCTGCCTCTCATGAAGCCCTCTCTTCTGCAACACATCGCCACCGGTCACCATGCAAGTCTTGTTCTCTTCGTACCATATAAGACACCTCGAAACAAGGCAGGAGTACTCGTTGATCAGGAGTGCATCAAGTGCATATTTGTACATTGAGAAAAAGTACATGAAAAGCCAATACTTGGGTAGGCTGTCTTTGGAGATGAAGTAGCCTGAGAAGAGAAAGAACCCTCCGAGAAGAATGGTTACCAATGATGTTCCCGCGATGTAATTCGGAGCGAGAGAGCTCAAAAAGAGAACAAAAGAGTTAGCCATTAGGACTATAATCCATATGACAAGAACAAAGTAAGCGAAGGCTTGCCAAGAAGCACATAGGCCCACTAAGAAATAGACTGAGACTGAATATATGATGGCTATTCCGAGCAAATAAGGCAAGAAGACTAGGGTGTTTGCTATGAGATGAGAAGATAGCCTGTACACACCACTTGAAGTCTCTCTGAGAAGAATAGGTCTCTCACTGATGAAAATTGGGAGAGTTTCAGTGGTCGAAGAGAGAAGGAAAGTGAGAGTGAATGCAAATAAGCCTAGTCTCTTCTCAATCCCTTGTTTGTCAAATCCGATGTTGATGTAAATAGTGCCAAGAACAAGGCCTACTCCAAGTGCTTCAAGTGTGTTAGTTAAGAGAAGCTGTCTGGTTCTGTATATGATCTTCCAAAATCTGTTGTAGAGTGTCAAGATTTCATGCAATCTTGAGCTCTTGTATCTGATCTCCTCTGTTTTAGGGGAAACAGAGTTGTGAGAGATTGTAGAAGAACTAGTGGGTGATGAAGGAAGTGAAGGAGGTGAAGTGGCTTTTGTCTCTCGAAGTTGATTGAGTATTTCCATAGCATATTCAAGTGGGTTGAGCTGCGGAGGGACAGTGAAACCATTGGAGTGTAGAAAAGCTTGGAATGAAGCAAGTGAACCATGATGAACAACACTTCCTTTAGACAAGAAAAGAATCCTATCAATCATGGATAGAATCTTGAAGCTTGGTTGATGGATAGATAGGATGACAGTGCGGTGATGTGAATCAGTAATCGACCTAAGTGTCTGCATCACATTGTAAGCTGAAGTGCTGTCAAGCCCTGAAGTTGGCTCATCAAGAATAAGCACTGCAGGGTCATGAAGGAGGCTCAACCCTATGGAAACCCGTCTCCGTTCCCCGCCAGAGAGCCCACAGGCCAAGCGGGTCCAGGCCAGATGGGTCAGCCTGAGCTCGGCAAGGAGTGATGACACAATGGGGCCAATTTGGGATGATTTTGGTACAAGAAGACTAGCTGCAAAGGCAAAGGTTTCAGAGACAGTGAGGAGAGGAAGGCAAGCATCATGTTGAGGAACATAAGCTGAGAGCTTGCGGAAAGTGGAGGGATTCAGTGGCGAATAGTTGAGCAAAAGAGTGCCACTTGTTGGTGACGTTCTTGCAGCTAAAATGTCGAGAAGAGTTGATTTTCCGGCACCGCTTGGGCCAACAATGGCTAGGATTTGTGATGGGTTGGCAGTGAGGGAGATGCCTTTGAGGATGTAAGTGGGAGGTTTTGCAATGCAGGGCTTGAAGAGGAGCGTTTGGGGAATAATGTTAATGGTGGTGGTGGATTTTGTGTAGGAGACTGAGGTGGCTGTTAGTTGGTAGGTTTTGTGCTGTGGTGGTGGCGGTGATAGTGATGGTGATGATTGGTTTTCCATGGAGGGTGTGGAGTTGGAGGGGGGAAGAGGAGAGTTGAGGTAATGAGAATAGAGAGATTTGGAAGATTGTGTTGGTGTAAATTTCCATGAATTAGGAGTATAATGCTAGTGGAGGATAAGTAGCATCCCAATTAAAAAGTTCGGACTCTGCCTTTTGAGCTAGTTCTTTATTTGGAACGATTTTTGTTATACAACTTTTATATCATGTGGTGATCCAATGGTTTATGTTTCTTATAAATTTATTCACAAAAGCATCAACTCTTTTCTTAAATGATTAATGAAATCCAATAAATGCAAATTCTCAACGGTTAGGAAAATAAAAATTATCTATTGAAAATTCAGTTTTTCGTGTCACAATTTTATCTTAGTTTTTCTGCGGTATAGATTTGTGATAAATTTATATTTTTATAATTAAATATGTATATTATAAAAAAAAAATTCTGAATTTTAACATCAATATAAATATAATAAAATAGTACTTAGATATAATGTAGTGTGACATGAGGATAGTTTTTACCAATTTTAAGCATTATTTTTCTTAAATAAATCTCTAACATATATTTTAGTGCATAGGATTTGAAAAAAGAGAACAATAGAGGCATAGGACTACTTTATAATAGGGATTGGAAAGAAGGTAGGACCATCGAACCTAATGCCAATAATGCAATACTTATTAATTAATCCTCAAGGCCGTAAATTGTCTTGAAACGTTGTAAGGAGAAGAGAGAGTCGTGGGAGACATTTAGTACTATAAAGTTAACCTCAGACCAGCCAATGAGCGATAATGATGAACAAGGCAAAGGGTTTAGTCGTCACAGGTTCTTGAGCGTTTAGCATAATACTAATGAGTAGCAAAATCGCATAGAAAATAATTGGAAATACGACCTGCCATTAAAACTTCTTCCACATTGATTTAATGAAATTTACAAACCGCAGTTACATCCTAACGAGTTCCATATCTAGTCGTGGTTTAAGATTGAGGGGAGGGAAAAAAAAAAAAAAAGTTTGTTGGTCATGAACGAAGTGATTGGAATTGTAGGAATTTGGTTGAGAATGATAGAAGCTTAGACTGGATTCCCCATCCCACCAATAGATTCACGAGTTCACTGTTCATTCACATTACCTCTCTCTCTCTCTCACTCTCTCTCTCTCTCCCCCCCCCCAGTGTCTCGGATCGAGTGCTACTGAGCTGGTCACAACCAATTTGGATTAGCAGATCAGAAAACATGTACAAGGTGATGTAAGTGACAGATAGCCAGATGTTGTCAGAGTGAAAGCACATAAATCTGGGACGCAAGAAGCAGATTTTTGAAATCTGTTATATCAACGATTGTTAAATTTTTTTTTTTTTTCAATTTTGACGATGAGCTCTTTTCAATTATAATAATCTAGACCATACAGTTTTCTTGTTTGTTGGGGATCAGATACAAGCTTTGCCACCGTTGAGGGGACTCTGTTCAAGTCCATGGACATGACTAGCATTGGTTCACCAACCCCAGGACATGGAACAATAGGATGAGTTTCTTTCTTTGACTAGTAGCTCATGATTTATTAATTCCTTTAAAGTTAACTTCTTTAATTAATCTAACAAGCTAATATGAAATTAAATTATATATATTTGAACATACTCGTGACATTCTTGGTCATGCCTCTGTGTTAGCAGTTTCCTCAATTTCTACACCTCTTACTATAAAAAAGAATCTCATTTCAATTGATGATGCCCCTCTCGATGTTATTGTATATCGTAATATTGTCGGTGTTTTGCAGTACCTTACTATTATCAGGATTGATATTGTACATGCTTTTAATCGTGTATGCCAGTTTATGCAGCTCCCACACTAGCTAATTTTTGATAATTCAAACATATTTTACGCTGTATCAAAGGGACTCAAAATCATGATCTTCGTTTCCTATCTAGTAGTCCATTTTCTCTTTCAGCATTTTGTGATTCTGATTGGGCTAATTTGTCCTCTCACAAGGCAAAGTATCACTGACTTTGGTATCTTTTTTTTTTTTGGTGCCGAGTATATCTCTTGCTCACTCCACCGGGGAAGCTAAATATCGAGCTATGGCACATGCTAAAGCTTAACCGAGATGGCTTACTTATCTCTCACGTGACATTGGAATATCTATCTCCCATCCTCCATAGTTGTTTTGTAATAACAAAAGCGCTCTCCATATGTCTATCAATCTAGTATTCCATGCTCATACGAAACAAATCAAATTAGACTACCACTTTTTTCAGAGAAGCTGCTCTTGGTACTCTCTTATCACTCGTTTTGTCCCAAGTTCTAACTAGTTTGCTGATATATTAACCAAACCTTTATCAAGACAGTGGTTTTATTGATTACATTTCAAGGTCGGACTCCATCAAACTTTCCTCTCTAGTTTGAGGGGGAACGACAGCACAGATTTTACAAATCGGAATCATGACAAGATTAAAGGAAATGGTTAAACTCTTTCCTTAACAAGAATTTATTCTATTTAGGCAGAATGAAAGCATTATGTTCGAACAAAGTCCAACTTCTTCAATCTCTATCACAGAACTCTAGCCTAAATTATTGTAACGTGTATATCTTTTCTATTTGATAAATCTATATGCCTAGTGATTGATGGTATCAATCTAAACTCACTGAGCCTTACATCGTTGTCGCCAAAAGCAATGTAAAAGTGATGACTAGACTAAACAATGTCTTCATTATATATAAAACCATCCTAAAATAAGAAAGGAAAAAATTAAACCATCTGATTATGAGCTTAGCAAGCATCACCTTTGAAGTCTATAAAACAATTAGATGTGCGATGAAGAGTTAATTTAGCTGAGGGGGTTTTATAAGCAAATTGATGCTCTCTTATATGAACTTTGGGAGCTCTAATATGGAAGAAGAGGAAGAAGTGAGAGTATCGCTTGTGATGCACCATCAACAAAGGTTTAAAGCTGCATCAACAACTACTTAATAATTTTGGAAGGGATTGAACGGGTATTATAAATAACTAACACTTGATCACTCTCTAAAAATAAATAAATTTCAATTCAGAAATTTAGAGAAAAACACAAAAATCTAAAAAATCAAATGAATTAATTACGAATGAGAGAGATACCTTATTTATAGGGTGAATAGATAATATACTCCTACTAGAATTTATAAAAAAAAAAAAAAAAAAAAAAAAAAAAAAAAAAAAACCCTACTAAGCAAATAATTCTTGAAAAAAAAATTCTAAAATTAAGATACTTCATAAACAATAATTCTTGACATGCAAGAACTTTCTATTTAATAAGACTCGTTCCACAATAATCAATCATTTCCTTCAAGAAATTAGCCGGTAAACTTTTTCTCAATGGTATTGGCTTAACATCTTACATCAATCCCCTCCGGTTGAAAAGAACTCAACCTCGAGTGAGTTTTGTCATCCACATGCAATGGCACAACTGATGAATGAAATAGGCATTTATGTCCACCGTATTAGGCTGCAATTTGTCATTTATCTTCTTTTCCACTCCATAGGGCCATATTTCTTAGGTTGCTATTTGCCATACGTGCCTACTGGAGATCGCTCTTTCCATAAGACTACTATGATTTTATCGCCAACTTCAAAAGCCTACTTTCTACAATGTTGATGTGCTGCTTTCTTATATCTAGCATTAAACTGTTCCAATTTGTGCTTCACCATGTCTTAAACAGCCTTTCATCGATTAGCCAAATGTTTGGCAGCTACACTAACTTTAGGAATTTGATAATTTAAGCAAGTCAATAGCATGCTGAGGTGACTTGGTATAGACTACTCGGAGAGGAGATTTTCCAATACCAGCATGAACACTACTATTGTAAGCATACCCGGCTTGAGCTAACCCAATATCTGACTGCTTCTGTCTTTCACAACAAATGCTTTTCATGAGATTGCTAAGAGTACAATTCACTATTTACCATCAGTTTGGCGATGAACAATGCTACTATAGTTTACTACCAAGTCTAACATTTTTGAAAAATTATGTCAAAAACATTAAAAAAACTTGTTATCTCGATCTAAAGTGATTGTCTTTAGCATGCCATGTGGACGAACAACCTTCTTAAAAATAACTTTGCATCTGACATCTTCTTACAAAGAATGAAGGGTGTCATCTTAGAGAAGATGTCCACCAGAACAAAAACAAAATTGATGCCTCTTTGTATACTTTGTGACATGATATTGCACACCGAATACAATAAAAATGAGCACAAACAAGAATAATTAAAAAATAGAGGATTGAATATACATCTGAGCATTTGCAATTCCAATGAACTCCGATGACTATAATACCACCAAAATGATTCTTAGAACATGCATAAGTATTGAAAACCCTCAATTTCACTCAATAGATAGTATAAAGTTAAAAAATTTGGATTTAAGAATCCAATTCACTAAGAAGGGGTCTATATAGACTCTAACCATCAAAGATCCATTAAAACCTTATAATGAACACCCTAAATTATTGCTGAATGTTTTGGAAAGACAATCAAATATTCAAAATGAAAAAATAAGATTAATTGTATAGAGATTTGAATGGACTACCAAAATCCAGCCAAATCTAACTTAATTCAAATTTTTTTCATTTTTTATCACATTTAATCATTTTTCGACTATATTTTTTCTATTAACTTAATTTTGAATGCATGGAATTTGAATTTTTAGAAATTTCTAACATTCTCTCACTTGGCCCAACAAACCAAGTTGAAGTCAAAACCAAGTCAACTCCTTAAGAAAGTAAATAGATGAGTCACGGTGATAAATCTTCTAAAAGCGAGTATTATCTTTCGTATACCACAATGTATTCTATTTTCTAACCTTATGACGACTTTTGTTTTATGAATAAACCCTATGTTTATTTAGGATCCGAGTTTAATGAATTTATCTCAAAACAAATATGTGTGTACAATTTTATTGAGCAAATTCAATTCTGAATTTTATTTAAATAAATCAATAAACTCATATTTACAATATGATCCCTAAACCTACTTGGTAGCATGTCTTTGGTTAAGAAATCAGTCAACATACAGTTAATGTTAATGTGTTAGATTATTACTTTATTTTCCAACATTATTTTCCTAATGGTTAAATACTTTATATCGATATATTCATTTCAACTAACACTTTTATTATTTTTAACTAAAAATACAACAATTGAATTGACACAAAATATAAATAATAGTCTAGGTATAGAATCTAAAACTCTAAACCTGAATATGAAACTCTTGAATTACACCATATGTGACGTAGTCTCAAATCATGTCACGAACTCAATTTTCATAGTAAATGTTGCAATCAATGTCTACTTAGCACTCCTTCACGATACAACTCCACTGGCAATCATGAAAATATAAATTGATATTGATTTTTGGGAATCAACAAAATCCGAATTTGAGTACCCAACTATTTGCAGACTATCGGTTCTTCTGTATATAAATATGTACTTCTTTGTGTCTTGTAGATACCTCAACACCTTCTTTACAACCTTTCAATGTTTCAAATTTGAGTTACTTTGATATCTTCCTAACATCCCCATAACATGCTCTATATCAGGTATTATACAGATTTGTGCATACATGAGACTTCCAACAATGGAAGCATATGGAATGTTAACCATCTGTTCTCTTTTTTAATCTATCTTAGGGCATTGGTCCAAATTGAACTTATCATCTTTGATAATTGGAACTATATTTGGTGAACAGTTTTCCATTCTATATCTCTTAAATACTTTGTTGATGTAAATCTCTTGAGATAGTCCTAAGATCTTATGAGATCTATCTCGATGTATCGATATACCAATGACATAAGACACATCATCTAAATCTTTCATTTTAAAGTTCTTAGAGAGAAAGTGTTTCACCTCATACAGTATCCACTTGTTATTGATGATAAGTAGTATATCATCCACATATAGGACAAAAAAAAAACCTGCTCCTACTAACCTTCAGGTATATGTATTGATCCACAATATTCTCTTCAACTGAATAAAATGACTATATTGTAGAATTTCAAATACCACTGACGGGAGGTTTGTTTCATCCCATATATGGATTTTTTGAATTTTTACACCAAATACTCACTACCATTAGAGGAGAATCCTTCAAGTTAATACATGTAAATCTCTTTCTCTAGTTTCCTATTAAGAAAAGTCATTTTCATATCCATTTATTGCAATTTTAAGTCGAAATATACAACAAATACCAACATGATAGGAGGAATTTTTTCTTAAACACCGAAGAAAATGTTTCCGAGTAGTTGATTAGTTCTCTTTGGATAAACCATTTAGCAATAAGCCTAGTTTTATATTTTTTGATATTGTCTAATAAGTCAGTCTTAATCTTGAAAATATATTTACAACCGATGGGTTTTACCCCATCTAATAACTCTAAAAGGTTCCAGATTCCATTGCTTCTCATGGAATACATCTCATCTTTTATAGCATTCAGCTATAAGTTAGAGTTCTTAAAACTCATAGCTTGTGAAAATGTTTTCGAGGTTCTTAATGACCTTCTTTCTCAAGTATATTTCCTTAATGTTGGTTTAACATTCTCCTAGAATAAAGTTGACCAACATGATCTTGGTCAACTATTTCTGGAATTTCTCGGTTATCATCCATATCCTGATCTATGTCTATAGGGAATTAAGAGTCATTTTGGATGATAACTAACTTGGTGTTAGAAATTGACGGGATATTTGATGGATCCCTTTCAGGAGTTAATTTTTGAAAGTAATCTTTCTCACTGACCAAGTTATTTTCTAGAAATCTAACATTTCTAGATTCCACAAATATAGTGTGATAGGATGGACAATAAAACTTGTATCTCTTAAACTTATCGGTATAATCGATAAAGTATCCATTCACTATCCTTGGGTTCAATTTCTTTTCTCGTAGATTGTAAACTCTTATCTCTGTAGGACAACTCCAAATACGTATATATCTTAAACTAGGTTTTCAACTCTTAAATAACTCAAAAAGAGTTTTGGTTACAAGTTTTGATTGGAACCCTATTTAGGATGTACACTACCATCTTGAGAGTTTCAATCCATAAGAACTTAAACAGTTTAAAACTAACCATCATACTCCTAACCATATCAAGTAAGACCTTATTTATTCTTTCAGTTATTCCGATATGGTCAAGTGAACCAGACATGATGTATTAGGAAATAATCTCATTTTCCCGAAGGAACTTTGCAAATGGACGTGGTGCATATCTATCATTAGTATACCTTCCATAGTATTCTCCACATCTATCTGATTTCACGACTTTTATTTGCTTACTGTATTATTTTTCTACTTCTGTCTTAAAAATTTTAAAAACATCCAATTTTCATACTAATGACAATGGATATAGAGATGTATATATAGTGATTAGTCATCTATAAATAAGATGAAATAACTATGACTATATGAGTCTATATTTGGAGTACAAATATCCATATGTATGATCTTAAGTAATTCTGAACTTTTTCCTATACTTTTTTGAGTTTTGTTGGTCTGCTTTCCCTTAATGCAATCCACACAAATCTTAAAATCATTAAAGTATAGGGTATCAAGTTCTCCATCCTTTACCAACTTCTATGTTCTCTTTATGTGGATGTGTTCTAATTTTTGATGCCATAAAATCGAAAAGTTTTCCTCAATAACACTTTTTTTTGTTCTTATATGTGTTGTGTTTAAATAGGCATTGTCTTGTAAATAAATATTGTAAAGCCTATCCAACAATGGAACAAAACCAACAACATTTGTATATAAAAACAATGTCATTTTATTATCAAGTTGAAAAGAATATCCATATCATATAAGTTTTGAAACGGAAATTAATTTTCTAGAAAACTTAGGTATATAAAAAAAATTTTCCAACTTTAAGACATGTCCGTTTACCAATATAAGTTTGCAATTTCCAATGGCTTTTACCCGTGAGCTTATCTTATTACCCGAATAGATAAGTTGTTCATGATCCACTGGTTTTCTCAGGTTTTATAAACTCTGTAACACATTTGTAATGTGAATGATATAATTAGAATCAATCTATCATGTATTACGAGAAATCTTAGTTATGCAAAATTCAAAACAAACTAGTGAGATTTCCATTCCTTTATTCTCAAACCACCACTTGTACTTGATACAATTCTGTTTTATGTGTCCCTTCTTTTTATCAAAAAAAAAAAAAACACTTGGACTCTTCTTTACGTTCTCTTTTGGTTTTGTACTCTTTTGGTTCAATTTGGACTTGTCATTCTTCATTTCTTGCACTGCCATATGTGCACTTGAAGAATTTTGCTTCATCTCCATTAGCAGTTTTCCTTTCTCCTGCAAATATATGGTCATCAACCCTTTGATGGATCATTTCTCCTTATGTGTGTTATAAGAGAATTTAAAAGGATCATAAGATTGCGGAAGTGAGTTCAGAATAAAGTGTACGAAAAAAAAATTCGAATATCTCAACCACTAGGGTTCTTAAATGAACTACTATGTTTCGCATACGCATAATATGCTCGCACACACCATATACAATTGTGAGTCTTATAGAGGAGAACTGTATAATGAAGGTACTAGGCAAAAACTTATTCGATACTTAAAATTGCTTATCTATAGATTTAAGAAGAGCATGGATATTGGTATGCTAGTTAATCGAGTCATGAATATCAACCGAAATTTTGTTCTTTATGAATATAGTACTTAGGTGATTAGATCGCTCTCATTTTTCATAAAAAGCCTTTTCGTCTACGAAGCTAGTATCATTCATCGGAGGTAGCTCGTCCTTCCGTATAACATAATCAATGTCTAGACATTCTAGATGGAGAATGACCATTTCCCTCCACTCGTTATAGTTTCTTCTGATTAATTCGGAAAAATCTAATTTCAAATCTATGGTTTGGAATATTACAAAATAAATAAATATATTTACTAACTATATATGAGACATTTAATATATGTCTACCAATATAAACATACAAAAATAAATTTATAACATAAAAATTGTATGTAAGCTAAATTTCTAATTCTATTAAATTTATTTGATTTTATGATAAGATTTATCAAAAATAGCTAACTTCCTAACACCTGTGGACTAATTAGAAAACTATCAATAACTAGTTTTTCCTTGATCACTTTATCATTTTCTATTTAACCCTATAAGATAATCTCTCTAATATTCCAAGTAGGTTCTCAAGTAGACATGTACTAAATCAATAGTACTTATAGTATTATTTAGAAAAGGATTTCAACCAAATAGACTACTATTGAAAATAGTTATTTTGATATTTTATCTTCAATTTTATTATTTTATGTAACAAAAATTTTTATGGAATAAGATTCATTATATAAAAATAATTTCGTGACAAATTATTCTTTTCTTAATATATCATGCTTTTATGCGTAATTTCCTATTTAATTATGACAGTTGTGTCCAGATCTTAATTAATTTTAGAAATTATATTGATCAGTAAGATAATAATGTTACTTAATTTTGCTATACCAAAATATATAAAATTTTAATACAAAATGCAACCAAATTACTTAATACATTTTGCTAATTTTGTACCTTCCCTTATATACACAATTATATCTAATATTAATTTTATGCATAATTTTTTTAAAATTTGGGTTTTGAAGATATTTTCAAAATTTTTCCAAATTATTTTAAACTTAGGGAATTAATTTTAAAGTCTTAGGGACCAAACTATAACATTCAAAGGTTCTGGGAATTTCTAAAAAATGCAGGGTCTTTACTATAATAGTTCTAAGAAATTTTGGGGCCTCTTGAAAATAAAATATTGTATGGACTGGTTTGCAAAAAATGAATGACCCATTTATGTGTTTGGAACAAGTGTCTTTTTTTAAAAAAAAAATTAATTAATTAATTAATTAATTAATTAAGTAAATCATTTAATGCTAGACACATAGCATTCCCAAAATAGGAAGGGTTAACCACGTGATCATTCATTAAATAAAACAATATTTAAAATATTGTAATTTTTGAAATCTTCTTTACATATCAACGAGTCACTTCCTTCCGGGTCTTCTTCACTCGGAAGCAGTATGAGGGTTCCAGACCCGTACCTAATTGGTTCCCTCTCACCAGAAAGTTATCAGAAAACCAAAAATATTTTATTTTAGATTTTAAAAATATGATTTTGATCGTAATAATACAAAAATTTTAATTTTAGACTCAATTTTTTTTAAAAAAAAAAAAAATTAATTTTAGACAAAATATTCAAAAATCTAAAAAGCCTAAATTTTGAAAAATTTTGAAATATTCAAACTCTTGAAAATAGTGGACAAAAATATGCTATGATACCAAATATGACATGATATTACATACCAAATACAATAAAAATGAATACAAACAAAAGTAATCCGAAAATAGGATATTGAATATACCTATGGTCATTTCCAATTCTGATGAGCTCCGATAATTGTAATATCACGAAAATGATCTTTAGAACGTGTATAAGTTTTATAAACTCTCAATTTCACTCAATAGAATGAATGGAGTTAAAAATTTTGGATTTAAAAACTCAATATATTAGGATGGAGTTTACATACACTCTCAATCATTAAAGAGTCATTAAAACCCAATAATGGTCACTCTAAATTATTGCTAGACTTTTTAGAAAGACAATTAAATATTCAAAATAGAAAAACGAGATTAATTCTATGGAGGTTTGAATAGGTAATTAAAATTCAGAAAAATATAACGCAATTCAAATTCTTTTTTTTTTTGTATTTAATCATTTTTCGATCATATTTTTTTTATTAACTTAATTTTAAATGCGTTGAACGCATGGAATTTAAATTTTTTAAAAATTCCTAACATACTTGGCAAGCCAAGTGTAAAATCCATAGAAAAGTCCTCCTAAATGTTCTCTCGAATCAACAACGGCAACTACAAATCAATGTTTTGTGATGTCTGCGCAAATCTCAACACATTTCTTCTCAAATATAGCCCGAATCATCTTTCCCCATTAGCAACTATGGTTTTGTCATGGCTCAAATGACTAGTGAGTCCCGTCATGTAAATTTTTAATTAATTTCTGTCTTAAAAAGACTGAGAAATACGAAACAAAAAATTTGGCAATCCTTTGGGTCACGTTCAACAAAAGAATCTGGCCAATAGTTCTTAGTGAACACAATTCTCATTCCAATCATAGTAGAATGTTGTAATCTCATTCTTAACAGCTCTTTCTCATTTTTGGTGTTACTGATGGGTGCTATAATTACAGTCATTAATATTCAGGATCGGACTTGCTCTTTGTTAAAATATATATATATATATCAAATACATTAATCGCTAGATTATGCATGCTAGTGCGACTGATGCATTAATGCAATGTCATTTGATTTATGAGGATTTGCTTATGTATTGTTTGGGGAAACCTCAACCTTTGCTGCAAATGCATTAAAATTGTGTGTTGAATGCATGTTATCACAGGTCAGTCTCACTTGGGTAATACCAAAAGGGTGGCATTTTTCTCCAAGGGACCATCAGATGATTAATTAAATCGACCACACATTTTGGGAGTTAAAATTTAAAAGAAAAATTATTGGGGTTTTCATTAAATTTTGATAGATCTTTAATCAGATGGCACAAGCACCAAGTTCTAAGACACAGCAAAAATGTTGTGAGTCGGGCAAACTACATTCTTTTTACTCCTACAGTAGGAGTTAATTTATGAGAACCATTTACCAGATGGTCAGCCAGTAGGGGTGCAATTAAAATGTGACCTTTTATCCCCCCCCCCCCCTAACTCTGAGGTTCCTTTCGGTGGGTATATCCAACTTAATAAACTTAACTAAATATAATTTTATTTTTTTAGACTTTTTTATAAATCACCAGTATATCAGTAATTACTTTAAACTCAGTTAAATCCAGTTCGAGTCAAGTTGAGTTCTTAAGGGGGATGAATCTCTCCCGACACCTATTTTTTCTAAACATAAGGTCGAACTCAAAATTTTATTTAAACGATATTAGTATTGAGCCGCTGAATCAATTAAGTATCACTAATTATTACGAAAATCATATTATTGAGCCGTTGAAACCTGTGTTTTAAAACTGAACTGGACCAGCCGATTCGACCGGTTAGACGCGAACCATTCTATAATTCGGTTTGGTTTTACTATTCAACCGAATGAAATCAAATGCGATCAAAATTATTTAAAACCAATCAAAACTGATAAAACTAATGAATCATTCAAACTAATCCAAAGAAAAAAATTATAATATATAAACTGTTGCTGATGGAATAAATTAATTTTTTATAGAAATATATAGATTTTATTTTATTTTAAAATATATAATATATAAATTATATATATGATATCATTCAATTCGTAAAATAGTTTGACTGATCCGACGAATGAATTGATGAATCGATAGATTGATCGAATTATTTACTGATTCGATTTTAAAAACATTGCGTTGAACATGACTATATAAAAGTTGAAATGATGGCATTTCTTGGGGGCACAAATTGTGTTACAATTAGTGTTTTTAAAATCGAATCCTTCGGTCAGTTCGACTGGTTCAATTGTAAATCGTCCTATAGTTTGATTCGATTTTTATTATTAAATCAAATAAAGTCAAATTCGATAAAAATCGTCCAAAATTAATAAAATCGATCGGTCTGACTAATATAAAAAAACAAATTATATATGAATTTTATTTTATTTTAAAATATAATATATATGATATCAATATCAGTGAAATGATTTTATTAATCTAATCAATAAATTAATCAAGTTATTCACTAATTCGGTTTTAAAAACATCGGTCACAACATTTGGGTTTCCGTCCGTCCCACCGGAGAGGCCAACAGAAGGCACAATTGTGGCTTTCCCATCCCAAGTGGAAATAAATAAATAAATAAATAAATAATTGTCACTGTGAAACCTATGTGGATGTGTGGTTGCTTAGACTTGTACGCTACACTTGATTAATATCATTAATTGCACAAAAGTGGAAAATAATTTTCTACTGATATTTTTTTCAGAATACAAAATTGCACCCTTAAAGTGGGCTACAGTACCCAGACGTGAGTGGTAATTCATGTAGTAAATGAGGTATGAATTCAATCAAATTGTGGAGATCATAAGTTTGATTAAATACTTCCTTCTATTTATTTCATACATGGAACCATCGAAGAATATTCAACTGTCATACACAACCATTCCTAACATTTTTCGTTTCATATGTTTTGAAAATCCAGTTGACATGTGAGACCGTAAGAGAACCACAAAGTCACCAAGCCTCGAAAAAAATATATTATAGTTACTGTCCATTTGGTAAATTTATCTCCACATCCAATCCAAAACTAAAATTCTAATAGTGTGATTTTCCATTTTCTTTCTCGGGCCACTTGGGCCCACTTGGGCTCTAACAGGCCTTACAAATTGGCTGGGGTGCTCTCACCCAACGCCCTGGCTGGCCTAGGCTAATAGACTTGACGCGGCTGAATCCCCCTTTGAAAAGTCAAGAACATTGTACCTTTCTCGGACCTTTCGGTTAAAATCAAGAGAATACCTTTCTGATCAAGAAAAGTCAGAAACAGATCAAAATTCATTTCAATTCAAGGTACCAAGTCTCAGGTGGCAGACGTTGATAAATTAGACGACGCGTCTTCTCCCTTTCTCCCCAACTTTCTCAATCCATGAATTACGTAACTAAATATAAAGACTTCCACGAGCAACAACACATCTTAGACCTTCACAAGCGCACAAACCTCCCAATCTCAAACAATAACAAAATTGTAATATCTCCCTCTCTCTCTCAAATCTCAATATGGCGGAGCGTCATCAACAACTCCCACCTTACTTGCCAGCATCCCAACTTCAGAGAGACCAAGAATCAGCAATGATGATCAGAGACCTTCGACGCAAAAACAACATTCGAATAGCCTCTTACATTTTAACGTTCCTCGTACTCGTAGTCGCAATAATTCTCATCATAGTATTTGTCATACTTCCTATCACAACCCCGAAATTCCGTGTTCATTCAATGACATTCGACACTCTCGAAGTCGGTACCACATCAAATGCTTCATTCAACATGCGATTCGACGTCCAGTTCCGAATAAAGAACAAAAACTTTGGAAAATTCGAGTACGATTATAGCAGCGTTGACTACTATTACAGAGGTACCAGGTTGACCAGCGTGTTCATAGCCAGAGGTGATGTGAGAGCTAGATCTACAGAGAAGATTGACGTGAGTTTTGTGAACATGGATTCGAGTACGCTTGGTACGGCCGCCAATTCTTCGCTGTCTACTGATATTGGAAATGGGATTTTGCCACTGACAGCGTTGTCCAAGTTGGACGGAGAAGTTGAGGTCATGAACATCAAAAAGCATAAGTCTCCTGTCATGAATTGCACAATGGAAGTTGTCATCTCCACCAAATCTCTTCAGAATTTAAATTGCCTCTGAATGTTTATGTTTGATTTGTAAACAATCAAGGAGAAAATTCGATTTGATTCATTTTTATTATTATCATTTTCCATGTATGTTCTATTCGATTTATTGGGTTTGTCTTCTTTCATTATATATGAGAGATTTTTTTTGGGGGGATTGTAAATTTGAAGAGAAATGGAATAGAGACGTTTTGGCCTTGTGCTATGAAAACTCGGAATTTTATTAACAAATCACTACAACTTAGGTGTTTGTTATTAAATCTATCACGCATAGAATAGCTCATAAAATATATTTACAACGCAGACATTTTATGATTTCAAAACATCACTAAAGCACTGCAGTCAATAAACTTTTTGGACCTTCACCACAGAAAAATCAAATTTCTTCTAGACATGTTATGCAAAGGAATAACACCTGTGCTGTGCTTGAAAAGATCAAAGTCCAAGTCAAAATTGACGCCTTTGTTGCATGCGGTCTAAACAGAAAAAGGCACAAGCAACCGCGTTCATGGTTTAGTATATAACCCCTTCCACACACAGCCTCGTTCCCATTTAAAAACACTTTGGACATGGAGTAAAACTGGCCACTCTTTGCCCTTCACAGTGGCGCCATCTTGTGTCCTGAGCCAATGCATCCAAGAGTTGGTCACCGCTCGCTCCCTAGTGCTTCGACAACATTGGAGCAGACTTGGGTGTTTAGGATACGTTGCTGTATTCCTTTTACCTGTTATCATAAGCACAAGACTCTCTATGGAAATTTGGAAGTAATTTGCAGTAATAAGTATTTTACTTCATTTTACATCTTATATAAGTAGGATATTTACCTTTCTCAACCAACGTCCTGTGGATGTAATGGTCGGGTACTAGAATCCCTTAACCTTGATCTCTTATTCAAGTTTTGAAAATAGAAAAACAGACACCGGGGAGAGTCAACGCTTGAAATGGAACCCATATTGATTGGACCAGATTTAGTCGGGTAATCTAGATACCGATTGATAGTAGATACACCTACACCAATATATATACACACACACACATTTCTCGGCCTTTGGGCTAAGGTCGAGTAAAAATATATATAGGATGTTTGAAGCATGTTTCAGGCCCGAAAAAGTGGCCGAGTTGATCCTATTATGTAGGCTTACAAAATTCCCTTGGGCCAATACAATTGGACTCTCGTGGCCCACCAGTCACGATCAAACTTGATCTTCGCCGAAAGGCCGAGAAAGGCATCCCAGTCATGGTCAAACTGAAACTCAAAAAAAGATGTTCTTCCCGGTTTTCTTTTTATTTTTTCTCCATTTTTTTCCCCTTCTAGCTTAATTTCTCGTACAATAAAATCGCCCTCAAGTACTATTTCTCCTTTCAGCTTGTTGTCTAATGTACCCAATTCAAGTTTCCCCCTTCTCATATAAGAATCAAATAAATAAACAAATAAAATTATTTTTTTTTCAAAACATGTCATCAGATTACAGCCATCAATTTAAAATAAAAGACAAAGAATAGCACAAATTTAAAAATAAAATAATATAGTCAAAATTTACATTATGATTTTGAAGTTTACACTGTCAATGTATTTGGTATAAATCCATGTGTGAATACTGTAGATCTCTCTTAGACTCCACAAATGGTTGGATGTGGTGTGATTATGGGTATTATTTCCTATTAGATAAGAAACAAAAATTTTGATACTAAAATTTAAGTTCCGAATTTTTTAACCTAGATTAACTAAGTTGTTGAATTTATAAAATGTATAATTGTCCATTAAGTTGTATAAATAGGGAAATTTTAGTTTTTTATTATGGGTTAATGATATAAATAATTTTATTTTGGAGTATTTCCAAATTATAAGAGCGAATCTTAATACAACGGTAGAGTTTTTTTTTAGTGATCTCGAGATCATGGATTAGAGACGTAAAAACAACTCTCTTTATAAAAATATAAGGAAAAGTTTGCATATATATATGATCATCCTTTCACTATCTCACACTAAATCGAAGATCATTTTGTATATCAGTTGAGTTATCCGGTGCTTTCAGATTATATTTAGTCAAAAAGATCTAATTGCCTTGTCGAGAAATAGATTGAAAGCGGTGTTAACGTAACATATGGGCAATCGAGTCCTTATAACCGAAAATAATTTGTAAATAACTCAAAAATTAACATTAGGGTTTAGCTGTATAAATGAATTTATAAGAAAATTATTTATTAATAAGGATGATCAAAACTTCTACTTTCATGAAAAATAAATTAACATGTTAAACTAAAACTTTTTTATTGATGTATTACTTAAATTTAATTATGCTGAAAAAAAAAGCGGAAGTTTTGTTTCCAATAATTATTGAAATTATAAAAATTTACAATATTCTACAAATTGGAAAGATGAGAAATAAGATATAAGTTGTATATAAAAACTCATCAAACTTTTTGGTTTAATATATTTAGTGAAAATTTTCTTACATCGGATGGATAGATTTAGAGGGAAAAGGAAAGGTTAGGAGAGAAAATTAGTTTTTTTTTTGTTTGAGAGTTTTATGTAGAAAAAAAAAATAGAGTGATTTTTAACATAAAAATTTTTTTTTCCAAAAGTGGAAAGAAAATAAGAGAAAAAAAAGTATCTCATAAATATACCAAATTTATCCTTTTAAAATTAAAAATAAAATTTTTTATTCTCAATAAGTCACATTTTTTTTATAAAACTCTCAAATAAGATGTGAGAAAATTATAATTTTTTCTCCTTTTCTTTTTTCTCCTGATTAATCTTTTTTTTTTCTTTCCAAAATTCCTAAACATACTATTAAAGTCATTTAAAATTTAGAACTTAATATTTTTTGTCATCAACTGCCCGCAATTAATTTTCAACACTTGATGGTTATCAAAGGACACCTTTCCCATGTGTTACGTTTATTACGTTTTGGGTCCAAATTTACATGGTACTCTCCCAATTCACAAGTGCAGATTTTGCATTCATTCGCTCAAGTCTCACCTTCGTGTGCAATTGTATAGTAAAAAGGCCAATGGGGTAATTTTCAAATTTCGTAAAATAATAGGATATTTGTTTAACAATTATTTGTGTTTCAAAATTATATAAACCCTTTAATTCATATTTGTCTGCTCGGCTGGCCTTTAGCTGAGTAGAACAACTTTTACTATTTGTCCTTGCAGGTCAATGGAAAGGGCAGAACAAGCACCGAGCAAGATAGGCAAACGCAAACAAAAGCATAGCCGCATTAGTCAGGCCAGTGGCATAGGAGGCAAAAATTAATATTTAATAATATTAATATTTAAAATTTGTTAAAAGTTTAAAATATCTTAATTCAAAAAATTTAAAAATATATTATTTAAATCTTTTAAAATATTATTTATTTTAAAAAGATTATAGTTTGTACGGCTCTGAAGCAACTCAAATGCCAAGTTTTTTGTGTTATACTAGCTAATATTCAGAATTATATTTTGATTACCATCATTTTAACATATATTAAGTTGATTTCCATCTTTTGATACTCAAATGTCTTGGGAAAACCCACCAGTGAGTTGAAATTGGAGGACACACGGATGAGTCAGATGTTTAGCTCACACAAAGTGTTGGATTACGGTCGGGCTTGAATGATCAAGATAACAACCATTTTGAGAAAAGAAAAACATTGACCCTTATAATTAGGAAAGATTCTTTGAACAAACTTGTGTTAGCTTAGGAAGTCTTGTCAGGCCCGAGAAGATGGAAATCGTGGCAATGCCTCACTTGTGGGTGTCACCTTATTAATGAGGAAAAGGAAAGAAACATGGGAAGTTTGGGTTGCACGTTGCCAAGTTCATGGTACCTAAGCAAACGCAAGACAGTGATGTAAACAGAGAGCAAAATCCAAGGCTCTTGGAAGAAGAAACTGTTGGGGCATTGTTTGCATGGTGTGTTTGGGTGCACTGAATTACAACCTTGGAACTAGTGAATAGTGGACACAACTAACTCATTGTTTATCTCAAGTCTAGTAGAGTTGGTACATTCTTTTGACAAAAACCCTAAAATTGTTCCTTTCAATCCCATAAGCTATGTTACAATCTAGGTGACATGCATGTCACTTGGTTTTAATTTTGTTTTTGAAAATGCAGACCTCCTGCATTTGGGGTTGCTATGATTGATTAAAATATAGCATGGACTTTAGCCTAATTGCATGCCTTTTTTCTAATGTGATGAGGACTTAGGATTAAGGTTGTCGGACCAGTAGTTTCTTTTGGAAATTAAAGGATTTTATTTAAGAGTTACATTTCTTTATATATATATATATATATATATATCAACTAATATTATTACATCATTTTTTAAAATTTCGAATTCAAATCTCTCTTATATATAAAAAAATAAGGATACATTAACTGTACTAATTTTGAATTTACAAACAAAATTTTTTATCTCTTATCAATAGTTAATAAACTTTGTCCATATGGTAATTGTATTCTGCACCATTATTAAAAAAAAAATGATAGTTTGGCCTAATCGAACCCTTTATGCTATATTTGAGAGAAATATTCTATAAAGATCAACTCTGTTTCTAATGTCACGATTGTTGTGCTTAGTAATTTTCTTTTTTATTATTATTATTATAGCAAGAATCGAACTCCAGATTACAGGGTCAAGAGAGGAGACTGTTACCACTGGATTATCCCCTCGAGGATAATAATTTTCTATTCTAATATAAAAGATTTGTTTATTAAAAATACATTAATTTCTTTGTGGGGGGGGGGGTGTTTAACCGGTTCACATGAAGTTTTGTGTGTTCTTTAATTCGTTATCCTTACGAGGGATGCGAGTGGTGGAAATTGATAATTATGTCATTTGGTTATTTTGGTTTTGGGGATAAAAAATAGAAGGAAAAAAAAAAGAGAAGCGAAAATAAAAGTAAAAAAAAAAAAGGACACTTTTAGTTATTTGATAAAGAAGAAAATGCGGAGAGAAAATAAAAATGGAATATAATCTCTTTCCCTTCTTTTTAAAATATCATTTCCATTTAAAAAAAAATGAAAAGAAATAAAAATTTTAAATAAATTTGTCATTATTTTTTTTAATATTTACAAAATTATCTATTATTTTTTTATTTTATTTTTATTTAATATAAAATAATAAAATTTATGACAAATTATTTTTTTTATTTTTTATTTTTTATATTAATATTCTAAGTTTATTTAATATAAAATAATAATAAAAAAATTATAAAAATAAGAAAAATATATTAAATAATTATTTTTAAAAAAATATTTTAAATTAAAAAATAAAAAAATTTATGTTATGAGAAATACAAAAAATATTATTTTATAAGGATATAATAATAAATAAAATAATTTTTTTTTATTTTTTATTCTAATTAAATAAAAACATACCATTTATTTTTTTTATTTCTATCTAACAAAAATAAAAAAATACATTTATTCCTGCGGGTAAGGTAAATCTTCTTACTTTTTCTCCCCCTCCCCGTCGCGAACCAAAATTTACCCTTAACGAGAAAGTAGAATATTTGAGAATCGGAGGGTCGATGAGGTCATGATTGGTGAGTGGTAGACTGGGAGGAAGAGAGGACGTGAGAGTGGAAACCAAACCCAGTGGCCGGTGTCCAGAGGAGCTGTTGGGTGGGGGCGCATCATTTGGGGCAAAACCCTGCAAAGTCTGCGACGAGAGGTGCCCAATTTCTGAAGGGGGGCCACTTCTCTCTCTATTTGGCATTTCTCGTCGATTATGATTATGCCTCGGAAAAATTTTGTTTCTTCTTGCTTGCTTTCGCAGACTTAGATTACGCAATTTTCTTCCCATCACTTGATATCTGTCTTGGACTACATTCCAAACTCTCTCCCTCTCTCTCTCTCTCTCTCTCTCTCTCTCACATATTTCAAACTTTAAAACTTTCAAATTAGTAATATATGACCAAGCCTTGTCCTTTGAATTGCTTTGCACTGCAGTAAAAGTCGTATCTTGTTTTGATTTTTTTTTTTTTTTTTAGTTTTGGCTCTTCTCTCTGTCAAGGTACATTAATTGTTCTCAATATTTACTCCATACCCCTCCAAAAATGGTGTTTGGTTTTTGGGAGTATGAATGGAAATAAATTCAGGTCTGATTTTGAAGGCAAGTTGCTACCTGTGTTTACACTCCACAGAGATGGAATAAGGAAGCTATTAATGGCAACAAAGGACAGGAAGCTATGGAGAAAAAACAGCCACCCTACCTTAATCTATACCACCAATATCATAAATCAAAATTCTTAAATTAATGTCATTCCTTTTTCTTTATTCCATTACATGGCCTTTAATTTCAGATGTCTGCAAACTTGCTTTACTGATTCATGGCCAATCTCCATAAAATCTTAACGGTCATTTATTTTTTTATTATTTTATTTATAATATTTTTAATTAAAATAAATTTTTAGAAAATGTTAAAAATTTTCTAGGAAATTTTTTATAAATTGATTAAAACTATTAATAAAATAATAATATTTATATTAAAAATTTTATTCAATCTCAAGTAATATTAGCATCAACTTTGCCAACTTACCTTCAATATTCTTGAACTAAAAACAATAAAAGGAAATACTATTTAATATCATCATATTCTTATAAAAAATTATAAACTTAATCGATTTATTTTAACAAAAGAGTGATGGGGCTATGAATTTATATTAAATCGATTTATTGTTAATATATTTTAAAATTATTTTTGATTGAGTGAGTATGACTTTATTCAGAAATTTTAAGCTTTAATACTAAAAAATAATTAATTAAAGAAAGTATAGTAAAATAAATGAAACACGAAAATTTCAGGGCAGGAGTTACGTGTATCATACGCAGTTGAAAAGGAGGGGGAGAGTCCGGGGTCTACTGTTCCAATAGAGCAGAGGAGATCAACTAAGCTGACCGGCCAGAATCTGATTTCTAGAGTACCCCCACAAGCCCTAACCCTAACCCTATTCTCCGTAAAAAATCACGTCACCGTTTGGTAAGCTGATCTCTCCGAAAATGTGAACGTGAGAGGGCTTTTTGCGTGATCGGAATCGGCAAATGCAATGCGACTATCGAAGCGCTGTTCTTTTTCTGCAACATGTGAAGACAAATTGAATCTCCCATACGTTTACATCAGACGATGGGATTGAAATTGAGATATCATAAACCCCTTCTCATGACCTCCCCCTTTTCTTTTTCGCTTTTCCAAAAATGCTTTTTCTGTTTTATGGAAATGTTTTCGAGAAATAACCACATCAACAATTTGGAAATACCCGAACCAGATGAAGTGGGGTCCATTTCAAACTTATAAAAAAAATGTCATCCCATCATCTGATTATTGAATTGTTATTCAAATAACTATTATTTAAAAAAAAAATAAAGTAACACCTTAACAAACAGGCCCATGAATATTCGTATCCACAAGATAATAACACTGTCGTCCAACACATTTGAATACCAAATATTCGCTTTTCCAAAAATGCTTTTTCTGTTTTATGGAAATGTTTTCGAGAAATAACCACATCAACAATTTGGAAATACCCGAACCAGATGAAGTGGGGTCCATTTCAAACTTATAAAAAAAATGTCATCCCATCATCTGATTATTGAATTGTTATTCAAATAACTATTATTTAAAAAAAAAATAAAGTAACACCTTAACAAACAGGCCCATGAATATTCGTATCCACAAGATAATAACACTGTCGTCCAACACATTTGAATACCAAATAGAAAGCAGAAACCTAATCTTATATAAGCTAAAAGAAAAGGGTATTTGCATCAATTGAGCATGGGAAACCAAAATCATAATTTTATCATAAAATATCTACTTTAAGTGATCATTATTATCCTTTTAAACGAATGTATTTTGACAAATTATTTTATTTAATCAGAAGTGGATAATCTTGTGGCTCTTGCATCTTGGAATAGGGCGGTAATAAAAATAAGTAATCCGGTGAAAGAAGCAATGCAAAATTCACAAGATTTCAGACAAGCTTTACCTTACAAGCAAAACAAACAAAGAGATTGTCTTTGGCAGCTTCCCAAAAACAGCACATCCCATATCATTCTTCTAATTTCCTCTCTTTACAAAAAGGAAAAAAAAAAAAAAAACATATAAAATCACGAATCTGATTTCGGATTCTGACATAGTAAGTCACCATTAAAAATTATAACGAAAAACATTAATTGGGTTTTCCTAGTAAAATCTGAAAGTGATATCTGGATTTCAGCTCGAATTCACTCTGGAAGCCGTTGAAGGTTCGCTCGTACACCGTGAAAGAATTGAAGATTCCAAGTCTGTTAACAGAAATTTTAAAACACTGAAAACAAATTTCTAACAACAATAACTTTTAGGGAAATATTTGATTTTGAACACTCACCTCGCGAAGAGTTAAACGATTGCTTGCAGTGAAGAATAGCCCCCTGAATTCCATCATGCTCTTCCTGACCTCTCCCCAGGAAATTCACCGCCGGCATCACTCCCGCCGTCGAAGACGCCGATCGGCTTTTCCCCAAGTGTCTGCAAACCACTCGAAGTCCCGTCGCAAAGTTCGCCGATCTGTCCTCCACATTTATCCTCGTCGTCCTTGTCGGCAGGTTCAGAGAACTCGTCGCATGAGACCTAGTTTGACCAGAAAATCTCACCTTTTCGCCGTACCTCTTCGAGATCATAACGTAAAGAGGCTTGATAAGCTTCAGGTACTTGTGCACAACATCTTTGGTGTTCGAAGACCGCTTCGATTCGTCTTCTACAGCTTGAAATTGTCTTTTACTATTGTCTCTTGTGAACATTGATGACGTCACCGGAGCTTCATCGAGCTTGAAATTGATGAAGAACTTGCTTCGGTGCGTGGATTTCTGGTGATTGGGAGTTGAGGAAACAGAAGAACCAACGGAAGAAGAAGAATCAGATCTGGATTTTGATCTTTTCAAGCCAAGCATGAAAACCCCGAGTTTGGGCGGAGATCGGAGGAGAGAGATTGGAGATTGAGGCTTCAAATTAGGCTCGAGGGGAAGAACACGGGATTTAAAGAAGAAATCCTTGGAGGAAGAAGAAGACAAAGAAGAGAGGGTAGCTTCCGTGATTTTGACATCATTCCTCGTTGCCATTTCGGAATCTCGCTTTTCATTTTTAAGGTTTTTAAAATTGGTTTCGCCGGCACTGTTGTGCTTTCCTTCGTCGCGACATTTGCAGTCGTAATCAGGTATGGAAAACTCCAAATCGAAGAAAGATCCTTCGTCGTCGCTCATGTCCTCGTCCGCTCCTCCATCGTACACCGCCGACTCTCCGGCGCCATTTTGCCAGAGTTTTAGTAAAGTGAAACTATCCATGCTCGGTAAAGCCAGAGCTACAGAGAGAGAAAGCAGAGCGAACTTCTGGTTTTTTGTTGCGACTTGTGAGGGATTTTGCGTTTGATTGGCTCACACCTTGCACGGAGATATTTTACACCTGGTCAAGGGGTCTTTAAAAGAAGACAGTGGAAAAATGGGGGGGGGGGGAGAGATTAGAATAGAGTGTTGCAGAAGTACTGATGTTTGTTCTAGGAAGCAGAGAGTTCAAAAAGGCTTTTTGAAAGTGCAGAGGAGAGAGAGGGAGAGAGGGATTTGCTTTTGTTTTGAGGGAATTGGGGATTCGTCGTTTTATGGGTAGAGTGCGATCATGTGAGAAGGAAGACTAGGGCTTAGCCTCTCACGTCACAATTGACACAGAGTATGCAGAGACTGTGAACAGAGGAGAGTGGCAGGGATACAATACAATGCAGCTACACCTTTCTCTTATAATTAATCGAATTTTAAGCGGGAATATAAACTACAAAATATCAAAATTCCATGTAATTTTTACTGCCTGAATCATTAACCAGACATTGTGTGGGTGTGTGTAATTAAGCTGGAATTCCAGATTTGGTTCGGAAAATTAGGAGTGTGAATAGAATGAAAAATCAGTTTCAAAAATATAATTAATTTTTATATATTAAGTTAATTTCAGAATATTTCTAATTAAAGAGATTTAATCGATTATATTAATATCATATTAATATTATATTAACACCACAGTAATATTATATAAATGTTCAATGTGTAGTGGTACGAGAACATATTTTTTAAATTATTTTTGATTAAAGAGTTTGATTATCCTAGTTCCCAGATAAATGGTACTAAAATGACCGCTCAAACCCTTTGACAATCGGAAGTGATTGAAAAATAAATTAGTATACTCTTAATATTATGATTTACAAATAAATTCATATCCAAATATTTTATTTTCTTTTTTTTTCATATTTTTAGAACTTTATTCACCATCACATGTTATTACAAGTGCATTACACCAAATCAAAGAGTATTACAGATCAGATGTACCTTGTGCTTTGCTCAATTATTAAACCAGTGTTTTGAAATTTCAATATATTTTCTCTTATTATATTTTTAATATTTTATAATAACATAAAATTGTTCTTGGAATATTATTAAGTTTTATAATTAAAAATAATTTTAGCCAAGCTTACTCTTGACTTTTTCAACCAAACAAAAGTACTTTTTTTTATACGTGTTCACAAATAAACATTCCAACCAACCGGTTGGATCTGGTCAACACGATACAGCCACCCTCGCGTGTCACTGGAAAGGAAAATAGGAAAAGAAAAATGGAGGTTTTCTGGTGCTGGAGTAAGCGTTTTGGTTCCGAGAAACTTCCAAAAGAAGGGCATAAAAGAAAAAGAGATACAAAATTTGGGGAGAGAAAAAAGGCCAAAAAGAAAAGTCTTTAAAAAGAAGAGTAAACGTAAGAGTCTTTGTTTAAAAACTTCGCTTTTTCTTTCCCTCAGTTTCTTTTTTATTAAAAAAACAAATTAAAAAAGCACCCGAAAAAAATATATTTTTCAGAAAAAGAAAAAGAAAAAGAAAAAGAAAAATGTGAGAGAGAGAGAGAGAGAGAGTCCACTGCTGCAGCTGCTGCACCAAAAGGCTAGAGAAATCAGGCTGAGTTGGGCACGCATGTTATGTCTTCATAGACCTATCAACCAAAAGGAGTCCAAGGTCCAAGAAAAAAGGTTTGACTTGTAGTTACAAATCAAACCCTAGAATGAGATCGGGTTCATCTCAACCCTTCTTTTTTGAAATGGTTGATGCTCTCTGTGTGTTTAAAGGGGGAAGGGAGGAAAAAAAAAAAAAAACATTACTCTTACTTTTGATTTGTTCATCTTCTTTTGTTGGTCCATTTAAAGTATAAAAGTTGGTTCCAAAAATGTTTATTTGACCCCAAAAATGCGAACCCTGTGTGTGTATGATTACAGAATCACTATAAAATTAAAACGTTGAGGTGACGATAAAAAATCATTTACATAACGCACTAAATTCGTCAATAATATTTTCTCCAACGGATGCATGTTCAGTTGGACATATATCAGTCGAGATAGATATATCGTGACGTTTTGAGCTACCGTTGGAGCATGTCACAAGTGTATATTGACGGAAGGATAGTGTTGGTAAAACTAGTAATGTATCGCTTTGGGCTATCGCTAGAGCATGCCATAAATGTATACTGACGGAAGGATAGTCAGTTACCATGTGTTTCAGTGGTACAAAATGTTGACGGTAGAAAAATATTAGTAAAATTTATGATTTTATAGTCAGTTACCATGTGTTACCATATGTTACTATTTTTATCATCAGTTACCCAAAATGTTACAAAATATTGAAGGTATAAAATGTTAATAAAATTAGTGATTTTATCGTCAATTATCATGTGTTACGAGATGTTACTACTTGTATCGTAGGTTACCATTTGGTTAGGAGAAGTTAATGATTTTATCATCGTTTTCAATGTGTTACTAGATGTTACTGCTTTTATTGTCGGTTATAGTTGAATTAGGAAATATTAGTGATTTATCATCGATTACTATATGTTACAAGATGTTAGTACTTTCATGTGTTAATATTGGATACCACAATATTGTTACTTTTTATAGTCCGTAAGTAAATTACTGTATTTTATCTATAAAAATTATAAAAATAATATAAACGTAATAATAATGATTATATTAATATCTGAAAATTATTGATACATTTATTTATAATATAATGATGGATACGTATAAAACAAAAAAAAAGATTACATATTCTACAACTGCAAAAATGTCACCATTCCAAACAAAAAATGTTAACTTCAAATAAAATGTTGCCATCACTTGAAGGCACAATCCAGCATCAAAATCAGATAATTTTAAAATTAAGCTGATAGTAATGACCAACTTTGTGATCAACTTTATACACAATTCTCCGTCAATATATTCATAAAAACCAAAATGAATATAATTACATAATAGTGAAATGAATATAATTACATGACAATGTAAAAAATAATTGTAAATGAAAATATTACCTCTAACATGAAGTGGGATGGAGTAGGTGATGATGATGATGATGGTTAACTTCTTTGTATACTTCCACCATCTGGTATTGGAGGAATCTAACAATACAACTAATAGAATTCAACACAACTGAGTAACTTTTTTATATAAAAAAATATATATACAATTACCTTTTGATGAAACTTTACAAAGTCATTGTTCATTGATGTCTAAATATTTGCCATAGAATATGTTTCAGTGTGAAAGCTTAAGTGAGAGTTTTGGTCAGGTCTGTAGGTTAAAAATATACTTGACTTCAGGGAATGAAAGTTTTGGAGAGTTTTCGTTAAAAATATGTTCATGAAAATATGTTTTGTTGATTTAGAAGAATTTTAAGAGCTTTGAGGGAGGAGAGCTTTTGAGAAAATGAGGGAAGGATGAGGATGATTTATAATAAATTCAGTTCAACCATTTGATCACCATTTTTACAAACAAAATTTCATAATTCGTTATATTTTCTCCTTTCACGCCTTTTTCATACTTTTTCAATTTTTCATACTTTTACTCTTTACCCACCTCTTTTTTCATTACACACTTTTGTTTTAGTCATTAGCTGGTCTTAATTCCTCATATTTGTTCATAATTTTAATTAATACTGTCACTTGTCTTTCTATGTACATTATTCAGGTTATTCAAAAAATCACTTATTACATTTCAAATAATTTTTACCGCTTTTACCACTTGTTACTATACTATTACTATATTTCATACAATTTTAATATATAGTTCAGAAATATTCTGTAAAGGAAAATTTTAAATTTTATTGATTTTTAATTTTGAGGTATTTAATTGAAATTTTTAGTATATTTAATATGAAAATGAAACTTTAAATATAAAGTGTAAAAAAACAAAAAAAAAAATTTGAAGGTTCTTACTGCGATGGAAGGAATGCCCAACTCTTGAGAATGTGCAATTGTGAGTTAATGTGTGTGTTAAGCCAATTGGAGTGAGAGAAAGACAAATTGTTTTTTTTTTAAAAAAAAAAAATAGTATGTGTGTGGGCGGGTGCCCGCGTAAATATGCAGGCGCCAAGCCCCCACTAGGGCGGCCGCCCGCGTATGGGGGCGGGCGCCAGGACGCCCTATGGTGGGCGCCCGCTTATGAGGGGCAGGCACCCGCCCTTTTTTTTTTCTTTTATTATTTCCCATTTTTAATTTTAAAACCTTAACTTTTAAAACTTTATCTTAACTAAACAATAACATGACATAGAAAGAAAGAAAGAAAAAAAGAGATCCAAAATAATATATTATTAAAGGTAAATAATTATTAGTTAATTAAAAATAATTAATTTATATAATTAAATATAATTATTTACTTAACTATTTTACCTTTAAAAATATATTGAGTAACAATACATTATGGTTTTAGATTAGATTTGAAAAAAAAAAAAAAAAAAAAGGGACGGGCGCGCAACCTATTTTTTTGTTTCTTTCTTTTTTTTCTAATTGTTTTGGATTCAGAAAAATGAAATATTAAATTTATGAATTTGTATAGCATATAATATAATTAAAATTATATTATAATTTAATAAGTAATTTAAAAAATATATTACAATTTGTCATAATATAATACTAATGCTAACATATATAGGAATATAATATATAATAATAATATATAGTATGTAATATTAATATATAGGAGTATATAATCTAATACTAATGTGTTAAAATATAATATAATAATATGTAATACAATAATATAAAATATAATACTATGTTGTGTATAATATTAATATAATAATAGTATTTGTTATAATATAATATATTAATATATAATATAATAACATGTAGTTATATTAATATATTAATAATATATAGAAATATATATTAATATAATAGTAATTATTTTACAATTTAGTTCAAATGTTCCAACTAAACAATTTATAATTTCATTTTGTTTTTTTTTTTTTCTTTTTGATCGGGTATGAGGTATAAGAATATAATAGTGTAATTAATTATGTGAGTATAATTAATTACATGATATTTAATATTATTTAATTATATTAGTTTAATTAATTATATTGATAGATTACTTTTGGATTTTATATAAAATTATATAATATTCTCATTTTTTTTATTTATTGTTTTTGTTGAAATTCATATAAAATTGTATCATATAATTAATTTTTAGAATTTACTTTTTTTGTTTTTAATGATTATTAAAAACACAAGTGCAGCGGTGTCTGGCATTTACTACTACTTACCACCATAGTTATTACTTACCACTACCAAATGATCACTGCATTACCACTACGTATCGCTAGTTACCACTACTCACCATCAATTATCACTACCATGTAGATGTCTACATTACCATTACTTACCATAAATTATCACTATTTATCACAAACCACACTACTACTTATCACCAATTATCACTACTTACTATTGGCATGGGGGCTCGGAGGGTGTATGGGCGCGCACATTACCACCAATACTTTCTTTTTTTATTTCTTAACATATATAATATTATTCATAATATTAATAATAATATAATTGATTAAATAAAATGAGAAAATTTATAATATAACATAACAATAACTAATCATATAAAAAATTAATCCATGAATTAGAATTGGAGGGGATTAAAGGTATGGAGAGTGAAAAATTATGGAGGAAAGTTAGGTTTTGAAAGAGAATAGTGAATTGAAAGCAGAAAGTCATGTTTTTTTTTTAAAAAAAATTGTGTGACAATTTAAGTTAAGCGGGAATTGAAGGCGGGAAGACGGATAAGAACAATTTAAATTATCACTATATTACTATTAGTTACTACTAGTTATAACTATATCATTACTGGTTATTATAAACTTACTACTATTTTACTACTAATTACCACTATATTTCTAATATTAATTTTCGTAAACTTACCCACAATTTAAGTTACCATAGTTATCATTAATTATTACTATATTACTATTAGTTACAATTATATCACTATTAATTATCACTATATTATTGCTGGTTATATTATATCACAATTTAACTTACCACTAATTACTATTAATTACAACTATATTACTACTAATTATCGAAAATTTAACACAATTAAAGTTACTACTATATTACTATTAGTTATCACTATATTACTATCATTTAACATAAACTTAACACAATTTAAATTACTACTATATTATTACTATATTACTATTAGTTATTCTAAACTTACCATAATTTTAGTTACCACTATATTACTACTAATTATCACCATAATTTATTATAAAATTACAACATGTTACCTCTATCTATAGTGTTGACGACAATTAAAAATCGTTTTAATTAAAGATCCCTTTTACAAACGGTACATTAATTAGGTTAGTATAAGTATAGACTTATGTCAATGATATGGTTTAACCATTACTAAAAAACTCATATAGTAACTTTTTCCAAACCATCACTAAATATTATCACATTTGTCGATGACAAGTGATAACCGTTAAATGATAGATGGCATTTACAGACGGTAAAATATATTAGTCAGTATATATGAAGAACTTATACAAATGGTATTGTTAAGTAGACAGAAAAGAAAAGTTATATAATGATTATTTTCAAATTATCTCTATACACTATTATATTTAAGGACTACAACTAATAGTCGACAAAATTGAACATCATTTTTTTATAGACGGTTTTGTTACTTTACTAACGGTTGATAAACTTTTTCTTATTAACAATTTTATATCGTTAGAAAATGTATATATTTCTTAACGATTTCGTCGAAAACGTCTCTAAAGATCATAAAAAATCATTATTAAAACTCATCGATAATAAAAGTTATCGTCTGTATATTGTTTTAATTTTGTAGCGAATGATTTTGAAGCGAATCCAATGACCATGCAATCTTTTAACTTTAAGCTACTATGCTTATGTAATAACTCTTGATCCGCTCATGATAAAGTTTCTTAAATAATAATCATGATTTTCAACCGATGATGATAAACCTCAACTCGATTAGCGGTTATGATAAGATTAATCATACTCGATGCGAACTTGCTTCATTAGTTAGCCGTGAATGTCAAGAAATATTGATACACTTTGAAGTAAAAATAACATCAATCCCATTGGGTCCTTATCATACCTAACCATCAGTTCAACTCCATTTCATTATTTTTGAAATAAAATTTTGATCGAAATCAAAATTATAGAAATCGAATAAATAAATATCTTAACAAATCGTAAAAAGAGTATTAAAATTATAAAAAAAAAGCCAACAAATTCTGATCTTTTTTTCTTTCTCAATCGAACTAGAACCGACCCACTTCTTGTTTGATCATTTTTCCATGTGCAATAGTTGATCTAATCTAAATATTTTTTCAACTTAGACACCAACTATAGGTTCAATACATTCAAATTCATAATTTAGATCCTAAAGAGTTATATCCCTTTTTTTTAGACAATAATTAGAATTTAGTTTTAATTGAATTAGCAAATTTTTGTGGTTCACGCATAGAATTCATAAAATATGCTCATAAATATGTGTGATTTATTACACATTATGTATTATTAAGAAATTTATGATGAATAAAATTTATAATATTAATAAAATAAGGATTGGTCTTGAATTATTAGATTTTTAAAAGTTTCAATTAATAACTTTTTTTTTTTAATAAAGATTTGAAATTGAGTGAGTGTGTGTACTTTGCGTAACGTGGACCTCTGATACGAAAACAACACTTCTACCATTCGGTTCCCCAACTGCAATGAAAAGCCCTCTGAAGTCACAAAATCATGTACCGCAAATAGTAATGTAATGGCATGGTGGGTGGTGCGCCGTTCAGAAATGCCAAAGCCAAAATCCCAAATAGGGGACACCAGGTGCGATTACAGAATCTCCATCGCTGCAAAAACCCCAAATGAAAAAATGATGTGCCCAACAAAACTTGCTAACTTCATTGGCTTTAATCATTACGAGAAACCTTGATTCATATGATGGTCACTTAATTCCAAAGATATACAATGTCTAGAAGATCCATTTATCTATTTTTAATATATGGTCTTTGATGGCTCACAACACATTACCATCATGCGCCTAGTAAGGTTCAAATTAGAAATTAACAATGCATGCAAAATCCAACGAGCCATCATACATCTGTTAGTCCCAAAAAGATTCCCTTATATGTTAATCAAGCAAGCAAGCAAAAGCATTCGTGCATTAAAATTTATAAAGGTTTGTTCAAGTTCACTTTTTGCCTTTTTTGTTGATAGCCCATCTTCTCTGTCCGCCAAAGACAGATTTTTGATGCCCCCCCTGTTGTCTGTTCTTCCAATACTTTATTAGCTCCCTGTCACACATTTATTTCGTTTTCTCTTAGATTCAGCATTATTTTAATTAGAATATAATTTTGCTCTCGAAGTTATGAAATATTTTGATAAGAGATTATATTATTTTGTGAGACGTATCGTAGATGTTTGACAAAAAAAGAAAAAAGAACCCATGCACATACACGTATGCATACAAAGCATAGCCGTATTAAATAGTTTTCTTCTATGAAGTAAATTTAAATTATTGTAATTACTATTTATTTAATAATTGTACGAAGAGTAGTTATCTTCATTACATAATTTTTTAGATTTATAGATATCTTAATAAAAAATAAAATAAATTCGGTAAAATAATGTATTGTTTCATTAATTCGTCAGAAGTGTGTTGGTTATGAATAGGATTTTGTCTTTAAGAAGCCCAATTATGAAGTAAATCAAGTTTAGTGTCTTAAATGTTGGATGGTATAGAGGGATTATTATGATTATACTATAAGATTCTGCACCCTAAATCATGGTGCTAACTCAGAACTTTGGAATTTCTTGTGTCAACTTTCACTTTAAAGGGGGAAGAAGGGTGACCCCACTTATTTCTTTTCACTAATTTTACAACCTTTTTATTTTTTTCCTTTTTGTCATCTCTGGTGTAGATTTGGGTATGGTAGTCCCCATTAAAATTCCCTTGTGTAATCTTAGCCTCCGTTTACGACGACTATAGTTGTACTTTCTTACTTGGTTTTAGTTGTTTGAATTGCTCTCTCTCTCTCTCTGGAGAGAGTGTGATTGGCCGGTTGGTCAAAATGATTCTTTACAGATTGCTGTGAAGGGTGTGGTGGGGACGATATGTTTCATTGTAGGTTACAATACAAAACAACAACCTGATTTAATTAAGTTTTTTGTAAGCATAATTATTGAGAGAGTGGTTAATTGCCGACTCTCCATTGGAAGATTGCAATCCCAACTTCAGAAAAGCATTAGTCGTACAGATTGAGATTTGCCATCTTAAGTTTGGTCGACCAGCATCATACCCCCACTCTAACCCACCACAATCCACATTCATTGGACTAACCCACTTCGCTGTGATTACGCAATTTATCTATCGATTATCTTAAACTACGAAATTTGAAGTATTTTAATGTCATGATGGAAAGGGTCCTAGCTCATCTTAAGAATAAGAAATGGTAGATATAGGAAGTTCCACAGGCGAGATGGGAAGTTCTATTAGAGAAAAACTGCGTAATTTCAATTGCATCAATCAGTGTGTCTCTAGGGATCGGTTATGATTCGAATCATGTTAATACTATATCTGATCTTAAATTTTAATAATAATATTTATATTCAACCCTAATCCGATTCAAGTTAAAAATAAAAAACTATATCCGACTCTACAGATTTTTTAAAAAATCCGATCTGATTCGATCCGACCCGATCTACTATATATCTTTAAAAAATCGATCCGATCTGATATTAAACCGATTTATACTCGCCCTATATCCGATCCATACCCGATCTAAACTATAATCTAATACATTTTTTTATTTAATAATAATTTTTCAAAAATAAAAATAAAACTTATAAATTATAACAAACTATAAAAATCTGTTTATTTTATTTAATAATAGTATATTAAAATAAAATTTCATTGTATTATTAATTATTATCGGATCGGATTGGATCGAATTATTATAAGGTAAATCCAAACTCGAACTAACTCGATTACTTTAATTTTATAACCCGACTCTTACCCGATTTTTGTGGAAAAAAATTTGATCCATCAGATCAGTTTTTTTGGATATCTATTAAATCGGATCGGATATTACCATCTCTAATGTCTCATGAGACTTACATTGTTAGTTATTTTCTTTTTTTTTTTTTTGTCCTTTATTAACAATACAAGTGTATAAAACCCAGCTAAGCTAGTCAGTTGATCTTCCATTTACGATTTAAAGATATTCTATTTTTTATGAGATTTAAATTCTAAAAAATATCAAAATCTGTACTCGCAGTAATTAGTTTATTCATGAAAAAATAGGGGGGGGGGGGAGAGAGAGAGAGTATTTGCTGCGGGATATGCTTCTTAATAGCATAACATTTTCCGGAGGTGAGCACCACTTAAATTGACCGTTTGTTTACATTTTGAGTAGTTTATTAAGTATTTGATTTAATTTTGGATAAAATCAAACTTTAATTTTCATTATTTAGTTGATTATGGATTTTAATAATTTTTATTTTGATTAAATCAAATTAATTAAAAATATTATAAATATATTTTTTGAATAATTTTTATTTGTATAAATATTATTAAAATATTATAATAATTAAAAATTTTAAAAATTAAAATTAATATATTGGAGAGTGCAGATTTAATGGCATGTAAACACGCTCAGGACATGCGTTTGCTAAAGAGAAACGGGGTCAAATATTGTTCTGGTACATACTCACTCTCTTTCATTTTTATTTATTTATTTTTTCTCCCTTCTTTGGCGAAGAGTTTTTTCTACTAAAATCTAAGGTGGGTACCCCAGTTGAGACCAAAGGGTGGGGAGGAAAGCTGGAGAAATATTGGATAATATAAAATATGAAAAATTTTATATTTTTCCTATCTTTTTTTGGGCAACTTTCTCTCTCATCCATTTTTCTCCCTCTCTAAAAAAGAGAAAAAGAAATGTGAAAATGGAAAATTTTTCAGGCAAAAATCGCTCCTAATTCAGACACATAATGAGAAATAAAAATTATAGAATTAACTTCCTAAAAGTTACTCCCATAAATAGCCAAAATAATTTCAACTTCGATAAAAATAAAAGTTTGTTTTAACATATTTTATATTATCAGTTTTCATTTTTTTCCCCCCACCTTTTAACCTACCCCCCAGGCCCCAACTAAGGTCTACCTCAAGACAATAAGAAATGGGGTAGAAATTGAAGGGAGTGATATCTTGCTCCATCTTCCCTCTTCCACAGCACCACGCATTCATCAGATCACTACCATTTAAATTTATCAAAATGCAAACAATATTTTTATAACCATGTGTACCATGTAAGTACACAAATCATTGCATTACATGGGAAAGTTTGGTGTGAGTCAATATTGGTGCCTAATGAATCCTACTGTATTATCCCATGTATACAAAATATATATCACTCGCATCGAGAATTATCAAGAATAGATGTATCTTAACATTAAAAATTCATCAAAATTCAAACCGTGTGGTCCATATTGAGTTATCATATGATTCCGTTTCATGGGTTTGAATCGGAAGGGAGACAAAATTTTCCGACATTTCAAATCAAATCCAAAAAAAATCACTCTCTGAGAAGCCCCCCGAGTCCACCAGACAAACGTGAGGCCCATTTAGAAGTGGGCCATTGCATTGACTTGAGATAGAAATAGACCGTAAACAGGCCCAATTGGACTCCGATGCCAAATGTTCGCGGGAAGAGCCAGAGTGAAAATGACTGATGGAGTCAATGGACGACATTGAACATTTTGCGTGTCAGTATCATATGTGACCCCATGAGTTTAAGGTCGTGCCCTTGCGATCCTAAATCTATGTCTCGTCTCTAGTTTCTGAAATGATTTGAATTACCAATACCAACCATAATTGAATTGGTCAAAACATATTTTTAACTTGGCATTGATTTCACCTCACTAAATTGCCACATTTCATATGTTCTTCTTTTTTTAAAATGGAGAATTCAAACACGGCTAAATTATGATATTTCTATTGAGTATTCTTTGGTCAGACCATGACTCAAAGTGATTAGATAGATATCAATTTTTAGATCAATGAAAAAACATATTCCCTAAAAATGTACTACATGGTACAAAGCAGTGGAATATTCCCCCCTTCAATACCCTCGACCACAGTGTCACTATTTGTTATTTTCAAAAGCATTAGGATAGCAATTTGAAATCGATTTATTAAAAATATCAACTTCACATGTCACTATTTTCATGATTTTAATAAAAAATATCAATATTTTTATAATTTTAACAATTTTAAAAAAATAGCCTCCCCTCTTTTTTTGTTTTTTTTTAATTTTTAATTTTTTACTATTATCAGCAATGACTTGATTGCTAAGTCTTTTTCCCCCTTTTTAAAGAGTATATTCAACATGAGTTAATGTTTTGAGACATGAATTAATAGGTGAAACAAAAATACCAATTAAATATTTATGAGTTAAATATTTATTGTTTTCCCTTTTTCGAGTTTTCCAAATTTATTTAACACCTCTCTATTGACTCTTGACAAAGCTCCAAATTTCCAGGTTTGTTTTCTTGAATAAAAAACAAAAATACGAATTAAATATTTTTGAACACATCCAAAAATTGGAATCATGAATATCTTCCCATGAGTTATGGCTGCCAAGGACTCCTCACGCCACTCCATTGTCTCCACGTCGGAAATATTCAAATGACGATCAATTGAGGAGGTCCTAATCCGACGGCATTTGGAGCATCCACTTGCACGCACATCTATTCAAAATAAAAAATAAAAAATAAAAAAATAGACTGACTGTTAACGCCGTCTGATAATGTCACCCCAAACGCAAATGCAAGCCATTGACAGGCAGCGTACGCCGTTAAAATAGTAACGCCCGTCTAATTCTTCCTCGGAAAGATCATCCCAACGACTAAACCTGCATTTATCCGTTCTCGTTCTCGTTCGCGCTCTCGCTCTCGCTCCAAACCATCAGGCTCGGCTTTTGCCCTAATTCTCTTTCATTCATCCGAGCCTCAGCCTCGTAAGCGTCACCCTCTTTTGAAACGCTCTCGAAACCTCACGTAGTCTCTCTCTCCTTCTCTTCTCTCTCGAAATTTTCACTCCCTTGAGCGTCGTCATTATCGGATTCTGAGGGTTCTAATTCGGAGTACTGCTCTCTCTCTCTCTCTCTCTCTCTATATCTGGAAATGGCCGATAACGCAGAGGAGTCTTCTTCTCCGTCGAAAATTGAGTCGGTGACGGAGAAGATTACAGAGAAGTTTCACGACCAGGATTCATCGTCGTCCTCCGATTCCGATGGCGGTGACAAGAAGACCTCCTCTGCGAAGGCTAAGATCTATCGCCTCTTCGGCCGCGAGAAGCCTGTCCATAAAGTTCTAGGCGGTGGCAAACGTATAAATATTTTCTCTTTTCCCTATTTCTTATACTCTCCTCCTTTTGAAATTTTAGAAATTAGGCTTGGAAGTTTGTTGGATTCATTTTCTCCGATTTGATTTCAATTGATTCTTTTGCAAGTGTGTGTTTGTTATTGTGGAAAATTTTGAGCTTTTTGTTCATTTTTAGAGTGTGGAGTGGTTTTTTTGTGAATTATTTTTTCTGAATTTTGTTGATTAGATCTACTGGGGTAAGAAAATTGGTTAAACGAATGCTTACATCGTTCATACCTTTGCCACCGGACAATTTATGGGGTATTTTCTATTTTTAATTTGTGCCTGTGAAGATTTTATGCAGTTAGGTTTATGGATTAGTTTGATTTATCTTCTACTATTTTCTTGAATTGTTGTATTTTCTTGTGGATGGGTATGGGTTTATCTTCATTTCTGAGCTTTTATATGGTATTTAACCTATGTGTCTTGTGTAGATGTACTTTGCTTAGATTGTGATGATATTAAGATCCTTGAGATTATGCCCAGTTCTCAAATATATTTATTAAGAACTTCTTTATGTGGTCTTTGAAATCAAGTATCAGAGTGATTAATCGTTTTATCCTGATTTGGTACAGGTTCTATTTTCTCTTCAATTTGGTGTCCCTTATGTCAGCTTTTTGTTATTCCCATTTTGGTTTTGGGCTTTTTAAGTTTATAAGAGTTCTGTATTCTTTTCTCAAATTTTTGATGCCCAGAGTGATAGAAATACTCACGGAATAGCACTGCAAACGTCAGACACATTTACTTGATATTAGTCAGGAAAGCTCTCATACAATTCAATGAACTAGAGCAAATTATGCGGGAAGCTGCTGTTTCATTTATGAATGGCTCTGCCAATAAGTATATTAAGGAATGGTGCAGCTAAGAATATACCAAGAATTTGTTTCTCCGTTCTTTTTTCATTATTTTTTTAATAAGACCAGCTGGAATTAAATTTAAAAAGCACTCATAATGATGTGCTTCTGCTCGGATTGGTTGATGACTGTGGTCTTTGTAGAATGAGATTTTGACATCATTAAAGTTTCATGTAACTTGTAACTAATTGACATCATTTTGAGATACTTGTGTTCTGCAGTCAATTCAGATGTACATTTTCTTGCATCTTTCTTTTAAATAGGGCCATGAAGTGTCTCAAAGCTTAATGTTTATGCATCTTAGAGTGTTACTTTAGGTATATGTGGGTGGATATGTCTGATAAATTGGTATTTATGCAATTTAAATAGGATTTCAGTCACCAAACAACCTATTGAAATGGTGCATACCTTCAAATTTCTAGCAGATGTTAACCTTATTTTGCTGATGGTCTTACTAAGCCATAAATTCTCTTTGTTCCTGGATTTCTTCTTGCCTGAAGAATGTGAAAGTGATGATATTTTCCCCCCTCTTTAGTGTACTGTTTCCCTCACTGACATAGGTAATCTTTTGCTATTACTTGACTTTCTTTTTTAATCTGCTTTCTTGTGCCCCTATTCTATTGGGCCATATGCAAAGCCGTTTGGTTGAATTCAATGTGCAATAATATGTTGGAACAAACTTTTGATTGGTTTTGTTCTTCACAGTATCCCTAGAGACTGTTCTGTTTGTCTGACTGGTTCAACTTCTAGCATTTAGTGGGAATCTTGGAGCTGGTGAAAACATTGCAGTTGTGATGTGCAGTTCCCTAAAGGCACAATGAAGAATGGAAAATGGAGGAATTCCTTATGTGTTATTTATGCCAAGGAAATTTCAAATTGTTCAGGGTTCCAAGTCTTGTGTTAACTAGCTCTTGACTCTTATCATGTTGGTTGCAGCTGCTGATGTTTTCTTGTGGAGGAGCAAGAAAATTTCTGCCGGTGTACTTGGTGGCGCAACAGCAGTGTGGGTTGTCTTTGAATTGATGGAGTATCACTTGCTTACCCTGGTGTGCCATATCCTCATACTCTCTTTGGCAGTCCTTTTCTTGTGGGCTAATGCCTCCACCTTCATCAACAAGTAAATTCTTGACATTCTTGCCTATCCTGCATGGATGATTTTGTTATCATTGTTAACTTTGCTCTTTCTTTATCAGGGCACCACCTCGCATTCCAGATGTCAAACTTCCAGAGGATTGTGTATTGCAAGTGGCCTCTGTTGTGAGATTTGAACTGAACCGAGCTTTATCCACTCTACGTGATATTGCATCTGGGAAAGATTTGAAGAAGTTTCTTGGTGTACGTTGAGATCAACCCCTTTTCATTCATTTGCCATTCTACTTTTTGATTCATTCCTCTCCTCTTCATGTGTACCTGCATCGGAGCGTGGGTGCATTAATTTTTAGATTTATGTAACCTTAATGGTATTATCACAATATTATATTAAGTCATTGCAAGAGTAGATTGGAGTATGTGTCATACATTATGAATTGCAGGATCCAAAATACCGTAGTTATGTAGCTAGTCTTGGTGTCACACATTCATAGTGAAAACTGTCAAGTACTTTCTCTTGCAGTATTATATTTAATGTATCGGTATTTCTTATTTTCAGATGATTGCTGGCTTGTGGGTTCTGTCAATTGTTATGTAGCTAGTCTTGGTGTCACACTTTCATAGTGAAAACTGTCAAGTACTTTCTCTTGCAGTATTATATTTAATGTATCGGTATTTCTTATTTTCAGATGATTGCTGGCTTGTGGTTTCTGTCAATTGTTGGCAATTGTTTCAACTTCTTGACTTTGTTTTACATATGTAAGTCCTTTTCTTTTTCCTCGTTGCAAACATTCTACTGTCATAACAGATTCTAATAATCCCATTCATTGGTTTCTGAAACAGCCTTTGTATTACTCCATACGGTGCCTGTGCTTTATGAGAAATATGAGGACAAAATCGACCCACTTGCTGAAAAGCTAGAGGCAGAGCTTAAAAAGCAATATGCTGTGTTTGATGCCAAGGTTCTAAGCAAGATCCCTAGAGGACCATTGAAAGACAAGTTTGCCTAAGCACTTTGCGGGCAGCTCTCTAGTGTCTCTCCCTTTTAGGTGTACCCGTAGAACCCTTCTTTTTGTTTCATGCTATACAATGATCAGGTGCAAAACTCTTAGTTAAATTTGATTCAGGTTATGCCTTTTCAAGGTTAAATTTTGGATGATGGATTCTAACAGTAGGGCCGGCTGTTTGGATCTTGATTTCTATTTTCTGTCCTGGGGTGTACAAATGGTGAATTTTCTGCAAATGTGAAATTAAACAACTCGGATGTGTCATCATGTGTTGGGCCCTCAGAAGTATGATTTTCTTTGGTTTTGGGCCAGGAAATGACCTTTCTTATTCAAGCATCGGGAGATTTTAGAAGTGAAGTACAACCAATCATGTAACCAAGAGTGGCCATAAGTCACCCCCACCACCGTACGTAATTCAATTGGGGCCTTTCCTTCTTTCTTTTGTCAGACCTTGGTTCCTTTCCCAGTTTCCTCCGCCAGCCAGATCAAGTAATCCAAGTGTAAGGATACTCACTTCAAGTATGTCATTGTCCACGAGAAAATACTTCCTTCGGTTGCTTTTTCTTTTTTTTAAATATCTTTTAGATAATAATTTTGTTATAACATTTTCGACCTTAAAAAACTCAACTCAAAACAAAATTTCTATTGAGATATATCTACCTCCCAAATTTAATCAGACAAAAAAATTTGATTCTCTCTCTCTTTGCTACAAGGGTGCCTTTCTCTCCTCTTTCCGTCTTCGTTGTCAATCCCTCTATTATTATTATTTTTTTCCTTTGTCTTTGTCGACAAAAGAGAAAGGATTTTCTCTCTTTTTCCTTTATATTTATTGCTGGAGGGGGGGGTCTGGGTGGGTGTTTTTTTTTAATCGAGAGATGGAGAGATTGATTGATGACGTGAGAAAAAAAAAGATAAAAAATAGAGAAAAGAAGAAAATATAAATATATTTTTTCTTACTTTGATGTATAGTGAAAAAACTACAAAATGAAAACAAAATTTCCAAATTCACATCAAAGAGCATATATAATTGGAAGAGATTTTTTTTTTCATCATCCATGACAGGAATTACTTTATACCTGACAACGGCAAATGAAATTTGAACTTGATTTTCTTCAGTTTTTATTTTTTGAGCCATGGATGATTAAGATTGATGATTTTAATCAAATGAGGAATATTCCAATAGGCACCAAGGCCATTGGGTTCAATATATATAAATATAAATATATATTTGATTTCATTTTATATTTATTTATGATCCAAATAAATTGATTTTAATTGGACGACCAAATCTTACACATATAATTAATGAATGGTCTTTATTTTCGATACATAACATATACTAGGAGAATGGTTGATTTGATTTATAAGTTAGTCAAATTTAATTTTGAGTAAAAAATAATAAATAAAAAATGTTTAATTTGAATTATAATTAAATAAAACTAATTAAAATAAGTCAAAAGTTAGAAGTAATGTTCTTCTTACTTGTGACTATTAATTTATGATTCTAGTTATTTTTTGACAAGTAAATATAAAGGACTATAATGACCAAAATTACTTTTAAAATACAAAAGCTACCTCAGTTAACAATCTAGCACTCCTTGTACATTCTTTACCCCTTTGTATAATATTACAAGTAGGGATGTTCATAGATTCGATTTTTAAGTTTTTCAGTTAATTTAGTTTGACATTTTTTGAATCTCAAAATCGAACCGAATTCGATAAAATTCAAATTCAATCTAATTGAATTCGAAATTTGAATAAAAAATCCAATTCAAAACTCAAACCGAAAATTGAATTCGGAATTCGGTTCTAACGGTATTTGAATTTAGTCGTATTCGGTTCTAAATTCAAAATTCATAGGTGAAAAAAGAAATTCTAATTCGAATTTGAATTCGGTTCGATTTAGTATCAAAAAATCGTATTCATATTTAAATTCGGTTTTCGATTTCAATTCGTATTAAAAATTTCAATTCGAAACTTGAAAGAAAATCAAATTCGAAATTCGATTTTAACTAAACATAAAATTTGAATTTACAAATTCGAATTTGATTGGATTCAATTCGGTCGAATTCAATTCAATTAGATATTCGGTTATAACCAAATATTGGATAACCCAAATTAGAAGGCCACCCCACCTACATATATATATATATATATATATATATATATATATATAAGATTAAAAAACATTTAATTAAATTTAATTGGCGGTATATTTTTGTTTTTATTTTTTAAAAAAAGCATGACTTTTTTTTTTGTCATTGAGATAATTTTTTAATAATAGTTTTGTTAAACACTTAAACTATTAAACTATTTGATCTTGAAATTGACTTATTAGTTAAAAATTAATTTTTTTTTTTGTGTTCCGGACATGGTCCATCGCCTAGTATTCAGAGATTTACTTCGATTAATCTAAACTGAGTCGTGATCAGATCTTCATTCGGAGAGGGCACTTTCAAAATTATTTTTATTACTCTTAAAACTCAAATCCGAACACTTGGTGTGAGATTATAATATCCTTCCCACTGGACCAACGTCGGTGTTAAAAATTATTTATATGTCAAAGGTAAGTAGTCAAACTAAACTTTCTTAATCAATTTGATAATTATTTAATAGACGATAACAATTCATCTTTTCTTATAGAGGAATTAAATGTTATTTAGTGGATAAATTAGATTGTTGAGTATTCTCTCTCCTTTTAAAATTCCTTAATGACAATTTCGTCGAGATATTATTTTAACAAATATTTTTCAAACTCTTTTATCTCCATTCTCTATTTCCCTTGCGTTTTTCACTTCTTCTGACATTAGATTTTCGAGGTACGATCATGGTTTATTTAATATCATCTTTGTTTTTGCTTTCTTTTTTAAATCAATTATAATTTTTATTTCTCTCCAATATATCTATTTTAAAATTGCATAAGGTAATTAGTACAAAAAGCATACGCATATTCCTAAAGTTATTATTTTTTTTCATAAGATTTGCAAAATTTCTATGAAATTTTTAAAAGATGTCAATAATATATTGTTAAATGTTCAAAAAATATTAAAAAATATCCGGCAAAAGAAATTGTAAAATATTTCAAATTGTGAAATCTCATTAAAAGATTATGTGAAATATATATAAATGTATATTCTCTATACGAGAAAGAGAGAGAGAGATTTAATTCTTCCTTCAAAAGGGAACGATGTTAATCCATTAGAATAGGTAGTCTACACACACACACACACACACACACACACACACACACACACACACATATATATATAGAATAGATAGATTATACAATGTTTGAAACTGATTATGCATGGTCCTATAGCCCATTACTATGAAACCTAGTACGCCCATAACCAGAAAGCTAGTAGAATACTAAACGACCTCTCGGTTGATCTCAGACGAACCACCTCTCATGGGCTTCTCGATTGAACCAATTCGATTCTCACATTGCTTGATCATTCTCTTGGCACAGTATATTTACTGGACCATTTAGCCTCTGGGCTTTCCAATCACTTGGTTTTTTTTTTTATTATTTTTTTATTATTTTTTAATTACACGAGATTTAAACACTAGATCACGTCATTACTGTAGATGATTGTGATTACTAGGCTATCCTCTTAGAGACCACCTCTTAATTTTTCAACCTCGATTCTGACCTCTTGATTCTTATAAAATCACCTCTATAACGCAACGAGTTTTATTGTAATTACTCGAAAAGGAAAGAAATCTTTGACAAATTTAACACTTTCCAAATTAGATACGAGTTTATTATAATCTCTACCGATAATGAAGTAAATCCCTAGTGATTCAAACCCTCATGAGTCTCCCCGATAGCAATGGAAGCTTTCCCATCTTGAAAGACTCTGAATTTATGGAAAATCTACAATCACAATTCCTATAATTTCAAAAGATCTTTTCGATCTCCCCATAAGGCAAGTAGGGTTTCTACACTCCCAAACACATACAACACCTCCCATACATGTTATATATATTAAGTAGAGATAACTTATCAGGTACGTACCTCTCTTACTCTACATACTGCACACAGAGACTATACAAGACTCAAGCTCTTTTAGTCTTTTTCTTTTTTTACCGCTCTTTCTAATTTGAGTATCAGAGCCTCCTCTTTCTTTCCTTTTTTTTTTTTTTGTAGGAATCCACATCGAAGATGAACCAGCAAATTAACCATCACTGGTTCTCCATTCATGCCAAAAGGACGATCTATTGTGGAGTCATTTTTGGCTTCAACAGAAACCATGATACTTTACAAGTTGTCCTGATATCATTTAAAATTAAACTCACGAATGTGGCGTTTTGCAGCTCTTGCCGATGCGCCAGGAAAAGCCCAGAGACTAAAAGTGGAGTCTCCATCTGAATCAGAATCACCGTCTGTAAAGGAGATTGTTGAAAGAGCATCATCTAATAAAATACTGAACAATCTGCGCAAGAAAATATCATTAGCTTGACTTCTGTAGTTTAGGCACAGAAATGAAACGACAGGGATCATCTCAAAGAAAAACAAAAGGAATGATATTTTTCCTGCATGCATGACAAATAAAGGGGAATAAAGAGCTTAGTATGCCATTCTATTTACGGACTAAAACGAGGAGCCACTGGAGTTGCGAACAGAGCTTTAGCATTTTTTAACAACACAATCTGTGCATCCAAAGATTACCATGTAACACAACTTGAGGCATTTCATCTACTAATCAAAGTTCATTGGGAAATTTGAATGTCTTGTGCTAATAGAAGTAACCCAGTGATTTTATCATGTTACACTTCTTATAAATCTGACTTGGGTTTTTCTGTTGTCCTGGTATTTAAATCACAGTGCACATTAGCACATTTCATATTATTGAGCCACACAATGGCATTGCAGCGTCTTCAGAATCTCCTAGAGCAGCCTGAAAACCAGACAGAAAGGGCGCTAACAAGGAAAAAGAAGAAAAAAAGTCTAGAAGCTGAATAATAAAGGTCCCCAATGGGGTTCTTGGTCTCTGGAATGACAAGAGGAACGAATAATGATGTGCCAATTGGACAAGCATTTTCTCATCTGAGACATGCAAATAATTTGACATATAGGTTCTCCTGCATTGCAAACAATAATGTTAGGATTTTGTCACGTGACCTGTTACAGATTGCCATGTTAAGGACTTGTATGGTTATTCAAGGTTTCTTATCAGTGGAAAAAAATAACACTTGGAAGCGTAGCATATACTTGTATAAGCTCAATTGAAAACCTCTCTCCAATTAGTATTGGTTGTGCCAACTTCAACCTCTTCAAGCAGTATGCCTTTCTGACCGTTGATCTTTGTGCTGCTATTCTGATGACCAAAGAAACTAGCATATTGCATTTGCCACAGGTGGTTATCACTCGCCGCTAAGTTCCAGGACGTTAAAGCAGGACATTGAAATGTTAATAAGGAACCATCATCCATGAGGATCTGACAATGGTATCTGATTGCTTACTCAAAAAGCAATCTAGGCAAGTAAATATTTGATTTAAAAAGAAAAGACTAGATCCAACGTTATATCCAAAAGGGTTTGACTACGATTGCAACACCTCCCCATCCTCTCCTCTCCACTTCTTCCATGTCTCACCATCATAAAATTACAAGTGATAAAGTAAGAAAAGATTACCAGCAGACAAGACCAATGGAAATCAAAGAGTGCATATCTAGGAAACTAAAGATGTGCACAAGAACATCTTGAGGCAATTGAGCTGATCCTAGAAATTCCCAAAAAAAAAAAAAAAAAAAAAAATTATACACCAGACAGAGGAGAAGAATCTGTCTCTGCCATGAAAAATGTCATATACTACTTAAAATCAGATCTCTTAGTGCTTTTCTTTTACCTATCCTTATCAACAAGGAAAGCAAGTGAAATGAATCTTGCAATGCACGTGCTTCAGGGATACATGATATTTATGTCATTTTGGAATATTGAGGACATAATAAGTGAATACATTTTCCAAATGGACCCAAGTAGCGCGCGCAAGTTTGAGTTAATTCATTTTTACATCCCTCAAAATCCCTCGTATATGCTATATGTTATTTGCAAAATCATGGTTAGGCCTGTGGGCCTGTACAAATCATGGAAAATTTACAGAATTTGAGACCTACAATTCATAATTCATATTTACCAGGGGACCTCGTTGTTTCTATCCTAGTCTTCTTCGTGATACAGGTCTTGAGTTGAATGCTTGTATGACATAATGACCAGGGGATGCTTGACAGATTCAAGTTGAAGAATAATAGTTGGGAATGGAATATCTAGTTTTCACCACAATTCAGCGGGAATTCCATTTTTCTGCATGGGCAATTGAACAATCTTAGGTATAGTAGAAAAACTATCTCACATCTTAAGACTATTTAGGAGGAAAGTCAGGTACTCACAGTTCTGAAGATTGCCAGGGGACTCTTGTGCTATTCCAACAGAATATAAGAAGAATGATTTTTCCAAGGGGGCAGGTTCGCCTGCCTAAAAGAGCACCATCTTTGATTTTTCAGTCTGGTTGAAGCCTCTCTTTCTTATCCTTAGGGAACTATGGAAGGAGAGGTTAAAAATGTATAATTGGAAGAATACACTTTCCAATGCAGGTCTCTATAATCTGAGGGTAAATATACAGATGTTTGTGACCATAAGCTATTTGTTTTCTTATTTATTTACATAGATTATTATTTCAATTAGATATTAGCTTCCATATTATTAGGATTTTTCACCACATAGACACTGATTATTGGTTGAGTTAGTCAACAGAATCCTAGTTACCTTCTTAATTTTTCATGGCATAAGTTTACTTCCCTCTATAGGTTCTTCTCCATCAAACGTTTTATTACAATCATCATAATTTCTTTACTCAAATCCTTCAAAATCCAAAACATAAGAAATATATTTATTCTTTTTCTTAATCCATTTTTTAAAAAACATTTTAGACAGCAGTCACCCATTTTACATCAAGAGAAGAAATCATCAATAAGTTGCCTTCCCATCCATCTAAAACAAGTGCAAATGTGTGCCACAACATAAAACAAATGGTACCTTCATTGACCTACTGAGACTTATGGCGCCTCTTGTATGCAATGCTTGTTTGAACTCTGTTTTGGCCAAATTTCTATACTGGTTTGGCAAGGCAACATCAGCAGATTCTAGGAGCACATTAGCTGCTGAAGCAGCACCTAGCGTCTGCATTCTAGCATTAAGATTAACTATTATTATGTAAAATTATTTTGCACCTAGAAAGACCAAAAATAGAAAGAAAAAAAACAGAGAGAAAAAACCCTATCCACGGAAAGGATAATTCAAAGCTAAAGAGAATTGAGGAAGAAGATATAACCTAGCGTGGATGGAAATATCACTCATGAAAACCACCAACGCAACATATAACCGGCCCTTTAATGATTAGGAACCTAGATTTTTTCCTTCAATGATACTATTATACTCCTAAACAATATCTTCACTTGAGATTTCATAAGCAACAAAGTTTGGACAAATTATACTCATCGCCAAAGAGTGACTTTTTTTTTTTAAATATTCTTTTATATATATATTTTTTTTTTTGGGGGGGGGGGGATGAGCCAGAGTCAGCTTGTTCATGTACAAGTAGTATGCGGAGTCCGCTCATGTTTGTGACCAGCTAAATCAAGTATGAAAGCTCAGCTCATGCATAAATGAAAAAGCTTGGACTTGGTTAGGGCTCAACTTGATAAACAGCAATCAAGCTAGCTCAGCATGGCAGTACTCAGAAACCGCTTTAGTAGGCTTAATTTGTCAAATTTTCACTTTTACAATGCAAAAACAATATGTATATATATGTATATATGTTAGGGAAAGATGCAAATAACCCTCTTGTGGTTTGTAAGTTTGGCAAGTTGCCCTTGTTTCTGTACTTTCAAAAAAAAAGGCCCCTTGTGGTTCATTTTTTGGGCCATTTACCTCCTAGTATTAGCAATTTCTTAGTTTCTCTCCCTCTCAATTTAAATTCTCTTGTCATTTAGGAAAATTTCAACAATTAATGTTGAAAAAATAAGTAAAATCATACAATTCCACAAAATTGATGATGATTATCAATCCCAATTTTTTTTTTTTTTTTTTTTTTTTTTTTTTAAAAAAACAAATGCAATCCATTTTTAAATTGGGATCAGATTGTGAAATTATTGGGATCAATTGATTTTGTGAGGTTGTTGTGGGAATGAGAAGGAAGAGAAGAGGAAGAACAAAGAGTGAGAGTAAGAAGAAGAAAAATTATAAGCAAACCTGTGTTAGAGGAAGAGAAGAGGAGGAAGGAAGAAGAAAGTGAGCTGGATTTTTTTTTTCTTTTTAATTTGAACACGTATTTTCCACCTTTTATATTTTTTACTTTTGTAATAGAATAAACCACATCGAGGCAAGTTGTCAATAGCAAGGGTAATTTGCCAAAAAAAGGAACCACAACAGAATTTTCACCAGGAAGCAACGTCTCACAAAAGTGAACCACAAGGGAATTTTTGCCAATATTGAAACCGCAGGGGTAACTTGCCAATCTTAGAACATAAAGGGGTTATTTGCAGTTTTTCCTATATATAAATTTTAGTAACAAATAGATTGGCAAACCTGATACAAAAGGGGAAAATAACATGGAAAAGCGAAGGGGCTGTTTAGTTAACAAAAAAAAAATCCTGTTTTCTATGCTTGTTTTCGAAAATTTTACAGAACACAAAAATTAAATTCAAATATATATATATATATATATTTTAAACGGGGCTGAGTTTTCCGGTTTTCCATTTTTCAACTTATAACTCAGCTCAGGAAAACAGTTTAAACCATGAAATATGATTCAATTTTCTAGTATATTTGAGCACAGTTTCCAATTTTCTGTTTTTGGGTACAATATAGAAAATGGAAAATAACAAATAAGCTCTATAACTAAAAGCCTCTAAATACTTGCTTATATAGACACATACATAGAAATATGGAGACTACACTGATGATTTTGACAAGTCCATGAGCCGAGTGTGCCTTTGTTCAAAACCACCTCGTTCTTTAAACAATACTATGTTATTTGTCCAAAATGATCTTAGCCACAAGCTTGTCCTGAATGACTCAGTTCATTAGCATTTTTTTTCCTATAGCACCTAGATAACAGCAAATAGGAAGGAAAACATGCTCAATGGGCCTACGAACGATCAAGCCGTATCTGGTCCTAGACAACCAAACCCTAGGGCAACTCTAGAATAATAAAACTGGTAGAATAGAGTTGATGCATGGGACAGCCCAGTGGCAACACAACAGCCTCCCTCCCCTCGACTCCATGATCTGGGGTTAGATTCCTGATGCAGTCCATGGTGTGTCTGACTTGGTTTAGTTTCGAAATTAGAGCACATATCACAAGCGTAAATCTAAGTAGTAAAGGAGAAGCAAAATCATGAACAATTAAAAAATGATGTATATGAATAATAAAAGTAGACAGTACCACTGAGTCGATTCTTTCTCCCCAAAGTCATACCATCTCAAAGTAGATTAAACCTACAAAAAAAAAAAAAATCTTTTTCTTAAATTGCATGATTAATGTCTTCAATTCAAAGTCAATTATGACTTTCTAATCATGAGATAAATCACAAATTAGAGAGAGAGAGAGAGATTCACAGAGGAAGATGATGGAAAGCGGAGAGAGTCTTGGAAGATGAGAGATTGGAGAGGCTTTTTAAGCATTTCTGAGGAGGAAGCTCAGCTCGTTGCAAGCCCATGGACAATGTTGGCTTCTATGTAGCGATTCTCTTCGCCCTAACTTCTCGTATCTCTCTGCCGCTCCTCCAACTTCACCCATTCTGATTCTGATGATAAGATCGAAGAGAGCGAGCGAGAGAGAGAGAGAGAGAGAGAGAGAGGGGATGGATTTTCTCTCGAGCATTGTACGGAATTAACACCATTTAAAAAATAAAAAATAAAACAACACAATTGGGAAAAAAAAATTCTGAATGTAATGTACATATGTCGAGTTTATTTAAAAGAAAACTGTACAATGCAGGTAGAGCCTTCAAAACTTCACATTTTCGTCCCCTGAGTTCCGTGCACTCTCCCTTTCTTCCTCTTCTCGCTTCCTTCTTTCTCTCCTCTACCCCTCACGAGCGACGAACCCTAACCCCCTGCACAACCTTCTGCTTTTCTCTCCTCGCCCCCTCTGCACATTCCAACGAGCTTAGCTTCTGCACAATCCGAAGTTAAACCTTCTGCATAATCCAAAGGTACATTGCTCTCCTTTGATACTCTGTGTTTATTGAAAGATTAAAATATTTTTAGAAGATTGAAAGTTTTGGATGATGCGAATTTAGGTAACGAAATGATATAAAATTTAATTATAAAATTAAATTTTTGGGTAAGCTTGTTGAGAAATTAAAATATTTAATTTAAAATAGATTTATTAAGAAATTTAATTATAAAATTTAGGGTTTAAGTTTGTTGAGGATTTAACATTAATTTAAGGTTTAGGGTTGTTAAATTTTAGTATAAATTTAGGGTTTAGGATATTTTAATCAATTTAGTAATTAGTAATTTTATTCAATGTTTAATTAATATAAACTAATATAAATTTAGTATTTTTGTAAAATATTTGCTGAATTTCTATAATTATATATCTAGAGATTTGGATTTAGGATGTAATTATAAATTTATGTTTATGGCTCAAATTGCAAAAGTTGGTTTATTTGAATTATTTTATTGCAAATTGATTTTTGATATTTAAAAAAAATGACAGATACGATGAGATTGTTATACTATTGTAATAGTAAAATTGTCACGGGTGAGGATAGAGTTGGTTATGACTGTGCAACTTCAAAGTTGATTAGAGTGAGGAAGGATGTATGTTATAATGAGTTGGTATCGGTGATACGTAAGGGTTTTCGAATCAATTCCATGACACGACATGTGGAGATTTTTCATCATTGTCCCGTGTCATACATGCAATGTGGGAATGAATGTTTTGAATTGGTATCAATTAATGATGATGATGACGTTCTTAACTTGATGGAGTTTATGGTGGGCATGGGAGTGAGTATCACTCATGAGTTATACATCAAATTATACGAGGATGGAATGTCCATACAACAAAATTATGATTATACAAGTAACTATGTTCATATCGAATCTCGAGTAGATTTTACTTTCGTAGATGTGGATAATGATATTGATGAAGAAGAAATGACGGAAGAAGAGACGGAAGAAGAGGAGGATGATGAAAAAGAAGATGATAAAGAAGTTGGTGGCGGTAGTGGAGGTAGTGCTGCGAAGCGAACGAGTTAATGATCGGATCCTCCTCAGCCCCTGCACCCATTGGTAGTGGTCGGAGATTTGCCTATAGCCGAGTAGTTGACTCAATTCCCTTTATGACCACGACACTCGGAGGTGATGACTATGTGACTTTTGAGCAAAATTATAAATTGACAGACGATAGTTAGAGTTTTATTGATGAATTGAAGAAGTGGATAAGATTTAAGTCGAATGAACAGTTTATTCATGCTGTCAAAATATATCATGTAGAGTATCACCATTAATTTCGTGTTGGGAGATCAACCCATACACTTTTAACAGCAATATGTACTCAAAGGAATGAAGGTTATAGGTGGAGGTTGCGTGTTCGTAAAACAATACTATTTGGTGCCTTTGTGATTACTGTTGTTGAGGAACCGCATACATATATGAATGCTGGGTTGATGTTGGATCATAGGCAGTTTGATTATAATTTGATGACCGATATTTTCTTAACTATGTGATAGAAGATTCTAGTGTTAAAGTTTCTTTCCTCCGAATTGTTATGATCGGAGGACTACAATGTAGTTTCCCATAGAAGAGTTTGGATAACAAAAAGAAGGGCTATAGAGATGGTATACGGTGATTGGGATAATTTTTATAAACAACTATCTCAACTCTTGAATACAATAGTGCAAAGGAATCCGGGAATACAAATGAGTTGAAAATTGGGTTCGCCAAATGTAAATAGTGAAATGGTTTTTGAAGTTTTGTTTTAGACATTTGGTCCAGTATCATAGCGTTTAGGAGTAATAGACCATTGACAAGTGTAAATAAGACTTACTTGTACGGGAAATACAAACACAAATTGTTGATTACATACAGTATGGACGGCATGAATCATATTATCCCATTGGCATTCAGGTTGGTTGATGGAGAGTCACTTATCTCGTGGTTGTGATTTTTGATGTGTGTGTGAGAGTTTGTTGTTGGAGATAGGGAAGGTTCTATATGCTTAATTTCATATCGACATGAAGGGATAAGAGTAACAGTTACTTATCTAGAGTTTGGATAGTACAAGAGGTCTTCAGGAATCATCTTGATATCATAATGAGATGGATTTTCGGGAATCATTCTCACGGATATCATGTGAGAGTTGTAGTGCAGAGGGTCACAACAGTAGGAGATATGCGAGGTAAATAAAATATAGACTTTGTGGCAGACAGGGGCACAATCAAAGAAATTGTCTGATCCAAACGAATCCAAATGCTTGATGTAATGATATATTTAAGTATTTGTATTTGTATTTTAAGTGTTGATGTATTAATATAATTCTTGTACTAAGTATTGATGTATTTGGCATATATTATATGTATTAAGTGTGATTAAAAGTTAATGGAGATTTGGTATTAGAATGTCTACTCTTTTTTAATATATGCTCCTTCTTTTTTAATGCAAAAAAATATTGTCTTTGGAAGTTAATGAAAATTTGGTGTTGTATTAATGTTTTATTCTTTCATTTTGTCATAGATGGATCCTGGATCTTCTAATAAAAGTCTTCTATGCTTGCAACGAAGTCACCATTTTTGACGGTTTGGGATGGAGAGGACCAGAACTGGCTCACTTGTCGACATGAGGTTGTTCTACGACATTGGTAGCAGGGTCACCTTGACGAGCGAGTGGTTCCTAGAGCAGTCAGGATTTTTATGTGTAGCACACTTATGGTTTATATAATTGGATTGGTATCACATTACAGCCTTAGTAGAGCGATGGAGGCAGGAGACACAAATATTTCACATGCTCTACGATGAGCTCACTATCATCCTACAGGATGTAGAGGTACTTTTAGAATTACCTATAGATGAGCTTCCTGTAGTAGTTAAAACAACGGGTGTGCCGTGGGATGATATCTATGAGAGGTTATTGGGGGTTAAACCTCCACAATTTACTTTTAGGTACATTGAGTATGCCGTGGTTTTCTTATTTTTTTGTTTAATTGCTTGTTGGAATAGATGAAATAGATATTATACGGTGGACACGGTTATGTATTTAATTGTTGATAGGGATGTGTTGTTTTGTGATAAAACAACATATTTTGTACATTTATAGTATTTGTTGTTGTTAGGGGATTTAGGCTCATCCAATAGTCGTAGTTGGGGTTCTGTGTGTTAACATATTTGTGCAGACAACTTTGTGTAGCCACGCACATACATTCTCGTGAGATAGGTGGGGCACTAGTTCTCTTACAAATTTGGGTGCGAGAGAGGTTCCTTATATAGCTCCTATTAGGCGATCAGTGCATATGGAGGATGCTCCACTCATTTTGCAATAGAAGACAGATTGCGATGTCACTAGTCTCCCAACATACGTGGTGATGCACCACCTGTGTATCATGTATCCCCTTCTATATTTTCTAAACCCCACCACGATGTAGGACCTTCACAAATCACATAGATAGATGATCTGGGTTTAGTATTTTGTAATGATTGTACAAATACTAGAACTGACTTAGGAGTTAGACAATACACTAGACAAAAACGACGACGTTAAAATTTATATATTATATATTTTGTACATTTTGTTATATTAATGAAATTTATATTCTATTATATGTTGATTTTAATGTCTATATCTTACTACATTTGATTTGGTTTATTTTTTGGATTTACTGTGTTGGTTTGTTTATTAGTGAAAAATTAGATGTTATGTGTTGTTGAGAAATTTGGGTGTGAGAATTAATATAGTTTGAATAATGGATGAGTTGATTTGATTGTTGAATGGATATGAGATTTGGATTTTGTATATATTGGAGGTAGGTTATGACTCTATAGATATCAGCTCATTCTTGACTCAAACAGTAGCCGTCAATGGGTGGATACACCTGTAAAACCGCCAGAGGGTGCTCCGGCGGAAAGGCTCCGATACTCAAATCAGTAAAGAGTGGCTTTCGATTGAAAAAAACAGACTGAGAGTTGAGAGAATGTTGTTCCCTGTGACCAATGTGCCCAGAGTGTTAGGTCTAGAGAGCGTACCTAGTTCTGAGACATTTAGAGATGATTTATACCTCTGAGAGACGTACGTCGTCGGGGGGACTTCAACCCTACCTTTCTTATCAAATTGATTCGGGAATCTCGTGAGATCATTCTATGAGTTGATTACGATCTCTATTTATTTATGAAACTACCATTTTAAAGATGAGTGTTTTCCTTACTTGAAAAATTCGGAATATGCTTATGAAATATGAGGCTGAAATTAAGGAAGTTCTGATCTTCCTTTAGAATCGTTAGGGGTGCTGCCTGTCGTTTGGTCGCTCGACCGATAAAGGGTCAATCGGGACTCGTCCGATTGGTATGCTGCTATTTGTTTGCCCGATCGGGGCGACTGCCTTCACTCGGTGAGTATCGTTCGATGGATCCGGACGACTGAGACCTATCGTCCGGGGGTCCGGGCGACTGAGGCCATTTGATAGATTGATCCGGGTGACTAAGACCCTTCGGATGATGATTGCATTCAAACCTCGGTTGGTAATCATCCTTCGTGGGTTTCTTGAGACTTCTTTCTTTTGGTTTGGGACTTGGACCATGTCCCATCATTTGTCCCCTACTTATGGCTTTCTTGGAAAAGAAAAGTCATAAGTAAAGGTCTGTTAAAGCGTGTTTTGTACGTTATGAATGTACATGGACGCTCAGCCCACTCTGATTCGCCTCTTTTGTATGCTAAAAACGCTGGTATGTCTTATCAGACACGACTTTCTTTATGGGGAACCGAAGACAATTTACTTCGGCATTTATGACTTATGTCTGTGTTGATCCGTTTCATCTTCCTTGAATTAATTGAGGTTTCTCCTTTTTACTGTTATAAATAGCCATGATGTGCATCCACTTTTTTTTCACAGAGAATTGATACTCCTCCTTCATGGTTGCTTGGTTGAGAATGATTCTTTTCGAGGGTCAATTTGCAAGGTGTCGTAACGCGCAATCGCTCCTTGAGTGAGGTGACTTCTGTTGGAATAAGATCTCATTAAAGAAGAGGACTACTGGAATGAGATCTCATTATGTTAACCGTCCACTTTGGTTAGCATAATCTGATTCCTTGCTACCGAGGGGGTGCATCTTGTACTGCCTTGCATAGCCTTCTCCGGTTGGTCCTCACCATCCAGGCGTGGCGGGAGTGTTTTTAATACTACTTTTTGGATGAGTAGGTCGAGTTCAAGTCGCTTTGGCGGGGCAAAACCTGAGCTCGCCTCTTCTTGTCCCTAACACTGCATTGTTTTTGTATCGTTCAGTATAGGGATTGTGTTCTTCCTCTTCAGGTGAATCAGTAGCTTGATGAGATGGATCTTTCTGTATATTCTCCTTGGTGTAATTAGTCGGACTTAATGGTTTGTTCATGTATCTTGATGTATTTCTTCACATAAAAATAAAATAATTGCTTTTTACTTACTCGAGTCTTACTTTTGCTTTTTTTTTGATTTCTTGCGTCACGATATGATTTCTCCGTTAGAGTAAATCCGCTTCCTACTTTAACTTCAGGCTAAGCGACTGGGTAGTATCGGCTTTCCAGACTGCTTGGTGTTCAGTTGGTAGGATTCGAGAGTCATGTCTTCCCGTTCGGGAAAAATCTCTATGTGAGTTATAGGACAAGGGTCTGGCGACTAAGACTTTCCGAATGATAAGAGCTCTCTGAAAAGATAGGTCATGTTTACTCGCTCGAGGAGTTATGTCCTTTATTGACAACGCATTTGAATGACACGAGTTGGGCAACTAAGGCCCTCCGGACGATAAGAAATTTTCAAGTTGTAAGTCGCGTCCACCCGTTTAGAGAGTTACATCCCTTATTGACGACGCGTACAAACGATAAGAACTGGGCGACTGAGTCCTTTTGAACGATAGGAAATTTTTAAGTTGTGGGCCGCGTCCACCCGTCCGGAGAGTTACATCCCTTATTAACGACGCGTACGAACGATAGGAACTGGGCGCTTGAGGCCCTCCGAACGATAGGAAATTCTTAAGTTATGGGCCGTGTCTACCCGTTCGGAGAGTTACATCACTTATTGACGACGCATATGAATGATTGGAGCTGGGCGACTGAGTCTCTCCGAACGATAGGAAATTCTTAAGTTGTGGGCTGAGTCCACCTGTCCGGGGAGTTACATCCCTTATTGACAATGCGTACGAACGATAGAAATTAGGCGACTGAGACCCTTCGAACGATAGGAAATTCTTAAGTTGTGCCTAAGGAAGACCTCCCGGTTGTTGGATAGTACCGAGATTCATTGATAATATATGCGCAGGTTTTCCAAGTTCCAAGTCCTAGGTATCGCTGACTCGTCTAGGTTGTCGAGTCGGTACGTTCCCAGTCGAACTATGGAATGTACTCGATACAGACATTCCCAATTAGGGGTGAGCTTGCCCTCGGGCTGCTGTCGATCGGTAGCCTCCACTTTTCGTAGCACTAATTCTCCGGGTTTGAATGTTCGATTTTTAACCCTTCGGTTATGATACCGGATCATTTGCTGCTGATAGGCCGCCATTTGTGTTGATGCAGATTCCCGTAATTCTAGAAGTAAGTCAAATTTTTCTCGTAGGGTGTGTTCGTTCTGCCCGGCATCATAGTAAGCTACTCGAAGCGAGTGAATGTCTATTTCCACGGGTATGACTGCTTCGCTTCCGTAAGTCAGACTAAAAAGAGTTTCTCCCGTTGCCTTTCGAGGAGTAGTGCGATACGACCAAAGGATGCCATAAAGTTCTTCGATCCATTGCCCCTTGGCGTCATCCAACGTTGTCTTTAGTCCTTACAGGATCGTTCGGTTGGTTATTTCAGCCAGTCCATTGGTTTGTGGGTGAGCAACCGATGAGAATCTATATTGAATCTCTAGTTTCTCGTAAAACTCCCAGAAGCGCTGGTTGTCGAATTGCTTCCCGTTATCCATGATAAGGACTTGCGATATACCGAATCGGGTGATGATATGAGTCCACACGAAGAATTGAACTTTGGCGGCCGTGATCTGGGCTAAAGGCTCGACTTCCACCCACTTCGTAAAGTAATTGATCAACCACAATCAAGAACTTTCGCTTTCTCGTGGTTGGAGGAAACGGTCCGAGAATATCCATGCCCTACTAGGCAAATGGCCAAGGGCTAGATATTGGATTAAGCTCAGTGGAGGGTAATTGAGGAATCGATGAAAAGCGCTGGCACCTGTTGCACCTTTTGATGTAGTTGATAGAATCAACCTTCATGGTCGGCCAATAATATCCCTATTGAAGGGTCTTATAGACTAGATTTCGAGCACCTAGATGATTGCCGTAGATTCCTTTGTGAATTTCCTGAAGAACGTAATTTCCCTCTTCGGGAGTCAGGCATCGCAAATACGGGTGAGTGAATGATTTGCGGTAGAGAACCCCATTGATTATGGCATAATGCGCAGCCTTTTGCTTCAATTTCATTGCTTCCCCCAAGGATTCTGGCAGACGATCATGCCTTAGGTATTCTTCTATAGGGTCCTTCCAACTGGGCGACTTATTGACAGGGAGGACCTCTTTAGGCTTATCGATGCTAGGATATAGTAGGCTTTCGATATATACCGTCCTACTAGAAGCAACTGAATCGGAACTAACCAGTTTCGACAAGGTGTCAGCTCACGCATTTTCCGAACGAGGGATTTGTTGAATGTTTACTTTGCCTAATCGGTCCATTGTCTCGCGTAACTTACTTAAATATTTCGCCATGACCGGGTCTCTGGTTTCCTAAACCCCTTCGATTTGCTTTATAATCAACTGGCTATCCGTAAACACCCTGCCATTTCGTGCTCCCATGTCAGTGGCGACCTGGAGGCCCGTTAGCAGAGCTTCGTACTCGGCTTGGTTGTTGGTGGCTTGGAAATCAAAACGGAGGGCGTACTCTGCCTTAATATCGTTCGATCCTACCAATATGAGTCCGGTGCCGCTTCCTGAAGAATTTGATAATCCGTCAACATGGACAGTCCATTCGGGGGCGACCCATTCTTCTTGATGGCTAGAAAGTTGCCCTTCATACACCATGGGCAACGTGCATTCAAGAATAAAATCGGCCAGTGCTTTGCCTTTATTGCGGGTTGTGGCTGGTATTGGATATTGAATTCGCCTAGCTCCATACTCTACTTGATGAGCCGTCCTGACGTATCCCTCTTCTGGAGGATTTACTTCAGTGGTTGATCGGTGAGTACCATAATGGCGTGGGTCTGGAAATACGGTCAAAGGCGTCTCGCTGAGACAATCAAAGCATAGACTATCTTCTCAATCGACCGGTAATTAATTTCAGAATCTTTCAGTATTCTGCTGATGTAATAGACTGGTTTCTGGGTGGCGGACTCCTATCTGACCATTACAGAACAGAGTGCTCGTTCGGAGACTGTCAAACACAGGTAAAGTTCCTCCCCAAGAACGGGCCACGAGAGCAACGGCGGTTGCATCAGATATTATTTCAGTCGTTCAAAGGCTGCTTGACATTCGGACGTCCATTCGAACTGTCAGGATCTCTTCAACGTGTCAAATATGGGTTTGTACTTTTCGTCTACTCTGGACATGAATCGGTTTAGGGCTGCTATTCGACCAGTCAGGCGTTGCACTTCCTTGAGTGTCTGGGGGGTGTCATGTCTAATAATACTTGTATTTTTTCGGGATTGACCTCTATCCCTTGGTTGGTGATCATGAAACCCAGGAGCTTTCCGGAAGCGATCTCGAAATTACATTTTTCTGGGTTTAGCCGCATGTTGTATCGTTCTAAGGTCTGGAAGGTCATCATCATCAAAGCCTATGATTGACCTTCTTCTTTTGGCGGGTACCGTGTCGGAGATGACCGTAGCGAATATCGTTATAAGATTTCAGAGAATCAGTTACTTCCAATAGACGGGCGTCAATCTGTTGGAGGTGAGTTATGGCTCCACAGATACTAACTCCTTCTTGACTTGAATAGTAGGCGTCAATGGATGGATACACCTGCAAAAACCACCGTAGGGTGCTCCGGTGGGGATGTTCCGACGCTCAAGTCAGTAAAGAGTGGTTTTCGATTAAAAAAAATAGACTAAGAGTTGAGGGAAGATTATTTCCTGTGACCAGTGTGCCCAAAGTGTTAGGTCTAGAGAGCGTACCTGGTTCTGAGACCTTTAGGGATGATTTATACCTCTAAAAAACGTGCGCCGTCGGAGGACTTCAACCCTACCTTATCGAACTAATCCGAGAATCTATGGAGTTAATTCTATGAGTCGATTACGATCCCCATTTATCGATGGAACTACCATTTTAAAGAGGGGTTTTTTTCTTATTTGAAAGATTCGGGATATGCCGTTATAAAATAGAAAACTGAAATTAAGGAAATTTTGATCTTCCTTTAGAATCGTTAGGGGTACTGCCTATCGTTTAGTCGCTCGACCGATAAAGGGTCAATCGGGACTCGTCCGATTGGTATGCTGCTATTTGTTTGCCCGATCGGGGCAACTGCCTTTACTCGGTGAATATCGTTCGGTAGACCTAGACGGCTAATGCCCTATTGTCTGGGAGGTCCAGGCAACTAAAATCTTTCGGTCGATTGATTCGGGTGATTTAGACCCTTCAGATGATGATTGCATTCAAATCTCGGTCGGTAATCGTCCTTCGTGGGTTTCTTGAGAATTCTTTCTTTTGGTTTGGGTTTTGGATCATGTCCCATCAGTATATGTGTTGGTTTGTTTGATGAGTTGATTTATTTGTTGAATGTATATAAAATGTTGGAAATTGCATATGTATAAAATGGATATGGGATTCGATTTGGTATATGTGAAGGGTGCAGAAGACATCTCGAATTTTGAAAACTCAACATGAACAGTACATGTTGAGTTTTCAAGACTCGACATGTACTGTGTATTTTTTTTTTTTAAACATATGTCGAGTTTTAAAAATTAAAAAAACTATATTAAGTTTTTAAGACGGAGTTACTTTTGAAAGTTTTTTCTCAAAATGTTGTTTTAATTTTTTTTTTTTTTTTAAATGGTGTTAATTTCGCACAATGTTGTCCCCAGCTTCTTGTGTTGCAGGACGCCGGCCGAAGCTTCAAGGTACAAAATGCACCACTTTCGTTTCTTCAAAGTGAAAACGTATCGTTTTCGTTTCTAGTGATTTCGTTTTAGTTTGTACGCGGCCTGCCGCCCAAAAACCAGAACGTCAACTCATTTCGTCTCTCTCTCCCCCCGCGCCTCCCTCTTGCTCTTTATTATTAAAGGGATGGAGCTATGCTAAACGGGGCACAGGTAGAGCGGGAAAAAATGAGGAATTTAAGTTTAATTTACAAACACTTTACTTTTAGTTTTTTTTTTTTTTTTAAATAATATTAAAAAATTTGACTTCAAAATTAAATTTATTAATTAAAAAAATCAAATTAAGTGTCACATAAGTTAATTCTTTCATTTTTATTTATCAAATATAATTCATAGAGTTATTTAATACTTAAATTATTTAGATAAACAACTTATTATTTACATTAACTTTGACTTGTTTTTACTCTAAAAGGCTAAGTGGGGTCAGACACGAAGCTCCGGAGGGGATGGTATGTGCCCGTGGCAAGAAGGCCGCTGGCTGGTGTTCATGATTTGGGATGAAGACCAACTGCAGCCACCAAGCTCATTTACATATAAAAGCAAAAGAAAAATCGATTCATAATCTATGACCAAATTAATATGATGAGATGGTAAATTTTTTAATCAAATTTCAGATTTAAAAATTAAAAATAAAAAGAATAGTCCCTCTATATAAAACCTCACAAAACTCAAATCGGATTAATCAGAATATGATTCTGAATATCAATAATAGTACCAATATTAAAATATAATAACACCAACAGCAAAGCATCAAATTGAGTCAACCAAATAATGACCTTGGATCAAAAGGACGAGGGTAAGAGGAAAAGATAATAAATTGATGTGATGAGAATAATAACCCATTTAACTGCGGGAAGAAAAGAAAGCTAGAAACTGATTTAGGTTTACACAAGAACAATGCACAAAATACTACTATTTAAACTTAACATGAATACAAGATATGGAACAAATTCAAAATAAATCTCTGTAACAACTACCTAGAACCCCATAAGCATGTTTCAAAGACCACTCATTTACAATAATCTAAACATACAATAGTGGGAACTGGGCTGTAGAAGGTTATATACTTTTTCTGTCTCCCAAACATGACACGACTGCCAAACAAACCATTTGAAACAAATATAGTTGAGACCCAGAAGTTAGCTCTAGGGGGGCCATGGTGGTTTTTAGGCATAGTGACTATGTTGTATAGGAGGCTTCGAAGCTACAGCTAGACTTTCCAAATGAACCGCTTCAGGCCGACAATGTTGAGTCTCTCTCTTAGTTGAAAGGGGGTTCTGGGCCTTCCTCAAATTCTACCCCCATTTTCAGAGAACGGAACTGATACTTGTATAGTAAATTCTGCTTTCCGCTTGTCTAAAGAAAGTAAGTCAACTGTTGCCTCTTCCGTGAACCTCCTTCTCCATACAAATCATTCCACTGCTTTAGCTCACTCATAATGGATCCCTCTGCAGCAAAGCTTGCAGCAACCTGGTTCATGGAAATTAGAGTTTTAGTTGAAATTTTGAAGGAAGAACCATAACACATGGATATTAAGGTTCAATTTTGTTCTAAAAATAATTAATTCAGAAATCTTCAAATTCTAATCCGGATTATAAGTTCTTAAGAATCCCTCTCAAATCAACAAATCTGGGAAAGAAAGGATAACAAATCTGGGACCCTAATGAGCAGACAAATTTCGAAGTTCCCAGTGCAACCACCTATGGCTACTTGTCCTCCGCAAATTTCAAAAGAATGGCATCCATTCTTAAAATTTACAGGACATTAAGAGTACAAGTTCTAATTTATATTGACAAGTGTCATACTCAATGCGCAGAACTGATAGACCTCCAACAAAAGATGGCACAATCTAGAAAATGAAAGGAGAATCAAAATCTGACTACTTCTATATAGAAAAATTTGTCTACATCTTTTAAAAGAGCTTCAGATTTTATTACCTGATTCTTGGCTTGCTTCATGTCTTCCATGTTCAAAGGCCTAAGAGAAATTGTTTTTTCCTCCATTTCTTCCTTTGCATCTGACGTGCCTTCAGAGCCTTGCCCTTCCGCAGCTTTTTCCTTTCTTTGCTGCAAAAAGATACCACACAACAATAATACTGGTTAAGGATTTTAATATAAGCACAGCGGAAACATGAAACTTTAAGGTAAGTTTGGTTCATGGAAGGGGAGGGGGAGGGGGAGGAGGAGGGGAAAGGGAGGGGGAGATTTACTTCACCTAGTGGAAGTAAATACATTTTCTTCTATTTTGTTTGATAAGAGTGGAAGGGAAGGAAATGAGTATTACTTTTCCTTGTTTGGTTGGAGTGCAAAATGGAGGATGGGGAAGGAAATGGGTATTACTCTCCCTAATCCATGTAAAATTTTAAAAGGAAGAGAATAATTTTGTCTACAAATTTTCATTGTAACCCCAATCTGTCCACAAGTGGAAGAATTTTTTTTTTTGACATAGAGGGGTTGCTATTTTACCCCTCTTTTACTTCTATCTCCCTTTTCACTCTGAGCCAAACAAGGGTAATCTCTTATTTCATCCCACATTTACTTTCATTCTTCTTTTCCTCCCACTTTACACTTCAACAAAACTTACCGTTAATTAGAAAGGTGATTTTGAGCACAAGATCCAAGTAATTACCTCATCCTTCTGTCTCTCTTGCTGTATTAGCTCCCTAACCGGTCGATAGGCTGCTGTAATGCACAAGTTCTGTTTTCAGTAGTTAGTGCCAATGGTTTACCACAGCTGTCAAATGATTAATACAACAGTGTCACAAGTAAGTAGTAACGGGACAAACCTTGAGATCACTCCCACTGTATCCTTCTGTCATGGTTGCAAGCTCCTTGAAGTCTAGATTTTCAGTTCTCTCTTTTGCCAGTAGAGTTTTCAGGATCAATTCCCTGCTCTCTACGGATGGTAGGCCAACCATAACTCTGTAAATCGCAAAAGGAATTTTATTAGCAAGTGCAAGGTCAGCTAAGACTGACACATGCCTTCCATGTCTCACTATGGTTCCTCATTGGTCAACAGGTTGCTCAAAAAATGCCTTGATTTCATCAGTAGAAACTGATTATTTTTGTAGAACCACCTTTCTCTTCAGATTTTGATATTACAGTTAGCAAAAACATTTTGAAGTTCCTTGTTTTCATCTAGGAAGAAATGAGGAAAAGTAAGATCCTGTAACAGGACTTCAAGAAGTCACATATTGTCTATTTATTCCCATTGATTTCCAATACATGCGCTCTCTTAAACATTTCTTCATGGTGAAAAGTTAGACCAATGCAAAACATGGCATCCAAGTTTCAAAAGACATTTATTATAACCAGGCTGCATTAACTCAAATTTAAAATTCACAACTCAGTTCAAAGAATCCATTTGCTTGTTCATATTATCTAGGATATCATGTTAAATCATTAGCTACAACAAGAGAAAAGGAACACTGATAGCATTATGTCAAGTGCTGGCACAAAAAGGCTAATAACTGCTTCATCATTGGAAGATAAGGTTTTCTAGGAAAATTAATTTCAGTAAGATAAGGATGATACTGAAAGTTGCACTACCAGAAATCACATACCTGCGTTCAAATCGCCTGATAATTGCTTCATCAAGATCAAACGGTCTGTTGGTTGCAGCAAGAACAAGAATTTGCTCTCCAGGTTTTGTCAACAGTCCATCCCAATGGGTCATGAACTCGTTTTTAATCTTTCGCATTGCCTCGTGCTCTCCAACCCTAGTTCGCTGGCCAAGCATACTATCGACCTCATCTACAAAAATAATAGTAGGAGCAACCTTTGCTGCAAGTGTGAAAAGAGCTCGGACATTTTTTTCATCTTCGCCAAACCATTTAGAAGTGATGGTGGACATTGAGACATTTATGAAGCTAGCCCCAGCTTCATTTGCAATGGCCTTTGCCAGCATCGTTTTTCCAGTGCCAGGAGGACCAAAAAGCAATATACCCCTACAAGGCTTAAGAAGCCCACCTTTGAAAAGGTCTGGTCTTTTAAGAGGAAGCATGACCAGCTCCTGAAGTGATTCTTTAATCTCTTCCATTGCACCAATATCAGAAAATGTGACTCCAATTTCATTTGCAGGAATTACCTCGGGCCTTATGCGCTTCTCAAATTCATTGTCAGGAGGAACATCCTGTTTTAAGAACCATTAACCAGGTCAATGAATATGAGCAAAGTAAATCAAATTCAAGCACTAATGGTAAATTTGGAAACTAGAAGTGATATGATGAGGCTCCCATTGATGCCACAAAATCATTTCAAAGCATGAATCTGGTTAACACTTCACTGTGATTTTGTAAAGAAACAACTGGACCTACTTTTGGAGGGATTGGATTGTCAGCTTCCTTCTTCACAGCCACCGACTTTTCAGGTTCACTTTTGTTTTCGCTTGCTGGAGGCTCTGACTTTGATTCAGTCTTTGCAGCAACAGTGTCCTCCCCTTCAGTCTCCTAAAATCGATGCAAGTGAGAGTTTGATCAGAATCAATCAGCTTTACCACCTTCAGATGGTAGCACTTTAATAGATTAGCATGTAAAACTAACCTTGGATGATTCAGCATTTGTCTCCATTTTTAAAGTGCCCTTATGACCATTTTTACCTTCTTGGAATATACTCAATCCATGGGACAAGCTATGCCAGAAGAAAAAAAAAAAGGATACAAAAGGATTCATTTGAGACAATGGAAAGGAAAACAGAGGAAAGAAGCAGCCTGAGAAATCACAGCACAGGACTCAACCTATTATTACCTCTTAGACGATATAACAAGCTTTCCATTACGGAATTCTGGATCTTTATTATTCATCAAATGATAAGATACTGCTGAGACCACTATTTCTTCTATGTAGTTGCTGAGTACCACGGTGTCTGCTTGACAAATAGAGCCAAGATCATCACAGTCAATATCATTTGCGGAAAGCACCTCATGTATGTGATTCTTGTTATCCTGAAACCGGATCATCTTCATATCCTCTTCAAATTGAGCTTTCCAACTACCAAGGTGAGTCTCATCTTCAGGTGCTCTGATCTCAATACCATAGGGGAATAAGAGAGCAACCCTTTCATCAACTTCCCTGAAATCACTGTCTGGGTCCACTACACGAGAGCCAAGTACCAATATGGATCCTGATATTTTCTTCAGCATTTTATGGAACAAGTTGCATAACCTTTGGGACTGAAGGAGAATATTTTCAGCATCCCTGATGTATAAAATGATGGAATTGGTTTCTGATGTAGACACCAATATCTGTTTTTGGAAAGCAATATTTCTTGATGTTAGTAACTCAGTGAGGTAACTCAAAACTAATAATCAATTTACTTATAAATCGGCCGAAAGAACCATAGGACCTAGATAATACCAAAATCCTAAAGAATCAAGGTTCAAGATCAGCAATGAAGTTCCCATTACCTTGTACAATGACTGTAAAAGAAGTTTCTCATCAAAGCACCAGCTGTTTGTGCGCTTGAAGGAAGCTAAAAGATTAAAAATATTACAAAGAATAAGCCCATATACTTGGCAAGTAATTAGAAACATAGAACAATATTAGACTGAAATAGAACCAACACTAACATTTGTGAACTGCAGATGAAAAGGATAGAAGTTTATTTTCATTTTTCACATATAGTTTCAATAACTAAATGAGCTTAAGAATTTTGATCTTTTGCCCATTGGATTATAATAGCTACAAATAAACACCATGACACATAAATATCCCAGCATTAGATAACACACTATATAATACACAAATGCAATATTATCACCACAATCGACTAGTTTATATTTATGTCATATTATCGTTCATTGATGTAAAATAATGTTACAGTAATTACAGTTTTAAAACTTGTAGATACCAAACACTGAATTATAAATATATATAAATATACTATATTCTTCTTTTGGGAGACAGGAACCAACCTGAATTTGCAGGAGGGCATTGGGAACAGATGCTGCTCATGTCAGATGAATTTCTATGATGAAGTGGAGGTTGCTCAACCCCTTCCGTGGCCCTGTAATAATAATTTACATGAGTTGAGAATCAACAGGGTGACCTTGGATTCCAATAAGAGTACTAAAACTTTGATAAATTGTTGTACCTTGATCTGAGATCCATGCCACTCACTTGCCTATGTAGATTGCCTGTAAAGAAATATTGGCACAAATGTGCAAGTCAAAAAGATATGGAAAATATCATACATGATGCAGGAGGACGAATATTTAGGATTCTCTTTGTAATATATACTTGCAACAAAAGTTGAATCCATAAAATGTTTCATACAAGATCAGAAAAAGGAAAATTAAAATTGTTGGACGCAATGAAGGTTGTAAAGAATTTAATATTGTAGGCAACAAGATTAGCTTCTTGCTACCATCTTCCTTATAAATACTTAAAGTAACATTCTTAAGATTATGAAAGCTTTCTTAGTTATAAGATCATATGGCTTCCTTCAACATAATATGAGATTTCCCACATATAAAGATCACTGTTGTTCACACCACTAGTTTATCCTTATCCATACACATTTGCTGATTTCCCTCATATAAAGAACTGCACTATGTTTTTTTGAATTACAGCGGCATAAAAAATTCATTCATATAAATGATAAGGCTAAACTTTACACAATCTTTAGTTTAGTTTCACATGGCAATCAGATGGAATGTTGTGAGACAATGATTACTACTCATGAAATTAACATTTCTAAAACAATAATAGCCATTAACATTTTGAGAAAAAAGGGTTTAAAGCAACCGTCATTAATGATGAAAATCAGAAGAAACATGTACCACTGGATGCAATGCGTCACTTAAAAGGGAATATCAACATATTAGAGATTTACTCCTCTTATACCTCTAGCTTCCTCCCTTGAAGGAAGGACCGAAAAGGAACCGAGGAAGCCTGACACTCGCCCCAGTGCCAATTCCGACATAGTTCTCTTAATCTTACTAGTCTGCAAAAAGGAAGAAATACACACACCAAATTACAATGTATGCCAACCTGAATGGGCAACTTTTCTTTCATGTAGCAGTATAATCCTATTAAGCAACATTATATCAACTACAAGACATATCAGAATGGGTTTAGGTAACGAAAACACATATTTAACTGGAATCACCACCCTCATCTAGAAAATCAAACAACAGATTTTAAGAATTGGAAGAAAAACTCTTATTTTCAGCAAAAGCACAAATGCTCAGAAAACCTAACAGATAAGGGCAGAAAACTTACAGGTTCTGTTTTCACGGTCCCCCCATGTCTGCTCTGTATCTGTGGAAAGGCAACCACAATAAGTGTTAGTATGATGTATTAGAACTTAACCCGCAGAAAGACCACCCAAGTTTAGACTCTGACCTTCTGTGAAAAATCATTTATATCTAACAATAGCAACTTTGATTCAAAGTGGTGCGCTAAAGCCTTGGCAAGCATTTGCTGGTAAATCTCTTAATAGATTAAAATATAGTTGAAGAATCAAAGAAACCAGGTTAGCATATTAATCGACTTCAACTGCATTTGTTTGAATTTGGGATCAGATAATGCATCCAAAGCAACATACCAGTTGGGCCTGAAAGCAAAATAGCCCTGCTTGCTGGGGAAAGATTTCGTGTGTGCTTAGAGAAATGAGAGTGCTTCAAATTAACATATGCTGCACTTGTCAGTAACACTCTTGCCTGGTCACTGTATTATCATGAGAAAGACAAGAAATTATAACTATAATAAAAAATAACAATAAAACTACTTTTGATGGGTACAGAGGCATAATCCGGAAAAGTTTAGATGTGGAAGTAACATATAATTACCGCAGATAACTCTTAACCTCAGGATATTGTCTAGAATTAAAAGAAACTTAATTATCTCTGAATATACTGTTTATGCAGAATTAACCATGAGCATTGCACCAATAATCCCACAATCACTTCATAAAAGCATTTAAAGTAGGAATTCAAATACAAATGCTTCCAAAGCCAAATGGGAACTTATATACAACATCTCAAGCAAATCATGTCACAAGAGAAATTTTGGGAGATCCCTCCCCCCCCCCCCCCCCAAAAAAAAAAAACCACTTACTGCAGAATTATTTAACATATTATATTGCATAAGTGTTTATTTTAATAACACTTCATAGTAAGAGATAAACAAAATTACAATCAGAAGATTTCACTTTGTATAGAAACAGGAGTCTCTGTTTATTTCTTAATGATTAATAAAGAAAACTTAAACAAACTTCTAGATGTATTTCTCATGACAGTAAAAGGATCATCCTAACAAAAACAGTGGTGGAGCAGACAGTCTTGGAGTCAAACCAGAATTAGTTCAGTCACAATTTTACCATGAAAGTTCATGGTTATCGTTTCATGTTCAAAGTCCTAATGATCAAAGTAGATATCATCTTTCAGCTTAAAAAACCGATTTTTCCCCTCTTTTCCCATGAATAATGTCCAGTCAATATTAGCTTAATTAATTTATAACTTGCAAATAGCAAAAACATTTTCAGAAAGTAAACAAGTGCAGGAACAGAGCACTTGGTCCTTTGTTCAGGAGAGGGCTAGGTACCTAGAAACCATCAAAATTGCCAGATTTCAAGATTTAATGGAAATTAACAGAAAACCCTTTGCTGTATATAATCAGGATATATTCCAAGTGGAGTCAGTAACATGACATAAAAATAATGCAGCAAGCCATCAATGATGAAGCTTGGGTAGGATAAGGATAATGGAATAAAACTGTGAGCATTTGGCAACATATATAGAAAATCATTTTGCACCAACTTGTTTAAATATTCTGATTTAGATTTTAATTCCATGGGAGGTTTTAACTCGTTCAAAACAAATAGTTACATCAAACCACACGATATTCCATCACAAAAGCCCCTTCCTCATCTCATAAGAGCCATTCTCTATAGATTGATCGGGAGAAAAACTTTCTTAACAAATTTTACAAGCTTACGTTTCTTTCAGATAGTGGACAATTTTTGTGGCCCCGCTCCAAATATGTATGCGTAATCTATATATTTGTGTGTGTATGTGTATTAGTTTGCTGCTAAGTTATGAAAATTATTGTGAGGATGTTTATCACAATAAATAACATTTTTGTTTACGTAACACCATACCCGATCTTCATTATGCAGTAAATCAAAGGGCTCAACATAACAGAGGCAAAAAGAAAATGGGAACTTTGATCTCTAAAAAGGAGAAGAAAAGCAGGATCCTAATTACTGATCAAGATTGACCCACCAGAGAAATTCCTAGATAAAATCCAATGATAGAAGAAATGTTACGACGAAACAATCAGAATGGTACAAATGATAATCACTTTTTTAACATGATTCAGGGTTTTAATATTACTTCACACATAAAGCAAAATTAATGGAAAAACAAATCTCTCTCTCTCTCTATAAAAAGTTTTACCTGAGAAAATAAGGGAAGTCATCAAAGGTGACATTGGTATGACGTCCATCAATAACCAATCTGTGAAGCTCATTGAGAATCTGATCAAGAAGAGCAGCTTCGGGAGAAATGGAGCCAGTCAATTTACTAACAGTGCAGCCGGAAGCCAAACCAAGGCCTACACCAAGCCCCACGCCAACGCTCAAAGCAGACAATAAAATGTGCTTCTGTTCCATCACCTTTTCCTCTTCTTCTCCTTCTTCTCGGTAATTTCTCCACCCCTAACCCTAACATACAAATCAAACACCAACCAATATTCTCTCCCAGCAGATTTCTAAACAGATTTTTTGCTTCTTCTTCTTCTTTTTCTTTTATTATTATTATTTTTTTGGTGTGGATTTTGGAGAGGGAAGAAGTGTGCGTCTCCTCCGATTGATGCGACGGTTTGTCGACCTTTTAAACTATTTATAGCTGCAAAAGGATCATAACCCCCTCTCTCTGTATCTCTCTCTCTCGCCGGGAAAAGGAAAACAGGAAATTTTATGTCTTTGCGCTCGCTCGGTCTGCCTTTGTATAGCTTTAATTGAGTTACCGGTGACCGCCAATTCTGGGTTTCTTGCTTTTGGTGTAGGATAAAAATTAGTGTTGGGTAGACCTTTTAGCTGTCGGTTTTAGGTTGATTTGATTTAAAGAAGTGAGTACCGCTAAAGTCGGTTCCCGCTTTTTGTGTTCTTCCTTGGGTTGGGTTTGCTTGGCTTTTATTTTCCATTTTTATTTATTTTTTGGATATGACTTTTATTTGACTAAATTCTATTCTACTCCGCCGTTTGACACTTCCGAACGCATTTCACCTCTCTGTAATATCTAAAATTAAGATATTCCTTGGTTTATTTTAGTAGCCGCTTTATGCCTAATTATGAAAAAATATATATATTTATATTTTTTGTGCTGAATTATTTATTTAAAGGTTTAATATTTATTTATAATTTGGAAGGTGTGGCGGCTGGAAAAGGTTAATTGCATTGCAGGTTCCATGTTTTTCGAAGAAAAAAAAAAAAATATATATATATATATATTTTTTTTTTTGCCCCGGGGGGGGGGGGGACGTTGTCCTAGCTTTTGCTTTGGTGGACAGGCGGGCAGGAGTGCCAAAAAGACATGTTTGTGGAAGTGCGGACGGTGTACCGCCCCACTCCATGTCAGATGGGTGGCGGCTTCTGCCTTTCCTGGTTGCCACTTTGCCTTGCCGCATTTGACATCTCCTTTTATTTTATCTTATTTTTTATTTTCCTTAATTGAAATGGAGAAGAGTTTTTCATTGTTTCCCTAAGACCTCTTTTTTTTTTTTTTTTTTTTTTTTTTTTGACTAAAGTGGCAAATTGTTATCAAATCAAATTTTGATATAGTAAAACACTCGATCAATCATTTTCTCGTAAATATGAATTTAGATAGATATTTATTTGAAGTTTATGGTTTCAAATTTGACTCAAATAATTTCATTTTTGGGCCCAAAATTATGGATCATGCAACAAAGTGAGTGGACCCTTCATGCATTCATAAATATCTTTAATGATGAAGCAATAATATGTTTATAGGTAATAAGAAATTAAAATAAAAGAATAGAAATAATGAAAGAAGCAATCTTTCATTGGATTCTTTGATCTTCTTTCTCCTTTTTCGTCATTTGATTGTGTAAATTACATTGATGGGTAAGTCAAAAGCAATGAATCTACAAGTAGTGGCTCTGTCCTTCAATCACAGTCCGCCAAGAAAAGGGATCACAAAGAAACAAAATGAGACCCATCTGGAATGAAAATGCACACACAGTATCTTAAAGTTTTTATTATTCTCTATAATTATTAATAATCATATCTTTAATTCTAAAATTTAGTTCGGGAACATTCTCTCTAGTACTTAACACGCATGGATTTCAAACTTAAATAAATATGAATAAATAAAATAAAATTATCTTCAAAAACAGTCCTTACATCTGAATTATGACATCATATATTTTAGAGATAAATTTAAAAGGTAAAAAAAAAGAAGGGGAATTTTAGAAAATGGAGAATTTTGTCGAGCAGTGAGTGCACGTATCACGGATTTTTTTTTTTTTTTTTTTCTTTTTGCGGTGGTATGATGAGATGATTATATGCAAAAACAAGAAGAATCTCTTGCTTTAGAAGAAAAGGTTTTGTAGTGAGAAAAAAGAAACTGAAATGACTAAGATACCTCCGAGCATCTACGCATCTTCTAGGGGCCTTTTCCAACTCAGCATCACATGCTTTGTTTTTTTAAATCTTTCTGCAACACTATGATTTGTGGGTTACACGCCAATGCCACCAATTCCCCCTTTTTTTTTTCCTTCTTTGAAGTACCTCACAGCGCACCTAACCCTTTTCCTTTTCCTTCCCCCACAAAAAAATTCGCCTAGCTAAAGGCATAAAACAACACTATAACACTAGGGTGGTCCTTGTCAATTCCTACGTTCTGTTTAACTTCATTCAATTTAAAACTAATTTATTGATTTACCTCAAGATTATAAATTTTGAAAATAGGTCACTTTAATATTTCAATCCTTTCATCCGATAATATATTATCAAAATTATATATATATATTTATTTATTGTATTGGCCGTACAGAAAGACTTGAGTTCGAGTGTGAATGTTTGAGGATAAAGGGAATCTAACAATCTTTTTTATGTGAATATTTTTGATGAAATTTGACTCACGAAAGAACACTTTAGGAGAAAAGTGTTTGGTTTTAGTGTGATTAAAAAGGAGACAACGTGTTGCACTTTCACTTGTTTTTTGCTGCTTTCAATTTGCTTTAAAGGCTAAATTTCTTGTGTGCTAAGCATCTCCCTTTCTCACGATTGAAGTCATAAAGGGGAAAAGGAAAAAGGGTGTTTGGAAAATGCCATTTGCATTTCGCAAAACGAAAGCAATTGCTCAAATGTGAAGTAGGACAATGTTGGTTGATGCAATGCAAGTCGAGAAAGCATGCAAATGTCTACAAGAACGTTTGTCGTGGATTTGTTTATGAGATTTAATTGACTGGACCCAACAAATTGGGACCTAGTTGGTGAAGTTCCTAACTTCAAGCAAAACTCTAACAAACATTTTTTAAGTGCGTAAATTAAGAAAAGGACGATCAAGGATTTCCTCAAATTAATATGTTGAATTGCTTATTTTAGTACTCATGCACATGTGATTTTGAGATGATGAATATTTAGGAAATGTGTGTTTGTTTTACCCTTTAGCTATTGGAATATAGAATATGATTATGAGATGAAAAATGTTATTTATCATATCATAATTTTGATAATCATGGATGAACCTTTTTCTACAAAACTTTGATATTATTTAAAAAAAAAAAAAGTTGTCTTGTTGGAGAGATGGGTTTCGCTCCACAGATAACTACATCGTTGACCCAAGTGAGGAAACGGTGCCAGTGAATCTTCTAGGTTTTCTTGGATGGTGAGACTTACAAATACCATTGGAAGGAACTCTAATGAGTAAGTTTACAATGCTCAACTCAGAAAGAGCGATGGTGAAAAAATGAGAAATAGACTGAATAGAGTCGTAAAGCAGCCATGTGTGATAATTGTAAAGTTGATGAAAACGAATCTGGCTAGTTGCCTGCGCTGAATATGTGTAGCATGCATACATCGCAAGTCTCGCATGTGTTTAAGGGTATAGAAACTCTAGATAATTATTGAAAATATTTTAAAATTACAAGAACTATAGTAAAAAATATTTAAGAGATTTACGATTCTACCAATTAAGAGGTTTAAATTTGTTAAAGATTTTCTTTCTTATTGGATAATCATGTGTTAGACTTATCATGTAATGAAAATTATTTTTGTATTTGATGAAGAGTGTCTAAACAAGGAGAAGGGACAACATAGAGGTTGAGAAGCCGAGAGCTAGAATGACCGAGAGGTCTCAGGGACAACTGAGAGGGCAGACAACATGTTTGGTCGTTCATGAGCCTTATGACAATAGGCTAGTGGGCTTAGTAATTCGTAGATCTTATGGTAATGAGCTGTTAGACCATATATCATCATATATAATTTTTGAAAAATAAATACACGCAAAATTTTTTATGAGGAGAACTTTCATAATGAAAACTCTTTTTTTTTTTTAATTATTTCATTGGAATATAATTGTTTCATAGTCAATCTCAAATCTAGATAAAAAAGAGGGTTATGTTTGATAGTCGGTAAGCAAAAAATTAAGATAAAAATTTATGTGCGGATGTTTTATAATATTAACCCAATTTGAGATAAAAAATTTGGTTGTTATTATATTTCGTTCGCACCATGAGAGCAAAATGATAAAAAGAAATTATCTTGCATTTGAGTTAGGAGCCACTATTGTTTTGATAAGAATATAATAATGGATAGATATAATCATGGTTTTGTGCCATAGATTTTAAAGCAAGGACAGCCAATGAAACTACAATCATTGTAGTTCATTCTGTCATTTTAGTCCCCGTATGAAATGCAAGTATGATTTCCAATCTCGAGTAATTGTAGTCTAGTTTAAAGCTGGAGAGTATTTTTTCTTTTAAATAAAGAGATGTAATTAAATAGAATTGAATTAAAAAAAATAAAAGTAAAAAAAATTTATTTCTTCAACAGTCCCTAAGAAACGGGAAAGAGTTTCTGGCTCAATGAGAGGTGAAGCCCATCCTCCCACTTGATCTTGAAAAGCCATTCATAAAGAAGGCCTTTATATCATTTCAATGTTATTGCTCCCCAACTTCTCTTGCAAAGCAATATGAGACCATAAGTAAGCCAACCAAAAAGCAAGAGAAGTGAAGCAAGGAAACTTTAGAACAAGTGGTTTAATTAACCATTGACTTATACAGACACCAGCTTTCTGTTTGAAGAAAGTGTCAATTTTAAGGATGTGGACAGAAACCAAGATCCACCACTAAAACCCAATAGGGTTTTAGGATTGTAACCTGAGAATAGTCTATCAATTCTAGCCATTGAGAGTGTGACAAATTCTGGAAGTGAGCGAAGAGAACCACAAATACCATGGCAAGGAAATTTTACTATTCCAATTGATTGGGTAATTGACTATTAATCCACGAATTCCGCGAATAATGATAGTCATTGAAATATTCTATGACAATAAATTTTATGGGTATTGATATCCATGTAAATTATTGAAAATTTATAATGAGAAGCGTGGAGATTTTATACATGGATCATCTCCACATTAGAGGGCTTTTTTCTTTCTTTTCTTTTTCATTTTCCACAAGAAAATGCATGAATCTGCTCTTAGTGTGAGATCATTAAACGCTTTAATGAAACCCAAAAGGATTGGATTGACTGTATTGCTAAAAGATGTAGATGTGATATCCTTAATCAAGAAAGAAACATGCGTTGTAGTCATTTTACAAAAATGTAAAAATTTTTACTCAATCATATGAAGAAAAAAAGGTTTATAGATGTTATATTTCCAGGTGACTGCAGCCTACGTGTATAAGATCCATGGACACTCTATTTCTCTTCCCCCCCCCCTAAATTTTGATTGATTATGTTGACATTCTTTTTTATGTGTTCTTGTGAAAATATTAGTCATTATGTTTTGTATATTCACGATATAGAGGAAAAATTAAAAAAAAAAAAAAAAAAGAAGAAAGAAAGAAAGCTATAGGCTTTATGATGATTTGGAATTAACAAGGCATTTTTACTGGTTTACACGTTTTGCTTCTTCAAATCTTCACTGTAAGGCTTGCTGACAAGAAAGTGATTCAACAATTCATTCAATTTCAAATTTTGATGCGATTGTAAGTGGGTCACTTTTATTCTATCCATTCGCCCACTAATTTGTACTAATTCATGCACTTGTTATGAAAATGACGTGCGCCTTCGGATGACTTTGATCACCCAATAGTTTCCCGAGGCAGATGAAACTGCCAATAATCTTTCTCCAAAAAACAAAAAAGGAGTGAGTTGAGAACGAATTTCCTAAGGACTTACAATTTCTATAACTTCTGCCCCACAAGAAAACCCTATGAAGCTAATTCCTACGTGGAATCTACGTTCCGAGCTTGTCATTTCTTGGCACCATCACATTTGTCAAATGTCTCCCATCAAACACACTACCGTAATCGCTAGACCCTTTAAAACTTGTCGTCTTCAGGAGTGAGCTGAGTAATTAACTTTTTTTTTTCGATATAATTGAAAACTACGGTTCATTGTAAAGTCCTTGTTGGCCTCTGCTTGAAATAGGATAGTATTTAAGTTAAATCGATGTTAAATATTTTTATTTTTAAATTTAAATTTGATTTTTTTAATTTAACTCGAATTCAGATTTAAACTTGATAAGTAGTGAATCATAAGATTTGAACTCGACTAGAAAACTGAATTATTATATAATATATTAATATTTTATTTTATTTTTTATATTGTTATCATATATAAATATATATAATATATATTAATATATGTTATTAAATTATTCGATGAATTTTTGAGATTAAAATTTTAATTTTTAATTTTGACTTAAATTCGATCAAAATTAAGTCGATTAAAACTGTTGATCGAACAACTTACTAATAATTTAAATTCGACTTGATTTATATAACAATCCATTCTTAGAACGATGGCTCGAGATACCAATTTCTTAAACAATTTTTTATTGATTTCCGCAAGTTCTCGAAATGATAAAGGCACCACATAGCCAAAAGGAAAAAGATTTAGACAACATATAAAAAAAAAAGGAAAAAACTTGTCACCTTGGAATGGGAATCTTCCTAATTTTTTACATGAGGAAGAGAAATAGGAGTACAACCAGAGCGTGTATTCCAAAATAATGCCGGTCACATGGAAATTTTCCTAACCCCTTCCATATCTAACAAAGGGGCATGGATTAATTTTTAATGTCATGTGACCAGAAAATGTTTGTTCAAGTGATGTCAGGATGTGAAGGTCTCCCTACCAAACATTAATATCATCTGAGACGAAAAAGGTTAATAATGACCTAACTAACTATATTTTATTTGACATTTCTGATTCAATTTTTTCATTTCTAAATTACATATATAAGATCAAGAAAAAAGGGAGGTTGAATAGGGAAACATATCGTACTACAAACACCTTCAAAATCCTATATAATTTTGATTCACTTCTTATGGGGGTCGCCCATGTCTACGAGCCACACAATCCTCTTGTTTAAGCTCTTGGTTTCGTCTCTTGAGAATAACTCAAGAATAACTCAAGCGATAAAATTTTATCGTTTTTATCGTCTCTTTTTCTATTCGATTCCGTTTGACTGTATCTCCTTATAAAAAAAAAAATGTTTTTGTCTTGAGTTTGAGCATGATTAAAATAATCCAGCTGCATCATAATGTGTATTTGTATTTGGCTAATTCACATACTTTTAGAGAGGTGCAGTAATAGACTTGTCCCTAAAAGTACTAATTCTGTGCTACGCTAGACATTCCATATCAATAATTAATCGGAATCAACCTGGCCCAACACATTTCTCATCCTATACATCAAAGAAAAACATTATTCCAACAAACAATATAAATTCAGAAAGGTTGTACCTATACTGTACCTAATCCCGGTGGGAGCAAAGGGTTAGCCAGGGTGGCCGTGGTTGGGCCAGGTAGGGAATTGCCGACTGATACTTTATAATTCTGTTGTTAAGTGGGAAGGAAAAGTACCTATGTGTGTAACACACAAGCCAACAAGAGGTCATTTTCAGGTAGGTCGAAAGTGAGGCAACACACAATGTGACAATCGCAATAACTTTAGAAACTTTGGGGGCAAATTGAATTGGTGGGTGTCTCGTCTCTTGCGAAATTTCGTCTCAGTTTCCTTAGAAGTAAGTTGGTGAAGTCTCAGAAAGGGACATGAAGACCATCTTTTTCATGATAATAACTTTGTTCTTCCTTTTTGAAATTTCAACCAACTTATCCACCAAGCAACATACTATTTCATCCACCAAGTATAGAAATATATAATGGAGAGTCTCAAAACTCGATTAAAGTTGGCAAACTAACCCTAGTTCGATTTGTTAAAGAGAGATGCTATATTTCATCATCTATGTCACTCATGATCTATAGTTTAACATCTTCAAAATTTTCAAAATGTAACTTTTGTATGTGGCCCTTAGCTTTCAATTTCACTGGTTGATTAGCAAACAAAATATATCCCTGTTCCATCTTGGACATCATGTATCATTGATGACAATAATTGATCTTTATTTTCCTAAATGAGACCCACCACTCACAGACCGTCCATACAATTTGTTTAACCGCCCATGTGAATCAACACAATGTGTCTGTTCTTTTGGACCCATTCATTCATAATGCACACATTCCAACTTCTTTTAATGGCTTGATAATTGTTTGATATGAGCATAATATGAAGAGAATGAGATTTTGCCTGGGTAGCTGTGCTGTAGTTTCATCAGAACCGCTCAAATTTTGCATTGTTCCTTCTTGTCATGACGGTGGGGTCTTCTATACTTGTCCGCCAATTCGACTCTAGACTGATCATCACAAATTATGTCAACATAAAATTCATTTTTTAAAACAAAAGATATAAGATGAAGATCTTACTCCCTCTCTCTCTCTTTTTTTTTTTGAGCAAACGAATAATAAGAGAGGACCCACGTAACTATTTTTGGTAATATCATAGCTACCATGATTTGGTGGTACTAAACCATTACTATTATCTGTTTAGAATATCTCAACTTGTCTCTATTTTATTTTATAATCTCTTATAATATTTTTCAATTAAAAATGTAATTTGAAAAACATATGAGATTTTACAAGTAAAAGCCAATTTTTTTATAAAAATAAAATTATATCATATTAACAATTATTTATATTAAAATATCTCCTTAATTAAAGCCTAATTCTAGTAAGGTCTCCATGAACCAGTGTGACCATAATTCCATTAGGTGGGTTGCACAGGAAGAGTGATAGTATCAATGATCTAAAGGTCGAATGATAGGACACTAAACTTTTTTAATTAAAATTTCAAGTTTAAATTTTAAAAATAGAAAAATAAATATTAGAAGAACCAATTCTTTAATTGATCTTTATAACTATTTGAACCGGATTAATCAGTTTTGATGGTAAAAAAAAAAAAGAAAAAAAAAGTGGACATGTAATTTGAAGCCCATGTTTGGTTGAGGGCACAAAAATCTTTCGGATGCAGAAATAAGGTTGGACTGACATTTTGAAACGTGCAAGGAGTTTAATATGTGGGCCTGGACATGTAAAAATTTGCGACCAATGGACTGCGCTGCTCTCCAACGTGCATATTAAATTCAGACTTTCAACCAACCAGAACTAGCCTAATTGGGCACGACCAATCACACCATAAACAAATAACCAAATAAATCACCTTTGTTTTTTTAAAAATAGAAATATTGAAGTAAATGATTTTGGATCATTTATAAGACAAGCTATTGAAAATTGACTAAATAATGTTCTATTTATAAGCAGATAAAATTTAAATTTATAATTCTTAATTTAAGTAAATATTTTAAATTATTTAAGTGATCATTTCAACCAAATTTCTATTTTTTCTATTTTATAAAGGAGGGCAATCATTTTGAGACGAGGGTGAAGGGTAAGGCTCGAACTCAATATCTTATATCAAAAGCAGTGTTTTGAAATTCGAATCAGAATATAAACCGATTACGTTAAGGGGTTAATAGATCACTGGATCAAACCGATCGAATTGGATAAAAAACCCAAATGATGTCATTATAAAATTATAAATAAATAGAAATTATAATAAATCTAAATAACATGTGGTTTTGGCAGAGTGGCAAAGATTATTTGGTTTTTCTTACGGTTCCAAGTTTGAATCCGCAGGCAAGCAATTTCCTCACTTTTTTGTGATATCAAAAGAAAACCTAGTTTGGATCGGGTCGGTTCAGTGCTCATTTAGTAGGGCTTATTTTTAACTTCTCTTCTCCTTATAAGGAGAAGCAAAAATTAAGAATTTTTAAAAAGAAGTTAAAAATTGTTTGGTAATTTTAATTTTAAAAACAAATTTATTTGATAGTTTTTAAATAAAGTTAAAAGTAAAAAATAAAAAATTAAAAGTAAAAGGTAAAAATTAAAGAAAAAAAGAGGATATGAGGGTAAATGAATTTATGATATAGACATATTTGATATTTTATATCTTTTAAGTGGGGTATAATAGGAATAAAAAAAATAAAAAGCTAAATCTTAAAAAAAAAAGAGAAGCAGAAACTCTTCCAAGGAGTTTTTGTTAAAACTTTATTTCCTTAATTAAAAAAAAGTTACTTTTTTTAAAGAGTTTTTTTTTTAAAATAGTATTTGGTAGATCTTTTCCTTAAAAGGAGAAGATAAGCCAAAAAAAACTTTACCAAACGAACTCAATCCGGGTTTTCCATATTCAATCGGACCTTTGATCGGTTCTTTCAGAAACCGGTTTTTACATATAAATCTAGATCAACGACTGGTTCAAGTCCTGATTTAACTGATCTGACCGACCAATCCGATCTGGGTTTAAAAACACTGATCAAAAGAAAAGCTTTTGGCATCATCAGATGTAAACCTTTCTTACAACTCAAGTTACACTTTGTGCCACGCTTAGCCACAGCCCCCACTTGGTCATATGATATGGTGATATGATCGGATCTGTACTCAAAAAAAAAAAATTCTTAAAACAATTATCTCAAGAAAAAAATTCTGAAAATGACCTAAATTGTTCGAGTTTTGAAAACTCGACCAATACTATTCATCATTTTGTAGAAGATTGGTCGAGTTTTAACTCGACCAACCTCAATTTTCAATACTACCGAATGATGAATTGTATTGGTCGAGTTTTTAAAACTCGATCAACCTAGATCATTTTTGAAAAAATTTTCTTGACAGAGTTGTTTTAAGAATTTTCTTTTTTTTTTTTTTGGTATAGATCCGAACATCTCTCTATGATATGAGCAAACGTGGAACAACACCAGGAGGTAGGAGCCTAATAGTCCAATTAGCTCCGGGGGAAATGTGCTGCCTTTGTTTTTTCACAATTATAAAATTGAAATTGACTTGGAATCCCCCCCCCCCCGGGGGGAACACACTTCTGTACTCCAATTTTATATATTATTTGAATTTGGTGACATTTGTATAAGGGTTTGAATGTATTTAGTCTAGAGGATGAATAGTTCAGGATAAGGTGGCAGTCTTAAATGGAAGTGTTTGCTAATTTTGTGACGATTTTATTGAAAATAGAAAAGATTTTGTCCTAATTTTCGTGACATGTTATTCTCTCCGGCCCTTAAACGTAGTTACACTATTGTCTTGCATGATTAACAAACAAAAATGGCAAACTAATCACATTGTTTAGTACATAATCAACTGTGTTATATGGTGAAAATTTGACAAGTTCACAATGTTGTTACAACACTGAAAATACGCATATAAAAGGGAACAATTTCACAATACATGATAATAATACTAATTTAAGTAAATTAAATATTTAAAATATTTCACTGTTTATGCTGATATAATACATATATTTATTTATTTATTTTGGAGTGATTTATTCATGTTTAAAGAGAATATTAAATTTATACTTGTTGAGGTCAAATTTGACTCTATAGTAAGTCGTCCTTTTGGCTTGAACGGAGAATAGGTGATGTCCCAAATGATGGGTCGCCTTTAGTGAATAGACCTACAAAAAACCCATCAGAGGCGGTTCTGGCAGAGGAAGTTCTGACACTCAAATCAGAAAGAACGATTTAGAGAGGGAGAAATAGATTGAAGAAACCTATAGAGTAGCCCTTTGTGGCTTTTGTGTGTCTTGTGTAGAGAGATTGAATGTATTTGGTTGGTCATCTCTGCTTAGTATATATAGCATGTACCTACATAGCAAGTCTTGTTGTTACAGTGTAAAAATTCTAGTTTTCTTGTGAAGGTCTCCCGAAATTATCAGGGACCGTAGTCAAAGATTTTCTAAAAGATTTAGAATCCTTGCAATTAAGGGAAGTTCAAAATTGTCACGAAGATTCCTTTCTTAATTGAAAGTGATTATAGAGATTTTCTTCCTTATCTAGAAATGAGATTGAGAGAGGTTCAGATCTTGGATGATTGTCATCTTGATCCTGAAATGTCATTAGCCGAGTGGCTAGTAATGATCAAGAGAGCAATCAATTGAAAGGCAAGTAAGTGACTTAGCTAAGAGGGTTCTACCAAAAGGGCTTGATAAAGAGGCTCAACGATTGAGAGGCCGCGAAACTGAGAGAGTGTATCAAGGGGTTTCAAATGAGAGACTCCCCTTAGTAGTATATAGGCCTTATGGTAATGGGTTTTCGGTCCATGTATCATCATTTACCCTCTACTCCTTAAGTCATTTCAAAGAAACAACATTAGAAGTAGTGAAAAGTCGTAAAAATGAAGAGGTTTTAGGGTAGACGAAATGGGCACGAAAGTGAAGCATTAAATGCATTATGTACCTTTTCAGTTTTTTGAAAATCTTCTTTAACACGCTTTTTATTACTCATTTTGCAATTGGTTATGGGTATTGTGGTGTTTACACTTTAGACAGTTACTTTTCGAGAGAAAAAGAACAACAATTTAGGGTTTGCGATATTTCTAAAGAGATTGAAATGGTGAAAGATTTTGGATCCCGTGTTCATAGCTCAATCAACAATATTAGGAGCACGCTTACAAAAGAAAAGTTACAAGGATTGCAACATGAGATTGCATTGGTGTAACATCGAAAATTCAATATTAGAAAATTTTTATTGAATTTTTAATATTCTTTGTAGAAATATCGGGAGAAACCGGTTATAATTGATTTTAATTTATCAATAAATATCTTATTGACGGGCTGTCGAAACCTTCAAAATTAATATTGATTTCCCAATGTAATAAATTTATAACAATAGTAGTATTAGGTCGAATCCTAAGAGAACTAAATTGATTTAATTTCTTAGTTAAGTGTTAAAAATAAAAATAAGAAGTTTATCAATTAAATTCATAAAATAAAAATTAACAACTAAAAAAATAAGAAACAAATTAACAATAAAAATAATAAATATTAAAAGAAAATTAATCTACCAAAACTCTGATCCAAGGGTCACATATTTGATTGTTTTACTGATCATATGTTAAAAATATTTTTCTTGCAATCCAAACATTTAATCTTGAATTTATTAGGATAACCGTAATAAACCTTACATTTTCCTAAATTAATTGACCAAACCTAGTATCCAATCAAAATTTATCATTAATCGACTGGACACGATAGCGTTCCATATCAATATAATGATAACATTATATTTTATGAAAACAGTTAAACCAAAATATAAATAATTGGTATAGTCGCAATTATTTAATTTTGTTCCATCGATTCCCTATGTTAAACATGAATATTGGTAAAAGACCCATAAACAGAAATAATCCATTTGCTACTTGTACCATTCATTCATGATAATTACGGATCAGTGAAATTCTAGATAGTAATAGAAAAATTAATATTAAATTTAATTGTCAGATTAACCAATACCAATTTTTCATGTAAATAAATCAAGAACCAACGAATACTTGAATTAAAAGGACAAGAAATTAAATGAAACACATAATCTCACAGTAAAGACAATAGGATGAAAATTCCCCTTAAATCAGAAAAATAAATTAACCACTAATGGTGGTGAGTTTTCAACAAAAGAAAATAAAAACAAAAACTAAAAGAAAAAAAAGTTTTAGGAGAAAAGAAGAGGGAGTCCAGCCGCCCGCAACCCTGGGAATGAATTTTTTGTATAAATAGTGGCCAGCCCTTCTTGAGAATGTGTCTTTCAAATTTGCAGCTGACCTTAGAGGAGTTGTCAATGTTTTTGTTTCCTTTTTAAAAGATGAATCTTTTCCCAACAAAATAAGAACTCCTCCAAATTAGAAAAATAAAAATAAACTCTTAAAACAATTTTATCTAAAGTAAAATTCCTAATAAAATTAACTAAAACTAAAAAAAAAAATCAAGTTTATTCTTTTCTTCATAGGCCCAATATGATGTCTTGTTTCATTTAGTTTCAAATTGTCTCTTTAAGTCCACTTTGTCCAGATCTTCCGATTCTAATTTTCTAAAAATAAAAATCAATAAAACCAATTATTAGAATATTAACCAGTGCAAAATCAATGTATAATATCATCAATAAATTCAACAATTTATACATTATCAAATTCTCTCACACCAAACCAATGTTTGTCCTCAAACATTCACTATACCAATGCCTCTCAACTATTCTCCTTTTTACTCCTTTCCCTCATTTATTTCATCATCTAACAACTCCAAGCAGCACACATTGAAATATTCAAACCAAAACAACAATTCAGAGAATAAGTGATTATAGTTTCATAACTTTAAAAGAAAACATAAACATTCCATCATACTTAATAATTTCATCAGAATTCAATATACCAAGATCTAATACTCTTACAAGGAATTCACTCTATGCACTCAAAGTGTTTTAAAGAAATTTATCATTAATCTCAAAATCAAAATATAGCATGCTATTACCATAAACTTGCTTATTAATCAAATCTCCACCACTGAATATATGAATTCAAAACAAAAATTCGGTGGTTTTTACAAGGATTATAACTTGGCTTGGGTAAAGGTAGGGTAAAAGGTAAATATGATGTATAATACATACCAAAGAAACATGTCAAAGATTACAAAATATTCATACTATCAAACCCATCCCATAACATGAAATACAATCAAGCCAAAGAAAATTATTCCAAGCAAGATCATTTCATTCCTCAATCCAAATTTCTGAACTTTTCGTTTCTTTTCTTTTTTTTTTCAAATTCCCTTATCTCAATTTTTTAGGAATTTTTTTTCTTTTTTTTTTCAGTTTTTTTTTTAAGACCATCAGGATGAATAAAAAGCGCATACATAAGTTTCCCCAAATCGTATGAATAAATCTCTAAAAACAATAGCCAACATAAAATTATTTCATTTTCTTTAAAAACAATTGTTCATTCAAACTCTAAACACATGTTTCTTTGATATGATGACAAAAAAAAGGTTAAGAGCAAAAAAGAAGGCTGTGTATCAATTTGTGTGGTTATAAACAAATGAAAATGGATAAAGGCTCAATTTGGTTCACTACGGGGATTAATATGCATAGGAAGGTTTTTTTAAGATAGCTAAAATGTATAAATCTAATTGCCCCCATCATATTAATGTATGAACTCATGGATGTGGTCTCAAAATGTATAACAAAGTAAGTTCTAGAATAAGTACACTATGATTGATAACACTCATAAAGAAAATTTGGAGTAAATATGATAGTATGCTCTTAAGGTTCAAAATCTCACAAAAGTGTTTAATTGTGTATCGAATCTTATACATCTTCATCTAATTCAATCATCAAAGTCAATAGGATGCTTAAAATATTTTTATCAAAAAATAACTAATCACACTTGTCTCATTCATACGTTTCAACTCAAATTAACAACGTATACTAATTCAAAAATTATTTTCAAACAAAAATCAAAAGAGTACGAAATTCCAAGAAAAATATAAGAAATAATATTGACATAAAAATCTCCCCCATAAAATGCTACATTGTTCTCAATGTATACAAGAGGTAAGAAAGGAGAAAAGAAACTATCATGCAACTCAAAAAAAACTAGCACAATTTAAACTCGCAGCAAGTATCAGAAAATCACCCAATGCAATATATAAAAAATATGACAATGAAAATAGAGAAAAGAGAGAAAACTTCCCTATAGTGATGGTGCGGTCGTGGAGGGTTTCGAAAAGGTTAAACCGTGATGATGAAGATGAGAGTTCTTAAAACCGTATGATCATATAGTAAAGAGAGAGTGCTTCTGTCAAAAATTTTTTTATTCCTCTTTTGAAACTGCGTGATCATCTGGTAATACAAAAACTATTTCTGTCCAAATTTCTGACTCCCTTTCTGAAAACCGCATGATCATCTTTTAATGCAAAGATTGTTTCTGTCTAAATTTTTGACTTACTCTATCCGGGTCCTTGCTTAGGAAAATCAACGGGCACATGCAAAAATTGAAAGAAGAGATAAGTGATACTAGTCAAATATCCAAAATTAAATGAGAAAATACTATAAACTAAGTCAAATTCAAGAAAAATATTAGGTTGCCTCCCAATAAGTGTAATTGTTTAACGTCTTTATGCTTGACATTTTTTATTTATTTCTCTTCAAGGAGGTTTTAACTTCAACTTGGAAGCCTCATATAACTTCCCTTCCATATCTAATTGTGTATTTGAATCAAAATAAATATCACATTCTTCTTCATAAATTTTCTACATAATTAAATCAACAACATTAGCAAAATAAATTGATCAACAATCATTTGAGTACTTCATAAGATCAAAAATAATAAATTTAACAATCTCGCCGTCAAACTTGACGGAGAGAGTACTCTCGTCTACATCTATTTTTGTCTTTGATGTCTTCATGAATGGTCTTCCTAATAGAAGTGGAGTTAAATCTGTGATAGTGTCTCCTTCCATTTTCAAGATATAAAAATCAGTCGAAAAAATTAGTTCGTTAACCTGTCTCAAAACATCTTCAATAATCCCTTCCGGATAAGCACAATAATGGTTAGCTAACTGAATAACGACCCTAGTTTCTTTTACAGGACCTAATTTCAAAGTACTATAAATTGAATAAGGCATGATATTTACAAGTGCTTCTAAGTCTAACATGGCGTGCTCAATTTTTTTCTTATTAATAACACAAGAGAGAGTGAACATACCTAGATCCGCACACTTTTTAGGTAAAGTTCTCTTGATCACATCAGACACATTCTCACCCATCTCATCACCTCTTGTTTTCTTAACTTCCTTCTTTGGATTCTCCAACTTGCAAGAAAATGGTGGTACAATTGCATTAGCAGTGTTAGGCAAAGAGGACTCGGATGTTACCTTGATTGAACTTTGATGCATGCGTTTATCCTCCTTATCCACATCCTTCTCTTCATCCACCTTTTTAGATGGAATAGAGATCGAGTGAAGTTCCTTTCCACTTCTTAACATTATCGCACTGAAGTTTTCTTTGGGATTTACTATCGTTTGTGAAGGTAATTTTTCTGAAGTTCGAGCCTCCAATTTACTAACCGAAATTGCTAGTTGAGTGATTTGATTCCCCATGTCTTGTATGCTCATTCTCGTTTCCTATTGAAATTGTTGAGTGTTAGTTACGAGAGCCTTAACGATATCTTCTAAAGACATACTAGAATTTGAGGGTTGTATCAGTATGTGTGTTGATCTGAGGAGGATATCTTGTATGTCCTCCTTGGTTCCCGTAATTCAGATTTGGATGATCTCTCCATCTGGGATAATAATAAGTGGAATAGGGGTAGTATTTCCCTTGAAGTTGACCATGAAATCCTCCTATAATATTTGCTTGATGAGTAAAATCTTCTTGTAGAAATAGGCACATATCTGTAGGATATCCGAGAATTGAACATATATCATAAATCTTGGTTGCCTACATTTGCCCTATAGCTATCTGATGAACCAAAGCTGTCAGTTCAAAAATTTGATTTTCAAGGTGGGAGTGATTTACCTCATTAATATATTTTGTAACTCTATCTGCTCTCATCCCAAATTGTTGAGAGTTTTTTGCCATGCTTGAAATCAACTATCTGGTTTCTTCAGGTGTATTATTGACCAAGGCTCCTCCGCTGACTACATCCACCATACTCCTATCCATGGGTAAAAGTCATTCATAAAAATATTGTATCAAGAGTTGATCTGGTATTTGATGATACGGACAGCTAGCACAGAGTTGCTTGAACCTCTCCCAATATTCATATAATGTCTCTCCACCAAATTGTCTGATCCCACATATTTCCTTTTTGACATTAGCAACCCTAGATGCAGGAAAAAATTTCTTTAAAAATAATCTCTGCATTCCATTCCATGTATTTTCCTAATCAGGGGTAAATAATACAACCAATCTTTTGCCTTATTTTTTAGAGAAAAAAGAAATGCTCTCAATTTTATTTGATCTTCAGTCACACCTTGGGGCTTCATACTCGACCAAACAACATGAAATTCCTTTAGATGCTTATGTGGATCCTCACCTGGAAGACAATGAAAAATAGGAAGTAAGTAAATCAAACCATATTTGAGTTCGAATGATACCTCAAGAGCTGGGTCTTCGATGCACAAGGGTTGTTGGTTCAAAATTGGTGCAATTAACTCCTTCAGAGTCCTTTGACGATTTGTCATCTTTTCTTTTTCTTCAAAAATCAATAAACAAGTAAAAAAAAAACACAAATTAAAAAATTAATGTAGTTTCCCGGCAACGGTGTCAAAATTTTGACGGGTTATCGAAACCCTCAAAATTAATACTGATTCCCCGATGCAATTAATTTGTTACAATAATAATATCAGGTCGAATTCCAATGGAGCTAAATTGATTTAATTTCTTAGTTAAGTGCTAAAAATAAAAATGAGGGGTTTATCAATTAAATTCCTACAATAAAAATTAACAACTAAAAAATATAAGAAACAAATTAACAATAAAAATAATAAATATTAAAAGAAAATCAATTTACCAAAACTTTGATCCAATGGTTCCCATATTTGATTGTTTCACTGATCATAAATTAAAAATATTTTTCTTACAATCCAAACATTTAACTTTAGATTTATTAGGATAGCCGTAATAAACTTTAAATTTTCCTAAATTAATTGACCAAATCCAGTATCTAATCAAAACTTATCATTAATTGACTGGACACGATAGCATTCCATATCAATATAATGATAGCATTATATTTTATGAAAACAGTTAAAGCAAAATACAAATAATTGGGATAGTCGTAATTATTTAATTTTGTTCCATCGATTCTCTAGGTTAAACATGAATATTGGTAAAATACCCATAAACACAAATAACCTATTTGCTATTTGTACCATTCATTCATGACAATTACGGATCAATGAAATTCTGGATAGCAATAGAAAAATTAATATTGAATTAAATTGTCAGATTAACGAATACTATTTTTTCATGTAAATAAATCAAGAACCAACGAATACTTGAATTAAAATGATAAGAAATTAAATGAAACACATAACCTCACAGTGAAGACATTCGAATAAAAATTTTTCTTGAATCAGAAAAATAAATTAACCACTCATGGTGGTGAGTTTTCAACAAAAGAAAATAAAACGAAAAACAAAAAGAAAAAAAAAAGTTCTAGGAGAGGAGAAGAGGGATTCCAGCCGCCCGCAGCCTTGGGAATGAATTTGTGTATAAATAGTGGCCGGCCCTTCTTGAGAATATGTCTTTTAAATCTGCAGCCAGCCCTAGAGGAATTGTCAATGTTTTTGTTTCCTTTTTCAAAAAGGAATCTTTGCCCAACAAAATAAGGACTCCTCTAAATTAGGAAAATAAAAATTAACTCCTAAAATAATTTTACCTAAAGTAAAATTCCTACTAAAATTAACTAAAAATAAAAAAAAATCAAGTTTTCTCTTTTCTTCATAGGCCTAATATGTCTTGGTTTATTTAGCTCCAAATTGCCTTTTTAAATCCACTTGCCCAAATCTTCTGATTCTAATTACCTAAATATAAAAATCAATAAAACTAATTATTAGAACATTAACCAGTGCAAAATCAAATCATAATATCATCAATAAATTCAATAATTTACACATTATCACTTATGATAAGTCGACTTAGAGATTTGTTAAGAGAAAAATAAGTTTTGGTGATGATTTGGGGTCAATTAAGTGATGACAAGTCGATTTACTCTATGATAAATCCACTTAGAGCTTAAAAATTGAATTTTGATTAAATATAGAATTCACCAAGTTGACTTGAACAAGTGTCGAGTCGACTTGAGGAGAATAGATTTTAGAATTCTTACCCTTGTACATACGCAAGTCGACTTGCCCAATGACAGGTCGACTTATGCTTCTAGACTATGTGCCTGTAAGTCTACTTGCATCTAGACAAGTCAACTCGCCAGATAGAAGTCTCAGGAAAACATGTCTGAAACTTAAGCAAGTCGACTTACTAAGACTTGAATTGATTTGAGGGCTATACAAAAGGGAAATTAAGTCGACTTAATCTATATTTAAGTCGACTTGAGCTCACAATAAACAAAGACCAAGTCGATTTGTAAGGCAACAAGTCCACTTGACCCAGAGAGAATAGACACATAAGTCGATTTTAGGTCGATTAAGTTGACTCGTGAGCATGTAAGGCTATGAAACGACAAAGAAGGACAACCAAACTTGAACAAAACTTAAATAAAATGAGGGACAAGAGGGGAATTTCACACCACAAAATTAAAAGGCTTAAAGAAAGCCTTTACTCTCATTTTTATCGATCTCTCCCCTCTTTCTCTTCTCTTCCTCTCTCGACTCACCTCCTCACTCTCCCTCTCGACACTCTCTCTCAATCTTTCTTGAAATCAATTCCACTTTCACTAAACCCGCTCCATAGAGCTTCCAAACTCTCGATCAGACCCTTGGATCGAGATAACTTGGAGAAAAACCTAGAGTTTAATCCAAAGGAGGAAAAATCTAGGGTTTTACATAGCTCCTAGTCGAAGACTTGATTCAACCATGAAATTAAGGTAATTTCTTCATCTTAAATTTGGATTTAAGTTATTCATTAGTAGATTTTAGTTTGTTGTTGAGATTTGAGGAGTTTAATTTGTGGATTATGGAGTTAGAGTTTGTAAATGAGGAAATTGGGAAAATTTGTGAATAGAGATTATATATAGATGCAAATGACATGTAGTTGATGAAATGAGAACATGGATTCTTGGATTTAAGAAAATAAGATTTGTGTTATATTGGGAAAAACACATAAACCCTATTTATAGGTATGATTTAACATTAAATTCATGTTTATTACTTTAGGATAAATCAATTAGAACCCAAGAAAGGATTAACATTGGAATTGATTGTGAATTGGAAGTGATTATCCTCTCGAAAGGTGAGCAGATGTGCATGATTATGATTCTTTTCTAAATGAGAAATTGTTTTCAATTGATTTTAAAAATATTTCTAAAATTATTTATAATTGTTTTATGATTGTGGAGTATTTCAAAGGGGGATTTGGAATGTAATATGCATCTTTGTATTAAATTGAAATTAACGTACTATGTTGATTGATCTATGTTGAACATGTTAACATCGAACTCATGATTTGAGAAGCGTTCAAATAATTGTTGTCACATTTTAATATATATGGTGATAATTGTGAAATAGTACTGTATGCATGATTAATGGCTATAGTCATTCCCTTCAAGGTGCAGAGTCTGATAGGGTGACGTGGTTGGACATTTATTTAATTGAGGAGATAGTTGCGCTCGAGAGGTGTCTCCGAAATCCATCCTTTGGACTAGCTTGGTAGGATCTCAGGGGAGGCCCAAACCAACGCTAAGGTTGGGGTATTTTGTGAAATGGAACAAGCATGAAATCCCTTGATAGTTTCATCCTTGGTCATGGTAGACCATTGTTAAAAACTATGATTTTGGCAACTCCCGGATTTTGGAAAACATATTAACATGTTTGGATGCATATGACTTGTATATTATGATTTAATGACTTTTATTTGAGAACTTGATGCTTGAAAATGAACCTTGAAGTTTATGAGCTCAATGATATGAATTTTGAGATAATTGTTTGACACATCTACAGTTATCCCTCATTTACTATCATAACATATTATACACTCACTGAATATTGCATATATTCACCCCTCCTCCTTTCATCTTTCCAGAGGAAGTTTAATTGAGACTTGTGATCGTTTAGTGCTGGATTTTGGGAAGACAACTATCAGTGACTTCTTTTTGGTATAGACTCTGTTTCAGATTTGAGGTATCAATAGATGGATTCAAGGAAGATATTTTTGTATAAAACTTACTTGGAAACTCAGTTAAACTTATATTTTGATTTTGGTAGAAATTGTATATCGTTCATTGAGAACCTTTACTTTTCTTTTTATGAAGTTCACTTGAAAATTGCTTTTCAATGATTATGACTTGTATTCGCTTGAATAGGGACTTATTTTATGTATTGGATGAGATTGAGTGGGCGGGATGACCTATGGTTTGATCTGAAATTTCAAATGCCTTGCGATAGTTTGGAACACCAGATGGGGCTCACACGTGTTCTAGGGTAATACGACGATTGTCGCGTGTCAGGACCTGCAGATCAGAATATGACAATTTTATTGGTGTCAGAGTTTAGACTCTTGTTTTGTAAAAGTTTAAGAGGTTTTCAAATATTTCTAACTATTTTCAAAAGTTTTCAAATTATTTTAAAGTTTTGGTGTTCAAAGTGTTTCCAAAGGGTTTTTCAAATGTCTTCTATGGGTCATAAGAAGTGGAATATTAATTTTAGGGGGGTTAGATAATTTGTTTTTCATTTAACCTTGTACACAAAACATAGCTTTCTTTTGTAGAACTATGCCTTTATAGAGAAGAACGAGGAACCCAAATGAGATTTCTCCTTCTCCACCTCCTCAACTCAAAATCGCATTGTCTTTACATGCGCCTCACCCAACAATGACACACCCGACTTCTCAAACTGGGGTCTCTACTCCTCTGTTAGCCACCTTCCAGTAGATGATAGAGTGGTGGGAGGTCAGACGCAAGCTCCACACCATACTCCAGTTCCTTTATCGGTTTTTCCTCCAATGTCGGCTGTCGCACCGAATGCCCTGATAACACCACCTCCTCCTCCAGTTGTTGCATCAACCGACCGCCCTACTATTGAGTTTTCAAAACTGATCAACGAGGCGAGACAACTTAGATATGAGATGTTCTCAGACACGTGTGATGCCTCAGTGGCCAAGGATTGGATTGACCAAATTCAGGAGACCGTCATCAATATGAGGTTGGATAACGAGATGAAATTGTGGATAACAGTGAAACTATTAGATAAAGGTACACGAACTTGGTGGGAGAATGTAAATGGTAGGACTTCTATTCCTCCCACTTAGGGAGAATTTCTTAGGACTTTTAAAGAAAAATATTATACTCAATTCTATATGGACCAAAAGAGAGAAGAATTTTTCAAACTAGGCTAAGGAAATACGACGGTAGCAAATATAAGAACTGAATTAAGAGAGCTAGCTATATATGCTCCGGAGTTTGTGAACTCTGAGAAGTCCCTCTGTGCGAAGTTTGAATCGGGATTAAATTTAAACATAAGAGAGAAAATATCGATAATGAAGGGCCATACATTTCAAGATATTTGAGAATTGGCCTTGAGGGTTGAGAAAATGGTGATTAAGAGGGGAAAAGTCAGAGCAAGAAGAGGAAGCCCAAGTTCTCTCTAAGTCAAGGTTTTAAGAAGAGCAGACACACGAACTCCTATAGTAGAGTTTCAGCTTCTTGGTCCGTTGGCTCTCCAAGGGGCCAACAATTTCCCAGATTTGGTACTCCTACCTCCAGTGCCATGTCCGGGAGCAAGTCTGCTGGACTGAAGAGAGAGCCATGCCGGAATTGCAAGAAACATTACCTTGGGCCATGTCCCGAGCCTTTAAAATGTTTCCAATGTGGGAAAGTGGGGTATTTTCATAACACTCGCCCCGAATTGGGTGTCAGTGGACATGGAGGTCATATGAGTCGAGACCACTTGAGTGGTTCAAGGAGTGGTCGATCAAATGTCCCTATACCATCAGCTAACACTGCTCTCAGATGGGCACCAGGAGCAACACGGTGGCTACCCCTCCTCAATATCCCCAACAAAGGAATCAAAATAGGATCTATGTAATGACGAATGAGAAAGCTAAAAATGATCCCGATGTAGTCACATGTAAACTCTCTTAGACTTGGAAATGATGATTCAGAAGTTTTTGGAGCAAATACTATGTGATTATGTATTCATGACTTTGATTTAGAGGTTTTTTTTTTTATATATACATATAAAAGAATCTATATATCAAAAGAAAAGAAAGAACAGGATCTTGGACAAACCCTGAGAAACCTGAAGAGTCATCGATTTACATAAAGAGAGATCTAATACCTAGTCTCAACTGAAGGTAAGATTACTCTAATGAAAGCCGCAATGACTCTCGGAGGTAACTGACGCTTGCTCATCTTTCTCTTATTCCTTTCCATCCAAATATAGTAAATACAAGTACTGAGGAGCCATTTGAAAACCCTATTCTACCGTAATGGATGTTTTGTAGGGGACATGAGAGTATCTCGAATGTCCGACCAAGAGATAAGAAAGGATGCCGGAACATAGCGCGCTATAGTCAATCTCCAAACTTCTCTTGAAAAGGAACAATGAAAGAAGAGGTGACGAATAGTCTCTCTCCGGTTATCATAGAGATGGCAAGTCGAGGAAGTCGAAAACCCGAGTCTAAAAAAAAAATCACTCGTTTAAAACCGCTCCATGTATAGTAACTAGACAATGAATTTACCAAAGGATTGCTCCCAAAAACCAAACCAGATCCACCCACCGAACCTTGGGAGAGGATCTCCTGAGATGCTCCCAAGCCGACCCAATATAAAACTCCCCACTAGTGCTGATCATCCACTCGAGCCTATCATTACCAGAGGAAGACGACCAATAGGACTCCGGAAAAACATCTTAGAGACAGTCACAAAAGCTCGCTGAAGCCTCGAAGACCACTGCTTACCACCCTGGATATAATCTATCCAAGTAGCACTCGTAAACCCATCCCGAACAGAAGACTTAGCAGAAAGGAGGAAAATAGATGACCAAAATGTCTAAATTAAAAATAGAATAGAGCTGACCAACTGTAATCGACCTGCATAGGATAGACGTCTACTCGTCCAGTGTTAAATCTGAGGTGTTATATGCTAGACCAACTGGGTGCAGTCTGATACTGAAAGGATGTCGATAGAAAAGGAACACCCAGATATTGCATAGGCAAGTAGCCCTGGCTAAATCCCGAAATTCTCAAAACCTCCTCCTTGACCTTCTGATTCACAACTTCAAAAATGATCTCACTCTTTTGTTAATTCATTCGCAGACCAGAAAGCATCCCAAACCGAGCTAAACCATCTTAGATACTATGGATTGAAGATAAACAATCCCGAAAGAAATGCATCAGATTATCTACAAAACAAAGATGAGACAATCTAACCTCCTAGCATCTCCAATAGAACTCAAAGTTAGACCCCTCAGAAATCTGACTCATCAAACCCAAAAAGACCTCCATAATCAAAATAAATAGCATGGGGGACATAGGATCTCCCTATCAAAAATCCCTCGAACTTCGAAAGAAATCTATTAACTCCCCATTGATCAAAACAACAAAACTCACCGTAGAGACACACTCCATAATCCAATCATTCAGCCAAATAGGAAAGCCAACACAGTCCAAAACCATCCAGAGAAAATCCCACTCCACCAAGTCATAGGCCTTTATGATATCCACCTTAATCACGTAATGAGGGGAATCACGATTTAGGTGATATCCATGAAGCAGCTCATGAGCAAGAAGGATGTTATCCCCAATCCTCATCCCCCTCACAAATGCAGACTGCTCACTACCAATAATACTCGGAAGCACCTGACTCACCCTCGCTATAATGATCTGTGAGATACACTTATAAATCATATTACAGCATGAAATGGGTCTAAAATCTGATAAAGATATCAGATTCTCCTTCTTCAGGATAAGAGAGATGATGGTACCATTCGCTTCCTTAAGAAGACTCCCGAAAGCAAAAAAATCTAAGACAACCCTCATGACATCCGGACCCACAATATCCCAACTGGATCTGAAGAACTCGACACTATACCTATCTGAACTTGGAGTCTTATGCCTACCTAAATAGAACGTAGCCTCCAGAACCTCTGACTCTGTCACTAGGCTCTCCAAAGAGCGAATCTGATCCTTAGATAACTTTCCTCGGAGAAATGAAGAGATAGTACCAGAATCTAACTCATCATCCCTAGGTCTATTCATAAATAGACCCCTAAAATAACTAACTGCTGCCCTTTTGATATCATTCAAATCAGAGATCCACATGCCATCCTCATTAACTAAAGAGCAAATTGAGTTACGGTTGTGCCTCTAACGAACCGAATTAAAAAAAGAGAGCAATGTTCCGATGCAAACGCTATGTGGTTATGTGTGTTTGATCAGATTAGGATCGAATATTAACGATATTGCATGATAATGAAGTTGGGGGAAGATGATTTTGATGTTTTGTGATAGTTCATGGAAGTAAAGACCACAATATACCTTGATTGAGTATGGCTGAATCTGTCTTGTGCTTTTATTTCTGACAACTACTCTCACGCGGTCGACTTGTTGAGGTGTTAAGTCAACTTATTGCTGAATTTAGCAATGTAGGGCCAACTTGTTAAGGGCTTGAGTTGATTTGTATACTTTGAGTTATGAGTGGTAGGTCTACTTGTTTGTTCATGGGTCGACTCACTTAAGCCACAGACATTGATTTTTGAGGCCATGAATTCTCAAGTCGAGTTGGCTAGTGGCTCAGTCGACTTGTATACCAATTTGCCTTTAGGTTAGGTTGACTTGAATCATAGTTAGGTTGACTTAGTTATGTTACAGGCCTATATTTCTGAGAGCATGATGCTTCAGGTTGACTTGTGAATGTTCCCAGTTGACTTCTAATTCTGTAGAGTTTGGTTTCTAAGAGTCACCTTATTCGAGTTAACTTGTTTTGTTTCTTGGTTGACTTATAGTCTCCCAAATAGTCTTCCTAAGTCGACTTTCTCTATTTCCAAGTCGACTTATTCTCTTTCTTAACCAAGTTAGGTCGACTCTTCTCAGGGTGCAAGTTGATTTGCATATACAATGTTAAATTTTAACAAATTTTCTAAATTTTAAAACCTCAATATAATTAACCCCAATTGTTTTAATTACCCCTAGCCATCACCTAGTCTTACTTTACTCAACATTATGAGTCACTAATTGTTAACAGTATTATACAATTAAGTACGATAAACATTTTTGGGATAATGCCTATGTGCTGATTGATACAGGTTCAAACAATTCATTTCCAAGCACAATATTCGCTAGGATTTCGATAGGTCTTTGGCTTCTCTTGGGGAATAGTTATTGGTTATTACTCCCTTGGGGGAGCAACTAATTAGAAATGTTGTGTACAAAGGTTGTGAAGAAAAGATATGCGAAGTGGTTCTGGAGGTGAATCTGATTCCACTAGATATGGTGGATTTTGATACTATTCTGAATATGGATTGATTATACTTTCACCGAGCATCCATAGATTGCTTCACCAAACAGGTAGAGTTCCGGAGACCAGGGTGTCCTCTGTGTTTGTTGGTGAGCGACGAATTCTGCCGAGTTGTATGATTTCGGCAATAGAAGCATATAGATTGGTGCATAAAAAGTGCGAAGCTTATTTAGTACATATCATTGACACCACAATAGAGAATCTGAGCTTGAATGATGTTTCAGTGGTGAAGAATTTTGGAATGTTTTTCGGAAAGAGTTGTCTGGGTTGCCTCCAGTCTGGGAATTTGATTTCACTATTAATTTGATTCCCGGCACTGCTCAAATCTCAATTCCTCCTTATAGAATAGCACTTACAGAGTTAAAGGAACTAAATGTACAATTTCAATAATTATTGGAGAAAGGTTTATCTAGCCGAGTACCTTACTATGGGGTGCTCTGATTTTATTTGTAAAGAAGAAGAATGGGACCCTTCGATTGTGCATTAACTACTGCAACTTAATAAAATCACAATCAAGAACAAGTTCTCTTTCAAGGATCGATGATCTCTTCGATTAATTTCAAGAGGTTTTGGTATTCTCAAAGATAGATTTAAGGTCAGGATACCACCAGATGAGAATAAAGTAGGATGATATCTCCAAAACCGTGTTTAGAACGCGGAATGATCATTATGAGTTTATGGTAATGTACTTTGGGTTAACAAATGCTCCCGCAGCATTCATAAACTTGATGAATCGAGTCTTTCACTTCTATTTCGACAAGTTTGTCATAGTTTTTATCAATAATATTTTGGTGTATTCCAAGTATGACGAAGAGTATTCTAAGCATTTTTGGATTGTGCTGCAAACTCTGAGGGAGAAGCGGCTATTCACTAAATTCTCAAAGTGTGAATTTTGGTTAAGGGAGATTAGCTTCTGAAGGCATATTATATCCGGAGATTGTATATTTGTGGATCCAAAGATGGTCGAGACAATTCTGAAGTGGGAGCAACCCAAGAATGTCATCGAAGTAAGAAGTTTCCTCAGATTGATAGGGTATTATCGAAGATTTGTCGAGGAGTTCTCCAAGATTGCAGCTCCTTTGTCCAACTTAACTCAGAAGAGAGTTAAATTTGAGTGGGGTGATAAATGTGAAGAAAGTTTTCAAGAACTTAAAAAAAGGTTCATATCCCCACCTATCCTTGCTCTCCCCTCCAACAGTGATGACTATGTTGTGTACAGTGATATTAGCAAGTAAGGGTTAGGTTGTGTTTCGATACAAAATAATAGGGTGATTGCCTATGCCTCTCACCAATTGAAGAAGCATGAGCTGAATTACCCCACTCACGATCTAGAATTAGCCATGATTCTCTTCGCTTTGAAGATTTGGCAACATTATTTGTATTGGGTGACATGCCGAGTCTACATTGATCACAAAAGTTTCAAATATTTGCTCACATAGAAAGAACTCAACTTAAGGTAATGAAAGTGGTTAGAACTAATTAAGGATTATGATTCAGTAATAGACTATCACCCCAAGGAAGCTAATGTAGTTGTGGATGCATTGAGTCTCAAGTCTTCTTCTTCAGCATCTAATGGGAGTTCTTATTTTTCATGTTTGATAGGACTCCGTGGACTTGAAGTCAAGTTGTCCAATGATAAGAATGGTGCACTTTTGGCTAAATTTGAAGTGCGACCTACCTTGGTGGATCATATCCGAAAGCTTTAGGCTACCAACAAACAGTTAATAGGGGTAATGGAGAAAGCCCACAAGGATGAAGGTGGTGAATTCAGAATCCAGGAATACGAGATAGTTATGTATAGGAAACAGATTTGTGTTCCCAATAATAATGATGTTTGAAGAGCTATTCTCGAAGAGACACTTTTCAGCTTAAACAATGTATCCCAGGAGTACAAAGACATACCATACCATCAAGGAACCTATTGACGGTCAAGATTAAAATGGGAGAAAGTTGAATTTATAGCCAAGTGCCTAATATGTCAACAAGTTAAGACTAAGCATCAGAAACTAACGATACCCTCCAACCCTTACCGAATCCGGAGTGGAAGTGGGAACACATCATCATGGATTTTGTGATGAGATTACCATGTATTTCGAGCCATCATGATGCTATTTGGATGATAGTAGACCGGCTCACCAAATCAACTCATTTTTTTTCGATTCAGAACACCTACTCTTTAGAGAGATTGACTAAACTATACATTGATAAGGTTGTGAGACTTCTCAGGGTTCTGGTATCAATTGTATCAGACCGTGATCCCTGATTCATCTCTTGATCTTGACCCAAGGTACAAGAGTTCTCAGAGACTAGGCTGAAGTTTAGTACCGCATTCTATCCCCAGATCGATGGACAGTCAGAGCGTACAATTCAGACCTTGAAGGACATGCTGAGAGCATGTGTCATAGATTTCCTAGGAAGTTGGGATAGACATCTCCTGTTGATTTAGTTTGTATATAATAATAGTTATCATGCGAGTATTGGGATACCACCCTACGAAGCACTATACGGAAGGAAGTGCCGGACTCCGTTATGTTGGGATGAAGTTGAAAAATAGAAAATTGAAAGTGTGGAGTTGATTAAGAGCACCACAGAGAAAGTGAAGGTAATCCGGGAACAGATGAAGGTAGCTCAAGATCAGCAAAAGAGCTATGCCGATAAAAGGAGACGACCTCTAGAGTTTGACATGGGACATATGGTATTTTTAAAGATATCACCTTGAACGGGTGTGATTCGGTTTCAGAAACGGGGAAATTGAATTCTTGGTACATTGTCCCTTTCAAGATCCTCAAGAGGATAGGAAAAGTGGTATATCAGCTATAATTGCCACCGGATTTGGAGAAAATTTACAATATATTCCATGTCTCCATATTAAAAAAAATACTTACCAGATCTTCACATATATTAGAAACTCTTCCAGTATAATTGAATCCGGACTTAAGTTTCAAGGTACAACTAGTGAAAATTCTTGATTAATAACTCAAGCAATTGAGGAGTAAGCAAATCTCCTTGATTAAGGTGTTATGGAGAAGCAACCAAGTGAAAGAAGAAACTTGGGAGATCTAGAAGTCAGTGTGAAAACAACACCTTTACTATTTGATGTATAAATTTTTTTTTTTAATTTTGAGAACGAAATTTCATTTTAGTGTGTTAAGTGTTGTAATATCGAAAATTCAATGTTAGAAACTTTTTTAAAATTTTCAATATTTATTGTAAAAATACCGAGAGAAAATGATTGTAATTGATTTTAATTTATCAATGAAAGTCTTATAAAGTTTTGTTGAGAGAAAAATATATTTTGGTAATGATTTGGGGTCAATTAAATGATGACAAGTCGACTCACCCTATGATAAGTTGACTTAGAGCTTAAAAATTAAATTTTGGTTAAGTATCGAACTCACCAAGTCGACCTGAATAAGTGCCTAGTCGACTTAAGGAGATTAGGTTTTAGAATTCTTACCCCTATCCATAGGCAAGTCGACTTGCCCAATGACAGGTCAACTTGTGCTTCCAAACTATGTGTTTGTCAGTCTCCTTGCATCTAAACTAGTCAACTCGTCAGATAGAAATCTCAGGAAAATATGTTTGAAACTTAAGCAATTCGACTTACTAAGAGTTGAGTCAACTTGAGGGCTATACAAAAGGGAAATTGGGTCGACTTAATCTATATGGAAAATTGGGTTAACTTAATCTATATTTAAATTGACTTGAGCCCACAATAAACAAAGACCAAGTCTACTTGCGAGGCAACAAGTCAACTTGACCCAGAAAAGAATAGACATATAAGTCAACTTGAATGGTTTGTAAGTCGATTCGTGAGCATATAAGGCTGTGAAATGATGAAGAACGGAAACCAAACTTGAACAAAACTTAAACAAAATGAGGGACAAGAGGAGAATTTCACACCACACAATAAAAAGGCTTAAAAAAGCCTTTGCTCTCATTTTTATCGATCTCTCCCCCCTTTCTCTTCTCTCCCTCTCTTGACTCACCCCCCACTCTCCCTCTCGACACTCTCTCTTAATCTCTCTTGAAATAAATTTCACTTTTACTAAACTCACTCCATAAAGCTTCCAAATTCTTGATCAGATCAAATCAAGATAAGTTGGAGAAAAACCTAGATTTTGATCCAAAGGAGGAAAAATCTAGGGATTTTCATTGCTCCTCGTCCAAGACTTGATTCAACCATGAAATTAAGATAATTTTTTCCTGCTAAACTTGGATTTAAGTTCTTCATTAGTAGATTTTAGTTTGTTATTGAGATTTGAGGAGTTCAATTTGGAGATTATGGAGTTTGGGTTTGTAAATGAGGAAATTGGAAAATTTTGTGAATGGAGTTGTATATAGATGCAAATAATATGTAGTTGATGAAATGAGAACATGGATTCTTAAATTTGAGAAAAAAAAGGGTTTGTGCTATATTGGGAAAAACTCATAAACCCTAGTCATAGGTATAATTTAATATTGAATTCATATTTATTGCTTTAAGATAAATCAATTGGAACCCAAGAAAGGATTAACATTGGAATTGATTGTGAATTGGGAGTGATTACCATCTCAAAAGGTGAGTGGATGCACATGATTATAATTCTATTCTAAATGAGAAAATATTTTCAATTTATTTTAAAAATATTTCTAAAGTCGTTTATAATTGCTTTATGATTGTGGAGTGTTTCGAAAGGAGATTTGGAATGAAATATGTATCCTTGTGTTAAATTGAAATCAATATGCAATGTTGATTGATCTATGTTGAACATGCAGACATTAAACTCATGATTTGAGAAGCATTCGAATAATTATTGTCACATTTTGATATATGTGATGATAATTGTAAAATAGTACTGTATGCATGATTAATAACTATAGTCATTTCTTCCACGGTGCGAAAGCTGACGATGCGATATGGTTGGGTGTTTATTTGACTTAGGAGGTAGTTGCGTTCAAGAGGTGCCTCCAAAATTTACCCTTTCGGACCAATCTGGTAGCACCCCAGGGGAGGATTGAGCCAACGCCAAATTGGGTCATGGTGGACCATTGTCGAGAATTATAATTTTGATAAATCCCAAATTTTGGAAAACATATTGACATGTTTGGATGCATATGAGTTGTATATTATGATTTAATGACTTTTATTTGAGAACCTAATGTTTAAAGATGAACCTTAAAGTTTATGAGCTCGATGATATGAATTTTGATATAATTGTTTGACACATCCACAGTCATCCCTTATTTACTATTATAACATATTATACACCCACTGGATATTGTATTGTATGTACTTATCTTTTCTCCTCAGTTAAACTTGTATTTTGATTTTGGTGAGAATTGTATATCGTTCATTAAGGACCTTTACTTTTCTTTTTATGAAATTCACTTGAAAATTGCTTTTCAATGATTATGACTTATATTCTCTTGAGTAGGGACTTGTTTCATGTATTGGATGAGATTGAGGGGCCGGACTGGCCTATGGTTTGATTTGAAATTTTGAAAGTCTTGGGGTACCTTGGAATATGGAGTGGGGCTCACATATATTCTAGGGTAACGCGACGATTATTGCGTGCCAAGACTTGCGAGTCAGGGCGTGACAATTGCGGGACGATTATATTTTGTCTTCTACCATGGAGGACGAGAGGGTAAATAAGCCAATAGAGGGTTGTGTCCCTATGTAAAAAAAGTATATACGGCATGGCATTCAAGTGTCATACATAGGTCCCCTTACCACTATGTTAAAAGGTTGGAATAATTTTTCGACTCTGCTTATTCTGAATGCTTGGCGTTTGGTGATAGCTATGGTGAGTTTGTTAAGTTATAGCCACTTAATTTTCAATTTTGAGATTTTGTCTTCAATTTTCACTTTGAGGAGGTGTCCCCCCAGGAGTACCATGGATGGTTAGTTTTGCCTTCAGACAAGACAGGATTCCAACTGGAATTTTCACTATAAGGAGACTACAGATAAAGCTTGGATGGAAAAGTTTTTCTTCATAGAATTTGTAAACAAGTAATTATTATCTATGCTACCAGAGGCTAACGTAGAGCTTGCGATGGGAATGATGGCCCCGAAACCTTCTCAGAACTCGAGGCTTGTTCCCTTGGTAGGGGGTTTTTGTTCAAAGACGAAAAAGTGCATTTGCGTTGAGACTCTTTTAGATGAGCAAATGCTGTCGTTGGCTGGTCTCTTGGGGGGGAGAAAAGAAAAATCAATAGGCATATTTTGATAAAGAAGTAAGCCATAAGGCTTCAGGATGCGGTTCTATCTACCGAGGAGGAGGATTTGGTTGGGATCACCACCAAGAAGCATATGAGGTCTCGATCCAAGAGGAGTCTTGAGGAAGGAGGAAGTGCATCGGGTGAAGCGGCGAGCGATATGTGCCTAGTTGCTACTCTTGTTCCCAAAAGGAAGAGAAGTAAGTTGATGGCCTGCATTCCTAGCATCGAGGAGGTAGCGTAGGGGTGTATTCAAGTCGAGTCGATTCTAAGTACCCTTATATTTGAACTCAAACTCGAATTTGAACACGAACTCAAACTTAATAAATAGTAATAATATAACTCGAATATGATTCGTTTATAATTTAATAAATTCAAAATCGACTTGAAAACTAAAAAACACGATTTTATTAATTTATAAAATTTTATTAATATATTTTACTTAATTATATTTTTATATTATAATAATATATATGTATATATAACATACATTAATATATATTATCGAATTAGTCGACGAGTTTTTGAGTCTAAAATTTTATTATTCAAATTCGACTTGATTGTATAACGAAACTGTTTGAACTCAACTCAAATTCAGTCAAAATTGAGTTGAGTCGAACCTTTGATCGAGCAGTTTACAAGCAACTCGAACTTGATTTAGTTCACATAACAGCCCTAGGTAGGGGCTACTGGCGAGGGACCTTCGATTCCTCCTTTAGCTATTGTAGGCCCTAAGATGGTGGGTGTTGAGGCTGGAGCTCCCAATCTTGAGAAAGAGTATACTTCCTCGAGAGCCCTAGATGTTGGTCGAGAAGAGGGGTCACCAATGGCTGTACTAGGTTCTTCAAGTGCCCTTCTGGAGTACCTGTACGTCCGGAAGGGTAAAGGTGTCTTGCCCAAGAAAATGGCCCCAATTCTTCTAATTTTTGTTAGGTCCTTTGACTTAGTGAATGATCTGAAATAACAACTTCTACTACTTGGACATTGTCGAACTGAGAAGATTCGCCAATAGGCTAAATTTTCATTGAGATGAGTTGAAAATCAATGGTTTATCGGATCAATGGTTTATCTGTGGAACAAGGTGATGAGGCCATGATAGCCCATGAGATTTAGGTATGTTAGTTTCTTCAAAGTGCGGATAGATCTAACATCTTTGTTATAGAAGAGATAATTTGTCACTTTTTGTGTAGACTACTATTATGGCTGAGTTCCAAAGGTTAAGGAAGAAACAATTGGTGGACCACTTGGAGAGTACATTGGGTGAGTGCAAGGAGAAGCTCTCTTGGCTTTGAGCCAGTCTACCCTAGAGGGAAGCCGAGGAGGAAAAGGTAGCAAATGTTGCCTTGTGCAAAAAGGAAAAAGAGATAGAGTGGTTAAAAGCTGACCTAGAGAGCTCGTATCAATATACCAATTCTGCAATTGCAGAGTGTGAAAGGCTAGAAGGTCTCTGAGGAAGGGCAAGGCGAAGCGGGAGGCTACTGTAAAGTTGGCAGAGGAAAGAGAGAAAGTGCTTGTAGCCTCGAAAAGGAGGATTGTTGAGATTTAGGAGGACTATGAGCACCGTCTCTGTGAGCTTTCTGAAAGACTGCAGTGAGCGGAAGAGATTATCCATAAAGCCGGGCTGTAGGAAGGCACAGCTGGTGATGCCTGCTGTGACGGTCTCGAGAAATTGGGTCAGATCCTAGTTGGTGTTCCTGCTGCTGGCTTTTCTCAAGAGGCTGTTGATGCGGGCTCCCATGTTGCCGCTCTCGGTCCAGTTTTACTCGTTTGCAACAGAAGCCTCCTCCTCCTCTGCCATGATCCCTGTCTCTTATGTATTCTTCTTCTTTGGCTTCCTTTTACGCTTGTACTGTTTTTAGGGAAATGAGAAAACCCTTTGGCTCTGTTTCTTTTTCTTCATTGTCTGAGTATTGCTGAGAATTAAGTCATTCTTTGCTCCCTGGTTTTCCTTGTGTCTGGGCTTAAAGGGTTGAAATCTTACTATAATCAAATGTAAATCGTTTCTCTCTCATACACTGCTCAGTTGCTTAAAGTTTTATATGCTAGTGAAGCCTATTATATTTGTCTTCAGAATAAAATATTTCAATATTAATAGTGATGACAATATGTTCTAACCTGTCTATTGAACATGGAATATTGTTTATGATAGAATGTCTATTGACTGGAGGTGTCATTCTCAAACTGTGTAGCTGTTTTTGTTATATATGAAATACATTTGACATCTTAGTGAGAAAATTGCTCCAGTGACTGATTATGTATTCTGCTTCCTCGGGGAAGGAGATGTACTTTCTTGTGACTCCTCTGCTTCTGGAGTCAGAGAAGAGAAGAGCACTTCAATTTTGAGCTCTCGGGCGAATATCGTTCTCTTAAATATCATACTGAACACTTCTTGCTCACCAGATTGAGAGGTTGAAGGTCTAATCTCATTTTCTCCATCTCTCATGCATAAAGCATTTAAGTATGTTATCTTGACCTTTAGTTTTTGACATACCTAATGTCTATTGTTTTTCCCAATATATAGAGCTGCTTTATTATGGACAACTCCGGATATTTACTTTCAACCGCACAAAGTTCCCCCACGAATACTTCCATTGCTGATTGAGTATTTTGCAAGCAAAAAAGTGGCTGGGTTTGATAGCATTGAGGCAAACAATAATGTGCGTAATCATAGTCAAGAGGCTGGATATCAACCTAGCTTGTCAGATAGAATAAGTTTACGTTTCATTGCTGTCATTAGGAATTTCTTCGTCGTGTTTCATCCCTAGAGTGCAGTCATAACCCCTGCGGGCATGGAATAAAAATGAATTCTCTTGTAAACTACAAATGACAGTATTAAATATTAGCCCCATCAACGGGTGATGGATCCTTCATTTCTATTGAAAGACTTGGTACGCTTGGCTTTACAAAATAGTTGTCAGATTATTTTTTAAGCCTTAAAACAGTTTGAACTTTTATATTCCTTAGGGATATTGATACCAACGGGTTTATAACCGTTGAATTATACCATTCAATGGTCACAATTTCTCAAGGGTGTTGATAAGAATTGTAGAATGACCCCTTTGTCAATTCAGGTTCCACGACCAAGGTTTTGTTTTGTTTGTTTTGTTTTGTATTTTTTTTTTTTTTGGTTGGAAAGGGAAATAGTTGTCAAAAATAGATTTTTTGCTTGTTTGCTTTTGTACCGGGTGGAGATTTTAGGTTGTAATGATTCAGTTGGGTGTGTGAGTTGTTTTCATCTCAAACATAAAAAAAGGATATTATATTTCATTTTAGTTAATTTCTTTTTGCTTTTTAATTTTGAAATCATTGTTAGGTATCTGAAGCACCAATCCGCCAAGATGATGCATCTCAAATCATTAAGTCCCAACATTCTGTTTCTATCAGCATGTCCTCATCTCCTGTGGGAGCCTTCTTGCAGATCCCTAAAAGAGTTCTCTCCGGCGACAAAAATGAAACAATTCCTGCCAATGAGGCATCATACACTTCGGCTCAATCTGAAACTGCAAGCTCCCACTAACAAAAGACGATGTATAATTCACAACCAATGCCAACACGCTCTGCAAATCCAGAGGTTGTTATAGATGGAGCACGCTACACCATTTTGGGGACTGTCTGAGGAATCCAAGGATGGATGGGATGAAAGACAAAGGGTTTGATTCTTTCAAAACATGCGCTGGAAAACTTGAGAGGCAAATATCAAATTTGCATGGGAAACCGCAGGAAGAACCAGAAGCTAATGTTTCCCAGAGTACTGAGATTGAGGCTTTACCTGTAGATCGATATTTTGATGCGTTGGAAGGTCCTGAGTTGGACACACTTGGGGTATGTACTTTTTATCCAGTCCCATGTTTCATATTGGTTTATTTTACATTTATTTTTTACCGTAGATTTGATCAAATCTCGAAACTGACACTTCAAAATCCCCGTAGCTAAAAAGTAAAAGGCCAGGCCTTTTGCTCGAATGAACTTTCTCGCAACTTGACATTGTTGAGTTTCTTGTGTGAAAACCAATAGCTAATTATGACACGAAATCTTGCTTGTTGAAGGTTATTTTGATCTATTTTCCATTTTTTTACAGGCGACTGAAGATATAGTGCTTCCAGATGACAAGCTGTGGCCTTTTCTTCTTCGATTTCCTATATCTTCATTTGGTATATGCCTTGGCATCAGCAGCCCAGCAATAATGTGGAAAACCCTTGCCACCTCCCCATCAACAGATTTCCTTCATGTAAGCCTGACAATAAATCTTGTCCCATATCTATTGCTCTCACGGCCATTGTCTCTCACACATACATTTCAATAGTAATATTATATTTTGAAGCTGTTCGCAGGAAGTATTACCACCCAATCCGTGTCAACCTCTTCTTTGCCCCACGGATAGTACTTGTATTCTTGGCCTTTGAGTTCCACCATCAATTGCTGAAAGTTTGCATGCTTCTGTGTGGTATATTCTCATGACTCCAATATTCTGTCCTGAGCTTAGAATATAAGGACAGTGGATCTCGGGACGCCAACGAGGCTCTCAAAGTTTGCCAACCCTTCAAACCATCTATCAATTGTTGGAAACTTTGTTGGCGCATTGCTTGGTGCATCAATTAGGCTCAAAGAGGCTTGGGTTGGCCTACCAAAGACTTCCAACAAATGAAACACTTCCAAAGGAGCTCCATCCGGTGTTCTTTCTATTTGTTGCTGCACCCAGTGTTGCTTCTATGGCATGGACAAAAATTCAAGGCTCCTTTGATTACGGGTCTCACATTTCTCATTTCATTGCCTTATTCCTCTATTTCTCACTGGCAAGTCCTCTTGAACTTCAAACGAGGCCCCCAATTCATTTTAGTCCATTAATGTTGGTTTTCATATTATGAATAATTCACAAATGAATTTGTAATACTTTAATCTTTGGTTGAGACTTCCTTTGATCCCTTCAAATATCTCGTTAATTATGATTTTCTTTTTCTTTTTTGTGTTTTGCAGGCAGTTCGAATCAATTTCTTCCAGGGTATCAGGTATGAGTTACACCATCCATACTCGGAGGTATTCTTTTCCTTTTTCTTGATAATGCACCACCAGGTTTCTCTGGAGCTTATTTGCTTGGATTATTAGGTTTTCACTGGCATGGTGGGCGTACACATTCCCAATGATGGTGGCTTCTATGGCTACTATCAAGTTCGCATACAGAATCACAAACCCTGTAACACAGTCTCTCTCAGTCATACCATGTTCTGTCACAACACTTACAGTAACAGCTCTGCTTATAAAGATTTGCATTCATGCTTTTGTTCTCCGAAACCTCTTCCCTATTGACATTGCCATTGCAAATAGCAACAAAAGACCAAAACCTTAGAGGAAATGATTCCATTTGAGGGCAGCTCTGATACCAGAGACATCGAAGCTTCTCTGAAACCTCAAATCCCTGATGACAAGGCTCTGGGTCCTAACAGCTTCAACAATATTTAGGGCCATTATGTTCCAAAATGATAAGGAACGCTTTGCAATAGGATAAGTAGCCTGTGGGCTGAAGAGATGTATAGTGAAAAAAAAAACATGGGGGTGTTTGTGTTGTGTGTATGTTGTATATGGTAGAGGAACAGCTCCTGAATTCTTAGAATTGTGATCCGCCAAAGTATTCATATTTTTGCATGACCTGAGGATCTAATGATCAATATTTGAATGGCATGTTGAGGTTGGCAATTTGAGGAGTTACATATTTTAGATGCATTTGACCATTTTTTGATCATATTATACCTCCTATTGTTTAGAAATATAACATCACGTATTAAATTTTGACAGATTGTGATGGGAAATGATTGAATGAATTGGAATCCTGTTTAGACGGGATTGAAAGAATAGCAAACAATCTTAATGTGGGCCGGTGATTCAATTTACTTTGTTGCTTATTTGCTCCTCTCAGCTTTGATCCACCCTTTTTGTTTCACCCAGTGTCCATCAATAGATATACCCAAACTTACAAATTAAACTAAAACCTGGATTTTGGTTTGCAAGAAAAAGATTTGGAACCCAAATCGGGGTAATAGTTCCAGTTCTTGTTTAAGATTTCTGTTTAATTTTGTAGTGGTTATGAGTCGAATGTAGTTTTTATGGTTTTTGCACAATTTTTATGATCTTTCATGGTTTTTAGAGATTTTTAAAATTTTTTAAAAGTTTTTTATGGTATAGTTGTTAGTTCTGTGGTTGTTTAATGTGTTTTGATTTTGCTCATAAAAATTAAGAATTAGAATTGAATCAGTAAATTGACATTAATAATTTCAAAACTATAATAGAACTATTTTTAAAGTTCTCGTTTGATCTATAAGATTTAATCTTTATTTGATTTCAATCCTAGAACAAAATCTTGTGAATTTAATAATAGATCACTAAACTCTTTAATCAAAATCTTGAATTCAAATATTAAAAATAAAAAAATAGGTATTAGGAGAACCCATTCTTAAATTGAATTTCACAATACTTGATATAAATTAGTCAGATAACCTGAATGTCGATGGTCAAGTCAAAAATAAAAAATAAAATATATGTTATAGCTAAAGCTAATATTTTGAACTTCGTTTTGTAGGTTAAAACCATCAGCCAGCACTTTTCACTGTCATCTCGAATTCTCTAGTGTGTGTTTAAAGTTGTCACCAGCACTTCTATGTGACCAATGTTTGTGGGTTTAGTGACATTGTCCGAAATGATAATTTACCGGTTAAAACTCTCTCCCAAATTAGAAATCATAAATTCAAAATCACAAATTCAAATTTATATGTAATCAAAAAAAATTCTGATACTAAATTTGTTAATTAAAATTTTAAATTTGAGTCTTAAAAATAAAAAAATAAATGTAGAGAGAGCCAACTCCTAATGGGATCTATGGTATTCAATTAACATAAATTTTAAAAAAAAAATATCTCAAATTCTGTACTCTTATTGGGCCGGTGGAATCGAACGAGCTTACACACACACACACGGTCCGGAGGCTCTATATCCAAATACTTTATGAGCTCAAACAGGAGGACCAATTTATGAATTTTGGGCCATGCGTGACTAACCTAAATGGGTGTTTTTTTTTTTTTTAACGGATTAATATCTGATAATCAATTTTATTGATCCTGATTATTTTGATTCGAACAAATTATCAGATTCATTAAGGATGGAGCTCTCACAGCACATGTCTTTCTATTCATAAAATTCAAATTTGATATATTGATTAGGAGAATTCAATACCCTTATCATTGGATTAGCAAAGCATCAGCATCGGTGGGTTTGGGTTCATTGAAGAAAGGGGTAATTCACTCGCATAATGAAGGTGACATAAGCCTCCTCATCTTGGTATTAAATAAAATTTAATTGCAGAATGCGTAAATTCTACCTAAAAATACAACTTTACTGGTCAATAATGAACAATTCTTTCTGATGTTAGCACCAACCCATGAGAAGTTTCTCATTCTTATCATGCGGTCGTAGACTCCAAACCTATCTCATTCATCTTTGTAATTTACCAGAGTATAAGGTCCCATGTCCTTAAACTCTTCACAAGCAGATTCCTGCATCTTTCGTTGGAACTTCAAATTTTGTTCGAGCCATATTGAAAACACTATTGATGTCCTTACTCGAATTTGAATGTGGCATGTTCACCAAAAATTCACACTTTGGTTAACATTCAAGCATTGTTCATCTTCAATTTTTTTTTTTTTTTTGTTTCTCATCTGGTATCCAAAGTTTCGTCCCGACTAATCCAGGTCGATCTACTGTCGGGCCCTTTTTGGGGGAGATCTCCGAACGTGATTTTTTTCATATCCATAGGGAATTAAACTTATGATCATAATTAAGAAAACTTGAATATTTTCCAATTAAACCAACCAACATCGATGCAGCGTTCATCTTCGTATGACATCACACACAACAAAAAAGAAAAAAGTGATTGGTGCAAAAGTTGCCATAACAATCTCTCTCTCTCTCTCTCTCTCTCTCTCTCTCTCTCTCTCTCTCTCCACCCCCACGATAATGGAAACCAAACGACTCATTTGATATTGACCTTGTCCCTGTGCATTGTACAATACAAACTTTTTTTAACAGAGTCTTGATGAAATGGAGGAAAAGGCAATTTGCATTACGCATTTGTCACATAACTTCCGTAAGGGAAATGGTTCCTTCCGACAAACGCCACAAACCTAGGTTAACATGGTCCCCCCAAATTTTGGTTAATTCGGATTTTGATTTTGGTTCTAGCAACAACACTCTTTTATCCTTTTAAGGTTTGTCTCCCTTGCAAGTTTTGCACTAGACATCCTTGTTTTGAATTAGTGACATTAACCCAAATTATGCACCATAACCAATGACCTAAAATATTATTTGATCTTTTTAATTCAAAATTCATTTTATCCATCTATCATTACTCAGCTTTATCTCATTCCAATATCATCAAATTCTACTACTTCAATCTTGCCCTACAACTTTTTAAAATATTATTTTTCAAGATTAAGTAGCAATAATCTTCTCAAAATATGAAGTGCTTCGTCGGAAATGTTCACATTATTCTATATATTGGCTTTACTCTCTAAGCACAATGACTTGCAAGAAAATTGGATCGGACTGTCCTTATAGGGATATTCAAGTAGTAAAGAATTTTTATTCAAATGTCTTCCCTAGAGTCAACGTCTAGTATCCAAAGTTTCGTGAGTGTGTGTATTTTCCCAATTCCTATGTCAAAAAAAAAGGACCAGACTGACATGTTGTGTGAAAGGACATCCAAAAATATAGGAAAATTTGATAAGTAAGCTCTACGGTTATCCTCTCTCCTCTCAACACTGCAAAGGATGACCGTTCGAGTTCTTGCACTGGGTAAAAATTTCTCTCTCTTTTCTTTTTTGGGTGTCAGGAGAGATACCTGTGTGCACGCACGTGTATGCATAGTTGCATGTATGTCTTTATAGGGAGCAGGGATCCTGACTTTTGTTTTCAAAAGAAGTTCTGTTCCCTTAAGAACAGTTCTTGATTGCTTTGTTTCAACACAAAACACTTTCAGAAGAAGCAGATGCGTATGAGAGAGTCTGGCTGTGGCTTAATGACCAGTTAGTAGCTAACAGTGACTAAAGGATAGAACAACGAGACATGTATCATGTATAAGGTTTTGGTCCCCTCACAACCTAGTCCTAAGCTTTAAATACCAGCAACAACAGAGAAACAAAAGGCAATAAAAGCACTCAAGAAGGATCCAACAAGCAAGACATAACAGAGCAGATGAAATCAGGAAAATAGGGTTATCAAACCTTTGTCCCTTTCTCCTAGCAAATTTTGTACTTGTCTCCCTATCTTGTTCTCTCTACAACCTCAGCCAATACGTTTCGATTGAATTCACCTCAAACATTTTTTGCCTTAAGCTAATTTGGACATTGTCTTACAACTACAAGTTTGGTCACAAGGATTCGGTGGAAATCCAACTTTCTTGCCCTTCGAGAGAGAAGTTTTCCCTATACAAAGAACGTGGCTACTATTCCTCTCTAATCGTAATATTTTGGGAACAGTTTAGTGATCATAATCATTTTTCCTAATCTCATGATTTGGGTTCAAATCTTGTATCATAAAAAATATATATATATCATTGATCCTTTATTTTTTTTTTTTACTTTTGTTGGTTTGATCTCTACTTGGAAATGAATCATTGGGACCAAGAACTTCAATAACTTCAAAAGGAGAATATGTTGGACCCAAGCCCATGATTGTCAATGAGTACATAAAGTGGATCCCTGGATGAGGTTTACTTCTTTTTTTTTTTTTTTTTGTTATATAGTGATTTGAAACATCCTCCTATCCATATATTAAATCGGGAAACACTTTATGGATCGGATAAATATTTTTTATAGCAATTTCAATATTAGATCTCAGAGTTGGAGGAGGAGGATTATAACCACCAGATTAACTCCTTGGAGACCGATAAGGTTTACTTTAGAGAGAGTGGATTTTTTAAAGTCTTGGTGTCGCCCTTTTGCTATCCTCAAAAGCACAAACCCCTCATTGCGAATTTGGAAATTGATTTGAAATCTTAATACAGGCGAAATTTTTTATAAAAAAAAAATGTATTTACTAATATCCCCTTGAACTTCCCCATAAATTCTTAATATCAAAATTATTTAACTCTTTCAAACTAACATCATTAATTTTCCATCCATTTTAGTATCATGTGGCATATATATGACCCCTCTAAATTTTTTTTTCCAATAGTCCTTGTGAAGAAGAAGAAGAAGATTTTAATATATGTTTAAAATTAGAAAGAATGTGTAAAAATTGCCACAATTTTTAAACTCAGTTACTTGTTTATTATGTCAACTAGTCTAGTAGTAACTAAGAATTTTACTGCAAAATAAACAGATCCTCGAAAATAACTATGTTGTCTTGGGAAATTTATTCAAGCTTACCAATATAATTTGGCAAAAACCTTAAGACATGACCATTTGAGTTTAGGAAAGAGTTAAAACTTTGAAAAAACTATAGCATGAGGGCTTAGAGAGAGAGAGAGAGAGTCAATGAATGGGTTGGGACAGGTTCAAGTTGGGTTGACATGGCATGTTAGAAACATAGAATCACCATTCGATAAGTTTCTTGCCCAATTCAATTAAATGAGTTGTAAAATCGATGGTTTATGTGAAGTCCGAGCGGCTCAAGAAGGATGTAGCCCACCACTACAGCCGTATTCTATTTGAATTTCGGACAGCTGTTTCCTTTTACTAATGTACAAAAATATTTTGATTGCTGTCAAGAAGCAAGTTGGTTTGGTTGACATTGCATTTTGAAAATAAGAACACGATGTATGGATAGAAAGATTAAGTAAAAAAAGAAAATATTTGGAAAGAAAATCATAATTTTTTTTCTTTTGAGAGTTTAGATACGAGAGAAAATGAAGAATTTTAAATCCCTCCAAATTTAAAATTTTTTCTTTTTCATGATTTGAAAGAAATGAAGATGTGAGAAAATGTAAAAGTTAAAATGTTTTTATATTTTAAAAATACCTTTTGAAAATTAAAAATAAAATTTTTTATTTAATCTCATTTCTTTTTCTTTTATTTCTTTTTCTTTTCTTTCATAAAATTTTTAAATAAAATAGAAAAAAAATTATAATTTTTTCTTTTTTTTTTTTGTTTCCTAACTGATCTTTTTTTTTTCTTTTCAAAACTCTCTAATATACCATAAATGATACAAGAAATAGACAATTTAAATCTCCGACACAAAAGGAAAAAGAAAATAAGGAAATAGAAAAAAAAACTCAAAGTACTTCTGATAGAAGGGAGAAAAGGTAAATGTCACTTAATATATATTATTAAATACCAAGAGAAGACATCTGGTTAAGGATTCCATTCTCTCCTAAGAAGGGGCATTGTTTAGAAAAGGGGTCTAGAAAAACACCATTCGGCAGACAACACGTGCCATATTAAGCTTTGAAGGGACAAAATAGTACCACCATAAAACTAAATGTCAGGATTTAAATTGAAGAAACAAAAACACCGACTCTTATACAGCATCGATCCAAAATTATTGACATTAAACTTTACCAAAATTAAGCAAAATTTTAAAAATAAAATTACAAAAATACCCCCATATACTTAAAGTCGAATGGTTACCGACGACGACAACAACAACCTAAGTCTTAATTCTAAAATTTAGGATCGTTTGTTTGAGAAACAAATATAAAATGATTAAAAAAAACACATACACACCCCTAATCAAATACATATATAATTCAAAAAATAATGACTTAATTTTTTCTAATTCTCTTATACCATTCGTTCCTATTCGAAATCATTTCTTTAATTAACCCCTTAGTTATCATATCTTTACGAATACAGTGTATCCCGATTTTTAATGGTCTATCTCGTCATTTTACTAGATTTTCTACATTTAAAATCTCAATTCTCCTAATGGGTATATTTTTTTGTTTTCGTTGTATATGATCAAACCATTTCAAACGATACTCTTGTATTTTATCCACAATTGAACACATTCTTAATTTATTGCGTATATCTTCATTTCTAATCATATCATTCATAATTTTACCATACATTCATCTTAGCATTTTCATCTCAATTACAACAATTTTCTGCTCTTATTTTTGTTTAATGGTCAAACATTCGGTATCATATAATAAGACAGGTCTTACTGTCATTTTATAAAACTTTTATTTTAGAGAGAGTGGTATCATGCGACTGTAAAAAATTCCAAATGTTCTTTTCCATCTCATTTAACATACTTGAATCCTACAATTTACATCTTCATCTATATTGTCATCATTTTAGATAATGAACTCGAATATTTAAACGTTCACTTTTTATTACATCATGTCTTCCTAACCTAATTATTTCTTCATCGTTCTCATGACCATCACTGAATATGCATTTCATGTACTCTATTTTAGATATGCTCAATCTAAATCTTCTGGACTCTAGTGTGTTCATGCATAACTCCAATTTAGTAAAATACCCTCTTTAATTTCATCTATCAATACTATATCATTTGCAAAAAGTACACACCATGATATTTTATTTTAAATATTCTTTGTAATTTTATCTATCATTATTACAAATAAAATTGGACTTAATACCGATTTCTAGTGGAGTACAATGTTTATCGAAAAACTATCATTTACCTCCAACAAGTTTTTACATTGGTGACAATTTCATCATACATATCTTTAATAAAATTGATGTATTTGATAGAAATCTCCTTTTTCGTCAACGCCCATCACAATATATATCTTAGCTCCCTATCATATCTTTTTTTTAGGTCAATGAATACCATATATAATTTTTTTTTCTGTACTCTAAATATCCCCATCAGAATTCTTAGTAAGTGGGTTGTTTCGGTAATGGATCTTTCTGACATAAATCCAAATTAATTTTGAGATACACTTATTTTCAATCTCAATCTATACTCAATCACTATTTTCCACAATTTCATAGGATGATTCATGAATTTAATTCCCTTATAATTATAGCAGTTTTATATATCCCCTTTATTCTTATATAATGGTACAAATATACTCTCCCTCCATGCTTTGGACATTTTCTTGCTTTGTCAAATTTTATTAAAAATGTCTGTTAACATTACTATCTCTATCTCTCCCAAACATTTCCACATCTCAATAGGTATATCATCGGGCCCTAAGGTTTTATTACTCTTCATTCTCTTTAAGGATTTCTCCACTTTATGAGAACAAATTTTATATTTAAAATCTCTATTATCTTTTTACAGGTATCGTAATATTGTCAATATTTTTTGTATCATTCACATTATATAAATTATCAAAATAATATTTTCAACCCTTTTTTATATTCTCATCCCTCACAAATACACTATTAATCTGACTTCTGATACACCTATCACTATTTAAATCATTTCCTATTCCCTCCATTAATTTTTAATATAAATACCTCCCTTCAATTATGAAAAAGTATAAAATAAGCACTTCCATCTGTGCTCATTTTAATTTTGTATTTAAAAAATAAAAAATTATTTTTAATTTAAAATATTAAAAATATTTTTTCAAGGAAAAAATAGAGAAGGAAAAAGAGAGGCATTATTCATCGTCTTCAACCTCTCTCTCGCTCGCTCACTCGCTCTCTAGAAACTTTCCCCGATTCCCTAATTTCTTCCCTTCCTTTTTTGGTTCACCCACCATCATCATCACAACTTCATCAATTTCATTCCTCCGACATGGAATCACCGCCACCTATCAGCATCCTTTGTTGAGCAATCACCTGATTAAACATTTCCCTGAATTAGCAAGCAATGACCCAATTGAGGATCAGATTGGGTTTTGTCCGGGAGAGGAATAAACGGATACGACAGAGTTAGAGCAAAGACGACGCCGTATGGTCACCCAATTCTTCTTCGACTCTGTTTCGTCCGCAAATCCTCAACTTTCCCTCTTAAATTCTAAAAAATCTAGCTGTTCTGCGGTTGAAGGAAGAGAGAGATGAGGATGAAGATTCTCAAGATTAGAACGAAGAGAAAGGAGAAATTGAAGTTCAAGCTTTTGATTTGGAGAGGAAGACAAAAACCCCAAGTTGTCTCATGCTCGTCCGCTATTAATTCCGACAATAAGCTTCAACCACCACCATTGCCCTTCAAAAACCCTAAATTGATGATTGAATCAACCTCTTTTAAACGTTTCGAACTCGAATAATGAGGCCTCAGTGCCCAATTTCAAACTCTAATGGTCCCATTTTAAGTCACCATTACTATTTTCCTATTCCACCGTCGTGAATCACCACCCACAACCACTGTCTGCCACTAGTGGCGACAAGCTTCAACCTCCGCCTTCCACTGCCGAAAGACACGAGGGTAAGCCATTCTCTCTCTCTCTCTCTCTCTCTCGTCCTTCCCTCTTCCCTCTTCCCTCTCTGTGTGGTGTGAATGGTAGACAGAGGAAACGAATTTTTTCTAATTTGTTTGTTTAATTATTTTTTATTATTTTCTAGGAAAATAAAACATGAATAGAATATTAAAATTATAATTTTTATAGTTTAGGAAATTTTTTTAAATAGTGGCCATCGATTTCAACACTAAGTGCAGAAGATTTTTTTTTTTTTTTACCTTTTTTCCTAAAATTTTTATAAAAATTATTAATATATTGAGTATTTTAATTTTTTGAAAGAAATTTGACTTATATTTGTAAAATTTTACATTTTTCTAAGAAAATTTCATCCGGTTGATAGTAGACATGGAATCGGGCCGAGTTGGGTTGATCTGGTTCACTATCGGTTTGCGAAATCGCGGGTCAGGCTGACAGCGGTTCTTAGGTCAATCCGGTCTAGCCCGGGCCGGTTTCAAAATTTTTTTAGTGGAACCGGCCCGGTCCGGTCCGGTGAATCGGAACCGACATTTTGATTCAGGTCGGAAATTTTTTTTTTTTATCTTTTTTTGTTCTATCTTTTTAGAATCGGCAGGTCGGTTCTGGGCCCGGGTCAAGTCGAGCAGGTTTTCGATTTAAAAAAGTGTTGAATCGATTCGATCGGCTACAGTATTCGGGTCGAGTCGATTCAAGTTATTGTTCATCCGGTCTGATTCATGGATCGAAATTTTTTAGACTGATTGAATCGATTTTTAGGACCAAATCGATCCGTTGACATGTCTAGTTGATGGTACAAAATCGGCACAAGTCGAGGCAAATTGGGAATTTCCCACACACGTCCATAAAGTAACAATACAAAAATCATGTATTTTGTACCATGTAAGAAAGTTTGCGGTACAAGGGTGGAACACAGAAAAACAGAAAAGTGGGATTCTATGGGAAGGATGAAAAGATATTCCTCATAATTGTCGGTTTTCATTGCATTATCAATAAAGGAAGAGACAAAGTCAAATTAAATAAAAAAAAAAAAAAAAACCCATCAATTTCCCTCCCAAGACACACAATTTTCCAACACTATCAACCATCCACTCACTTCCTATTCCTACACCTTAAAATTAACAAATTTACATAATCCCCCCCCCTACACCTTAAAACTAACAAATTTACATAATCCCCCCCCCCCCCCACCAAAAAAAAAATAGAGAATGAAAGGGACAAACAAGAAGTGACAGATGATGATCGCCAGACCTCTCATTTCCTTCCCTTCCATGTGCCTCCCAAATCTCCCCTCTCCAGTCCCCTTTTTCCATCACTTTTCTTTCTCTGTACAATATTTTTCTGCAGAAACACAAAATTCCTTGAAGAATATCAGAACCTGAAAACTAAAAAGTTAATTACATTATGAAAATGCCATAACATACCAATCGATCTTTTGCAGTGAAGAACGGCTTCGTAAATTGAGCTCTCAGAGTCACAGGACATACGCCAATCACCTGCAGAGGCTACACTTGTTCTGGGAGATGACTCCCGTGAACATACCCAATTCTTCACAATTTGCCGTCTTGAGCCGTCATTTGATGTTTTTGAACTTAACCCACAACCTTGTAGCCTTCGGCAGAAAGGGGTGGCACACTTCAAGTACTTGTGTAAAATTCGCTTGTATAGCTTTCTCCACCTTCTCAAGGATGGGCAGCGAATCTTACTTGTATCGAGTAGAGTTTCTGGAAATGGTGAAGAGCTGGGAACAGTAGAAAAGGAGTCTGAAGCATCGTATGCTTTCATTTTCATTGGGTCGACAAAGAGGGGCATCAAGAGGCCATTGGAGAAGATTTCATCAGCATGAACAATGGCAACCGGAGAATCTGATGCAGGAAAATCAAACCTGAAGTCCTGCACATCTCTCAAAAATCTTTTGGAGGGTGGTTTCCTAGGGTCCATCTCGATGAATGAAGCTTCATCGGATGCATCGAGCGAGGTCCTAAAAGAGTCATCTAGGTTCTCAAAAGAAGGTTTTAGATTAATCAACCAACTGTACGAGAAGCTTTCAATGGAGAGAGGATGAGAAGTTTCCATGGTGCTACAAAACTTTTGGAGTATGCAAAGAATGAGGAGAGGAGTAGTTTATATATGGTGGGGGGGTGAGTGTGTCTGTGTGTGTATTTATATACGTTTGAACCTTAATATCCTTTGGGGTGCTGTGCGTGGTTGTCGGATGGAAGCCAATTATATTTTATAATTGAAATAAGAAACGAGAAAGGAGCATCAGTGTCAGGCACCCACACACCTATATAACTGATATGAATGTTTAATTCAAACTTCTTACCTTTATTAGACTTCCCAGATTAAATTACTCTATAAAATTTACTGTTATATAAGTGATATATTCCTTGCAACCAATCATTGTTTATAGTGTTCAGTACAATAATCTATAGTGAGCAGGGTCTGCCATATCCCAATAACTTTTAACTCTGCTTGGAATACTAAAATAATCAGCACTTAGTCCCATAGTTAATACAACAATCTGTTTTAATCTATATAATACATTCTTTATGGGCATTTTTTTTTTTGGATTTTGCTTCGCTAGCTTTAGATTGTCATTCTCTAATAATTTCTTTCAATTTCGAATAAATTTCTGGGTGGGTAAGACTGGCCACAAGGAGATGATCTCACCATTGTGATGCATACCTCCCAACAACCACAGAACAAGGATCAAACCTAGATACAAAAATTCTATGCAAGTTGGCTTTTAAAAGCAATTTAATTCTATTTCATTTATAAAAGTGCAAATAACTCCCGCCTAGACATTTTCTATGTAGCTGCAAAACATTAGTATGAAGTTCCTCCTGGTCAGAAAATCCCTTATGTCAAAACTAACCTAACAGAAGCAAGATAAAATGGGTATGACTACCAAACGAAAGTCAATAATACAATCAAAGTAATACTTAACTAGATCAAGAAACCAAAAAGGTTGGGTGAAGAAAATGAAGTTCACAAAGTTATTGGTATTTTGACAAGAATAGGCGTGTAAGATCCTTTTCGGGGCATTCTTGTCTACATTTTCCTCATTCCTAGGCTTTCCATCAGAAGTTAAATGCACAAAACACAGGTTGTACAGCACCACTCATAATTTAGTAAAACAGATAATATCCAATATATGTCATACGAACAAAGAGGCAGAAATGTCACTAGTTCTCATGGTAAGGAAATCCCAGGCTTTTACGTCCACGAAGAGTGAGTGGTGGTGAGTTCAACACTTTCCTAGCTCAAACTCAAGGAACACTCCTGTCTTTTTTGTTCAGCCAGTTAATATTTACAAGAAAGTAACATATTGGGAAAATATATAAATATATAAAATAGAAGACACCGGGTACCAACAATGTCGGGGAAAGAAAAGTACATTAGCCAAGTTTTCAGGGACAAAGAACAGAAAAGGAAAGTGACTTGAAACCAGATGGTCCCCCAAAGATGTCCCTCTTCAAGACAAAAAGCAATGGAAAAAGAATCCAAGCATTCTTTAAAGACTGCTAAATTTCAAACAAAATGTTCTTCTTTCCACTCAAGAGGTTATAGTAATTATGGCACAAAGTAAGACATCCACACAATTTCATCACCTAAATAGTTTATGACCATGCAAATTACATAAATTTATCTACATAAAAGAAGATGACAAACTTCCCCTTGCCCTGTCTGTGTCTTTTACCCATAACTGAATCAGCACTCCCATTTGGCTAACTAAACCCAGGGCTTTATATCTAGGGTTAAGGGTGGACCTATCAGCACAAAAATCATTTTTGGGACCTGGATCTTTCTAGAAAACACTTTCAGGTACTAAGCCTTGAGTGGAGCATAAGCTAGTTGTCAAAAGCTACGTGTTTCTTAGCTCTCGGGTCCTGTCATCCTCTATTTGGTTAACCATCATCGGGCAAGAAAGGCTAGTTACTGGAGATATGCCTCAACTTTTGAGTCTTGCAATAAGCTCTCACCAAATGCCATGATATATATTCCACCTTCACCTTTCATTATGGACAAATGATTTAATATTCAATGATATTGACAACCTAAAGACTAGGAGAACTCATCAAAGATCTATGCAAAAGTTTTTGTATAACTTATAAGACAACATACATTGGCGGAGAAGGGCAACTGAAAACAGATTATGGACAAAAAAGCACAAATAAAGAATGTTATTTCATGAGATCTAAATATACAAAGCCATTCCACAGGCTATGCAATAGCATTGATGCTAATAAATTCCGTGACCGTGCAAAGACTGCACCCATCACCACCCCAAGAAACACAAGCGGTAACATTCTCTGGACATTGAAATGGGCCAAGGCGAAAGCTACTGAACTCACCAGAATTGAGCACCATACAGGCATGTATTTTGTCAAAGAAGGGAGAAGGAATCCACGGAAAACAATCTCCTCCCAAACAGGGGCACACACTGAAACTACAATTGCATAAAGGGCCATGGCCACAGGATCACGGGCCACAATTGACTGCTCAACACTTGAAACTGTGACCGGTGTAGATGGCAGGACAGGCAATAAATTCAAGTTCACCTGTGAGAGCCGATTTACCAGGGGAAACATAAGGCATCCCAGGCAAACATCAAGCTGCCAGTTTCCCTCAAGACTGAACCTGAACCAGTCAGATGGAAGAGGACGAAAGCTTGCAAGGCAGTGATAGAGGATACCAATCCCAGCAAGACCTTCAGCCACGTCCGTAAGAAGGCTGTACATGGCTTGCCCCCTGTATGTCAACGCCTCTTTTCTGAAACCTGCTGTGTGAGCTAAAAATGGAATAATCCAAGATCCAACAAACCAGAATGAAGCAATCCAGAGTAACATAACCTGCAGCGCAAGAGAACCTACCTTCAGTGGCATTCATGCCAATCATTCACTAACAATTATTGGTGTTCAAATGGCAAAAGTTTTGCAGGCAAGATTAGCATGTTATGCTTAATCTTAGTGAAGAATAGAAGTCGTGACTCATGAGAGATGATCTACAGATGTCTCTGATCTTGAAAAGCATTCATCAGCCCAAAGATACTTTGCATACGTAGCCTGAAACATAACAAAGGTCATTTATTAATGGTGCCCAAGGACTCCGACTACCTGCAGGATGGTATTTGCTGTCCAGGGTACTGTCCATGGCTTTGCACAAAAGACAGCATCCGTAGCCTGAAACATAACAAAGGACATTATTAACAGTGAACCATGAGAAAATCTGCAGGCATTACCTAGTTACAAGATGTCCACAGATTCAAGTTCCTCTCAACTTGATCATTTGCATCAGTTTTGGAAGCATGTATTTATTACAAACTTCATAGGATTGAACACACTGATTATCAAAGAGTTTGTTTTAAGTCCAGTCTGCAAAAAAATAATGAGCTCTAGCATAACCTCTACCACAATATCTGAGAAAAAGACCTCAAACTATAACGGATGTTCATATTGGATTACACAGAGTTCTAGTTTCCATTTCTCAATATTCTTTTCTCTAAATGATGAATTTGTCTCTGATAAAGTAGTTTCATCACTTCCAACATAAAATTAATGTGGCCCAGAGAACAGACGACAATTCCCTAAAACACTGCAAGTGTGTGTATGACTTTGTTCCCCTGGACAAAAATCTATTAGTACAATCAACTTTAGCAATATGAGAGTCGACATTTAATTAGAACTACAAATGAAACAAAAGCTAAGATAGCACTTAAAAGGGAAACTATCAACTTTGTGGACGACTCGTGCCACAGAAAGAAATGACCATCACATCGCATAAATTCTTTGATTTATAAGACAGATAATAAGATGGATTCTTTTAATCTGAAATCTACTTTAGATCCAAAGAACAGACAGAGTTACATTACTACAAACAACACATATATGGCACCATGATCAACCTTTCAGAAATGCAGAAAAACCAATTTGGGCCGACTATTAACCTAGTGAAACAGATAAAACAAACAACTTTAATTTTAATTTTACACCAAAGCAACAGCACTTGACCAGAATTGTTGTTTACATGGACGACAACAAAGCCTCCTTGCATTCTGGCCCCCACACATGAATAGTTCATCATTCATCCAAATCCAGGACCATGTTCTCTAGCAATGTTTTTATGTAGCCTCCTTGCAACCTTGACCCATATAGTTTTTGCTTCCTCCCTTCCTTTTCTTGTCCTTGTACCTTCCTTCTGCATTTTTAACTCCTCAGACTTTATAAGCATATTTTCACATAATTCAACCATCTAAATGCAGTTTCCTACATCTTAATTCCCCATAAAGATAGTCAAAATTCTTGCAATTGTCTTCTTCTCTCCACAGATATCTAATACAATACTTCATTTTGAGGAGAATGGAAAAAAATAAATAAAGGGCACTGACACCCAATTAAAAAATCATTTCATGAATAAGAAATCAATCACTTTATATATATATAAAAGAATAGCAAGACATGATTAACTTCTGCTCAGCCTTGTGCCAGATCAACTTCTAAAAGGAGTCTACCAATACTTTCCACCTCACTCCCTTACACGAGTCAATGAAATACTTGAGGTATTTCAGTATTGGATTATATCAAAAATAAATAAATAAATAAAAATAAAAATAAAATACTTGAGGTTTCAGGAAAGAGCCTTCCTTTTGATCGAGCACATGCAGAAACTCAAGTCTCAATCAAGCCTATGGTTCACCTTCAACCAAACTAGACACTTGTGCCTGAACTCTCAAAATAGAATAGAATGACTCCATTACTTTCAAGCCCACTCACACCAGCTCTCTCTAAATTCCTCTCACACAAGCAAAATGCATTTAGGAAAATATTTCCTCATTGTTGTAAATTGTTGTCCATAATTAGAAAATTCCATCCTCAAGATGGTTCAAGTAAAAGAACTACCTTAAAATTAGCTATATGCAGTGTCAACTTCATAGATATTTTTGAACTATCTAGACAAAGAGACTTTAGTTTTCCCTCCATACACAAGAAACTATAGAAGGTTGGACTGAAAAGAGATTAATAGGGAATAAAATCAGGAGTGAAGCCAGAAAACTCCCAAAATTCTTTTATTAGGCACGAAGCACAACATGTCGGGGATAATGGTGGTATGCGTTATAGTGTTCTAAAAATAAACAATATTGTAAGGTTTTTAGTGGTATTTTCAAGACTTTTAGCAGCAAATTTGTAATTTCCAAGGGCATTTTTAAGACTTTTATTGGTACCCTTTTTTTTAATGCCCGTTAAAAATATACACATAAAATTTTTTTACCCAAAATTTCAGTGAATGCGGCTTCCCTGCTTCCCCTTAGTGGCTTCACCATTGAATAGAATTATGTTATATATTGAGCATACAAGCTAAAAGCCTGTCAGGAAGCCAGCTACTATATTTGTCTCTAGAAATAGAAAAATTTGCCAACTTACCCACAAGACGTTTCCTGTATTATTTCACCAAAAGTCCACAAAAACTTGAAAGAAGAAAACCTTAAACTACAAAAAATAAAAAAAATAAAAAAAATAAAAAAAATAAAAAAATACACAAGCTACTACTTGCTAACCACCACCAGAACTTGCCTTTGGCATCTTTCAATGAATGAAATAAGGATCTAAAATTCTTTCAGCTATTTAGAAGAGATTTAGTATAATATAAATGAATCATGCTTCAATCAGGGCAACTAACCAACCTCTTCCCCACAATTCACTAACAAAGAGAAACAGGCCCACTACAATACACCAAGTTCTCCCAGATTGACATGGCTTTGTAACCCTAGCTATCCTACGTTATTGGCGCTAATAACAGGACACCCTTTTCTTGCCATAAGAAAATGTTCACAAATTTCTTACCTTGTTATTTCCAATTTAATCCTAAAATTTACCGGAACACAAGCCTTAGAAAATAAGAATTCCAAAAGACAATCATATAATACAAGCATTCATCAATTTATGCATGATTAGGCATTGAATACAAGTGTTTAATTACCTTCCGAATTCTCGAAAGCCAATCAGTCTTGACATCACTGGATTGCTCTTGCTCCAATTCCTCCTGCCGCAGCCTATCCTCCAAAAACTCTGCCTCGGATACCTCGGAACACGACTCCTTCTCCTCCTCCTCATGCCTAAAGCACGAAAACCTCCATCTCTACATCACAAACAACAAAAATTAATAAATCGCAAATGCAACGTACTCATAAAATCTGAGAAACGTATTCTCAACGTACGAGTTTGGAAGGTCTAGAGAGAGGTTCGAAATTGCGAGTGGTACGGCTAATAGAGAAGCAGGTTCTGGGGAGGACTCTTAAAACCCTAACCCTAGAAATCGAAGGAGAGAAGAGTTTAGAGGAGGGACGGCGGAAGAAGAGCAAGTAACAGCAGCTTGGGGTGGAGCTCGACATGGTGAGTCGAGTGGAGATCCGACAATCCTAGGGGGATACTGCATCGACGGAAATGAAAAGAAACTGACGTCTCTCCATCAGAGGCCTGAATTAATGGACTTGCAAGGAAACCCTGATTTTGGAGAGGTCAAATGAAAGTCCAAGTAAAGAACAGTGGAGTTCGAGAGGATATTTGGAGGGGACAAGTACGGAATTAGAAAAAAATTCTTAAAAAAACTTACGGAGAAAAAAAAAAAAGAATTTTAATGTGATATTTTGAAAATTGCATGAATACTCCTCATAAATTTATTGAGTTTTAAATGTTTCATCAATATTATTTACGTATTATTTATAATTTAATTGAATTTTAAAAATTTAATCTAACCTTTAATGCGAATAATATGATTGAATATTGAATACTCAATTAATTTATGAGATAATGTGTCAATTATAAATAATATTGATCGAGTTTTAAAAATGAGATATATGTTTTTAACAAGAAAAAAAAAATTTAAAACAACTTCCTACAAAAAATAATTCAAAAACTAGCACCCATATGTCGCGTCTTGAAGACGCGACATGCACTGTTCATGTGAACAGTATCATATTACATCTTCAAGACGCAACATGCACTGGTACTGTTTACATGAACAGTGTCATGTCGCGTTTTGAAGACGCGATATAACATTATTTATTTATTTCACACGTGACATGATACTGTTCATATGAACAGTGTTTATTGCGTCTTCAAAACGCAACATGTGAGTGCTAGTTTTGGAATTTTTTTTGTAGAAAGTTGTTTTAATTTTTTTTTTTCACATTAGAAAGGTACATGTCTTTTTAAAAATTTGAACAATTTGAATTAATTTTTGAAATCATTTGGTTTGAGATTTTTTTTTTAAATTTTTTTTGATTAAATCCGAACTTTTCTTACATTTGGAATGGGTGATGATGTGTGATGACTCTGTTGTGTGACGAGCCCAAGCTGAGTACTGCAGTCGAGTAGCCTCTGCTGAAATTTAAGGAGAGCTAAGAATTGGAGTTAGTAGCTTGACAAGTTATGAAAGGAATTGTCTAGAGTAGAATTTGTAGGAATCAGAGGAAGGTTAGTATAGTGAGTCGAGAGAAAGAAGGAGTTAAGGAAACAAGAAGAGATTCAGAAAGAGAAAGAGAGAGAGAGAGATCAGACTGAAAATGGAACTTCATTTTTCCTTTTCTATTCTCTAGCTACTACTACTTATACATTGTGTCACTATCTCTTAACAAACTAGCTAACTAACTCTGACTCTGTGTTCTTATTACAGTTAAGTTGTTACATGTAGTTGATGCTAGTCTGAGTTCTTGAATTTCCTTCCTATTCTTATGACAATATCTCCCCTCATTGACATTCTTGTCCTCAAGGATTAAAGTGTAGAAATTGAGCCTTAATAAAGTTTATGTCTTTCCATGTAGCTTCCTCAGGACTTAAGTTCATCCAACAATTAACCACTGACTGACTGGTGCACCATTTCTCATGATCACTCTCCTTTTTATCATAGCTTCTGATTCCATTAGAATTTGCTTAGTTGCTCCCATTAATGGTAATGTTGGCATGATATTTTGTTTAGGCCTCACTTTCTTTTAAAGTAATGAGACATGGAAAATAGGATGGATTCTTGACTCTGGAGGAGTCTGTAAGCTATAAGCTACTTGTCACACCCTTGCTATGATTTGAAAAGGTCTATAGTATTTTGAGGATAGTTTGAGCTGCTTCTGAGTTCAACAGATTATTACTTGTATGGTTGAACTTTAAGATATACCCAGTCTCCAATATTGAATTCTCTTTCTGACCTGTTCTGCTCTGCCTTGATTTTCATTCTATTTTGTGCCTTAGCCAAATGTTCTTGTAAAATTCCCAACATTGATTGTCTGTCTTGAACAAATTTCTCTGTAGCTGGTGTGACTGAGTTTAAGTAAGGGCCCATTGGGATAGATCTAGGCTGGTAGCTATATAAGGTTTCAAAAGGAGACATCTTTATGCTCGAATGAAAGTTGGTGTTGTACCACCATTCAGCTAGGCTAAGCTAATGATACCACTGCCCTGGTCTGTCAGAAATCATACACTGTAAGTAACATTTCAAGTATTGATTGAGTCTTTCACTTTGTCCATCTGTTTGAGGGTGATATGCAATACTTAGCTTCAATTAAATGCTTACCAATTTGAATAGCTCCTGCTAGAAAAGACTGGTAAAAATCTTATCTCGATCAGAAACTATTGAGTCTGGAAGACCATGTAATTTGAATATGCAGTCTACAAAAAATTGGGCCACTTTTTCTACTGTGTAAGGATGCTGAAGTGCTATGAAATGGCTAAATTTTGTGAGCCTATCTATGACCACCAATATAGTATCATATCCTTGTGATTCTGGCAGTCCTTCTACAAAATTCATGCTAATTTGGGACCATGCCTATGAAGGGATGGGTAAAGGTTGGAGTAGTCACGAATATAATATACTTTCATGCTTATTTCTTTGGCAGACCTCACACTCTTGTACATACTTGATTATGTTTGATCTCATGGCTGGCCAGAAGAAAATAGTCTTGATTCTTTGTAAAGTCTCATTCTGTCCTGAATAACCTCCTATGACAGAACTATGCATCTGATGTATTATTCTTGCTCTTAATTGTGACCCTTTTCCCATATATAGTTTTTTTTTTAACTTGAGAATCCCATTTTGTAATATAAATTCTGGATTGCTCTCAGGTTCAATGGTTAACTGGGCTATTAAATTTTGACACTCCTCATCCTCCTCATAGCTCTGAATCACTTCCTGTAACCACTGTGGTCTGATAAGTGAAGTAGACATCAGCATCTTATTTTGTTGATCAGCAAAGAAATCCTCCCTCGATAATACATCTGCCACTTTATTTTCTGCCCCTTTTTTGCACTTAATTTCATAATCTAGCCCCAACAATTTGGTTAACCATTTATGCTGCAGGCTGCTATTAAGTTTTTGATCAAGGAGATATTTCAAACTCTGGTAGTCAGTTCTAATGACAAAATGCTAATCTGTCAAGTAATGTTTCCATTTTGAAACAGCCATAACCACTGCTAACAATTCTTTCCCATATATGGATAGGCCTTGGCTTCTAGGTCCTAATGCTTTACTTAGATAAGTAATAGGTTGACCCTCTTGTATTAACACAGCTCCCCAACCTTTAGCGCATGCATCAGTTTCAACTATGAATGTTTTAGTAAAATCTGGTAATCTCATGACAGAGGCAGTACTCATGGCTGTTTTGAGTTGTTGGAAGGCTTGCTGTGCTTCTTGACTCCAGTTAAAGTTATCTTTTTATAGAAGATCATGAAGGGGTTTAGTTATAAGACCATAATTCTTGATAAACCTTCTATAATATTCTGTTAACCCCAAAAAACTTCTTAATGCTTTAACAGATGTGGGAGTAGGCCACAACTTGATGCAATCAGTTTTCTGTGAGTCCATTTTAACTCCTTGATCAGATACAATGTGGCCTAAGTATTCCATTTGAGATTGACCAAAAGTACACTTGGATAATTTTGCATATAGCTGATGTTGCCTAAGGATCAGGAGTACTTCTTCCAAATTCTAAATATGGGTCTTCAAGTCAGGACTGTAGACTAAGATGTCATAAAAAAAACTGGTACATATTTTCTAAGTTGGGACTGGAATATATGGTTCATCAAGGCTTGGAAAGTGGCCGGTGCATTAGTTAGACCAAATGGCATGACTACGAACTTAAAATATCCATGGTGAGTTTGGAAGGCTGTTTTAGCTATGTCCTTAGGCCTTACTCTGATTTGGTGATAGCCTGCTCTAAGGTTAATCTTGGAAAATAACTTAGAGCCATGTAATTGATCTAACAATTCATCAATGTTAGGGATGGGATACCTGTCCTTGATTGTCATGTTGTTGAGCTTCTTGTAATCAACACAAAATCTCCAAGAATTATCCTTTTTCCTCACCAATAGTACTGGAGATGCAAAAAGGGCTGTTGCTGTGTCTGGCAAGTCCTTATTTAAGCATTATTTGTATCTATCTTTCAATTTTAGCTTTCTGAGAATGAGGATATCTGTAGGGAGGAAGTCTGAATGGTTGAGCATCAGGCTTGAGAGGAATTGCATGATCGTGAGGTCTTACATGTGGTAATGAATTTGGTTCTGAGAATATGCCCTGAAACTGTTGTAGTAGAATAGTCACTGACTTTTACACTACTTCTTGACTGTCCTCTTTCATTAAATTGATATTAACACAGCCCTGTAGTTGTTGATGCCTGAATTTCCTTGTATTTTTGCCACGAACTAATTTCATTTTTGAATTCTCTGACATGCCTATGAGTACTATCTTTTTTTCTTCACTTACTAGTGTTACTTGCAGCAACTTAAAGTCAAAAGTAATGGAACTATAATTGTACATCCAATCTACTCCAAGAATAATATCCTATCCCCCCTGAGTAATAACTCTCAGGTCAAAAGAAAAATGACACCATTGTATTTTCCATTTGACCCCTTTGATTTTAGTGTAGCTGCTCACTTTACTTCCATCTGCTAACACAACATGTAGGGGTTCATCTGGTTCTGCATTCATCTAGTGCTGCTACCAATACATGACTGATGAAACTATCTGAACTCCCAGTGTCAATTAGGATAGTTATGATGTTTCCTTCCAAAATGCCTTGAAGAGCTATAGTCTTTCTTTTTAAGGAGTGCAATAAGGCACATAATGACACATTAAAAGTCTCACCTGACACTTGTGCTGGGTCTACATTCTTTTCAGGATCAGATATATCTTCTTCCTCTACAGCTATGATCACATTAAGGTGCTTGAACTTATATTGATGGCTTGGAACATACTTTTCACCACATTTGAAACAGAGGTTGTGGGTTCTCCTGTACTGTATCTCCTGCGGTGATACTCTTGGTATCCTTGCATTGGTGGAGTATTCTCCTGCGTTCTTGATCTTTGCTTTGTTATCTTCTGAGTTAGCAATTATGTTGAAGCTCACTTTCTTCTGTTTAACTAACTCAACTGATTATTCTTGAAGGGTTGCAATCTCAAAAGCCTGCAACAAAATGGTGGGTTTAAACATCCTGAGTACTGGCTTAATTTCTTCCTTCAAGCCACTAATAAAGCTTGACACAAAGTAAGCTTCTGTGAGTTTGGGGTTAGTCTGGAGTATCCTTGTCAATAGCTCTTCAAACCTTTCTTAATACTCATCCATGGATCCTTGATGGCGCAATTTGTTGAACTCTTCCACCACGTTCTGAGCTCCTTTGATCTCAAACCGCTGGCATAACAAGTTACAAAATTCTGCCCATTTGATGTCCTGGTAGACCATCTTCACACCTTGGAACTAGATCTCACTTTGCCTTCCAGATATAACTCCACTGTGTCTACCCAATTTTGGCTAGGTACTTCATAAATTGAGAAGAATTTTTAGCATTTTCTCAACCACATTCGAGGATCTTCTCCATTGAACATAGGTAACTCAATTCGAGGATGGTTAGGTACTCTATTATTCACATCTTTCTTGACTAATTGTGATCTGGAATCATTTCTTGTCCTTCCTTCGGTTGGAGTTGGAAGAATAACAGATCTAATTATTTGATCTGTTTCTTGATCATCATTTTTATCCCTATTCACCATCTTCATGATAGAACTCAAAGTGCTATCCATTTTAGCTAGGACAGCTTCAATCTTTGCATCCAGTTTCTGGGTTTGTTCTTCTATTTTCTTGTCGAGTTCTATATAAATTTCTTGCATTATTACGTCTTGTTTCTTGAGCTGATCATCAATGGCTTTGAACCTGGTACCATCTACCATTTTTCAAGTTCTCTTCTCCAAGGATTTTATAGCTTTGATACCATTTGTTACAGTTCTAGCTTCCTTCTTCTGCAGTCGAGTAGCCTCTGCTGAAATTTAAGGAGAGCTAGTAATTGGAGTTAGTAGCTTGACAAGTTATGAAAGGAATTGTCTAGAGTAGAATTTGTAAGAATCAGAGGAAGTTTAGTACAGTGAGTCGAGAGAAAGGAGTTAAGGAAAGAAGAAGAGATTTAGAAGGAGTGAGAGAGAGAGAGAGAGATCAGACTAAAAATGGAACTTCATTCTTTCTTTTCTATTCTCTAGCTACTACTACTTATACATTGTGTCACTACTTCCTAACAGACTAGCTAACTAACTCTGACTCTGTCTTCTTATTACAGTTAGGTTGTTACAGGTAGTTGATGCTAGTCTGAGTTCTTGAATTTCCTTCATGTTCTTGTGACAGATGACTCTGTTGTGTGACGAGCCCAAGCTGAGTACTTCCACATTCGCACGGTGTCGTTTTGTGCCCTTGTGTATAGGGGTGTTTATTCATATGAGTATTCGATTTTTTATAAGTTATTCGGTTCGAAATATTTAGATTTTAAATTTTAAAAAATTTAATAGATAATTAAATCGAATCATATGAAATCCAAATCAATTTATCTAAATTAAATTTTAAATTAAATAATTTGAATTTTATTTATCCGAACTAATTCCATAAAATATAAAAATGGTTGGAAAACATATTTAACTTAAAAATAATAATTTATCTAAATTAAATTACCCGAACTAATTTATTCAAACAAATTCTATAACTTTGTTAATCAGGTTTTGAATGAGATCTGAATAAAAATTTTTATTTTTTAAATTGAACCATTAATCTGAATTTTTAATCTGGTGAAATCAATCAATCAATTTGATGTTTATTCATGCGAATCGAATAATTTGATTTTTTAATGATTTGAATAGATAAATGATTTGATTCAGAATAATGTACACCCTACTTGTGAAACCTTTTTGCTTTTTTTATTTCGCATGTTTTAAACACCGGATTGCTATAGTTACATGATACCTTGGCTACACTCGTGATTTAAATTTTTAATAAAAAATTTTGAAAAATGAGTTTAAGAAATTGATATTTTACGTGAATTTTAAAATCTTATCATTTAATATTTTATTTTTAAATTTTATTATATTTTATTAATCTAAACAATTTATATAAATTTTAGTATGATTTTTAATAACGATTTATTTTAATCAAATGTCACTTAGTTAATTAAAGAAAAATTCCTTTATGTTATAAATTCTAGAAAATTTAGATGGATATCCATAAAACATTTAATATTATATATATTTATAAAAATTCCTCGAATATAATGTATTTGTAAAAACAGATAGATATGAATTTAGTTAGGGAGATAGCATAAGATAAGAATGAGTGACATAAAAAAATCCGCACAAATTAAATCAATTTCTTATATGACCAACCCAAAATTTGAAATAGAAGATCGAGATTATTGTTGTTATATTTAATACGTAGGTCCACATATAAAAAAGTAAATATTTTTGAAAAATACACATGACATCATATCACATCATTATTACTATTATAAAAATATTTTTATATATATCAAATTATGTTACCATAAATATTACAATATATTGATATATTATATATTTGAAAAAACTTTAAACTTTTTTTATTATATATATATATATATTTCAATTTGTATAAATATCTTATTTGTTTGATATTTTATATATAAACAAAAATAATAAAGAAAATAAAATCATTCTCTCTCGCAATATATGTTAGCTTTTGAATTTATTAAGCCCAATAGCACCTTATATTATTTGCCATGGGAATCGGGCCCAAAATTTTTAATTTAGCTCAAAAAATTTTGATTTTTATACAAATAGAAAGTACTATAATTTAAATAATATACTTCCCAAATTCAATTTAATTTATATTTGAAGAGATCAATTAAATATTGGCGATTCATATCTATGTTTGTAACTTGTACGTCGCTTATTCTCCTGGAATAAAATTTATTGACATAATTTTTTTTTTTCTTGAACTGATATTTTACGAATTATTTTGGTGCTCGAAGGCAAATTTAATTAATTAGTTGATTTTTGCAGAATCTTATGTCTGTCTTTCTGCGTGGAGGTGATTATGCGTTTATGTCTAATATAAAATTTTAAGGTATATTGTTGTCTTCGGGTATTGAAAAATTAGAAAATTATATCTTATGTCTTTAACCGCTCTATCATTTTGAAACAAATCTTAATAGTATTTTATTAAATATAACAATAATAATAATAATACAATTTTAACTTTCATATCTTAGAAAATTATTAATTAAGATGGATCTATATAATCCTCACTCACATTAACACAAATTAATTGGCTATTTGACTACTAAATGAATTAAAATAAAAAATGGACTCAAACCAATAAATTATCATACACTTTGTAAACCAACTTAGGTACATTGTAAGTACATTAGATAAATTAAATTATAAATTTAAGGTACAAATTTGAATTCTAGATGTGAAACTTGATACTCCAATTTCTAGTACAAATCTTTTATGATTTTGAAGTTGGATGACAATTATTATTATTATTATTATTATTTTGTTATACAGATATTTTAATTTAAAATTTTTAAATTAGAAAAGAAAATTATACTGTTATCCTTCAGAGACCAGACGAAGATTACAAGCTATCCCCCGCGAGATAGGGTCCTTGACCAGGAGCGCCGCTTCCCAGCCCAGTGAACTAGTAGCTTGCTATTGGGAAAGGCCTCTGGGCCTTTCCTTCCTTGAGCTTGAGATGCTGCATTAGTTAGTTGCTATTTACCCTTTTCTTCTCTACCGCTTTCTTCTTCTTGTTCTGTTTTCGGATTTTGATTTGACTGACATTCATTGGTTCCGGAATTTACAATGAGACATGTGAAGATGTCATAACATTTTGTGTTCAAACGCTTGCATGCTGATTGGCTTGGAGCAGAAGATTGAAGGCAGAAGACAGACAAAAATATTAAAAAATATGATGGTAAAATTGAAAAAATAATTTATCAAATTTTTGTGTGTCTCCGTCTTCAATTCTTCTCTAACCATATGTTTGGAAGTTTCAGAGAGAAAAAAAAATATTAGTTAAGAAAAAAAAAGGAAAGAAAATTATAATTTCCTTTTCATCTTGTTTGGAGTTTTATGAAAGAAAAGAAAAGAAATGAGATTCATTAGGAATAAAAATTTTTGTTTTCAGTTTTAAAAGGTATTTTTAGAATATAAAAATATTTTAACTCTAATATTTTCTTTTTCTTCGTTTCTTTTCACTTTTGGGAGAGAGAAAATTTAGAGGGGTATGGATGCCAAAACATTCTTAAGGTGGTGTAATTTTTAATCATTTTCTCCTTTTATTAAACATGACTTTAGCTTAAAAATTTAAAGGGTAAAAGTATGAATACCCAAAAAAAAAAAATACTTTTAAAAGAGAAGAGAAATTTCAAGGGAATAAATTTTCACCCTCTTTTCCCTCCTAGCAAACATGAGCTGAGTTTCCTTGGTACAACAAATGCTATGCAATTGAAATGAAGATATGATAACAAATCCAAACCACAATATTTAACAAATATATGACAAATGATTTACTAATGTTGTTAAAACCGATACAAAATCAATGTGGTGAATATCATTATCTTATTTTGTTTTGAGAAATACTTAAAAAAAAAAAGAAATACAAAAATGCGTGGAGATATTACTAACATGTTTCAAGCTAGAATTTTAAAACACTTCTGTGAAGTGCGTCCTGTTGACGGGAAGCTCTTAGTGAAGATCAGACCCACCCACCCCCTCAGCCCAATGTTTTGAAAATCAAACCGAAATACGAATCGATCACGTCAAGAGATTAATGGGTCACTGGATTAAATCGATTAAACCGAACAAAAAACCCGGATGACGTTGTAATGATATTATAAATAAATTTAAATTATGATATATTAATAATTCAAAAAATTTATATATCTTATTACAAAATATTATTAAATTATATTCAAAATATATAATATTAATAAAATATAATTTATTTATCTAAATATCTTACATAATTTAATACGAAATATTATTCAAATATTAAAACTTAATTTAAATAATAGGTTGAATATATCAAAATTTAATTTAAACAATAAGAAAAAGTCTATAGAGAAAGAAAAGGAAAAAGAATAACCAAAGTGAAAAACAATTTAAAAAAAAAAAGAAAGAAAATTAAATGGTGAGAGTGAGATAAAAAGAAAATGAGAAAAAAAAGGAAAGAAAAAGAATCACTTCATAGCATTGCAATCCGGTCACTTTCACAACTCAAAAATTATTCAATGCACTCTTAGTTCTCGGGTTCGAATCAGCACAGTAGCACTTTTTTTGCACCAATTAAAAAATCCGGGTTGGATCGGGCCGGTTCCCGATATGACTACCCGGTCCAACCCGAATTTGACCGATTTTATTAAAATCCGGTTTTGTTATGAAACTTGGACCGACCGTTGGTTCGGTTCTCAGTCAGATCGGCCGATCCGATTCAGATTTGAAAACACTACTCAGTCTCAATTTCCTGACCAATTGCTTTTCCCAGATCTAGTATTATTTTAGTTTGAGAAGCCGAGATTTTCACACCACCCTGTCCATTTCATAAACCCCTCCCACCCCACCAAAAAAAATCCCAAACAAAGTTTCTTCCAGGCATTTTCATATAGCGCACAGAAACTTTTCTATATTAACGTTTCTCCATTTTTAAAATATTTTTTATTTTTAAAATATTTTAATATACTAAATTAATTAATATTTATAAAAAATGTTTATATTTTCTATATTCACTCATTTTTTTATATTTAATGAATTAATTATTTAATTAAAATTTTTATTTTTATACTATTTATCTTATGATTAATAATTTTATTTGATCATTTTAAATTTTTATTATAAAATATGATTGATGGAATATAGCTCAACATCTGTTTTGAAGGGTCAACACTTGAAAGGCCCACACATGAGACCCACAATTCATAAGAGATCGCTCTAATCAATGGAACAGTTACCGACTGATAGGTAAGCACAGCCTAGTATTATAGAAGGATTATCCTCTATGGCTACTCAATTGAACTACCGAAAGGTCTTAGTCGCCCCGTCTCTCAAACGATAGGACTTTAGTCGCCCCGTCTCCTGAACGATAGGGTCTTAGTCGCCCCGCCTATCGAACAAAATTTGTCAATTGGGATTTATCTTCCCGAGCGGGTACTTAACCCCTGGTCTATCGAACGAGCAAGCCCTAAAAACTCCCCATCGACTAAATGACCGACTGAAAGCTAGCAGCCTCATCAATCCTAATGAAGGGTCAAAGCAGCCTAACGACTCTGGTTCTCTACTTAAGAGCAGTATCTCCAGAATTCTATTGAAAATGAAAAGATCTCTCTGAGTAACGAAACTTCCCATATGATAAAGATCACGAATGTTTCAAAATATTTAACTCTCGATATTTTTAGATCATCTTCATAAGGAAAGTAGGATTGTAACGCTCTGAAAGTACACGACTCTATCAGGTATAAGACATCTTCAAACTTTATTTTTATATTATTTATTTTATAATTAATAATCACATTTGATCATTTTAAATTTTTATTATAAAATATGATTGATGGGATATAGGCTGGTATATCGTCAAACAATCAAAAATAAAATATATATTTTACAAAATACTAGTATAAAGTGAATATGGTCATCTTCACAGAAAACGGTGGATTTACTTCTTTTAAGGAAAATAAAATAAAAGTATGGGGGTTGAAAAATTAACTAAACTAATTAACCAAAAATAAAGAATTCAAAAATAAAAGAATAAAAAGTAATGAAAAATCAATTTTTCTAGTTAAATAGATTATATCCACATTGATTTCATGTGATTGATCATCGATCTATCTAAAAATTTCAACACTAATAAATAAATTGGTTATAGTTGTTGACAAACGCCCAATGACCAATCTCTCCTTATTTTATCGATAATTAAGAAAAATTCATTAATTATTTCGCTAATCGAGAGTTAACCCTAGAGAAACTCTTAGAATTGAAAGTCTTAACAACATTAAAATTTAGAGAGACCCAATTCTAATTAACAAATACACCGCGAGTTTATTTAAATTAGATTATTTAATCCCATGACATGAATATCATTCCCATGACACGAATGTCATTTATCACTTTATTAAAACTAACAAATAATTACGGATTTATCATTTTAATTAGTTGTACATTATTTTAGAACTATTAAATATTGGCCACTATTTAACAAACTGTATAAAATCATGATCCATAAAGTGTAGGAATCAAATAAATACCTATGAGATATTGATTTAATAAACCCAATTAAATCTCACAATTATTGAAAATCAAGATTTCAATAACCTTTAACTAGAAAATAAAATTAAAGAGAAAACATATGAGGAAGAGAAAAACTTACAAAAAAATGAAAAAGAAAATTGTGCTTCTATTAAAACAAATTGATCATCTCCAAGAAAAACATGGCTGACTGCTGGAGAAATAAAAGTCTAGAGGAAGTGATTGCTTTCTTCTACAGGAATGAGGGGTGTTGCCCCTTTGGAACTGTCGCCTCTTCCTTTTTTTTTTTTTTTTTTGCACAATGAAACACTTTATAAATAGGGGTAGTAACTCCATTTTCAAGAAGGAAAATTTCCTAAAAGATAAAAGTTTTTGAAAGTTAAACTTCTAAAATTTATCCCTAAATATTAGGAATAAATCAATGGTTTTGAAAATTTTTAAAACTTCCAATTTTAACTCATTTTTCTTCCTTTTTCTTCAAAAGTCTCCTTCAACATTTCTATTATATCAGTGACCACAAAACATAATAATTAGTGTAATATTTATTCAAAAATAAAACAAAATAAATGATAATTATTACACCAATTTATACCCTATCAAATTCCCCCACACCTAGATGATGCTTGTCCTCAAACAAAACTAAAATCACTAGAGTCAACCTATTTTTTCTTTTAAACTATCAAGCCAATAGTGTCATAAAAATTGAACCAGAAAATAATCAAAACAACAAGTAGAACAACCCTTGCAAATCCCAACAATTTCTTCTGAAATCAAAACAATAAGATTCAACATTCTTTCCAAAGGTTCTCTCAAATGCACTCGAAAATGGGTAAAAAATATATCAATTACAGTCAAATTAATACATTGGAATTGGCATTACCATATGCTTGCAAATATATCAAATCTCCATCACTTAAAAATTTGAATTTCATGCACCAATCTAAAGATCTTTCATTTGGTTGTAACGTGGTTAGAATTAGGGGTAGGATAAAAGGGTATATCAAATGTTTAAAATGTACCAAGAAAAATATGCAACTAATCATATTATTTTTCTGCGATAACACATTGCCCCTCACAAATAGCACACAAAAAATACACGATTTTGATACCCACATGTGCTCAACGTAGCCAACAATAAAAAATATCAAACATTTCTCTATGATCCATAACTAAATTGAGATTCTTTGAGATGCAACATTTTTTTTCTCTTTTTTTTTTTTTTGCTGCTGCTTTTTTTTCTCTTTTTTTTTTTTGTTCTCTCACTTTTTTTCGTGAAGAACATCTCAACACAAAAATGAACAAAATCAAACATTTTCCTTTCTTTTTCATATGTAGTAAATATCATCATCAAAACTCTAATCGATACATATCTCATGAGACAATTATATAACTAATATCATGTAATTAACTACATATATCCTTGGTACAATAGTTGAAACGCAAGCCAAAAATAAGGTTATAGTGTTGTATTGAAGGGTTTTGAAGAAAGAAAGGGTTTCAGGCTTAAATTAGTTCACTAATGGGATTATAAATCAAGGTAGGGATTTTTACGAAAACCAAAATGGGGTAAAATTTATGTGCCTTTATCATTTCAATGCAAGAACCTTAAATGTGATCTCGAAATGCGTAATATTGCAAGTTCTAGAATATTTAATCCAAATGTGATAATCACTCATCAAGAAAGAAAATTCCAAACACAACGAATGAATTTACTCGCTTTAAGCTCAAAATCTCACTTTTAAATAGGGTTTGTATCAAATTTTGTATGCTTATCATTCAAAAAAAAACTATTAAAAATATGAATAGTCATTACAAGTACAAAAACCATTGATACAAACTATTTTTTTCGTAAATTTCTAATCAATCAAATAACACACATCAATTTAGAAAGTTCAATTTTTTTTCTCTTTTTTTGTCCTTTTTAATTAAATAAAATAAAACAAAACCTAACCTATTGTAAAAAAAAAAAAAAAAAAACAAACAAACTAGCAAAAACAAAAATATGAAGTATCTCCCCACACCTAAATCATACATTGTCCCCAATGTTTGTCAAATGAGAGAGAAAAAAAGAAAAAGAAAAACAAATAACATTCATCCCAAATAAAAGCATGGAGGGTCAAATCCAATAAGTCTTGAAAAAAAAATATGATGATAGCAATGGACCCCTTCTTAGGGCGTGGACACGCCCTAACTCACGCTCTAACTTATGTGCAATTCTGGTCACTTAAGAGTATAAGCAAAACTGGACAGCAGTGAAGGTTGTTAAGGCGTGATCACGCCTTAATGACAGAACACTTCTGGTTACCGAATTTTTCAGTATTTATTCACCTAAAAATCAAAATCAAACCTAAATCAAACTAAATAAATATGAAATAAAAATTATAAAAGAAAATATTATGTTGCCTCCCAACAAGCGCCTTTGTTTAATGTTTCTAGTTCGACATTGTCTTCTCCAAAGACAGGTCCGATCTATTTAGACTTCAATATACCTGGCATGAACTTCAATTTTAAATTGAAGTGAAGGATTATATGGCCTACCAATGATTGTTTCCAATGTGAGAGTTTGTCATCAAGAAATTTGTTCCATTGTGCAACCTCATCTGTCACGTTTTCCTTAAACACAACATCCAATTCATCTTGTACAAAATTGTCATGAATAATGAACTCCACCATGCTATCATGAAAAATAGTCTTAAAATCATTTGGATATTTCATAACGTCAAAATATTAAAAGTAACAACTTTACCATCAAATTCAAGTGTTAAAATACCCAAATCCGCATCAATTTTTATCTTTACTCTTTTTATGAATGGCTCTGACACTTGTTTTATTACTTCTAAGAGAGGTATGTTGATCCCTTCTTTTAGAGAAGTTTTGAAAATATCTTTCTCTTCATTCTTTTTTGGTTGTGTCAATCTGTTAGGAAAAGGTGGTAAAATCAAAATTTTTGTCTTGAAAGTATTGGGCTCGTTACTTACCTCCTTGTTGGATTCATTCGCTGTTGCTGATTTCTCTATTTGCTTGATTTTCATATTTTCTTTAGCTTTTGATGAATTGTCTTCCACTTCTTTTGATGATTTTTCTAATCGACTCACGGTTGCCATCAATTATGACATTTGATTTTCCAAATTTTGGATGCTGACTCTTGTCTCTTGTTAAAATCGTTGACTTTCTTATTGAATTAACAAAGTACTATTAACCAAACTTTTAACAATCTCTTCTAGAGATGTATCTTGATTCAAAGAAAGTTGCTGAGATTAAAATTGTGGTTGTTGTGGGAACTCTTGTTGCCAATTTTCATAACTGAAGTTTGGTTGATCCCACTATCCTTGATCGTAGATGTTCGATTATGAATCATCATAAAGAATGAGACACTTATCGGTTGGATGATCCATCTCTGAACAAATTTCAGAAGTTTGTACTGATCGTATTTGTCCTATAATAAAATTACGCATAAGAGGAATTAGTTCTTTCAATTCTTGATGAAGGAAAAAATCATTTACCCCGTTGACCCTCTTTGGAATTTATTGCCTTATTCCAAATTGTTGAGAAGTCTCAATATTAGGAAAATCACTTCAAAAAGGATGTTAATTAAAATCAGGAAATAACAACTCCCTTAAAATCTTTTGTGTGACCATAATTTCGTCAAGTCCTTCTCTTCTATGTCACCATTAAATTTCAACAAGTTCACTGCAAAGGTTAGTTTTGAAAATAAAAGAAAACAAAAATTTAAAAGAAATAAATCACTTAATACCATTCCCCGACAGCGACGCCAAAATTTGGTGTATCGTCAAACAACCAAAAATAAAATACATACTTTACAAAATACTAGTATAGAGTGAATATGGTCATCTCCACAGGGAATGATGGATTTACTTCTTTTAACGAAAATAAAATAAAAGTATGAGGGTTGAAAAATTAACTAAACTAATTAATCAAAAATAAAGAATTCAAAAATAAAAGAATAAAAACTAATGGAAAATCAATTTTTCTAATCAAATGGATCATATCCATTTTGATTTCATGTGATTGATTATCGATTTATCTAAAAATTTCAACACTCATAAATAAATTGGTTATAGTTGTTGACAAACGCCCAACGACCAATCTTTCCTTACTTCGTTGATAATTAAGAGAAACTCGTTAATTATTTCGCTAATCAAGAGTCAACCCTAAAGAAACTTTTAAAATTGAAAGTCTCAACAACATTAAGATTTAGAGAGATCCAATTTTAATTAATAAACACACAGCGGATTCATTTAAATTAGATTATTCAATCCCATGACATGAATGTCATTCTCATGACACAAATGCCATTTACAATTTTATTAAAACTAACAAACAATTACGGATTTACCGTTTTAATTAGTTGTAGATTATTCTAGAACTATTAAACATTGGCCACTATTTAACAAACTCTAGAAAATTATGATCCATGAAATGTAGGAATCAAATAAATACCTATGATATATTGATTTAATAAACCCAATTAAATCTCATAATTATTGAAAATCAAGGTTTCAATAATCTTTCAGTAGAAAATAAAATTAAAGAGAAAACATAGGAGGAGGAGAAAAACTCACAAAAAAATGAAAAGGAAAATTGTGCTTTTATTAAAACAAATTGATCCTCTCCAAGAAAAACATGGCTGATTGCTGGAGAAACAAAAGTCTACAGGAAGTGATTGCTTTCTTCTACAGGAACGTGGGGTGTTGCCCCCTTGGGGCTACCGCCTTGATAATGTGCAAAATTATTGAATTTATTGTTATTATTATGTATTAATTTTGCATTGACTAGTGCTCTAATAATTGGTTTTATTGAATTTTCATTTTAGGAGATTGGGTTTGAAGATTTGGAGCACATTGGGCTTAATGAAGTAATTTTTGGAGCTAATTGAGTCAAGACATTTTATTGGGTTTTGAAGAAGAGGAGATTGAATTTTAATTCAATATTTTAGTAGTATTTTTTATTTTTAGTTAAATCTGTTTTTTTAGTAGGAGTGAACTTTTGTAATCTCCTAAATTTTGGAGAATCCTAGTTAAATTAGAAATAGGGCAAAAAGGGGCAAAAAGTCAATATATATTCATTCCAAAAACAAGGGCCGGCTGCCTCCCCTTTTATTCATTCCACACACGGCTGCCTCCTTCACCTTACCATTATTCACAAACAATTCTCACAGGAGGCTCATTCAAGAAGACTACTGTTCATATTTGTTTCCAAGAGGGTGGACGGCTGCTCATTCATACCATTTAAGTTTTCCTTCCCTTCTTAATTAGGAATTTTTATTTTTCTTTTATTTCTCTTGTGATGATACTTACCACCATGTGTGGCTAATTTTTATTTCTGATTCAAGGGGAATTTTAATCGATTGTTCTTCATTGTGAGGCTATGTTCTAAATTTAATTTCTTGCTTTTATTCAAGTATTCGTTGATTCTTGATTTAATTTTTAGGGAAACCTAATATTGGTTAATCTGACAATTTAATTCAATATTAGTTTTTCCATTGCTATCCAGAAATTCAGTGATCCGTAATTGTCATGAACGAATGGTATAAGTAGCAACTAGGTTATTTTTGTTTATGGGTCTTTTACCGGTAATCAATTGACCTAAGGAATCAATGGAACAAAATTAAGTAATTGCGGCTATCCCAATTGTTTATATTTTTGTTTAACTGTTTTCATAAAACGTAATGCTATCATTATATTGATATGGAACGCTATCGTACCCAGTTGGTTAATGATAAGTTTCGATTGGATGCTGGGTTTGGTCGATTAAATTAGGAAAACGCATGATTTATTACGGCTATCCTAATAGATCTAAGGTTAAATGCTTGAATCGCAAGAATAATATTTTTAACCAATGATCAATGAGACAATCGAATATATGAATCCTTGGATCGGAGTTTTGTGAATTGATTCTCTTCCTTAAATTTTAGAATTTTCATTGTTGACTTGTTTCTTATTTTTATGTTATTAATTTTTATTCAGTAATTTTTATTTTAGCAATTTATTTGAAAATCCCCCCCAATTTTATTGTTTTTTAAACATCAACTAGGAGATTAAGTTAATTAATTCCCTTGGGATTCGACCTGGTAACCACTATTGCTACAATTTGTTGCATTGGGGGAAATCAGTATTAATTTGAGGGCTTCGACAACCCGACCACGTCTCTTCCCTCTTCGTTTTTTGCACAATGAAGCACTCTATAAATAAGAGTAGTAACCCTATTTTCAAGAAGGAAAATTTCCTAAAAGATAAAAGTTTTTGAAAATTAAACTTCTAAAATCTATCCATAAATATTTGGAATAAATCAATGATTTTGAAAATCTTTAAAACTTCCAATTTTGACTCATTTTCATTCCTTTTTTCTTCAAATGTCTCTTCCATCATTGCTATTATATCAATGAACATAAAACACAATAATTAGTATAATATTATTCAAAAATAGAATAAAATAAATCATAATTATTATACCAATTTATGCCATATCATAGCCCAATACCTGTTTTGAAGAGTTAACACTTGAAAAACCCATACACGAGACCCATAATTCAGAAGAGATCGTTCCAACCGATAGAATAGCTACCGACTGATGGACAAGCACAACCTAGTATTATAGAACGACTATCCTCTATGGTTACTCAATTGAACTACCGAAAGATCTTAGTCGCCCTGTCTCTCGAAGGATAGGGCCTTAGTCGCCCCGTCTTCCGAACGGTAGGGTCTTACTTGCCCTGCCTATCGAACGAGATTTGTCAATTGGGATTTATCTTCCTGAGCGGATACTTAACCCTTGGTCTATCGATCAAGCAAGCCCCGAAAACTCCACATTGGCTAAACGACTGACCGAAAGCTAACGGCCTCATCAATCCTAATGAAGGGTCAAAACACCCTAACGACTCTGGTTCTCTAGTTAAGAGCACTATCTCTAGAATCCTACTGAAAAGGAAAAGATCTCTCTAAGTAATGAAACTTCCCATATGATAAAGATTACAAAATGTTTCAAAATATTTAACTCCCGAGATTTTCAGATTATCTCCATAAGGAAAGTAGGGTTGTAATGCCCCGAAAGTACACGACTATCAGGTATAAGACACTTTCAAAACTTCTAAATCAGATACGCTCTCTAAGTCTTACATACTGGGCATACCAGTCATAGGGAATCTCTCTCTTTCTAAAGCTCTCAGTTTGTTTCATTACATTTCAAAACCGCTCTTTCTGACTTGATCGTCGAAACTTCCCCCGTCAGAGCACATTCCTGCGGTTTTTGCAGGTTTTATATTCCATCGGTGACAACCGTTCGAGTTATCAAGAAGTCGGTACCTGTGAAGTCATAACCCACCTCTAATAAAAATTATTTTATTAATTTCATAAAATACTTAATATTTATATAAAAATTTTTATATTTTTTTATATTTATGCGCATTTCCATTTCTAGTATTTTTACAAAATGCTATTTTTCATATTGTTTTGTATCCATTTCCAGTTCCATAGGTTGCAACTTGCTAATTATATTTAGTGTGCATCACTATATTAAATAAAAGAATATGACCAGGGAGAGAGAGAAGGAGAGAGAACGAAAGTGGGAGAGTTGATTTTTTTATTCCTTAATTTTTAAATAAAAAATTATTTTTTAATATTTTTTTATTACTTTAATAAATGAAAGTAAACAAAAAATCGACAAAAAGGTTAATATTATATATTTTTATAGTTGAGGTAATATTTTATAATTTTTAAAAATTTTAAAATATTTTTATGTTTCATTTGTAATTGAAAAAAATATTTTTATAATTTTTCTTATAATATACTTGACGGGACGTGACTCGAATGACTATCGGTGTGGCACCCGAAGACTCGAAGACTTGAACCGCAAACCACAATAATAAGAGATTTATCTCCCTGAAGAGATGAGCATAACGCGATCGCCTAACAAGTTCTCGATGAAAGCGAGTATATCGATCCTTAGAAGCATCGGGTAAGCTCGAGCCAACGCTTCCCCTTTCTTCGACCGATTATCAAACAACTCCTTAAGAAACTGATCATTTCGTCCTCTTTGTTATATAGTGGTATAATCGGATTCACGAAATTTATCCGTGATTCAAACCCCAAATTTTATACCTTATATTTTTATACCCGAAAATAAATTCCAAAAATTATTTTTAATTAACCCAACAAAAACTCTGATACCAATGTTGGATATTTATGAATCTCATGCACAGTGGAGGCAATTAAATAATTTTTGAAAAAAAATAAAATATGGATCAGGTATAAGGTAAATATCTCGACATGTAGGGTTTCCTGAAAAATCGATCGAACTGTCCGACATATCTCTCGATCGGATCTCGTGACCAGAATGGTGATCATGGTGTTAATCGAATCACCATCGCAATATCACGACGCCCCAACTCTTAGTCCGACGATCGTTACGACGGGAAAAATTTCATAATCAGAATTTTTCTCAATTTCTCATTTTATTCTTACTCCAGAGAATATTTTTCTCAATTTTTTGCAATTCTCTCTAATGGCTTCAATACACCAAAAGCCTCAAAGGAGAGGTTGGTCTCCGTAATCCAATCATGCTCAAAATTAGGAGAGAATAATGGGTGTTATGGGTAAGTGGGAGTTACCCCACTAACCCATGTCAATTGTCCAAAATGCCCCTTACGGGCATTTTAAACCAACATGTTACTTGTTATCAGAGTATGAACCATCCGAAAGAGAAAAGGGCTACATGGTACAAAGTGAGAGCTGTTCAAAAGGGTTATCTGGTGTCAGAATGAGAGCCATTCAAAAAAGGAAAAAAGGGTCATCTGGTATCGTAAAGAGTTCAGAGTGAGAACCGTTTGTGGACGTCCGACTTCTCAAGAAGCGAACAATGTCATGAATCCTACTTTGATTCCCAACAAAATCATAAAATGGTACTTAAATCTAATAATTTTTCTTACCTAATATCTTTTAGAATGAATTCTCTTATTGAATTTGAATCTATCACATAAATCCACGGCACTTTCCCAATTGTGGCCTAAACTACTAATAAAGGCACATCACTTTCTATTCATTTTTGCCCTTTTCACTTTAGGTACTGGTCCATGTCTCCGTCCGTCTTACCTAACTACCATTCAAAATCTACAACTTTCTACTCTAGCTTTTCCTATGGCACGTGAAGTGCCTCCACCAACCAATCATCGAATTTATAAATTTTGATGCAACCTATATACACATTTGTATAATAGGAGCAACTTTCATGAGTTTAACCTTTGATAAAGCTAAACTCATACGCCCTTAGAAGAAGGCAACATAAGTGTGCGTGGAAGCCACAAAACAATTTTTGGACACGGAGTGCAAGTGCTTGATATATGTTGAAAGTTCTAATGCTTCATTCTCGACTATTCCACACGTATAATGGAAGACAACATTTATATAGAAAGATGAGAAGAAAAATAAATTGATAGCCAGTTATATTCATTTATTTCACCTCCATTACAATATATAGACAAATTACAAATTTTAAATATTTATAAAAATAGGAACAAACATTTTGCTACATTAACTAAAGTTTAATATATAGATAAATCTCAAAACTGAACAAATAAAAAGTCCAAAAGTAGGAAACTAATATGTCCAAAAATATTAGACTTGTGATGTCGTCCAATACCCCCCCCCCAAGTTGGAGTAGGAATTGACATGTTAAGAACATCCAATTTGTCTCACCAAAAAGAAAAAAAAAAAAAAGGAACACCCAATTTGTAAAGTAGTCATCAATATGCATCATCTTAAGTGGTTTGGTAAACAAAAAAAAAAAAAAAAGTTCTTTCGTTGGAATGTAGGTAAAAAGAAGTAATAAGACCGATTTGAATTTTTTTATCGAATAAAATGATAATTAATTTTAATATATTTAGTGCATTTATGAAAGACCAGATCTTCAGCACTGTAAGTAGTAGCTTGGCTATTATAACAGACTGAAACTGGTCGTGAATGATTGAAACCAAGATCTTAACACTACTAGAAAATGACCCTATTATCAATGGATAAAAATTCATGGTTATTAGCGACGAAAAATCAACGATAAATTTAACGATGAAAAAATCCATTACTAATTGTTCCGTCGCTAAATCCGTCGTTAAAATTTTTCTAAAAAAATTAGCGACGGATTTAACGACGAAAAATCTGTCACTAAAAATTGAAATTTTTTTTTTGTTTTTGTTAAATATAATTTTTTTATTAAATATAATTTTATATTTTTATTAAATATAATTGTGTCTTTTTATTAAATATAATTTTTTTATTAAATATAATTTTATGTTTTTATTAAATATAATTTTATATTTTTATTAAATATAATTTTGTGTTTTTATTAAATATAATTTTGTGTTTTTATTAAATATAATTTTATCTTTTTATTAAATATAATTTTTTTTATTAAATATAATTTTTTGTTTTTATTAAATATAATTTTTTAGTTTTTATTAAATCTAAGTTTGTATTTTTATTAAATATAATTTTGTGTTTTTATTAAATATAATTTTGTGTTTTTATTAAATATAATTTTGTGTTTTTGTTAAATATAATTTTATATTTAAAATATAATTTTATGTTTTTATTAAATAAAATTTTATATTTTTATTAAATTAGGGTATTGTATTTTTAATATTGAGAATTAAAAAGAAAGTATAAAAGTATAAAAAAAAAATAAACTAATAACAAAAAAGTGATGGCGACATTGTGGCTAAGACTCTCTAGATCTCTCTCTCACACCTAGGTTCGGACTGGGATGTGAGTATTTTTTCAACAAATTAAAAGTTGGAGTGCGGGCGGGCCAGGGCCGGGGCCGGGTAGGAGCGTGCGAGGGCGGGCGGGCGGGTCGGGCAGCCTGGACGGGCGTCCGGGTTCGTGCACTTGGGTTTGCTCTTACTCACTTCAGCGACGAAAATTTTCTGTCGCTAAAATCCATTACTAATCATATGGTAATTAAGAATAATTTGAAAAAATATAAAATTAAATTAGCGATGAAAAATTTTCGTCGCTAAATTAGCGAGGTAACTTTCAGCGACAGAATTTTTCATCGCTTATACTTTTTGTGACGGAAATTTGAGTATCGGCGACAAATATTTCTGTAACTGATACTTATTTTTCTAGTAATGGAAAAAAAGATATTTTAACCGTTGCAACTCAGAAACAAGTGCAGTAAGGGAACGATATTCTATTTCTGCAGAAGAACGAGAAATAGTAGATCGTTTCTTTATTTTCTATGAGTTAGACCTGGATCCCAATATAGTAAAATAACCAGCGGTGGACCGATGAGTCATAGAACAACTAGCTCAATTAGAGTTTGCATATCTAACTAAAGTAAGAGAACTCGATGTAGAAATAAATAATCTTTTACCTAGAGAACCTTTGAGGTAACGAAGAATCTGTTGGCAGCATCAAGATGGGTGTAATAAGGAAATTACATGAATTGATTGCAACATATTGAACATCGAGACATGTTACAATGAGATGTAAGAGGATGTTTGGTTAAAGAGTATATGTTTTAGGAATTGGAATGAAATTCATATAAATTATTTGAATTAATGGAATGAGAATGAAAGTATGGAAATAAATTCTTTATAATATGAGTTTTATGAAATTCAAATAAATTGATAAATTTTAAGTCAAACCCACGCATGAAACCCGACCCTTAACCTTTTCCCTTCTAACCCCTCTCCTCTCTCTGAACCCCCTCATCCTCTCTCTCTCTCTCTCTCTCCCTCTCCCTCTCCCTCTCTCTCCCCCCCCAAGAAAGGCATGATCCAAAAACCCTAATCAAAAGAATCGATCAATTTCTTCTTCTTCTTACTCCTCTTCCTTCTCCTCCTCCTCCTCGAGCCATCATCAGAGAAATTTAGCGTTTTTTCTCAAGGCATCTATGGAAAAAAAAAATCATCCATTTTATCTCCTCCAATTTTAATCATTTTGTTTCGTTTCTTTTCTTTCGATTTTCTTATTTTGGAATTTGAGTGTATTTGTCTCTTTTGTTTGGTCTTTCTTTTTATTTTTTTATTTTATTTTTCAGGGAAAACTGTTGAATACGACTTTGGAATTGGGTTTCGGTTGGGGTTTATCTTGGTATGCAATTCATTGGATTTGGATTTTATGTGGAATTAGGGTTTTCGTCAACTTCCTTATGAAGGCGTGAAACATTTGGAAATTCATTGAGATTTTTTTTTTTTTCCATTGGAAAATTGGTTTTATTTCATTTTTGATGTCATTTTGGTCTTAGTGTGGGAATTTACTGAGAAGTAGCTTCTCCTCCCCCTCTAGTTTAGTTATTCCTTATTTTTTTTTTTTTGCTCCCTCTCTTCCCAATGAACTTTTTTACTTCCTTAAGATAGAATATGAATAAGCAGAAGATGTATGATGATTCTTGTGCCATTTATATTCACATTATCAATGTTGATATTTAACTGGTCAAGCAGATGATGTATGAGAGATTCTGGTGCCAATTGTTCAAGAGACTGTTAAAGAAACTCTGGATCATAAGGATATTGAAAATGAAGTAGTGGTTGATTCTTCAGTTCCGGGTGGCAATGACAATCATATGGCAGCACCAGACTAAGGGAAAATTCAAGAGGCAAAGCTAGGGGTTGCACTACAAAAAAATATCGAATTAGTGACGGATTTAGTCACGAAAATATTAGAAAAATTCGTGACTAAATTGTTTAACGACGATTTAGCCACGAATTCATATCCGTGGCTAATAGTGCGTCGCAAAAATTTAGCTACGCATTCGTTTCTGTGGTTAAATTCGTGACTAAATTTAGCTATGAATTCAAAATTTAGTAACGGATTCTAATTCGTGGCTAAATTTGTGATTAAATTTTTCATTTTATATTTTTAATTTTAAAAGTCGTCGGCCCACCGCCGGAGGCCGCCGGCCCACTCGCCGGCCCCCGCTCGTGTATGAACCAACTTCTTGCTGCTTCATATTTTTATAGAAAATGTGCATTTATTCAGATTCGAATCTGGGACTAAGAGGACATCTGGAGCATTCTAAACCACTATGTCATATTAACTTATCTGATATACCTTTTTTCTTTTTTTTTTTTACTTCATTGCTTTCTTTCTAACTTTTACCATTAAAAATACAATTTATTAATTTAATAAAAATATAAAATATAAAATTATATTTAATAAAAATACAAAATTATATTTAATAAGATTAACAAATTATCTTTAACACAAATACAAAATTATATTTTAAAAAATACAAAAATATATTTAATAAAAATCAATACCCTAATTTAATAAAAATATTAAATATAAATTTATATTTAATAAAAATATACAATTATATTTAACAGAATTTTAAATTCGCGACGAATTTAGCCACCAATATATTCGTGACTAATTAGCCACGAATTTAGCCACTGACTAAAAATTCGTGGCTAAATTTTGCCATGAACTTCGAATTCGTGGCTAAATTTTGTCACGAATGGAAAATTCATGACTATTTAGTGATGGATTATGAATTTCGTCGCTAAATTAGTAACGCATAATTATTTTCGTCGCTAAATTAGCGATAAAAATGGATTTGTGACTAATTTGTAATGAATTCTATTTTTGTCGTTAAATTCGTAGGTAAATAGCGACGAAATTTTTTCGTGGTTAAAATTTGTGATTAAAATCATGTTTTTTTTGTAGTGTTGCTATCGTTGTTGGCATGAATGATGCGGAAGTTACTGTCCATGCATCTCCTGTAACAACCACTCTGTTGGATAACAAGGGTGGAGACTCTGAAGTTTCCTTCGGGTGAGAAAGAGACAAAGTTTAGTGAGGCTTTGAAGAAAATGGGGGATTCAATACCCTTGCTGGAGACCGAATAATTGTAATTGTCAATTGTACAGAAGAATATTAAACATATTTTATAAGAATAATTGTAATTGTCAATTTTACGTTATTTATTCTTATACATATGGACAATTTTTTTTTTTATAAGAATATTAAACAAAGAATTATAAATTATTTATAAGAATATTAAAAAAATGTTAATGTAAATTGTAAATTAAGAACATTGTACATATTGACAATAATTTATTCTTAAACAAATATTCATTTTTATCAGGGAAAAAATTGACAATTATATCATTTATATTCTAAAATATTTACAAACTAAATATCAACAATGATAATTTTACAAATTTTAGAATTTGAATCAAATAGTTAATATCGAAATCGATTTAGATTTCGATTCCATTCCTATTCCTAATATCTTTGATTTTGATTTCTGAATACGAATCAAACGTCATCTAAAAAATGACCGATAAGACGATGATAGATTCTTGGATTAGGAAGGGGAGCACCATCTTTTAGCCCACTTTTGGCCGTAAACGAAGATATTGGTCCATAGGAAAATAAGAATGAGCAAAAAATTTTAACTTTAGAAATAACATCATCATTGTTTTTTACGATAACTAGCAGGTGGGAATATATCGCATTGCGTGGTGTGTGCTGTAAAAAAAAATTGTTAAAAAATAATTATAATTTATTAAATTTTTAATATTAACATAATTAAAAAAATATATTGAGATTTCAATCGTAAAAAATAAAAAAAAAATCTAAAATCTAAATTTAAATTCTAAAATAATGCGATAAATAGACAACACTCCTAAAATTAAAAAAAGAAACCTAAAATTTATAAAAATTAGAAAAAAAAAAACCCTAAGAATATGTTGTTGAATTGTGAAGCAGGGGAAATGAGAGAAATAAAAAGGAAATGTTGCTTTTTAAAGAGTTATAAAATTGAGTGTGTATTTTTTGAAGTCACCAAGATATAAAAAAGAAACATATAATTTTATAATAATAAAAAGAAATGTTGTTTTTTAAAGTAAGGAAAAAAGAAATATTGATTTTTAAGAAAAAAAATCAATCTAAAATTATAATATTTTATAAATTAACTGTGAAAAACTCATAAATATCAATATTTAATTTAAAGTTTTTAAAATATAAAAATTTAAAATTAATTCTAAAATTTAAATATTTATATAATACAAATAATAATTTGAAATATCAAATATTTTAATATTAATATTTATATATTTGATATTTAAAAAAATAAATTGTAATGTAAAATATTAAAATATTAAAAAAATAAACTAAAAATATATTCAATAATTTAATTTAAGTAAAATTATAAATATTAATATTTAATTTCAAAATCTATAAGAAAAGACATTTAAATACTTAAATATTTATTTAACACTAAATATATTAAATTAGAATGATAAAAATATTTATATAATATTAATATTTGTACAATATTTAAAAATAATTTAAGAAAATTTATAAATATTAATATTTAATTGAAAAATTTATTATAACAAAAATAATTAAATATTTAATTTAAATACTTAGATATTTATTCAATAATAAATATATTAAATTAAATGCTAAAAAATATTTATATAATGTTAATATTTTAAAAGATAAGGAGTATGATCACGGATTTGTCCGGTCACGTGACTTGACGACCACACGTGATCGCATGACCCATTTTCAAAATTTATTTTGATATATAGATATATAGGACAAAAATACAATTAGAGTTCTAAAATAGAAAAGGGGATAAGAACGAGCAGAAAAAAAAAAGTGCAAAAAAAAAAGGAAGAACTTGGTAAAAAAAAAAAGACTTGTATTAAAAAAGACTCAAATAGCAAAAAAAAAAAACAAAAAAAAAACAAAAAAAAAATCAAAATCAATAAAATAAGTGGACGAAAAAGAAAGAAGAGAGAGAGTGGGGTCACGTGAGTGGTAGTTACTCACGTGACTCCACAAAAGTCTTTTAAATTTACATATAGATAAATTAAATACTAAAAAATATTTACATAATTTTAATATTTAAAAAGGCAAGAAGTATGATCACGGGTTTGTGAGCGATCACGTGACTTGATGACCACACAAACTCTTTTTGAAGATTTACTTAGATATATCGGAGTCCTAAAATAAAAAAAAAGGACAAAAATGAATGGGAAAAAAGTGAAAAAAAAAGGAAGGAGTTGGTCAAAAAATAGAACTTAATGGAAAAAAAGACCCAAATTGCAAAAAAAAAAAAAAAAAAAAAAATCAATGAAAAAAAGGTTGACAAAAAAAATGAGAGAAAGAGTGGGGCCTTATGCGTTATAGAAAAAAGTGAAATTGGAGTTCTAAAATAAAAAATGAGACAAAAATGAATAGAAAAAAAAAAGTAGAAAACAAAAAGAAGAACTTTGTATTAAAAAAAATGAAGAGGAAAAAAGTGAAAAAAAAGAACTTGGTAAAAAAATAGAACTTGAATGGGAAAAAAAAGACTCGGATTGAAAAAAGAAAAGTGAAATCAATGGAAAAAAAAGTAGACGGAAAAAAAGGAGAAAGAGAATAGGGTCCAAAAAAAAGTATAAACGAAGTTTTAAAATAAAAAGGGGAATAAAAACGAATGGTAAAAAAGTGGAAAACAAAAGGAATAATTTCGTAAAAAAAAAGAAAAAAACTTAGATTAAAAAAAACCCGGATCGTAAAAAATTACGAAATCAATAAAAAGAATGGACAAAAAAAGGATAAAGAAGTAAATCAATGAAAAAAAAAAAGCTGAAGAGAAGGAAAAAGAAAAAAAAGAGAGATAGTGAGTCACGTGAGTGGTCGTCACTCACATGACCCAAGAAGTCCTTTTAAGGGGATATATAGATGATATCATCAACATAGTTAACAATAAAAGTCCCCTAATCATAAATATATGTAAAAAGATTGTGATCTCAAATAGATTGTAAATTTTGAGAATCATCAATGAGAAGCCTATTTAAGACCTTTGATAGATTTATTTAATTTACAAGCACGAGTGCCTTCTTTACGAGAGAATTTGGGTGGGAGTTTTATATAAAATTCTTCATTGAGATCACCTTGGAGAAAAGCATTGTTGACATCAAATTGATACAAGAACCAATTTTTAATGGTAAAAATGGAAAGAAGAAAAATGAACGGTGACTAGTTTGGCCACAAGAGCGAAGGTATATTGATAATGAAATAGACATACCTTCCTATTTGAGAGCAAAAATTGATTGTTTCAATTGATAGATTTTAGGAGCATTTGATTGAGAAAAAGAATTTTTTAGATTTGTGCAGATTTGTGTTACAGTTTCGACATATAAGATATTTGAATGGACTTGTTTTGATTAGGGTTTAGGATGATATTGATGGTGGTGTTGATGAAGGAGCAACATTGATGGCAAGATTTTCATCAGGCATGGTGAAGGAGCGGGGGGCGAGAGAGAGAGAGAGAGATAAAATAACGATTAACGAATATAAAACTATGGTATCGTTTTTTACTCAGATACCATAAAAAGTTGTATTTACTAAAGGGAAGAAAAATAAATTCATACAATATATAGACAAATTACAAAATTCAAATATAAATAAAATAGGAACAATCATTTTATTATAGTAACTAAGCTTTAAAATATTGGTAAATCTTAAAATTGAACAACCAAAAAGTCTAAAAATAGGAAACTAACAATGCCAAAGATATTAAATTCTTGTGATGCCATCCCATATTATTTGGTAAATAAATATATATACAAATTTGAGAGCTCATAATTTGCCTCATAATTGGCTTATAAATTTAAAAAAAAAAAAATTGACAAATTTCTATAAGCCTAATAACAATTTTGAAGGTTCGAGAAGTCATCAACGTCTCAATTGAGTTAACGGTGTATTGTTTATTATTTTGTTTTGTGATTTTTCAAATTTGACAAATTTAAGCGATGTGTTTTGTTGCTAATTTCCTCTTAAGGATATCGAAGAAAGAAATGGGAAAAAAAAATCATCCCAAATTAATCAACTTTTAAGGATTTTAAAATTAGCAAAATTGCCAAAATTGCAATAAAAGATCTTTGCTTTTTTCCAAAATCCACTTTACTTGTATTGATACTTTATTTGCACAATCTATTTTTGTTAAAATTATTTTGAACAAATTATACTTATTAAAATAACTAAAACTTTACTTACCTTATTAATTTAAAAATTAAAAAAAAAGAAGAAGAAAGTTAATAAGTAGTATAATTTTCCTTTCATGAATTGTTAAAAAAAAAAAAAAATTAAAAATATAAGGTAACTAATTCACACTCGTTAACACCGTCGATCACACATGGCCTCTGCCCTCTATGGACCTGTTTCTGCTCTTTTCTCCCATCTCGCGCCTCACTTGAGTCACTCCCACGCTGTTTCCATGTCAATGTTCTGAATTTGACGGGGTTGCAATGCAATCCTGCCCCTATCTCCAAATTTACTTCTTTATTTTTTAAAAATTATTTTAGGGAAGAAGCATTTTGCATTCTATTTGAGGATATTTTTAATTATTTATAAATTAAAAATATAAATTATGTACCATTTTTAAGAGAGAAATTAAGGACTGCATAACATTAATTTTATGTACCAATGCGTTGGTACCAAGGGGCATTTTCTTGGCAATGATCTCGTACGGAGGTTTCATCAATGTATGAACTGAACTAACCCTAGAAGAGGACAGGACAATCCAAACGATCTCCTAGGAAGCTTCCTCCTATAATCCATCTCACGATCAAAGGCAAAATCAATGGCCGAGTTGATCATCAGCGGGAGCATCTTCATCTTCAAAACCCATTTTCATTTCAAACGTTACAAATGCACCACACCCTTCTCTCTCTCTCTCTCTCTCTCAAACTTTTAACTCTTAAACCTTACTTTTATCTACTAGATCAAATATATGATCTCCTATGCTTTTCCTTTCATTTTTATTATTCACATTTAACTTTTTGGGATTGTAATAATGGTTTTAATAAATGAAATTTTAAAAAAGTTTATTTTTCAAATAAAAGAAGATGTCAATTAAAATTGATAAAATTTTATAAAGCTTTCAATATTTAATTTAAATCGTTTTAAATTGATTTAAGAAAACCACCGATTTAATCTTATAATTTGAATTAAATGTTTTTAATTGTTTCTTTAGTGGTATTTTTGCATCCATCGATAAAATGTCAACAGAAATCATATTGTTTATTTATAACTATTTTAATTTTAAAAAGAAATATTTCATAAAAAATATTATTGGATCCATGGAATATCGAATTACAAATCTTGCAATATTGATACTTTTCAAAGAGCTATACCTATTGTGTTATAAAATTTCCTTTTTAAGCTTGAAACAAAATTATTTTAATGAGAGACAAGATACCCAAATAAAGATTAACAAATAATTAAACTTATTAAAAAAAATCAAACCTACTTCAAAAGACGGTTCTTAATACATGTATATTTATAAGATGAATTTATTAAATGTTCATTTAAAGATATTTTTCTAATAGTTATGAATTGTTAAAAATAAATTAATAAATAATATCACATAAAAATTTGCCCTTTTTGGGGTGATAACATGACATTTGGGTGCAAACACTATGGTCTTGAGTAGTAGTTGATTCAATCCACTACAAGAAGTTTCATTTGGAACCGTAATTCAGACTCCTAATTATTAAGAAAAACATTTTTATTTCATTGCTGATCATTCACACAAAAACGTTTGAAAAATGCTCTACGGTAAAGTAACCAAAACCAAATCACAATAAAAGCATGACACCTCCTCACATGGCTGACCTAGAGCATAACGGACAGTCTCTGTCCTTTCTCAGTATATGCCGCACTCAGAGTCCAAACGCGTGGGCTTATGCCAACTTACTCCCTCTCTCTCCCCAACCTTATTAGGCCACAGAAGAGTCATTTTAAAACCCTTCCCTGGCACTTCTTCACTCTCTGCTGCCCTATACAAACAAGAACCTTAAAAACCATGGACAATAAATTTCAGTAAAAAAAATTTAAATTTTTTTCTACCTTATTTAAAAATTTTATAAAAAAAAAAAAATTTATGAAGAATAAAAAATTTTACTTCTAACTTTTAAAAAATAAATTTGATATATTTATGAGATAATTTTTTTTTATTTTTTTTAAAAAATTTTAATATTAAAACTTATTTTATTTTTTTCTTTTTAAATAAATTTTTAAACCAAAAAAAAGAATTTCTTCCCTTATCTTTTCTTTTTTTTTTTATTTTCAAATCTTTCCGTTCAAATCTTTTTATCCAAATATAACGAAACAGAGAGGGACTGATGGAGAGAGAAAATCCCGGAAACCCCTTTTTATAGGGAGCTTTGTTACACAACAATTCAATTGTTATTTTCACATCTTTCACTTTCTCTCTCACTCTCCTCTCACAGATCGAAATGGGGGAGTCCAACAAGTGCATCACAGCCGAAGAGCTCAAAACCCACAACAAACCCTCTGATCTCTGGATCTCAATTCAGGGCAAGATTTACAATGTCACTGACTGGGCGAAGACCCATCCTGGTGGTGATCTTCCTTTACTGAATCTTGCAGGCCAAGACGTCACAGATGCATTCGTCGCTTACCATCCAGGCACTGCTCGGCAGTATCTCGACAATTTCTTTACTGGGTTTTACCTCAAAGACTACAAAGTCTCTGAGGTTTCTAAGGATTACCGGAAACTTCTATCGGAATTCTCCAAAATGGGTTTGTTTGAAAAAAAGGGTTACAATTTCCCCATTTCAATTTTTGCTATTGTTGTCATGTTACTTGTTATTTTTTATGGTGTTTTGTGTTGTGATAGTTTGTGGGTACATTTATTTTGTGGTGGGTTAGTTGGGTTTACTTGGATTCAGAGTGGTTGGATTGGGCATGATTCTGGGCATTACAAGGTTGTTAACAATCCGACGTTAAATCGGATTGCCCAAATTCTGACGGGTAACTGTTTGGCTGGGATTAGCATTGGGTGGTGGAAAAGGAATCACAATGCACATCACATTGCTTGCAACAGTCTAGAGTTTGATCCAGATCTTCAGCACATGCCCCTTTTTGCGGTGTCATCCGCTTTTTTCAAGTCTTTGACGTCTCATTTTTATGAAAGGAAGATGACTTTTGATTCTGTTTGTAGGTTTTTAGTTAGTCACCAGCATTGGACTTTTTATCCTGTCATGTGTTTTGCTAGGGTTAATCTGTTCGCGCAATCGTTCTTGTTGTTGTTGTCGAAGAGGAGGGTGCCCAATAGGTTTCAGGAGTTGTTGGGGCTGCTAGTATTCTGGATTTGGTATCCTCTGCTTGTTTCTTGCCTGCCCAATTGGGGTGAGAGGATAATGTTTGTTGTGGCAAGCTTTGTTGTTACTTCGATTCAGCATATTCAATTCTGTTTGAATCATTTCTCATCGAGTGTATACGTGGGTCATCCTACTGGGAATGATTGGTTCGAGAAGCAGACTAATGGGACACTTGATATATTGTGTTCGTCTTGGATGGATTGGTTTCATGGTGGATTGCAATTTCAGATCGAGCATCATTTATTTCCTAGGTTGCCAAGGTGTCAACTTAGGAAGATCTCGCCATTTGTTAAGGAGCTTTGCAAGAAGCATAAATTGCCCTATAATAGCGCCTCATTCTGGATGGCAAATGTGATGACTCTTGGGACACTAAAGGCGGCAGCACTGCAGGCTCGTGATCTCTCAACTCCTGTTCCAAGGAATTTGGTATGGGAAGCAGTGAACACCCATGGTTGAAGTTTATATTTTTTAAAGCTCTTGAATATTTTTCATATTGCATTAGTTTAAACCTACCAGAAGATTACTGGTTATGCTACTTACATATCAACTGCTTTTCAATGAAGGGCATTGAGTTTGGGTTGCAGAGGCTTTAAAACATTAATATTTTTAATGTCTAAGTTGGTAGAATAGGCTTAGTTCCATTATGGAATAGGTGACGAGCAATTCAAACTGTTGCTGAGCAGGCTTTTGATTCTTTCTTCCAGTGGTTTGTTTCAAGACCGCATTGACGGTTTTGAGGGAGGTAAAGCTTTTGGTTGTACTGCACATGTTTGTTTTGGGTGGTTCATCTTGTTGTAATGTGGTTTTGGATCAGTACATGTTATTGCCCTTATTGGTTTTGCAAATTTTTATTTTCTTGTTGATTGGATCAATGAATATGACGTTTGATGATATATTACTTCTTTGTTAAGTCACTGAAAGAATATTGGTTTTCTGCATTGCTCTTGCAACTCAATATTTTTATTATATTCCAAAGTTTCTGGATGGGTGCCTGTTTGGATTCTTGATTACTTTCCTTCACCACAACCTTCTCTTTCTGTTAGGATACTTCTCTGGATTTGAAGAGTTAGAAGAAGAATAGAGACCGTAAGAAATTAAACTGAATTAAAATACATCCATCAATGGAAATTAAGAGTCTGTTATAGAAATTTAGCAGAGTCTCTTGGCCTACCACCATAGCAAAGCTGTCCCAAATTACCAAAACAATCTTTCTACCCCCTCTTCCCAACTCATCCTCCATATTTTATCCCTACCCATCAATAACTACTCTAGATTCCTCCGTGGAAGTTTGTTACTGCATAACCGTCTTTTGATTCCTCTTGCACCTGCGTTGATAGACTATCAGTCCCTTAGGCTCCACCTTATCAGCCAATTGTCCAATCCTTTGCCACATCATCGTCCAACTGAGCTGCTGCTACCTCTTCCCTAACATTGCCCCTGCCAAATTTTCAGTCTTGTCCTCAAGGCTGTAATCTGGAAACTGCTCTTGAAAATAAGAGAAATGAAGCCATGTAGCATCCTCTTTGTTGCCACCTTGCCATCGGACCAGCAGTTGGCGAGTAGGCTGACCCTCTTTTGAGATGATTTTTTCCTCCAATATTTCATTAGGTATATAGGGAATGTTAGCATTCTCAAGTTCTTGAGGTAATGCTGGTTCTGGAACCCTTTCAAATAGGGAGTCTTAATCAACGATGGGTCCCCTTTCAAACAGATGGATTGACCTTGCCATTGGAATCTCATTGTCATCAATTGCCAATTAATCCTGACCTCTCCTAAGGTTTCCAGCCATGATACTTCCAAAATCACATCGACTCCCCCCAAAGGGAACATGAAGCAATCAATTGTGATCACAATACAACCCAAATCTAATTGCACACTAGGACAGATGTCCAAAGAAATTAGTCGTCTCCCATCACCCAGTCGTACCCATAAAGGGTTTGTGGCCTATACTAAAAGTCCCAGGTGACGTGCAGTGTCTTTTGTCACGAAATTATAGCTAGCCCCACTGTCGACCATAACTATTAAGTTTTCTCCAACCATTGTTCCCATGAATTTCATAGTTTTAGGATAAGAAATACCTCCGATAGAGAACATGAAGATCTCAAGAGATGCAAGGGAGATGTCCGTGTGGTGTCTGGGGTCATCTGTAGGTACTTCTGTTGCAGCTTTGTCAGATGAAGGAGTTTCGTCATCTCCCAGTAATATAGCACAAAGACTTTTGTTAGGATAATTGTGGAGGGGGTGATAAGGCTGTTTGCATTTGAAGCAGAGCCCTTTCGATCGTAAGTCCATAAGTTCTTGTAGGGACATTTGTTTGAAGGCATGATGGGGTGAGCTCGAGCTGGTGTGTGGGTAATTTGTAGAAGATGGAGGTCGTTGAGTGGCGGGAGTGCTTTTAGCATGAATCGGATTAAAAGGAAAAATGAGTTTGGGTCAGTGGTGTCGAGTTAAAATGGGTGTCGGAAACCCCATGGGTCAGGTTTTCCCTGCCCCAATTCCCTGACCCAAGTGTGGTGTGGGTGACGTCTTCTTTACCCGGTAGCACACCTGCCCTTAAAAACCCATTCTCACGCTCAATCTCTCTTACTAACTTCATAGTTTGGAAGAGAGAAAGGACTTCATGCGAACGGATTCTTACCCAAACTTCGTCTTTAAGGCCGTTGAGAAAAAGCCCTAGATGGATCGGAGGAGTTAAGCCTTTGACAATTGCTGCTCTGGTCACGAATTCGTCAATGTAAGTATCAACCGTCCCAACTTGTTTCGTGGAAGCGAGACCCTCAAAGGGGTTTGCAGGTATTGCCAAAGCGATCAAAGAGTTCGGAGGTTAAATTAGACTAGGAGAGGGATGGGTTTTGAGCGAACAACCACTGAACCGAATGAAGCGTTGGTCCATCCATGGAGATTCTGGCCATCAAAACCTTCATCTCGTCGCTAACATGATGGAGAGTGAGGAATTGTTCAGCCCTTGCAACCCACGCGACAGGATCATGACCATCTAAATAGGGGAGATCGATTCGGCGCATCGCTATCTAAAAATCGTCTTGCGAAGGGTTTTGCAATGACGGCTGGGTTTGGGTTTGAGCTCCAAAGATGGGAATGGAGCCAATTTTAAGTGAAGGACTCCCTTGGACCGCATTAAGAACAGAAGTTGAGGACCCCGCTTTGTCTTGCCCATCAGTCTTCTGACGGGGAATGCAGCTACCAGATCTTCCAGCGATTCTAATTTTTCCAACCTAGTGCGATGGTGAGTCATCTCTTCTATAAGTGTTGCAACGCTCTTCCCAATATCGGTGATGCTTTTCTCTAATGAGTTAAATTTAGCTTCCATTCTTGTTTGTGTCATGAATGTTGATATTAGATCCAAATTGGAAAAGGGGTTGAACAAGAAGGGAGAAAGAGAGAGAGAAAAATAAGAAGAGGGGAAGAGATTAGTAGGTTAGACCAGTGTTAGGATACTTCTCTGGATTTAAAGAGTTAGAAGAAGAATAGAGACTGTAAGAAATTAAATCAATGGAAATTAAGAGTATATTATAAAAATTTAGCAGAGCCTCTTGGCCCGCCCCTACAGCAAGAGCTGTCCCAAATTATAAGAACAATCTTTCTACCTCCTCTTCCCAACTCATCCTCCATGTTTTATCCCTACCCATCAATAACTACTCTAGATTCCTCCATGGAAGTTTGTTACTACATAACCGTCTTTGATTCCTCTTACACCTGCGTTGATAGACTATCAATCCCTTAGGCTCCACTTTATCAGCCAATTGTCCAATCCTTTGCCTCATCATTGTCCAGCTGAGCTGCTGCTGCCTCTTCCCTAACACTTTCCCATCCCCTTCAACCCCCATTTCCCACAACCCACCAGAGAAAAGGGAAAAAAAAAAAAAAGAAAAGAAAAGGACTTGGAACTCCTTTGACATGTACTGTATTGTAAAAATATCATATGGAGTTGGGATGTTTCTATCAGCCTAGCAGTTTTATTAATTTAAGTAGGATTTATTTGCCAACTTCTTTTAAACTCCAAACCTAAATAGCTTCTTTTTAGGCTTGTGTTGCTCTATTTGTCTCAGAATATTGCCTGGATATGGAATTTTGGTGTTGGTCATTTTGGACCTGATGGATAAATGTTAATAAAAATTACAAGATTGGTGAGCTAATGAGCAGTTTTTATGGCTGTGGCTGTGGCTGTGGCTGTGGCGCGCCGTGGCCTGTCTTGACTCCATGACTTGTCCCTGAGTGCAATCTTCTCTGAGTATGACGTTCAAATTAGGTTATGTTAGAATCAAGAATTAGAAGTGGAATATCCGCATATTTGAGATCTTCATTCGTAAGCTTGAAATGGATCCTCTGTTTAGCGATTCTTTTGTAGCTCCTTGCCCTTGTTTCTCCCCTTGGTTTTGATTAGCGTTGTGCCGTTTGGAACCTGCAGTGCCTTGCAGATGTCCAAAGGGGTATCTCGCTCTGCATTTCTGGCCTTTGTAACCCTTTGGACAGGAATTTTTGCATAGTTCCCTTCTTACTCATCAATCAGAATGCATATGTTACTCCAAACTTTCCCTGTCGCAGTTTGATGGTAGAGATCCAAGAATATAGCAGTATGGAGGTCTAAGCACAACGTTTCTCTTTATGCCTTTAGCTAGGAACTTTGCCTTGTGGGTGTTCGTTATTCGGGTGAATCCATTTACCCATCTATTATAAATTCGGATTATTTGATTCGGATTAATAAAAATCAGATCGGGTGAATGGTTTCACCCAATTAAAAATTCGGATAAATGATTTGAGTGTAAAAATAAAGATTTTTATTCGGGACCTACCCGAAACCCCAATAACAAATCTCCATATAACATGTTATATCCAATCCGATTAAAACCAAAACCGTTTAACTCAAACGGTAAAAGAAATTTTTTATGTTATGTGGTTATTCAGATAAATGAAAGTCGAATCGTTTAACCCAAATTTAATTTGGATAAATTGGTTTGAGTTTCATTTTATTCGATTTGATTTTTGATTAAATTTTTTAAAATTTAAAATCTAAATAACCCAAATTGAATAACTCAAAAAACCAAAAACCCGTCCAAATGAACCCTATGCCCATGTGCTCCAGTTTTCTTCTGGGATGGGGTTGCCTGGTCCCAAGAGAATCATGAATGTTGGAACCTGGACATTGACCTGGTGTGTTTGAAAACCAAGTGGGTAATTTTCCAAATTACAATTTCTTGAAATTCGGGTAATAATCAACTTTGTTATTGGAGGCTGTCATGGACATTTTGCTGCTTGGTTAATCATATAGCAATTTGGATTCTTTATGCCATAGCAAGCTCGAAATAGACCTGTCATGTGGATGTGCGATTCTCGTTACTAGTTCCGTCTTGTCTTCTCATAGATGGGTTAGGACCTACGTTTTAATTCTCTTTCCATGCATAATTCTAAGGTCAATACAGGAAGTCCTAATCACCGCGATGTGTGCCTTCAATTTTGAGCTACTGCAGACCAGTTATTTTTTCAAACTCTAGATTAGGTTTAATTAAGGGTTAGGTTCCAAGAATGGTATGCATTCTTCTTCATCTGTAGCTTCTTTCGCTTCAGGAGAAGATGTCTAGGAGACAATGCACCCTTCTCATAAGAAAAACAGAGAAATTTGAAAGGGGACTTAATTATGTGTAGGAGAAGATTGATTATCCTCCTATTCTGGGCCCCTTCAATCCGACTCCAACTAATCATTTCTCAAGTTTCAACGTGTAGTGGTCCACCGGAAGTGACTGTATTAAGTACAAAAGAACTAATCGTCGTAAATTTCAACGGCATACCCACAATGTCAACCTTTAATGGATAGGTCTGTTGTTGCTCTCAACCAAACCTTTAAATTGACAAGTTTAATGGTTCAGTCGCTACTACCAAAGAAATTGTATGCATCCTATTGCTAGAAACCCATGAACTACAAGCATAGAATATATAAAATACATATTTTGATTACAAAATCTATCATGTGAGTCTCAAAAATCATGTCAAATACGTTATCTGATATGTACAAATATTTTTAATCTTAGAAGTATTTGTGCAACATTTCCTCTCCAAGAAAATGTGACAAAAGATTGGTGAATGCAATAAATATACAAGTCGCAGATCAGAATGTGAAAAATCTAAAGCAATCTCATGCTGATAGAAACATGAAAATGAAGATGTGGCCTTCATGATTGGTCCACAGTCCCATTGTAGGCCACAATGAAGTGAACACGTACCATACCAGCGCCATTCTATCAGCCGACCATTTGACATATATTTCAACTTTATAGCTCAACAACTACTGTACACGTGGCACAATCTTCCCTTGATGCACATAAACCATTTCATCATCTTTTTATTTTCCTTTCCTGCTATCATTAGAACACTCACTGCACGTAAGTGCTGCACCATAACATACTCCAAAGAACATTGATTCACTTCATCACATGGTTTCTTTCACATTTTCTCATTTGTGGTTCTTGTTTGTACTCCTAGCCATGTTAGGAGTATGCAGGGCTGGTAAGATCAGCCTAGGTTCAAGATTGCTCGCGAGCGAGAACCAAGCATGGGTTTCAGACAATGGAACCTTTGCTTTTGGATTCAGCCAAACAGATTCAAGTGATCAATTTCAACTGGCAATATGGTTTGCAGATCTTCCTGGAGATCGCACCCTGGTTTGGTCTGCCAACAGGTGAGTTGTTAGTGCAAGGATAGTGTTAGATTTAAATTGCTGAATATGTAGATAATAGAGGCTAGGCTCATTGATCCATACAGAAGACTAGGTGTTAATTAGATCCTTAATTAACTCTTGCCGCCAGCAGCTTTAGAAAAGCTATAAAGGAATGCTTTAGAGTTGCATTTGGATTTAGACATATTTCTGAGATGTTTGATTCCTCTAACACTTTACTGCAACATTCAACATTATGATAGAATAGTTGTGCCTCAAACAAACCAAAGATTTTAGAGAGGTGGTGAGGCCCTTATAGTAATGTCTACAAAGGGTAGCAAACAGGTAGCCCTTTACTACCCTTTAAACTTGGCCGAAAGTTGAAAAAAAAAGATGTACTGCTTCATTCAACATTATGATAGAATCGTTGTGCCTCAAATAAACTAAAGATTTTAGAGAGGTGATTAGGCCTTTATAATGCCTACAGAGGGTTGCAAACAGGTAGCTCTTTACTGACCTTTAAACTTGGCAAAAAAGGAAAAAGAAGAAAGGAAAAAAAAATGTTGAGCACCTATTGTTGAACAGTAATTCCAATCAAAAGTTTTGAACCTTCTCCTACATATCATATTTGCAATTGTTGCACCCCTACTGTTGGAAGTGTAGAGTGACCAGAATTCCCATTTCCATCTTTAGCGTTTACTAAAGTTTTTGCAGGTACATTTAACTTAGCCAACAATTTCATTTTTCTCTCAATTATCTAATTAGAAACTCTCTGGTGGGACAAGATGCAATTCTGGAGCTTGACAACACTGGAAACCTCATTCTCACTGATGGAAAATCCATTGTCTGGGCTTCAAACACCTCCAATACAGGTGTCTACGGAGCAACTATGGCTGAATCTGGCAATTTTATTCTCCACAACAGCACCCTTTATCCTATATGGCAAAGCTTTTCACACCCATCAGACACACTCCTTCCAGGTCAATTGTTGACCGTCTCACTTGAACTAATGTCATCCAAGTCATCTCTACGCGATGGCTACTATACCTTAAAAATGTTACAGCAGCCCACTTCACTAAACCTAGCACTAACTTATAACCTGCCAGCGTCCAATGATTCATCGCCTCAGTTTTACAGCAACTACTCTTACTGGTCAGGACCGGAGATTTCTAATGTGACGGGTGATGTTGTGGCAGTTTTGAATGAGGCAGGGAGTTTTGGAATTGTTTATGGTCAGTCCTCTGATGGAGCTGTGTACGTGTACAAAAATGATGGAGATACTGGGGGATTATCTTCGGTAACTAATCAATCTGTCACATCAGCAGTTCTTCGAAGACTTATATTGGAAACAAATGGGAATTTACGTTTGTATAGGTGGGACAACGATGTTAATGGATCAAGACAATGGATGTCAGAGTGGGCTGCAGTGTCGAATCCATGTGACATTGCTGGTGTTTGTGGTAATGGGATATGTAATTTGGACAGAAGCAAGACTAATGCTTCTTGCACATGCTTGCCTGGAACTTCTAAGGTAGGAAATGGTGTTCAGTGCTCAGAAGATACATTGCAGACTCAAATGTGTGGTGCAGAAAATAAGAACTCAACGTCAAATTTGAACATTACTACAGTTCCTCAGACCAATTACTACTTCTATGAATCTTCAGCTATTGCAAATTATAGTGATATAACTGTGATGTCCAAGTGTGGAGATGCTTGTTTATCAGATTGTGAGTGTGTTGCTTCTGTTTACGGACTAAGTGAAGAGAAGGCTTATTGTTGGATTCTGAGGAGTTTAGAGTTTGGTGGGTATGAGGATCCTGGTTCAACCTTGTTTGTGAAAGTCCATCGTGGCTCTCAAACATCTGATGGCAACAGAACAAGATCTGAGGACTCTGGAGGAGAGTCTGTGATTAGTCATGAGAAGGTCTTAGTTATTCCCATTGTCCTAACATTGCTTGTTCTGGTTGGGCTTCTGTGTTTGTTGTTGTACTACACTATCCATAGAAAGCGAGCCTTGAAAAAGGCTATGGAGAATGCTTTAATAATAGCGGGTGCTCCAATGAGTTTCACTTACAAGGAACTACAAATTCGGACATGCAATTTCACCCAGTTGCTTGGGACAGGTTAAGTATGGTTAGCTGGTGGATTTCGAAGCAAAGGCATTGATAGAATGAAGTCTTTGATAATTGACATATTTTTTGGTCTTGTTTGCAGGAGGATTTGGGAGTGTTTACAAAGGAAGTCTCGCAGATGGGACTTTGATTGCTGTAAAGAAACTTGAGAGATTCCTTCCCCATGGAGAGAAGGAATTTGTAACTGAAGTCAACACCATTGGCTCTATGCATCACATGAACTTGGTGCGCTTGTGCGGTTACTGCTCTGAGGGTTCACACAGGTTTGCATTTACTGATCTATCTATCCCAAATTCACCCTGCAATAATATACCCATCAATTCTAAAGAGTCTATTCAGAGAAGAAGATGCTAAAATTTGTTCTATGACCGTGGACAGGCTTTTAGTTTATGAATTCCTGAAAAATGGTTCACTAGACAAGTGGATTTTTGCCCCAAATTACAGCCGGGACAGACACCTCGATTGGCCAACACGCTTCCATATAGCCATTGCAACTGCACAAGGGATTGCCTACTTTCATGAGCAATGTCGGAACAGGATCATACACTGTGACATCAAACCAGAAAACATACTTTTGGATGAGAATTTCTGTCCAAAAGTATCAGATTTTGGACTAGCTAAGTTAATGGGCAGAGAGCATTCCCAAGTTGTCACAATGGTCAGAGGAACCAGAGGCTATTTAGCACCAGAGTGGATCAGTAACAGGCCTATTACCGTGAAGGCTGATGTTTATAGTTATGGAATGCTTCTTTTAGAGATTGTTGGAGGTAGAAGAAACCTTGACATGTCCCTTGATGCAGAGGACTTCTTCTACCCCGGATGGGCTTTTAAGGTATACCCTCCAAATTTGTTCATGTTATTTATCCTTTGGATCATTTGTCCATTATGAATGTTAACTTCTGTAGGAGATGGAGAACGGGTCAGTAATGAGAGTTGCAGACAAGCGGCTAGGAGGGGCAGTGGAGGAAGAAGAGCTAATCAGAGCCTTGAAAGTTGCTTTTTGGTGCATACAAGATGAGATTAATACGAGACCCTCCATGGGAGAAGTGGTGAAGATGTTGGAAGGATCACTCTATGTGAATACACCGCCTATGCCCCAGACAGTATTGGAGTTGGTTGAAGAAGGGTTAGAGCATGTGTACAAGGCCATGAAGCGAGAGTTCAACCATGATAGCTCCTTCACCACCAACACTATTAGCCACCCCACCTCCCATGCTACATACAGTTGTTCCACAATGTCACCAAGATAGCAAACCGATAGAAACAAGCTTTGGTTAATTGTTAGGAATTGGAATAAGAAAGCATTTTCCATATTTTTGGAATAATAATCTCAAGCAGGGCAAGTTATTGAGCTTGTCTTTAATGGTAATTTAATGGCTCAAAGAAACATTTACCAACATTGACGTTTGGAGACAGAAATCATTAACAATTCCCCCACCCCCGGGGGCCCAAAGCAGGCAATACATTTTTTTACTATTATTTAAATAAAAAAAATAAAGATCAATATAGTCCCATTCTCATTGTGCACGTTAGAGAACGTTGAAGACAGGGAAATAGCTTTATCGATGATTTTTATCAGAAATAAAAATAATTGACCTTGCAGGGACACTCAAATAACTCGAGTAACGAGAGTTGTGACTAAAATTCACGTGAAATGTGTATATTTTTAAGATTTTCAGAAGAAAGAAAATGAAATAATTATATACAATATCAATTTTAATTTGCTCAATTAAATTTAAGAAAATTATCAAAAAATCATTTATTTTTCAATATTGACCAAAATAGCGGTAGTTTTCTACAATTTACAGAATTTGGCTCTTGTCAGATTGGTAAACAATTTTCAAATTAAAATTACTTTCTCGTCCTTTGATAAAATCTTAACTGATTGCTTTTCTCTAATTTAGATTTAAATTAAAATTTTTTTTTCTCTCCTTCTCACTCTGTCGTTCTCCAAACAATCTTTATCTCACACACTCAAAATTTGGTTTGTTCATGTTTGATCTTTTTTTTTTTTAAAAAAAAATTATATTTAATTTAAATGACTATTAGAAAAGATACTCTGACAATGAGCTCTGACTGTGAAATATTTTAAATGTAGGATTAATTTTTTAAAAAACTTATCTTATATCACTGATTTTACAAAATCTAAATTTGTACATTAAACATTTAAAGTAGGTAATCTAGAAAGATGGAAACATTACAAAGATTTTTTTTTTATAAGATTTAATTTTAAAATTCGATTTTTTAAAAAAAATTAAATTTGAGATCACATTAGGGGGTAGAAAAGTAATAGTAACTTCAAAATTATTTACTAATTTAACAAAAATGTGATGTAGTTGTAGCATAGTATATTGTAAAAAAATTAAAACTATTTTGGTAAATTTTGAAAGTATGCGTCTTTTTTGGTAATTTTGCCTTAAAATTTAGATAGTTTAATTTTAATTTTATTAAACAAAAAAAATATTTAATTGCTCCGCAAGAAATGGGTTTTATTCCTACCCCGTTTTCGAGGACATCAGGCTCAATTGCAATGACGGGTCCAACTTTGGGTGCATGGAATCAAAATCGAATCTCCGGCTTCCCAGACCTTAAATGATCGAGAATCCTCACCATTTCTGTCTTAAGCCCTAGTTCTTCAATCCTCCTCCGATACTTGGAGTTATTCTTAGCTGCGATGTTTGGAGTTCTTCACCAATTCTAGTCTTCGCTAGGTATCAATCTCAATCATTTCTTGGTTGTTTGATCTTTCTCGAATTGCACGTACCTTTGGTTGATTGATTTTTCCCGTAATAATCATTTTTTTTCTTGAAGCAGAAACATTCAGAAGAAAATCTTTTTATTTGGGCAGTAAATTTGCGGAATATGAAATTTAGGGCTTTGTTATTGATTTTTTTTTTTTTTTTTGGCCTTTTTTGTGGTTGTCCCGACACTTAAAGATATTTGGACACGATTCGTGGATACAGCACAAACTCCATTTGGTAACTTATAATCGTGTAAAATTTTTATCACTTTTTCATGTTACTATGTCCGAATCGTGTCCTGCCCCTTGAAGTCTGTCTGTGCCCGTTTTGCTTTGAAACTTTTGAAAGTTCATCAGATTGTGCTCTCTATTCCTGTCCAGGTGAAAGCTTATTCCATTTTCGAAGCTTATCTCAGGCAAATGTCTTAAAAATAAGGTTTTACGTGAGAAGTAATGGTGAGGTAAGATCAATTGGTTAGCTCATTCATAACTATCAAGTCCTATATGTAAATGTGCATACTGGTGTTTGTTGTGGGTAATCTTTTTTTTTGGGGGGGGGGGAATAAAAGAATCTTTTGCTTCGAGAAATATTTTAAGGCTCTATTTGTTGCACTGAAAATGACTTTTTGGAAACTATGCTTCTAGTTCTGTATTTTGTTACTACAAAAAATTTGGTCAACTAAAAATGTTCTTCAGTCGACAGGAAGTCATTTTGATCCTACTAGCTACTTGCTACTAGCCATGGCGAATCAGCTTTGTTAAAGAGTCCTAATAGCTAAAGATGATAACGATAATTTCAGTTGATGTTTAAGCCTAAAGTTGCATTTAACTTGGATAACTTCAAATTACTTTTTCTCTTTGTAACTACTTGCAAAGACATACCAATAAAACAATCACTTCAAAAACCTTTTTTGGGAAAACTATTTTTCATCCCAAATCCTTTGCCACCGAGAACTCTTACTTAAAATGATAATCTTTGACTTTTTCTTTTACTCATATATAACTTACCACAGGTCTTGCAAATCATGTGCCCCATGGTATGTAACTCAATAATCTACATTCATGCAATATGATTACATATCTTATCTGAAACTTAGTATTTCTTTAATTTACTTTCACAGTCTTTGTTGGATTCTTTATCTTTACTTTGGGCCTGCGCATTGGATAGAAAATTGGCGCCTTTTTCATTGGTGTTTGCTTTGTGCTCTGTGCCTGCCAATTTCTTTCCTTGAGTTCCTATCTCATTTGAAACTTAGTATTGGATTCTTTATCTTTATCTTTATGTTGTTTTGTTTCTTTTTGACTGGTCTTTTAATTTGTTCATGGAATGCTCAACTCAACAGGTTGATGTGACAAAATTTCACTTGATATTAATCCGATTTGAATAAGGCTCGGAAAAATTTAGGCCATAATTGTTTTCCACAGAGTTACAAAGTCCTCTATGACCTAATGGCCATGTTGCTCAAGAATTAGAAAAGAAAAATGTAGTTCTTTTAATCCAACTATAGTGTTTCTCATATATTGTGCTTTCTTGCAGGTCCCAGAAATAGGATTGCACTTGAAGGCCTGATTTTGAATTTGGGCCTAGGGATGAAGCTCAAAATGTAAGTCAGGACATGAAATTCATTGCTTTGTTTGTTTTAATTGCTTTTAGTTCTACATGGTATCTTTAGTTTGTTCGTAATTGCTATTCTTTAGTCCTAGATACTGGATTTCACATGCTTTTGTAGCAATGCATGTGCCTATGATACTCCAGGTGCTAATTTGGATCGAAGGCTCAATTTTTACTACCAATTGAATGGTCTGCATCATGGTCATTCTTTGTTCAAAAATTTCCACTCAACTTTTGGGTTTTATTGTGGAGGAGCAATGGAAAGAAATTGGTAATTTGTTACTTTGGAAACAATGAGCTTATCTCTCACCAGGTCCTCTTCGGCTTGACTTGTTCACAAACCTGAACAAGAACGAAACTGGAGAAACAGGACTGGAACTGGGAAGACTGTTCTCTAGACTGGATCAAAAATGGGTCTCTCCCATTGAAGAGGACGAGAGTTCTGTGTTGATTGAGTAGTTAAACTAGAGAGAGAGAGAGAGAGAGAGAGAGAGAGAGGCTGGAAAGTTTCTGGGTTCTTCAAGATCTACGAGAATAAAGGCAATCAATTCAGTCTCCCTCAAGATTGATTTCACCCTGTAAAGAGATAAGAGAAATATGGTTGATTAGATGGTGGAGAAATTATTTAAAGTCAGAGACAATTTCTTGAATTTGAACCTAGAAAGGTTAGAGAAATCGTAGAACCCAAAAAAGGAGAGATAAGATAAAGAGTGGGGAGGGCTTCAAAGAGTGTTCAATTTCATCTGGTGGGAAGAGTGGAGAAAGGAGATTTTGGGATCTTTGATTTTCATATTATGGATTCTAAAAAATTGATTGCAATTGGAGTAGAGAGAGTCCAATTGCGAATTGGTGGAGAGAGAGAGCGAGGGTTTCAAATTGAGTGTTCAATTTTGTTTGGCTGGGAGAGTGGAGAAAGGAGATTTTCGGATATTCGATTTTCAAATTTTGGCTTCTTAAATCAAGTGCATTTGGAGAGATAGTGAGAGAGATCGATTGCAGTTGGAGGAGGTTTGAAATCGTTTGCAATTGGAGGAGGCTATGGTTCTAATTTGGAGTTTGCTTTGCAATCTGGGAGAGAAAAATCATAAGTGGGCAATGGATAAACTGTAGGAGAGAGAGAGAGAGAGAGAGAGAGAGAGAGAGAGATTGCAACTAGAGGAGGCTATGGTTCTAATTTGGAGTTTGCTTTGCCACCTGAGAGAGAAATTGTATGTGGACAATGGAGAAACTGAAGGGGAGAGGAATGAAGAATGAAGACCAGGCTAGAAGCAAGAGGGGGGAAAAATAAAAAATCAAACCGATGCCTTCGGGTCAAAGCAAGACAATACCTCACGCCTTGAGGGAGTTATTATAGATCTGATTATGGTTATGGTTATGGTTCCTAGGAAATATCAAGCTTAATCGAACTATGTCTCTCACAGTTCCAGTCAAGGACAGGACTGGGAAACCATGGGCGGGTCTGGTTCTGTTCCGGGCTGAACTGGCCCCATGGTCAATTCTATATCCAGGGTGGAAAATTCTACAAAAATGAGGCTGCCACTCAATTGACTCATCGGAAATTTTTATTCTGGTTTTTATCTGGCAGCAATTAGGCATTTGCAGTAACTATTTTTAAGTTGTTTTTGATTACTCTCTTCTGAAATAATGCTCAGGAGGAAAAAGCTTGCATCCCTAAGCTTTTGTAGAATTTAGATGTATTTCTGAGCAATTGACATTTTTCGGGTACAGAGGTACTGGCTACATTGTGGAGGCTTCTAGCTTTTTAATTCTTGCATTTGGTTGTTGTGACTGCACTGTGGCACCTTTCCTGAGAACATCAATCATAGTGTGTGCTTACACTAATAAGCTTAAAAGTACCTGTTGATTGATGAGCAGAGAACTCAGCAGGATGCCTGATGTTAACATAAAAATATAAGTGCACTCTAATCGTTAGAATTGTATATACCCTGAAAAACTTTTTGTAAAAGCTTCTAGTTGTAAAGGTACGAGGACTTATACCTGGGTTTGTGAGGAAAAATTCAGAGAAATTTTGTAGTTTCAAAGCATGGCATATTGAAGCTCCAGCTATTTAGGTATTTTCACCCTCCACACTAAAGGCAAAGATAAAATCAACCCTTTGAGGATGGTGAAAGTGAAAATTGCAGGAACTGTTTGACTGTCTTCTTCTTCATCAGTCTGTTAACCGACCTATTCAAATATCTAGCCCAATTGATTGAAATATCTAGAAGCATGTAGGACTTGAGATTATGAAAAACATTGTCAATGACAATTCGGCTGGGTTTTGTTGGCCAACTCACTTTGAAAGTAGTAGCCATGGCTTAGGATATTTTGTAGTAGGTGGAGATTTTTGTAGTTATGCTTAAAAGGTAGCGATGGTGGTAACCCTCTACCTTTTCTACTTTGAGTCTTGTTGATGAACTACTTCAAGATTGTCCTTGTCACAAGCACCTCTAAAATAGAGATGTCCAAGGTTCTGGTTTGAGTCGGAGTAAATCACGTTGAAACTTTGTAAAACTGAACCAAAACCGTGAAAGAGGTTTTGGTCCAGTTTTGAAGCTGGAACCTTTAGGTTACTTGTTTAGTTCTGGTTTGGTTTTGGTTCCAAATTCTTCAACTGGGATCAGAATCATGAAGAATTATGAATAATAAGAAATCATTAAGAAACCACAAAAACCGTACAAAAACCATAAAAAGGTCTGGACCAAATTTGAACAAAAATCATTCGGCTCTACAAATATAATCAAACCGGATGTGTCCATTTTTGGTATCGAGAAGAAAAACAATCTCGGTTTCGCTTCTGAATTTGAACTTTTTTTTCCCCCTCCACCAAAGCAAAACCGAAACATTGGGTACTTCAGAATGATCAAAACCTGCAACTTGGCTGCATTCGCAAGCTAAAACAGGTTAACGAACTTGAGTTTGTGATGTAGTCTTTGACAATGAAAATGATCTTACTTGTAGGATTAGTTTTTTCTCATGGCGCTCTTTATCTATAAGAAATTAAGAATGTATTACTAGAGTTCTCTGCCTGCCATCCCATCTCTATGAGAGTTGCTTATAGCAAGGGACGAAGTAAACGTGAAAATGCTATTTGTTGCTTAAAAAAAATATTAGATTTGTCTCTGTTTACTCTCCTTGCGTGTTGTGCTTCGGTTTATAATATAAATTTATGGCTTTGTCACTAGTTGTGAAACACGCCATGATGAAGAAATTATAATTATTTAGGATCATGCCGACTCTTTACGCAAAAGAAATGGGCGAGCTATGGTTCATGATACTAATAAATAGATAGAAATTAATACCTAAGGTGCAGTTGCTCAACCTTCATCATTCTCCCTCCTTGAAAGGATAGAAATTAATAATGTACAAATTCTAGAGTGCTGCCGACGGGACCTTAATTGGGCAGCAATTGTTGCGTGCATTTTGGTGTAAATGATTTTGAAAGGCCAAGGATCTGTTGTGAAATCCAGATTTGGTTTTCAATAAAATCAGAAAATGGTACTTAAATTTAATAGGTTTTTTTATCTAACAGATTAATCTTTTGGGATGAGTTATCTTATTGGGGTTGAGTTTAACATGTGAGTTCATGATAAATTGGTATTAGAGTCAAACTAATATGGAAAAGTGTATCCTAAAAAAGGGTTATTTGATATTTGATATTTGATAAGATTTAGAATGAGAGTCATCCAAAGAGAAAAGGGTTACTTGCTATTAGAGTACGAACCGTTCAAAAGAGAAAAAGGTTATCTACCGTTTAAAAGAGAAAATGATTACCTGGTGTAGAGAGAGTCGTTCAAAAAGAAAAAAGGGTTACTTGATTTTAGAGTGAAAGTCATTTAAAGAGAAAAATGGCTATCTGTTATCAGTCTGAGAGTCATCCAAAAAAAAGAAAAGGGGGTACCTGATGCCGTGAAGTGTTTAGATCGAGAGTCATCCCGAGTGAGCCGTTGGTGGATGTCCAGTTTTTTAAATGGCGTGCAGTATCATGAAATTTTATTTGGTTTTCAATAAAATCATAGAATGGTATTTAAGTTCAATAGGTTCTCTCATCTAATAGGTTGATCTTTTGAGATAAGTTTTTCTATTAGGTTCGAGTCCAACACGTTGGCCCATGGCAGAATCCTTCTCATCGCTTTCGTCTTTTAAATTACGGGATACACACAGGCTTTAGTGTGTTTTTTTTTTTTTCTTTTTTTTTGTTTTGTTTCTTACTTGACTTTATTTCCGAGCAACTGCAGCTGACCCTGTCAGACCGCATTGCCCGGCAATTTCGGTACAAATATTTCTATACTTTTCAAAGTCGATAGGCGTCTAGAAAGCTTTTTATTTTTAATTTATTTTTATCATTTTTATTTTTGATTCTTTGAGGGGCTCAAGATCAGAGCCTAGAAACAACATTGGAACAAAAGAGAAACGAAGACATGCGAAAGAGACGACAGACAGAGGTGACCACCAAAGACAAGCTAGGGTTTCCTCAGATCGGGAAGACCCTGCCAATGCCTAGAAATAGGATTCTCCAGGATTGGGTTTAATAAACACACTCCAAATAGAAGGATTTCTATTGATGGTGACACGTGGTCCTGAAGTGCTTGTTTTTTTTTTTTTTTTTTTTTGCCCTTTTTAAAAAGAAATTAAATTTAATAAAATTATCTTTGGCCGGCTCAATTCATATTTATTTTAGCATTCACAAGTGGTATGAATATTTTAACATTTCAAATTTGTCATTTGAGTACCTCATTTATCTGACAGGCACTTCTTAGAAACCAACGATCACACAGAGATGGTCTCCTTGGGAGATAAGATCCTTAACGTTGATATAAAAGTAAGGACCATTTCAGCAAAATAATTTCCAAAGAAAATGTCTGTGGACAGCGAAGAGTGAGAACCCACAGTATTATTTAAATCAAAAGTCATTATGGGGTCGTTGGCGGGTGAGAATGCGCGTTTTGAACGGCACCGATACGATAACGCGTATTGCCCTTGCACTCAAGAAGTATAAATCGGGGTGGGAGCTACTCTAATAAGGGACGGACACGGTGTAGTCACTCTTTTTATTTTTTCCGGTCCCAGGGGAGATGTCTTACACGCCAAATCTAGTAGAGCTTAGACAGGATCATGAGCAGCTACGATTGATTAATCTGAGACAAGAGCAGAGGGTCGCCTTTCAGGCAAAGAAGGCCCAATACCTTACCATCTTCTACGTTTTGTTTCAGTCCGTAATTTTTCTGTCCGTCTCCCATTCCTCAACCATACGGTGCCATCAGTGGTGGGTTCCGTTCTTCCTCTCCCTTCCGATTGCAATAATCTACTTCATCACTTTCATTGACACTTTAAAGAACTACTCTGGCACACGCTATCACTATGAGCTCATTTCACTTGATTTGGAGCACATGCGGAGGAGGCTGATCACCACCGACGACCAAAGCAATAGTGTTGATGTCCAAGGGGGACCGGACAAAGTGAATACAATTAAGTGTAAAGTTTACCTGCACTTCCTAGTTTATGCTATGATTGCCTTGACGGTTGTCGTCTTAGTCTCTTGCCGGTTATTGCTTTGCGACAATGATCATTTAGACTTGGCCGTGGCTTCTATTACTCCCTAGTCTACTATTTTTACTGGCTCAAACTTTTCGCTGCCACGTTTATGATTGGTGCCCGTCTAATATATCTTAAAATATTTTAAGCCATGTTACACTAGTACCTGTCATGAAAGTAGGAGTTAACAATTGGGCAAATAGTCTTTCACACACACACACACACACACATATATATATATTTATATATCTTTAATTAAATTCGATTTGAATCGAAAATGTTTTCGATGTTTGTTTTTAATATCCTATATATATATATTTCTTATATATATCCGTGTGAGAATAAAATCGCCACTCAAAATACAAGACTTTTGAATTCGTGTTTTTAAGGTTTCATGTTGCGTATGAACTTTTATATCAAATCCTTTAATTATCTTATGTTTTAAAATGTGTCAAAACTATCTTCTGTGTTCATGTTGTCAGTGCTACTCTCTCTGTTAGTTTTGATAAAAAAGTTTCCTCGGACACTGTTTTACTTTGATTTATGCTTTATCATACAGCTCTATAATTTCTTCTCTTTCTGAAAATTATAGCAGTAAATGCATTTTGTGCTTATCTTCTAGCTAGATTGTACCCCCGGGTATATATACATAAATAGTGATAATTTCGTATCAGCCGCTTTGAAGGCCGAGTGGTTTTCCTTTTTCAAAATTATCCGTCTCTGTGTATGATAAAAGTTGTACCAGTTAGTATCACTTGTTCAACCTATCCCTCCGGATAGAGCACAGAAAAAAAAAAAAAAAAAATCAGATGGTCGCTGGGAAACTTGGTTTTATGAGCCTGTATTTATTTGCCAAAACATGGTTTGTACATTTGCAAATAAGTTAATGGCATTCTCTGGATTCACCGTAGAATCCTTTGGGTTTGGACTTTTATTATCTTCTAGTTTGCATCTGTAAATTTCTGTGGGTTAAGGATGACGATCCCCCACGTTGCTGTGCCCTTTCGATTGGCTGAAGAGTCGTGGCAAGTTGGGCCCTTCTGGGCCACAACTAGCTTTGGATCCTTACACCGATGCCAATACCGCCATTGCAACGCATACCTTACACGTAATGGATGATGATGATCCCCCACGTTGCTGTGCCCTTTCGATTGGCTGAAGAGTCGTGGCAAGTTGGGCCCTTCTGGGCCACAACTAGCTTTGGATCCTTACACCGATGCCAATACCGCCATTGCAACGCATACCTTACACGTAATGGATGGTGATGATGATGATGATGATGATGATGATGATAAAGAAGCTTGCGAATTATAAATTGAGTAAAAGTATTCTTAAATGGAAGGTAAAAGTATACCCATATCTAAGAGGTTGAAATCATTACTCTTTTTCAAAATAAAATATTACATTAAATTATGAAAATTAAATTAATGTTAATTAAATTGATTTTTAAAGAGAAAAATATTAGATTTAATTTTTTTGGACAGAAAAACTTTTAAAGTAATTGTGTTTCAAGAGATAAAATTTTTAATTTTTTATACAGAAAATTAATATGTTTTTTTTTAGATAGAGAAAAATTAAATCTGAAAATTGATATGTTTACTTTTACAGTGAGAAAATTAAATTTAATTTTTTAGAGAGGGAATTTAAAATCAATGTATTAAAAGAAAGAAACATGTGAAATAAATAATTTTTTTTTAAAATAAAACTAATGTGTTAGTTTTAGAGAGAAATTAAATTTAGTTTTTGAGAGAGAGAATTAAATATGTTTAGTTTTATTGTTTTAGAGACGGAGAAATAAAATTTGGATTTTAAATAGAGAAAATTTAAAACCAATGGATTTAGAGAGGAATTAAAATGATTTATTAGAGAGAAAATTAATATAGTTAATTTTAGAGATGGAAAAATTAAATTTAGTTTTCCATAGAGAGAAGATTTAAAATTAATATATTTAAAGAGATAAAATATAAAATAATTTAAAAATTCTAGAAAGAGAAAATTAATATACTTAGTTTTAGAAAAAGAAAAACTCATTTTGATTTTTTTCAATGAGAGAAAATTCAATACAAATGCGTTTAGAAAAAGAAAATATAAATTAAATTAATTTTTAAAGAGAGAAAATTATTGTGTTTTCTTTTAGAGTGAACAAAATTAAATTTAGTTTTTTTAAAGAGAATATTTAAAATCAATGTGTTTTAAGAGATAATATTTAAAATAATTATTTTTTTAAAAAAGAGAAAATTAATATGTTTAATTTTATTGAGAGAGAAACTAATTTTAATTTTTTAGTGAGAGAAGAATCTAAATAAATAAGTTTAGAAAAAAATATGAATTAAATTATATTTTAGAAAAAATAAATATGAAAAAATAAATTTTTTAGAGAGTGAAAATTAATACCATTATTTTTGCAAAGAGATAATTTATACATGCTTAATTTGGAGAGTGAAAAACAGTTGTTAAATTATAAAGGGATAAATGTTATCTAAATATTAATGTGCATATAAAATAAAAAATCAATGGACAATCGTTTTAGTGGATAAGAGTATTAGATCTTTTAAAAAAATTTAGGGTTTAAAATTTAAAAATAGAAAAAACTTCATTGAGAGAGTTTTTTTTCTAAATTAGATATGACATTACTCAAACCGAATTAATCAAAATATGATTTTAAATATCGATTAGTTATAAAAAAATATAATAAAATATAAAGAAGGAGAAAATATAACCCCTTTATGCAAGGGCCTTTGGGATACCATGCGAATGTCTAGAGGTTTAACATGAAATTTAGAGAGTGTTTGAGATTACTTATAAGTTAGGTTAAACCAACTTATAAGTCAAAATTAAAATTCTAACTATTTGGTAACTAAAATTTATAAAAATGTTTATAAACAAAAAAAGTACTTATAAACTAAAAAAACAATAAACTGTTCCCATCAATTTTTTCATTTTGATGTTTATAAGTACAATTAAAATAATCTACTCTGACCAATAAAATTACATCTGCACCTTTTTGTATTTAACAAAAATTATAATTATACTATTTCTTATGTCTATTATGGTATTTTCTCTATTTTATATAGTTTATAAATACTCATTTTATCAAACAGATAATTACTTTGAAATAATATTTATCCAAACAGATAATAATTTATTTTTTAAAAAGATAAAATAAACTTATAAATTAAAAAATTATTTATAAATATTTAGTACTTATAAATAGTATTTTTTAAGTAATCCCAGATGACCTTTGCTTTGCTTTGACTCATTCATTTTGGCGCGGTCTTTCCATCACGGTCCATGCACTTTCTCTGTTTCATTAAGGCCGAAGTACGCCCTCACATGACGTGGTCATGTAGCGGGAGCAATGCATGTCTGCTTTTCGAGCCATTAAAATTCTAGAGCCGAAACTATAGAATCAACCCCAAATTGGAATGAACCTTTTCCATGCTAAATCTAGAGTTAGTCTCAATATTTTCAACTTCACTATGTGTTAAAACAAAATAAGGTATGAAGTGTGTCAATCTAGTAACTTTAAATAATTTTTTTATAACATCTAATGGAAGGAAAAATAAAAATTTGGATGAAAAGAAAATGATGTTTAAGATTGAGATAGTCTGGGGATATTTTTCTTTTCAGTATTAGGATAAAAAACTTCAATTTTCATAATTAAAGCTCATAATATTTGGGCGATACGACCATATATTGCCCCTGACAAAAATCATAGTCTCTCTTCTCCCCTCTACTGAATTTCTCTTTCCTTTCTCTGCTTCTCTGTTCTCACTCCCATCTCTCTCCTCTCTTGTTTCTCTCTCCTTTCTGAGCTTGCTGGTTTTCCTTCACATCGAAACATTGTTTGCTATAACCACTCCAGCCGAATGAATCCTGTTTTTAACAACAAACTGAAGAATTTCTGGATTTAAGCGACGAGGCGGTTGCTTATAAGCCTTGAACCTCACTAAATCCGATCAAATCTCTCGACAAACTTGGCATCTCGTGGTATTCCCATGTAAAGTAATCCTCATAACTTTTAATTAATTCAATAAATTTTTCTCCATCTTTTTTGGCCAATAGACCACTTATCTTAGCTGTTCTCGACTGTTGAAACCAAAATTGTCTTCATAGTAAATCGTCCTTCTGGCCTGAGTGGGAATCCGGTGATGGGAGGTATGTCGAGTGATCTTTGGTGCAAAATCTTGAAAAAACGCGCCGGATGTGATTTTGGCAGAGGAGGTTTCGACGCTCAAATAAGAAAAAGTGATAAAAGGGAAAAAATTAAAAGAATCTGGATCTTGTGTAGTCTCTGTGTACAGTATGTAAAACAAGAGAAATGCATATCTATTAAGTTGTCTCCGTTTAATATATATATATAGCATATATGGGGAGTTCTGTATGTGATTGGGGGTATAAAAACCCTACTTGCCTTATGTAGAAGGAGTTGAATGCCTCCAGGCCATCTAGTAAGTAGTATATTGCACAGGATCGTATGGGATCTAGAGTCTTTCGATGTTTTAAGAAATCCCTGTTGTCATGGGAATTCCTTTCCTTATCTTATTAGATCATATGAGGTTCATTCCTATTTAACGAAGATACTACTTGCTAATTGCTTGTTTAGGGTTTTCCCATTGATGGCCGAGAGATAGCGTGGTCTTTTATAGGCTTGGTTGTAGTCTAGTAGGCTTAGTAAGTTTGGATCTCTATGAGCATGGGCTGTGAGGCCCGGTATCATCATTGACAATTCTTCAGTGTGATCTTCAAAAGAGGATCATGAGCCACAGAACTGGGGACTTCTTTTCTTGCTGAAGTATCAAACTCTTGCTCCAACTTAACATCCGCAATTTACATACTTCCCTGCTCCCCAGGCATAGTTACTTGTAACCTCTCTTTAGCTATATAAGCAGGTTCTTAATCACTTTATTTTCCCCATCCATGAAAATCGCAAGGTAAAGGCTATGAATCAGCCATTTTATCACAAATTATTCATTCCTGCAAACTACTGATGCCCCTTCTTCAGACTCTGTCGAAACTATGATATGCTCTATGTACGACGAGTAGAACACAACATGACCTCTGACGCTTGTATATCGAAGGCAAAAGGATTCCGGTCTGCAGGCATTACTACGCAGCCAAATCCTTTCCAAAAGACTAGTTACTGATGTAGGGTATACCCTGTCAAAGGCAAGTAGTTGATTGAGGAACATCTGTTTGAGGGAGTGCTGCTGATGGCAGATCATGACTTGGTCCTGTTGAGGCGATATGAGAAGAATCGACCATCAGCTGGACTGTTGTCAACAACAGTCTGCCGAGAGTTAATTGGCTGACTAGCCAATGAAATAAGTCGGAGTTGCAGGTGGTGAGAAGAATTTAAAAGATGGTGGAAACTCATTTTTCTTTTCATTCGTATTTTTATTCATCTCCGATATTTTCTCACCACACCTGACACACTAACTTGATGAGGCCTACTCATGAACTTTCCCCTAGGGGGAAATTCACCAATGAATTCAGCAGAGGCGTGCCATTTGCTTCAGTAAAGGGTTTTTTTTTTTTTTCATAGACAAGATTAAAAAAAAATTGGGTAGAGAGGACTCAGTGAACCCTTTTTGTAGTTACGCTATTTGCTTCGGTAAAGGGATTCTGTTTCTCGAATATACTCTTTTTTTTATGAGCTACCAACAAAGTAGAAACGATTGAAGTGTATTCAAAAAGAAAAACAACCGATAATACATGGTCCAATAGGTCCATAATCATAAAACCCATAAACCACTAAACCGTCTCTCATTATACACTCTAACACTCGGTATCTGTTTGGTCGAACTCTCTCTCTCTCTCTCTCTCTCTCTTTCTCTCTCCCCAATGCTCTTGGTGAAATGCTCTCATGGTCGGATACCCTCGTATACTCCTCTAAACCATTGCTCGATAAAACTCTCTCGATTGCTACCTTACTTCTCTCCACACTTTGCATGGTTATTCTCTCTTGGTACATCTCCGACCTCTCTGCTTTCCGACTTGTTTGTCCTTTCGGTCACTATAGAAGTAATTCCTATCACACGATGGTCTAAGTCATGATTATGCAATAAGGAAAGAGATTTTCAATTAATTTAAATATTTCTTAATTCGATACAAATCTATTGTGATCTCATCCAATAAAAAAGTGAATCCCCCGGCAATTAAACTTTTCTAGATCTCTATGACAACAACAAACTTTTCTACCTCAAAAAACTCTGAATCTATAGGAAATCTATGAAGGGTGTTCATTTTTAGGGTCAAACCATTCACCCACCCAAACCATTAGAAAATCAGGTTATTCGGTTCAGATTAATAAAATTCGGATCGGTTGAATGATTTCACCCAGTTAAAAATTAGTGTTAGTGATTCAGTTTGGAAAATAAAAATTTTTATTTGGATCCCGCTTGAAACCCGATTAACAAATTTGTGCAATTGGTTCGTTGGTTCGGATAATTTAGTTCAGGTAAATTGTTATTCTAAACTTAAATAGGTTTTCCAACCACTTTTATCTTCTGTGGAATTGGTTTGGATAAATGAAATCCAAACCATTTAACCTTAAGTTTAATTTGAGTAAATTGATTCGGATTTCATGTGATTCGATTCGATTCTTAGTTGGATTTTTTAAAATTCAAAACCTGAATAACCTAACCAAATAACCTGAAAAACCAAATACCCGCCTGAGTAAACACCCTGAAATCTACGGCCATGATTCCTATAATTTCAGAAGATATCAAGTGATCTCTCCTCAAGGTAAGTAGGGTTTCAAAACTCTTAACGCATACGAGACTCATCATGCATGCTATATATGCCATGTAGAGACAACCTGCCAGGTATGCATATATCACTCTCTATACTGTATATATAGTACACAAAGACTACACATGGTTCAGACTCTTTCAGTCTTTTATTCCCTCTATCACTCTTTCTAATTTGAACGTCAAATCTTCCTCCATTAAAGCCACCTTTGGTGGGTTTTTGCAGCTCTCGTCATTGAAGACGACCTAGTAGGCACGATATCTCCAGTTCCCCATTCAAGCCAAAAGGACAATTTACCTGTGAAGTCAAAATTGACTTCAACAGATTGACGTTGTCTGTGAAAATGACTGATTAATTAGCTCAAGAAAATTTACACTCTATTTCTCTTTTCAACATGTTGCTAAAGAGAAGAATGCCAATGATTGGTTTCAACAACGACTTGGAAGGGGTTGACCCTAGCAGACACAAGCCCCTGGTTATCACCATCAAAATAAGCTAGTATATCGTGAAGAGAGTCTTAGTTGATCAAGGGACAGACTGTAATCTCCTTTATTGGGACACCTTCTGCCAAATAGGCTTCCACCGAACAAACCTTTAACCTTCCACTGGGACTCTAAAAAGACTTCTGATGAATGGCTCCACCCGAGGGCAATTTTTCACTCCCTATAACCCTAGAGATGCTACCCAACCATGCTATTGGCGTGACTACCTTCATTGTGATCAAACTGCCATCTTTCTATAATGTCATCTTGGGCCGCCCCAAGCTATGGAGTTTAGAAGTTTTGTCAAGTATTAAACATATGAAGATCAAATTCTGAATGCCTTTAGGCATCACAACACTCACTTGCAACCCTGATCTCCAGAACACCTTTGCGGTGGATAAGAGGAGGAAGAATCTCCCTATAAACATCATGGAGTTTAGAGACGACGTTAAACAAGTTGCCAAGCCTTAATCGGTGAAAAAGATGGTTGGGGTTCAGATCACGAATGTTCCTAGTTAGATTGTCCAAATTGGAGCCCATTTACCTATGCCTCTTTGAGATGCCATAACTGAGTATTTACGATGACACTCTAACGTCTACCGTGGTCACCCGAAGACATGTCGAGAATACACCTCTTGGTAATCGTACACAAATTGACAGTAGATCTCACTTGTAAGCTTGTGAAATGGAAAAAAGAGGTTGTTCACATTAGAATTCCAACAAACAATACAAGAAGAGGTGCAGAAACTTTTATCAACAAACTTCATCAGATAAGTGAAATACCCAGAGTGGCTGGCAAATGTGGTCATGAATGATGAAGAAAGCGAATGACAAGTAGAGGATGTATGTTGATTTCACCTGCCTCAGAAAGGTATATCCAAAGGACAGCTACCATTTTTGAACATCGATAAACTCGTAGAAAATTTATCAGGATATCAACTCTTAAGCTTTATGGATGCATACTCGGGTTATAATTAGGTTTGCATGGCCTCAGAGGATGAATAAAAGACAAGCTTTATTACAGAATTTGGCACTGACTGCTTTAAGGTTATGCCATTCGGCCTTAGAAATGCAGGGGTAACCTTCCAACACTTAGTCAACAAAGTTTTTAGCAAACAGTTTAGCAAGAATATCGAGAACTATGTGGACGACATGCTTGTCAAGAGTACCAGCCTGGAGGGCCACATAAAAGATCTTAAAGAAATGTTTCAGATGTTAGAGCGCTATAACATGAAACTGAATTCAGCTAAATACACTTTTGGAATCACTTCAGGTAAGTTCTTGGGCTTCTTGATCACTAATCAAGGGATCGAAACCAATCTAGAAAAGATTCAGGCAATCTCAGACATGGTCTCGCCTAGAACATTGAAAGAGATGCAATACCTCACTAGAGGGATCGGGCTTTAAGTTGGTTTATGTCAAAGGTGAGAGAAAGGTAGAAACCCTTTTTCGATGTCCTAAAGAAATCCCAATAATTTGCGTGAACACTTGAGTGTCAAGTAGCCTTCGATAGGCTTAATGAGTACCTCTCGTCACACCCTCTCCTCTCTCAGCCCATCCCTGGTGAGAAACTCTAATTTTATTTATCTGTGCCTGATCAAACTCTTTGTTTTGTGCTTATGAGATAGGATACTACTGTACAAAGACCCGTATATTATGTCAGTCGGGTGTTTCAAGAGTCAGAAATTAATTACAGGCCCATTAAGAAAGTGGCATTTGCTTTCGCTGTAACTGCTCAATGCCTTCGTCCCTACTTTCAGGCACACATAATCATAGTGCTGACCGACCAGCCTTTAAAGTCGATCCTGCAGAAAAGAGACACCTCAGGCCATCTTATCAAGTGGAGCATCAAGCTCGAAGAGTTCAACATTGAGTATTAACGAAGGCCTGCCATCAAAGGTCAAACACTAGCTAACTTCATCATTGAGTGTACTTTTCCCAAGTCTCGTCGAGCCAACTATCGACAGCCCTCCAGAAGGATGGTTGATTCCACCATGGGCCTTACATGTGGATGGTTTCTCTAACTCATCAGGGAGTGGAGTTGGACTTATCTTAGTGGGTCCTGAAGACTTTAAAGTAGAATACACACTCTGCTTCGACTTCCAAACCACCAATAATTAGGCTAAATATGAAACACTATCAATAAACTTGCAAATCGCAACATTATTGGGAGCTTGGGATATCCGGGTCTTCACCAACTGTCAGCTTGTGGTCAAGCAAATTGAGGGAATATGTGAAACTAAGAAAATGATGATGGCGAAATACCTCTCCAAACTTTGCGCAGTAATAAGCAAATTCAACAAAATTAACATATAACAGATTCTTGCATTTGAGAATGCTAAGTGGGTAGAAGCCAAATCACTGGTCCAGATTACAGTAGCCAAGATCCAAACGTTCATATAGATATCCACCATCACCAGGTTTGGCCTACCCCATGTCCTTATTACTAATAATGGCAAGTAGTTTGACAATAAAAATTTCCAAGAGTTTTATAGCAAACTTGAGATTCAACACCGTTTTACCTTTTCACCAACCCACAAGCCATTGAAATGACTAACTAAACGATCCTCCAAGGACTTAAGACAGCACTGGATGAAGAAAAGGGTCACTGGATAGACAAACTCTATGAAATCCTATGGGCCTACCGAACTACACCCAGAACTGCCATAAGGGAAACATTATTCAGTCTCACCTATGGATGTGAAGCAGTCTTACCGTACGCGTAGACCAATACCCACCACAGTCAAACGAGCCCATGCTACACGAACGATTGGACCTCTTGTCGAAGTTACAAGATACTACATCTGCTTGGATGGCTGCCTATCAACAATAAATAGCCTGATATTTTAATAGGAGGGTGAAGGTCAGAACATTCAAACTAGGAGACTTGGTCCTCCGAAGGGCAGAGGCGATAGGACAACCATAGCCTGGAGGTAAACTTATACCGAACTAGGAAGGTCCATACTGAGTGTGCTCGGTAATTCGTCCAAGAACATACTGGCTGAGTCACCTAGATGGTTCTACCGTGCCAAGAGCATGGAACTGATAATATGCAAAATTATTGAATTTATTGTTATTATTATGGGTTGATTTTGCATTGGTTAGTGTTCTAATAATTGGTTTTATTGATTTTTTTTAGGATATTGAATTTGAAGGTTTGAAGCAAAATTGGCTTAAAAATGGCAATTTGGAGCTAAATGGAGCAAACATCTTATTGGGCCTATGAAGAAAAGAAGAAATTTGATTTTTTTAGTTTTAGTTAATTTTAGTAAGAATTTTACTTTAGGTAAAATTATTTTAGGAGTTAATTTTTATTTTCCTTTTTGGAGAGTCCTTGTTTTATTAGGAGATTCCTTTTTAACCTAGAGAAAAAAAAGGCAATAATTAAAAGAGCTTGCCGGTTGCTCATTTTAAAAACACAAGGATGCCACTGTTCATTATTTAAGCAAGAGGATGGCTTGCCGGCTGGGTCATTCATTCTTCCTCTCCGAGAAAAACTTTTTTTTTTCTTTTCTTTTTATTTTATTTTATTTTTCTTTTGTTGAAGACTCACCACCATGAGTGGTTAGTTTATTTTTCTGATTCAAGGGAAATTTTTATTCAATTGTCTTCACTGTGAGGTTAGGTGTTTAATTTAATTTCTTGCCATTTTATTTCAAGTATTCATTGGTTCTTGATTTATTTACATGAAAGATTGATATTAATTAATCTAATAATTTAATTCAATATTAATTTTTTTATTGTTATCAAGAATTTCAGTGATCCGTAATTGTCATGAATGAATGGTACAAGTAGCAACTATGTTATTTTTGTTTATGGGTCTTTTAACGGTATTCATGTTTAACTTAGGGAATCGATGAAACAAAATCACATAATTGCAACTATCTTAATTATTTGTATTTTGGTTTAACTGTTTTCATAGAACTTAATGCTATCATTATATTGATATGGAACGCTATCGTGCCTAGTCGATTAATGATAGGTTTTGATTGGATACTGGGTTTGGTCAATCAATTTAGGAAAATATAAGATTTATTATGACTATCCTAATAAATCTAAGGTTAAATGCTTGGAATGTAAGAAAAATATTTTTAACCTGTGATCAATGAAACAATTGAATGTGGTAAACCCTTGGATCAGAGTTTTGATAGATTGATTTTCTTTTAATATTTATTATTTTCATTGTTAATTTGGTTCTTATTTTTTCTAGTTGTTATTTTTAATTTAGGAATTTATTTGATAAAACCGTCATTTTTATTTTAACACTTAACTAAGAAATTAAATCAATTTAGCTCAATTGGGATTCGACCTGGTACCACTATTGCTATAAATTTATAGCATGAGGGAATCAGTATTAATTTTGAGGGTTTCGACAACCTGTCAAAATTTTGGCGCCGTTGTCGGGAAGCTATTCTGATTTCTTAGTTGTGTTTTCCTTATTATTTGTGTCACTGACCTCTTTTGTTTTATGACCCGTTCTTCTCAATAAGATGAATTGGAATATATTTTCGAAATTGAGAAAACTGCTCGTCGATTGAGAAAGGAGGCCAGACAGAGGAAATGTAAGTTATATCGAAGGCCAATTTTTGATATTGATTTGACAATTTGTGACAGGTCTATTTTTGAAGAAGAAGAGGAAAAAATGGCCGATCATGAGAGAACCTTGAAGGAATTGGCTGCACCCAATCTGAATTAACTACCCTTATGCATCGAATACCCAACTCTTGAGGTAGTATTCGAACTTAAATCTGGTTTGATTCACTTACTGCCTACTTTTTGTGGTCTTCCAAGTGAGGACCCAAACAAATATTTGAAGGAATTCCACGTTGTTTGTTTGAGTATGAAACCCCAAGGTGTGACCGATGAACAGATTAAGCTAAGAGCCTTTCCCTTTTCCCTAAAAGATGAGGCAAAGGACTGGTTGTACTACCTACCTCCGGGTTCGGTAAATACATGGAATGTGATGCAGAGATTATTATTGGAAAAAATTTTTCGTGCATCTAGGGCTGTAAACATTCGAAAGAAGATATGTGGAATTAGACAGATTAGCGAAGAGACGCTACATGAGTACTTTGAGAGGTTCAAACAACTCTGCGCTAGTTGTCCACGTCATCAAATACCGGAACAGCTTTTGATACAATATTTCTATGAAGGACTTCTACCCATGGATAGGAGTATAGTAGATGCGGCTAGTGGAGGAGGCTTGGTAAATAAAATACCTAAAGAAACCAAACAATTGATCACAAACATGGTAGAAAATTCTCAACAATTTGGGTTGAGAACGGATGGAGTTACGAAACGTGTCAATGAGGTAAGTCACTCTCACCTTGAAAATCAAATTTCTAAATTGACTGCTTTGGTTCGTCAGACGGCTGTAAGGCAAATACATGCAACCAAAGTTTGCGGTATATACTCGATACTCGGACATTCTACGGATATGTGTCCATCTCTACAAGAAGATTCTACTCATCAAGCAAATATCGTAGGAGGATTTCCTGGCCAACCTCAAAAGAAGTACGACCCTTACTCCACTCATTATAATCCCGGATGGAGAGATCATCCAAACCTGAGTTACGAAAATCAAGGATGACAAACAAGATATCCTTTTCAGCAATTCAACAGGCCAACACATGCACCGACTCAATCATCTAATTCAGGTATGTCACTAGAGGATATTGTAGAAGCTCTTGCGACTAACATGTAACAATTTCAACAGGAAACAAGAGCTAGCATTCAGGAAACGAGAGCTAGCATTCAGAAAACGAGGGCGAGTTTACAAAACTTGGGAAATCAAATCACTTAACTAGCCACTTTGGTTAGCAATTTGGAGGCTCAAAATTTAGGGAAATTACCTTCACAAATGGTAGTGAACCCTAAGGAAAATGCTAGTGCAATAGTGTTGAGGAATGGAAAGAAATTACAATCAAAACCACCATCATCCAAAAAGAGGAATGAAAAGAAAGATGAAGAGGAGGAAGCCGAAGTTGCCAATGAAAATCCAATCAAGGTAAATTCCGATTATCTTTTACCTATGAGTTCTAATACGGTTGTACCACATTTTCCTAGCAAGTTTGAAAGATCCAGGAAGAAAGACTATGAAAAGAAGGTTTGGGAAACTTTCAAGAAGGTAGAAATAAACATACCTTTGTTGGATGCCATCAAGCAAATTCTTAAATATGCAAAGTTTTTGAAGGAGCTGTGCACAAACAAGAGGAAGATGAGAGGTGATGAGAAAATAAAGGTGAGGGAGAACGTGTCTGCTGTCATAAAGAGATCCCTACCCGAGAAGTGTTCGGATCCAGATATGTTCACTTTACCCTGTGTTATTGGTTTGAGGAAATTTGAACGTGCTATATTAAATTTAGGAGCATGTCATTCCATATTCTATTTATATTGTTCTAAATCTAGGTCCTTTAAAGGAAACAAGAGTGATTATTCAATTGGCTGACTGTTCTATTGTGCATCTGGAAGGGATTGGTGAAAATGTTTTGGTATAGGTTAATGAATTAATTTTTCCAGTAGATTTTTATATTTTGAAAATGGACGAAGACACCGTTACAAATTCAGCACCGCTACTATTGGGGAGACCGTTCACGAAAACGGAAAAAACAAAGATGGATGAAGGTACACTCTTCGTCGAGTTTGATGGCGAGATTGTTAAATTCAATATTTTTGAGGCCATGAGGTACCTAAATGAGAGTCATTCGATTTATTCCGCTAACATCATTGATTCAATTGTGTAGGAAATTTTTGAAGAAAAAAATGACACAAGTCTTGAATTGGATGTGCAATTGAACACCAAGGAAGAGATGATTGAGACTTGTGAAATTTCAGAGTCAATATTGGAACTACAACCAAGGTTATTTAATTCGAGTGCCATATTGCCTATTTCTCACAAGAAATTGTTACCTTCCATTTTGCAGGCTCCAACATTGGAATTGAAGACTTTGTCGGATCATCTTAAGTATGTATACTTAGGTGATGAAGAGACCTTGCCCGTTATCATAACAAGAGAGTTGACAGAAGAGCAAGAAAATCGGCTACTCCAAGTTCTAAAAGAGCACAAGACAACAATTGGTTGGACCTTAGCCGATATAAAGGGTATTAGTCCCTCAATTTGCATGCATCGAATTCTTTTAGAAGAGGACACTAAACCGGTGACGGAATTACAAAGGAAGTTGAATCCAATTATGAAAGAAGTGGTGATGAAGGAAATTCTCAAACTTTTGGACGAAGGCATAATTTATCCAATTTCGGATAGCAAGTGGGTGAGTCCAATCTATGTGGTACCAAAGAAAACAGGGATCATGGTGGTAAGAAATCAAGACAATGAGTTGGTACCCATGCGAGTGCAAAATGGTTGGCGAATGGTCATTGATTTTAAGAAGCTCAATTTAGCCACTAGAAAGGATCACTTCCCTTTGCCCTTTATTAATCAAATGTTAGAGAGATTAGCCAGAAAATCATTCTTTTGTTTTCTTAATGGTTTTTCATGTTATTATCAAATCGTGATTGCATAAAAAGATCAAGAAAAGACTACATTCACATATCCATTTGGAACATTTGCTTATAGAAGGATGCCTTTCGGTCTATGTAATGCCCCAGGTACATTTCAAAGGTATATGTTGAGCATTTTTTCTGAATATATTGAGAATTGCATTGAGGTTTTTATGGATGATTTCACTGTTTACGGTGACTCGTTTGATAATTGTCTAGGGCATTTGATCAAAATTCTGAAAAGATGCATGGAAACGAACTTGGTTTTGAACTATGAAAAATGTCATTTCATGGTGAAGGAAGGCATAGTGCTAGGGTATTTGATTTCTTTCAGGGGTATTGAGGTAGATAAGACAAAGGTTGATTTGATCAAGAGTTTACCTTACCCTACAAATGTTAGGGAAATACGTGCTTTTCTTGGATATGTATGTTTTTATCGCAGGTTTATTCAAGACTTTTCAAAAATTGCCTTGCCATTATCCAAGTTGCTTCAGAAAGATGTACCTTTCGAATTCGGAGAAAAATACAAGGAAGCCTTCGACAAGCTCAAAAACCTGTTGACTATTGCACCAATCATTCAACCACCTGATTGGAATTTACCTTTTGAGATCATGTGTGATACAACGAATTTTGCTGTGGGAGCAGTTCTTGACCAGTTGATTAATAAGAAGAGTCACGTTATTTATTATGCTTCAAGGACATCGAACGCTACTCAATGCAACTGCACCACCACCGAAAAGAAGCTCTTAGCCATTGTTTTTGCTTTAGATAAATTCAGATCATATTTACTTGGTTCTAAAGTAATTTTGTATTCTAATCATATAGCTTTGAAGTATCTATTAGCGAAAAAGGAGTCGAAACCCACGTTAACATGGTGGATTCTCTTGTTGCAAGAGTTTGATTTGGAAATCAAGGATTGAAGTGGAGCCGAGAACTTGGTAGCTGATCATCTAAGTAGGTTAGTGAAGGAAGAGGATCCATTACCTATTTCTAAAATTTTTCCCGATGAGTAGTTATTTCACTTGAAAGGTACTACCCCTTGGTATGCAGATGTTGTGAATTATTTGGTCACACACATCTTGCCTAGTGACCTTAGTAAGTCAAGGAAGGAAAAAATTCGATGTGAGGCAAAACTTTATGTGTGGGATGAGCCTTATTTGTGAAAATTTTGCTTTGACCAAATAATTAGGAGATGTGTCCCAGAAAATGAACATAAATCCATTTTAGCATTTTGTCCTAGTTATGCTTGTGGGGGACATTTTGAGCCAAAAAGAACTGCTAGGAAAGTTTTAGATAGTGGGTTATATTGGGAGACCTTGTTTAAAGATGCTTACTTGATTTGTAAAAGTTGTAATAGATGTCAGAGGATAGGGACTTTGTCTCATAGAAATGAGATGCCCCAAACTCCCATTCTTGTTTGTGAAATATTTGATATATGGGGTATTGATTTTATGGGTCCATTCCCTTCATCTTATGGGTATGCTTACATACTTTTGGCTATCGATTATGTATCAAATGGGTGGAGGCAAAAGCCACCAGGACTGATGATTCTAAATCTGTTGTAGGTTTTATCAAGACTAACATTATCAGTAGGTTTGGGATCCCTAGAGCCATCATAAGTGATCAAGGGAGCCATTTTTGCAACCGAGCAGTTGAAGCATTGATGAAAAAATATGGAGTGCATCACCGGGTTGCTATGGCATACCATCCTCAAACAAATGGACAAGTCGAAGTTTCTAACCGTGAAGTTAAATCCATTTTAGAGAAGACGGTCAACCCAAGACGAAAGGATTGGAGTTTACATATAGATGATGCACTATGGGCTTACCGGATAGCTTTCAAAACACCAATAGGGATGTCTCCTTATAGGTTTGTTTTTAAAAAATTTTGTCATTTATCGGTGGAAATTGAGCATATGGTGTATTGGGCGATCAAACGTTGCAATATGAATATGGATGAAGTCAGCGAGTCAAGAAAATTGCAATTGCAAGAACTTGAAGAGTTGGGATTGGAGGCCTATGAAAACTCGAGAATTTATAAAGAGAAAACCAAGTTGTTTCACGATGGTATGATCTTAAGGAAACAATTTGAGGTCGGACAAAAAGTGCTTCTATACAATTCTCGACTCAAACTCATGTCGGGTAAGTTACGTTCTCATTGGGTTGGTCTATTTATTGTCACTAATGTATTTTCTCATGGTGTAGTGGAAATCAAAAGCCTCGACACAAATAAGATTTTCAAAGTAAACGAGCATAGGTTGAAAATATTTTATGATGATATGGAGATTTCTACAATGTTGGACATTACATTAAAATCTCCAAATTATTCCTTCGGCTGAGTCAAACATGAAGATCGTCGAGCATAACGATGTTAAATAATTACGCTTGTTGGGAGGTAACCCAAAAATTTTAAGAGTTTGATTTAATTTTTTAGTAATTTATTTATTTAATTCTGAGAATTTCATTAGTGTTATTTATTCCCTCTTTCAATTTTGCATGTGTCCAGCTATTTTCCCAACAAGGTTCCAGATAGAGCAACTCAGATTTCGGCCAAAAGCACTCATTGTAATACCAGATGATCACGCGGTTTGCCGAATAGAGGAATCAAATTTGGACAGAAGCACTCCCTTCCATAGGAGATAATCATGTGCTTTTAAAAAAAAAAAAGAAAAAAAAATATGGGGGAAGGGGCGGAAGAATGAGGAGGGAGAATACCTTCATCCACTTGCAACTCTCTCTCTCTCTCGCATCTCTCTCTTGCGATTGCTCTGCATCTCTCATCCTTCGTTTCCATTGATCTCTATCAACTCCAAACCATCAATTATCCACCTTCGATCACCATCTTCACTAAACCCTAGATCACCCTTCATCATTATCTTCGAAAAGCCCTAGTTCACCATCCAGAAGCACCCCTTTCGAAGAGCCCTAGACCATCATCATCCTCTTCCCAACATCCGACTTCTCATTCTTCGTTTGTTCGAAACCCTAATTGCTAACCGCCACGAATTTCCCTTCAAGGCACCATTACCATTAATCGCTCTTTTCAATTGAAGACTCAAACCCTCATTCGATCGCAACCCATTCGAAACCGTAGCCTCTGCTTCGTTGTTCAAACCTAACTGCCTTTGTTCAATTTTCAAAAAACCCAAAACCCCCTTCGCTCGTCTCCTTTTTTTGTGTTCATTCCTCTTCATCCTCAATTGCACACAACCTATTCGATCAAAGACCCAAGCCACGACTACCCTCTCTTTATCGCTTTGCCCTTCAATTGATTAGGCACCTCAACTGCACAAAACCTATTCAACTGACGTCTCTGCAATTCAAATCTATCCATGGGAAAGAAACGAGTGGCAGAGCATAGGTATGGACTTCGACAACGTGCTTCATCTTCAATCGAAGGTCCATCCTCGCAAGTTCAAATCACAGATCCTAGTGGGGAGCCCATCTCCCTTTCTTTCGACGATCAACCATCTCCTTCTGCAAATTCCTCTATGCAGTCCTCCCCCCAACCGCTGAAGGCCTTCCATAGCAACAAGAACCTTGCCAAAGACCTAGAATGCGGCTACCTAGGAAAGAAAGTTCACAACGGAAGCATTGGGTGATACTTCCTCGGTCGACTGCAACCTCATCTAGTGCCAACGAGCCAATTGCAGAACCACCAATGGAACCTACAGAGTCCCCAATTGCACCTGTTGAGCCATCGTTCGCAGACTAAGAGCCATCAGCATCTTCAAGTAGACCCAAATCAAAATCTCGCGTGGCCAAGGGCAAATCCATTCTGCCTCTAGCTCCTCTGAAGTTCGGAGGACACCTCAAGTTCCATTCTGTAGAGCACAAGCACAGGTATCCAGATATCTCCTCCCGTACTATAATTCCCTGAAAATATTTTCATATTCCCACATTAGAATCACTAGGCTTTCTTGAGAACATACCGAGTTATTTATCTGCAATTGATTGGAGTGCATATTTGAATCTATCTTATCCTGCATTTCGAGAATTGACCTGTGAATTTTACACCACATTTCGGTTTGACAACACTGCACATTGGACTGTAGCCACCCCAGGTCTCATAGAATTTCGACTGATGAACCATGCTTTGCATTTTTCCTTGACTTAGTTTAATGAGGCCTTAGAGTTTTCAGTTAGCTCCTCTTATCGTTCTTCGATTTGTGATTATACTTCGCACTTTAATTCTTATTACTCAAGTATATGGTCCGAATTGACTACTGACCCTTTTAATTTTGATCCTAGTCACTCTAAGAGCCACTACCTTAGAGATCATGCATTGCAACTCATCCAGTGGTTTTTAGCTTTTAGTTTTTCTGGAAGGAAGGCTAGTTCAGCTGTTTACTCTAAACCGAAACTGTTTTTCTTGTGGTCCAGACTCAAAATCAGAAAATTAATTTTGGCTATTGGTTGGCCACTCAATTTAGGAGTGTTTTCTCGTATTCAGCTAGACCATTGATTCTAGGATCCTTGATTACTCACTTAGCTGTTAATTTGAGGGTTTTGGACTTGGGTAGTCATAATATGAACATTGCTTGTCATGCTGAGCCATTAGAATTTGATTGCTTGATTCGAATGGGTGTTGTGTACAAACTCGATAGTATTTATCACTTTACCTCACCGGGTGACAACCGGTCGAGAGTTCACTCTTCTTTTGCAAGTTCCTTAGATGCTGCACATTCGTCTCACTCTCCTTCCTTAGCTCAAATGGTGCAAGACATGCAGAAACACATCTCTCAGATGGACAAGAACATTCAAGTGCTCGCGAATTTTGTGGGATTTCAACTCTCATTCTCGTCACCACCTTGGGGGAGTTCTCTCTCTCTTTTTTTCATTGTCTTCATGTTTTAAGTTAGCTTTTAGTTGGTTTATCTCTTTTATTGTATAGAGTCTTCATTTTCTGTTTCTAGTTTATGGGATAGGATAGTGTTAGTGGTGACTTCTTTTCGCATTGTGCCTAGACGTATTATTTTTGCTTCATTGAGGACAATGCAGTATTTAGGTGTGGGGGAGGATTTTGTGAACCCATGTCATTTCTTCTATTCTTCGTTGAAACTTTATTACTCTCTTAAATTTTGTCTGAAAATGATTTTGAGTTGGTATGCATTGTTGATTTAAGTTGAAATGCATGAATGAGACAAGTGTGATTAGTTATTTTGAATAAAATATTTTAAGCATCCCATTGACTTTGATGATTAAATTAGATGAAGATGAACAAGATTCGATACAACATTGTACAATTTTTGTGAGAATTTGAGCCTTAAGAGCACATCATCACATTTGCTCTAATCTTTCTTCATGAGTGTGTATCAATCATAATATGTTTATTCTAGAACTTGTTTTGCTATACTTTTCAAGACCACATTTATGAGTTCATGCATTAATATGATGGGGACAATTAGATTTACACACTTTATATATCTTAAAAGACCTTCCCGTACATATTCGTCCCCTAGTGAGCCAATTTGAACCTTTATCCCTTTTTCTTTGATTATAACCTCACAAATTATCATATAGCCTTCTTTATTGCGCTTAACCTTTCTTTTTGGTCATCATATTAAAGAAGTATGTGTTTAGAGCTTAAATGGGTGGTTATTTGTAAAGGGAATGAGATAATTTTGTATTGGGGATTATTTTTAGAAATTTATTCATATGAATTTGGAAAATTTATGCACTTTTCATTCAGTCTCGAAATTATTTTTCCAAAAAAAAAAGATTCACAGAAAATCGAGATGAGGGAATTTGAAAAAAAAAGATTAAAAATTTGGATCGAGGAATGAGAAGGAAAATGTCTTGATTGGATCATTTTTCTTGGGTTGATTGTATCTTCATGTTATGGGATGGGGTCGACAGTGGGAAATGGTTTTACGTCCTGTTTTAGAATGCTTCTTTTGATATGCATTTACACATTATGTTTACCTTTTTTTTCCTACCTTTGCCTAAACCAAGTTACAACCCTTGCAGAGACCCCCTGATTTTTGTTTTGAATTCATATAATTAGTGGTGGAGATTTGATAAATAAACAAGTTTATGGCAATATCATGCTATGTTTTGATTTTGAGAGTTATTGATAAATTCCCTTAAACATCTTTGAGTGCATAGAGTGAATTCCTTGTGAGGGTATTGGATTTTAATATATTGAATTCTGATGAAATTATTAGGTCTGTTGGGATACTTATATTTTTCTTTTAAAAGTTATGAAACTATGATCGCTTGTTCTTTGGATTGTTATTTTGGCTTGAATGTTTCAATGTGTGTTTCTTGGAATTGTTGGATGATGAAAGGAGGGGAAGGAGTGAAGAGGAGAATGGTTGTGTGACATTGGTATAGTGAATGTTTGAGGACAATCATTGGTTTGGTGTGGGGGAATTTGATAATATACAAAATTATTGAATTTATTTTTTTATTATGGGTTGATTTTGCATTGGTTAGTACTCTAATAATTGGTTTTATTGATTTTTATTTTTAGGAGATTGAATTTGAAGGTTTGGAGCAAAATTAGCTTAAAAAGGGCAATTTGGAGCTAAATGGAGCAAACATCTTATTGAGCCTATGAAGAAAAGAAAAAAATTGATTTTTTTAGTTTTAATTAATTTTAGTAAGAATTTTACTTTAGGTAAAATTATTTTAGAAATTAATTTTTATTTTCCTTTTTTGAGAGTCCTTGTTTTATTAGGAGATTTCTTTTTAATCTAGAGAAAAGAAAAGGTAACAATTAAAAAAGCTGGTCGGCTGCTCATTTTAGAAACACAAGGATGCCATTGTTCATTATTTAAGCAAGAGGAAGGCTTGCCGGCTGGGTCATTCATTCTTCCTCTCTAAGAAAAACTTTTTTTTTCTTTTCTTTTTATTTTTTTTTCTTTTATTGAAGACTCACCACCATGAGTGGTTAGTTTATTTTTCTGATTTAAGGGGATTTTTTATTCGATTATCTTCACTGTGAGATTAGATATTTAATTTAATTTCTTACCCTTTTATTTCAAGTATTTATTGGTTTTTGATTTATTTACATGAAAGATTGGTATTGATTAATCTGACAATTTAATTCAATATTAATTTTTTTTATTGCTATCCAGAATTTCAATGATCCGTAATTGTCATGAATGAATGGTACAAGTAGCAACTAGGTTATTTTTGTTTATGGATTTTTTACCGGTATTCATGTTTAACCTAGGGAATCGATGAAACAAAATCAAATAATTGCGGCTATCCCAATTATTTGTATTTTGGTTTAATTATTTTCATAAAACTTAATACTATCATTATATTAATATGGAACGCTATCATGCCCAGTTGATTAATGATAAGTTTTGATTGGATGCTGGGTTTGATCAATTAATTTAGGAAAATATAAAATTTATTACGTCTATCCTAATAAATCTAAGGTTAAATGTTTGGAATGTAAGGAAAATATTTTTAATGTATGATCAGTGAAACAATTGAATGTGGTGAATTATTGGATCAGAGTTTTTGTAGATTGATTTTCTTTTAATATTTATTATTTTCATTATTAATTTTTTTTTTATTTTTTTAGTTGTTATTTTTAATTTAGGAATTTATTTGATAAAACCCCCTATTTTTATTTTTAACACTTAACTAAGAAATTAAATCAATTAAGTTCCCTTGGGATTCGACCTAGTACCACTATTGCTATAAATTTATCGTATCGGGAAATCAATATTAATTTTGAGGGTTTCGACAACTCGTCAGGAACTCAACCAACTTACATGTTTACTATCAGTAATTCTTGTCATCTTCCTAGCTTTGATACATGTTATCTCTCGACTTGTTACCACTAACATTATTCTTTTCATATAACATTGCCTATTATCTATGATTGGCTAGGTCCCCACACTCGTAGGCCCTTGCTCCTTCACTTTGTTCATTATAGGACTATTCTCTCAGCTCTGTGTCTCTCAAATCATCAAGAGATGTAAATCCTAAGCGGGTGGCTCCCAAACAATTTCTCGACTCCATGCTGCACATGAGTTTAGCGCCTATCCTATCGCCAATATGCAGGATGTAACTCCTGAGTAGGTGGTTCCCAAACATCTCTCGGCTTGCGCAGCATATGGGTTTTGCACCTATTCTATCATCAACATGTGGGATTTAACTCCCGAGCAGGTGGTTCCCAAATAATCTCTCAGCTCCGTGCTACATATGGGTTCTGCACCCATCTATCCCCAACATGGATGTAACTCCCGAGAGAGTGGCTTCCAAACAAACTCTTGACTCCGCACTACACAAGGGTTTCGTACCCACTCCCTCGGCTTTACATCTCTCGCATGCCTTCCATAGGTATTGACACTAACACTCTTTCAGTTTTATGCCCTATGCAGGTCCTAGTAGAATGTGACACTTAGTCTCTCAACCACATATCTTGCACATCTCTCGGTTTTGCACCTCTCGCATGACCTCTTGGTTAAGACGCAATTGGAGGAGGGCTAAACTCAAGTCTTTTATCCCGACAGATGATCAAATGAGAACATGACGGTGACAAAGAAAAAAATTCGCTACTCATTTATTCATCCAAATTTTTGTACATGTCAAAATCTATACAAGCGGAAGCAGGAAAATAATAACAAGCCGTGTTTACATATCAAGAGTACATCACTTGGAAGGAGAAAATGCAAAGTAAATAAAATGCACAAAAGGGGGGATTATAAAGGAAAAGAAGGGATAGCTCCATGGTTGTATCAAGGAACTTCTTATCCCTTATTTCCTTCCTCTGAGCTGCAGTCAACTTCACCACTAAGGGAGAGGATAACTCCACAGCCAATAAATATCCCTAATCTTGAATCTTTGCTGACCAGGTCTGTTCTCCAAACCCCACCCTCATATATTTTATCTCCCCACTCCTCTTAGAGAGAGGCCCAAGAAATGCTTAAAAAAGAACTATTAGCCACTCGTTCATGGGCCCCTTCCCTATGGTCTTGCAGGGGGAACACCCCACCTTCCAAAGGACCCACCAAAAAGAAAGGATAAATGTCTACACCCAATGTAAGACCCCTTGAAGCACCGATATCTAGCCATCATGACATTGGGTTTTCGAATGCCGTGATGAAACCTTGCATCAATAATTTTCTCTACTGATGGAACCTTCTATCGACAGTTCTCACATCCTCTCCACAACTACATCACACAATCCCACCTCACAAAGAACTCTCCAAAACATCTTGCTAATGATGGGACACAGAAGAATACAAATCTATTTGCTCCTGAACTTGCCAATACTGAAATATTATTATGATTTAAAAGCCCTCACCATCTCTGTTTTTCACAAATCTCGCCACTCATGAATCATAACCAAGCCTATAACTTCATCTCACACAAAGAATTGATAAAACACCAACAACTGCCCTTTACTATTTATAACCACAGGAGGCATGTTAAATACGATTCACAATGATCGAAGTGGCACACTTCAAAACCATAGTAGTACCCTATGCATTAAATAATCTACTATTGTATCTTTTCCATTTACCAAAAAATGCTCCATCTTCATGTCCTTCAAATATCTCAATTATTTTTACTTTAACTCTATTCCTAAAGCCATTCTTTCGAAACGACATTAATATTGTGGGACAAATGATGATGCATGGTCTAATAGGCCCATAATCATAAAACCCATAAACCATTGAGTGGTCTCTCAGTAAATACTCTAATACTTTCATGCTCTATTCAGTCGAAATCTCTCTCTCTATCTAATGCTCTTGGTGAAACGCTCTCTCGGTCAGAGACCGTTGTATACTCCTCTAGACCACGATCACTACCTTACTTCTCTACACACATTGCATGGTCATTCTCTCTTGGTATGTCTCTAACCTCTCGGCCTTTCGAGCTCTCGGTCTCTTCGATTACTATAGAAGTAATTTCTATTACGTAACAGGTCTAAGTCTTGATTATGCGATAAGAAAAGAAATTTTCAACAAATTTAAACATTCATTAATTCGATACGAATCTATTGTGATCTTGCCCAATAAGTGAATCCCCCAACAATTACAACTTTTTCGGATCTCCACGGCAACAACAAAATCTTTCCTACCTCAAAAGACTCCAAATCTATAGGAAATATGCAACCATGATTTTTACAATCTCGGAAGATTTTCAATGATTTCTTTACAAGGTAAGTAGGGTTTTTACATCCCTAAACACATACGAGACTCGCCATGCATGCTATATATACTATGCATAGATAACCTGTCAGGTACGCATAGATTACTCTTTATTCTTTACATACAGTATACAAAGACTACATAGGGTTTAGACTCTTTCAGTCTTTTATTTCCTTTTACTGTTATTTCTGACTTGAGCATCGGAACTTTCTCCGTCGGAGCTGCCTCTAATGGGTTTTTGCAGGTTTCCTCATTGAAGACGACCCAACAGCCACGACATCATCGGTTTCCTATTCGAGTCAGAAGGACAGTTTAGCTGTGAAGACAAAATCGGCTTCCACAACAACTATTAAAATGACAAAGAAAGGAAAATTGAAGTGCATAAAGAAAATAAATTTGTTGTTGTATGTTAACTGTGATGTCTGTCCATTTCTAGTCTTTGCACCCATTTATAGGGTTGCCTTTAACCCCATGTGTCTGCCAAAATTGCTTTCAAATTTAGCCCATAATGGCCGTCATCTAAATCCCTCTCATCTGTGATTTTTCTTCCTAAATTTCTTTATGATATTTAGGGGCGAGGAATTGAGTTGAAACACTCCTTTTGAATCTGTTTCCGTTATCCTAGCCACCAGACTTGTCATGCGCTCCACGTTTCTAGGTGATCTGGTTATCATTTTTTTTTTATAAGAAAATATAATAAAATAAAACTAAATTAAAAAAAAAATAAAAATAAAAAAACTCTATTGTTTAAGTACCTCTAAGGCACACGTGATCTGTTTATCTTGAAGTGGCAGAATCCTCCTTTATCCCACTATTTAGACAGCAAGTATATCCAAATCGGCTAACTTTTGATTTGCATTTTTCTGATTTGTATTTTTCTGAATCACTGTTCCTTTCGGCGACAAGGTTACGCGTGAGGGCATCTGTTCGCTAATATATATATATATATATATTTTTTGTTATGGATTTGACTCTACTTATATTCTCGTGCCAAAGTGCAAAGTGCTTATTGGGTAATTTGGGTGTCTGTCTAAGTGTTGGGTTGGATCTCTGAGACTCATTACATATATATTGTATATAATATGTGTATAATGGGTATAATAGGTGAGGGATAGAGGGGTGAGGGTTCTCATTTGGAGAGATGGATAGAGTGAAACCGTGGTGTGAGATGGGTGTGATTCTTATTTTAGAGAGAGAGGATCACCCTTGTAAAGAGTTAGAAGGAAACCTTAGAGAGAGAAACGGAAAGAAAGTGAAAAGAGGAGGGACGTTGAGAGAGAAATATTGCTTATTATTTTTTTTGTGATTTTTTTTCTCCCACTTCCTATGTATTATTGTGGTTGATGACCTGTGTGAACGCAAGTTGCATCATTCAACAAAGACGGCGACTAATTTATTTATAATACAATTTAATATGATTTCCGCGTATGCTCACATAAGTCCACACTGACCCGGTCCACGCGCTAAAGTTGTTGGCCACAAACGACAAAACTGAGAATCAATGTTAAAATTAAGAGTTTAGAGATGTACGACTTTGATTTAAAAAATAAAAAAAATTCTAAAAAAATCCTCTGAAAAAAAAAAGATTTTTAATCCAAAATTATTACGTTTTGATTAATAGAATTCAACTAACACTAATAATGTATTATTCATAAATTAATAGAATATTTAATATTCGATCAATACTATTTATATTAAAAATTGATCGAGTTTTGAAAACTTCATCAATTATGAATAATACATATACAATATTGATTGAATTTTTAAAATTTGACTAACAGTGAATATTATTGATCGAGTTTTGAAAACTCGATCAAATTAAATCATTTTTAAAATATATTTATTTTAAAAATTTTTTAAAAAATTTATACATTTTATTTTTTGAATTAAATCCGAACGTTAATCAAAAAGGTTTATACAGCAAACCATTCCATGTATCTGCGCGGAAATAGCAACCGAAACGCCACTGAGTCCTATATATTGTACATAACCCCCGAAAGAATGCTAAAGAGAGCTCCCACTTGGTACACAAGTCTTCGGATTTCTTTCCATTGAGTCCTATATTAATGGAGTGCGCAATGGTCATTTCCACAAGGCTTACTGAGCTTCGGGACGACCTAAAGGAGGTAAGCTTAATAAATGAGAGGCAAGAGAAGCGAGTCCAATCGCTCGAACTCAAGGCCCAAATAGTTTCCATCTCGTTGGTAGGTTTTCAGTGCTCAATTTTCTTTTCTTTATCTAATTCCTCCAACATCCAATGCAAAAATTGGCACATTCCTTTTTCCCTCTCCTTATTGGTCACCGTAATGTTCATACTGACCTTTGCCGACATTGTGAAAAAATATTTGGGCACAAGGTATCAGTATGACCTCAATGCGCTAGACCAACAGAGGATCCAGCGTGAAATAGTTGCAGCAGAAAGCAGCAGCAACAACAACAAAAATGCCCAACAGATTCAGATCGATATTTTCTCAAAATTCGACCAAATTCTCGAGCCCGACAAGGTCCACGTCATCATGCGAAAGATTTATATTTATTTAGTATTTTTTATTTTAGTCGGGTTTTCTAGTCTGGTGGCACTCTCCTGCCGTATAATGCTTTGTGATAACGGATTTGGGAATTCAGGCACTCAAAATAACTCCCAGTCTTCGAATCCTTGAAAAATAATAATAATAAAAATAAATGATTATTTAAATAATTTGTACTTTTTGTTTCTTCCATTGGATGAAATAAGATCAAGCTCTTCTTGCCCTTTTCTTTTTTGTTAGAACTTATTTAATTAACTTAGTTCAGATTGGTATTCTTAACCCTGTGATTTCTATTTTTTTTAGACGATTGCTTGATAAAGGAACTCTATGTGTTGCTAAAGGAACTATATGGCTAATAATGAATTAAAGCTTAAGGAAAGATGGATACCGGAAAGAATATAAACTTTATGATCCTCAAGAAACTAGAAATTCGATCTTACAAAAAAAAAAAGAAACTAGAAATTCGAATTATTAAATAAAAAAAAAATAAACAAAAACTCAAGGAAGCTCACTACTGAGCACCGAGGTTTCAGAAAATACAAGAAGAAAACTTATTAAAAACTGTTTGAGGATTTCGGATATGTGTCCTTCTGATGCAGAACTCCCCCTTCTATAATGATTAGAGCGGTAGGAGACTTAACTCTTTCATTTGGATCGACACTGTAGACAACCAATTGACCAGTCTATCCTCGATCCATCACACGTCCAATTAATTGACGTTGTGGAATAATTGCTATAAGGGCTCCTGCTCCAATCCTTGGGCACTCTTATTAGTTTAGAATGCTCACGAGGGTCATTCTAGACATTTTACAATAGAGTTAGTGGGGTAACTCCCACTAACCATATCTTAACCACTCATTCATTATTATTGTACGTTAAAGAAAATGATAATGTAATCATGGGTGAATGGTTTGAGAGAAAAAAATATTCTCTAGAGAGAGAATATGGAGGGCATGAGAAAAATTCTGCGTAGGGAATTTTTCTCGTCACGATGATCGCTGGACTGAGGGTTGCGGCGTTGTGGTATTGCGGTGGTGGTTCGATTAACATCGTGATCACCATCCCGACTGCGAGATCCGATCGAGGGACGCACGGTGTGCGCCCCCTCCATTCTTTTGTAATCTTGTGGAATGAGGATTTTTTACCTCATGATTTATTGAAATATAATAATCATCAAAGAACTTCTGATTTTTTTTTATCTTGCTAGTCAGGCGGGGTCGGGAGATCTCCCCTGATGATGCACTTGTTTGGTTGCGCTGGTTAGTCCAACTTCTGGTGTGTTATCAAGAGCTCCTGAAGTTAGGGTTGCTTCTACCTATTTCTAGGAGATTGATTCGGAGATATTCACTCGAAAGGCCCGGGTGACTTAGGCCCTTCGATTGGTTAAGAACCTTTGGGGGTAGGGCCGTGTCCACCCGTTCGAGGGAGTTTCATTCTAATTTAGTGACATATTTGTTCGGAAAATCTGGGTGACTAAGACACTTCGGTCGATCATAGACTTTAGGAGGTAGGGTCGTGTTCGCCCGTTCGGGAAGTTCTATCCCAACTTAACGACACATTTGTTCGGAAGATCTGGGAGATTGAGGCCCTTCGGTCTATTTGAAACTTTAAGAGGTTGAGCCGTGTCTGCCTGTTCAGGGAGTTCTATCCCAACTTAATGACACATTTGTTCGGAAGATCTGAGTGATTGAGACCCTTCGATCGATTTGAAACTTTAGGAGGTTGAGTCGTGTTCTCCTGTTCGGAGAGTAGTGACACATTCGTTCAGAAGATCTGGGCGACTAAGACCCTTCGGTTGATTTGAGAGTTTAGGAGATAGGGCCGTGTCCGCCTATTCGGGGAGTTCTATCCCAACTTAATGACACATTCGTTCGGAACATCTGGGTGACTGAGGCCCTTCGGTCGATTAGTGACTTTATGAGGCACTTTCTCCGTGGGTCATTAGAAATCCCGAGCCACGTGCAGTCAGTAAGTAGTTGAAAACATCAAAATCTTGATCAAGAGAAGAGTGCTGGAAAATCTGGTTCGTAGGCCGGACAAATGCTAGTAGGAACGTATGTCTCGTGCCAACCGTCTTCATTGTGGACTTGGAAGATCACCCTCCTGATTCCTCGCGTGATGGTCTGGGATCTGGCCTATGAAGCAGCTCTTCTCCCTTGGTGCGTCATGCCTGCTGGGGGAAGGCAGATTTCTTCCTTCTATACTGATGAACTTCTGTAGTTTCCCGCTGCTGACCAAGAATTTCAGTTCATCTTTGAGTCTTTTACACTCATCGGTCGTATGGCCGTAGTCTCGATAGAAATGACAGTACTTGGACTTGTCTTTTCTAAGATCTTCTTCTGCCGGGCGCGAGGGCCATCTGACGTATGCCTTGTTCTTTATTTGATACAAAACCCGATTTGGGGTTTTGCTCAGCATAGTGTAGACGCTGAACCTTTGCGAAGGCAGAATTCTTAATTTGCCTCTCTTTAGGGAAGGCCGGCGTGGCGACCGGCTACGTTCTTTTCTGCTATGGCGGCCTTTTTGTCGATCAAATGCCTCTGCTTCTTCCACAACAAAATATTTCTCCGCTCAGGAGTAAAACTCTTGGATGATTGTTGGGGGCTTCTTTGTGATGGAGATCTTCATATCAGAGGAGCGCAGACACGTTAGGAGCGCGGCCAAAGCAATGTTATGGTCCAGATTAGGGACTTTCAGCATTCTGTTTTAACTCTCTCCATAAAATTTATGAGAGATTCCTCTTTCCATTGATGTAATGATAAGAGGGATGTAGATTTCCCCTTAGCCCCTCGACTGATTACGAAGTGGGCCTCAAACTATTGTCGGAGTTGTGCGAAACTCCTGATATTGAATAGGGGAAGAGAATTGAACCAGGTTAGGGTGTTACCCTTAAGAGTGGTAGGGAAGTGTTTGCACATCGCGGCATCCGAGAGAACTTTAGAGACCATAACTGTTATGAAATGGGCAGAATGGTCACGGGGGTCATTTGTCCTATCATATCGCTCCATGGGAGGTAAAAGGACATCCCTTGGCGTTGGTTCTGACAAGATCTTTGCATCGAATGGCGATTCGCCTAGGAAGCATTGGGGATCTTCCCTATCCTTTATGCCTGCCCTTTTAAGCTCAGCGGCCACAAGCTGTTCAATCTACCTTTTCAGATCTTGGGGGTAGTATTGGGATGCCGCCGATGGTTCTGGGAATTTTCGTCTGGGTGGTTGCTTATATTCGGATACTGCAGCAGATGAGTGGTTGTCTGGCCTGAGGGTTTGACTGAGTCCTTCCAACTGTTTACTCATTCTTTGGATTCTAAACACTAATCTTTCCATTTGAGGTTGGTTTGCCTATTCTGATCCAGAGGCCATGACTTGTCGTTCCTGGATTGCATGTTGCGGAATTAACTCTGGATGTGACAGTCGGGGAGAACACATGATTACGAATTGGAGGATTCGTTATTGGGGGAACGATAAGTTCGGCGGGCATAGGGATGTGTCCTCTTACAGCAGGGGTGGCTCTCGAAGACGCTCTAGTCCTTGGAGGCATGATTATCGAAATGATCGAAATTTCTCCAGTTTGTTCCCACAGACAGCGCTAATCTATTGGAGGTGGGTTATGGTACCACAGATACCGACTCCCTCTTGACCCGAACAATAGCTGTCAATGGGTGGATACACCTACAAAAACAACCAAAGGGTGTTACGGCGGGGAGGCTCCGATGCTCAAGTCAGTAAAGAGCGATTTTCGATTCAAAAAAACAGACTGAGAATTAATGGAAGACTATTTCCTATGATCAGTGTGTCTTGAGGGTTAGACCTAGAGAGCGTATCTCATTCTGAGAGCTTTTGGGATAACTTATACCTCTGAGAGACGTGCGTCGCTGGGGGACTTCAACCCTACCCTCCTTATCGAACTTGTTCCGCCCCGATCCTCGGATCGACCACGAGACAACTGTCGCGTTGTCTTGGTACACGGGCAAAACCTCCCCATATACTGAGACTCCGCAAGGCTATATTACTGAATAATAAATCCTTTAGTACACAATTCCAGCAAGATCAAAAAATCATGAATCAATACACATGCAAATAACCCATTCGGTCAATTCCTGTACACATAAGCATGCGTCGGCACACACATTTAGGAATGGGGTTCCTGTACATGCACGCATAAATAATTGGCCATCCCAGCCATTTTAGAATTCTCAGTACAAATAAAGCATTCAAAATAAAAGAAATCTCAAATCATAGTCACAAAATTTTACTAATGCTTGCCTGAGAAAACAAACCAGTATTAGTAAAGTCCAATTGATATGAGATGTACAAACTTTGTAAAATCGAAAGTAAATATTGAAATCAAACATTACAATTCAAATATCCCAGTTAAACAATAAGTTTTACCAAAATTAAATTTTAGAAAAATGAACAAGTTCCAAACAAATTCCAATATAAACGATGTAAGGATTTCACCAATATTTGCTCCTATATATGAAACAAGTATCGATTAATCCTTACCAAAAGAATTATACAAGTATTCTCTTCCATGGATTTTAGATTAAGCTAAAATAACCTTACATCACTATGATACCTAAATAAGTCAACGGATAAACCTTCACAAGCTCCAATTGCTGTCATAGATCTAAACTTCCTTTGAAAGATATAAAAGAGAAGGTGAGTATTGGGAAATACTCAGTGAGTGTATAGCATGTTATGATAATAAATGAGTGGTGATTGTGGACATGTCAAATGTTTTCTTCAAAATCATACGATCGTATCGAAAAATCTCAATGTAAACAAAATCTCAACAAAATATGGTAAATAATTCATATGCATCCAATCATCACATCTTATTTTTCAAAATCACGGGATTACCAAAATCTTTCCACCAAAGGCTTGGTCCTAACCAGTGGTGGAATTGCCAAGGGATTCTCATCAATGTCAATAAATCATACACAATACCCCCTTCCTTGGCTTTGGCTCGGGCCTCCCCTGGGGTGCAACCAAGCTAGTCCGAAGGGAGGGATTTAGAGGCACCTTTCGATCGCAGCTACCTCTTTATCCAAATAACCGCGCAACCACGTCACCCCGTCGGGTCGCTCCATGGAGGGAATGACTATAGTCATTAACCATGCGCATAGCACCACTTTGCAATCATCAAATCAAATATCAAAATGTGCAAACAGTTATTCAAACAAATTTTTAAAACATGAATTCCATCAGTCACTTTCAATATAAGTCAATAAACATGGCACATTAGTTTCAACAACACATGGATACATTCGGTAATTCAAATCCCCTTTTGGGACATTCCACAATCACAAAAACAATTTTAGAAATATTTATAAAATCATTAGAAAATATTATATAAAATCAGAATAAAATATTTTCTCACTTAAAATCATAAACATGTATCCACTCATCTCTTGGGAGGGTATTTACTCCTAATTCCGTAATTTAATCCAAGGTAACCATTCTCAACCTTCAAATGAGTTATCATATACCAATAATCACAATTTCATGAAATAAAATCCCATTACAGGGTTTCCAAATTTTTCCTAATTTAATATAGCCTCAAATTGCATATTTACAAATCCTAAACTCTTATTTCATCAACCTAAGATTATTTACCTCTCAAATGAATTTTAATTCCCAATATTTCTAAGCTTGCCCAATTTTCTTCCGAATTTATATAACCATAATATTTTTCATGCATATTTTAAAGTAAACTCTAAAGAAAACTATTCTAATCAACCCAATAAGATCCTATTATCCTCTAACATGCCTCTTTCGTATTAATCAGCCTAAATTCATGTAAAATTTAGATGTAACCCTAGAAATCACATATCAAATTTCAGAAAAATGTATTCTCTTCAAATTCAACACTTTTTCAGAACATATACAATACTCTCATCCCAAATTCAGCCTAAATTCATTCAATTATCGAATGGACTAGAATTTTTCTTATCTAGGGTTTCACAATTTGCTGCCCTCATTCGAATGCCTTCTCAGTTCAATCTGAGACCTGTAGTGCTTCCAAACCGAAGCAAAGTTTAGTAATTAGACTTAAATTATTAAGAGAATCAAAACCCTAAAACTATGGTCAGAGCCAGCCGTTACCTACGCAGAGAAGAAATCGTAGTCTCCGCCTAGGGTTCTCGGATGTCCGATGATGAATGCTGCAACATTGCAACAGAGGTTGTAGAGGAGCTCTTGGTAGTGAGAGCGCGTGCGAGCGAGCGTGGGAGAGAGGTAACGCGTGATGTCGCGCATGAGAGAGAGCAGAGTGAGAAACAGAGGGAGAGAGCAATGAGCGAGAGGGAGAGAGAACTCGATTGAGAGAGAGTGACATTAGAGATTTGAAAGAGCGGTCGATGATTGAGAGAGGAGGAGAGTGCGACGGAGGAAGAATCGGGTGAGAGAGAGAGAGTGAGTGAGATTCGAGAGAGAGACACAGAGAAGTTCAAAAGAGAAAGAGAGAGAGAGAAGAGTCTACGGGTCGGCTGTGTACGGTGGTCGAAGGAGCCACCGTGAGTGGTAGAGAGTGGCAGAGAGAGTAAGACGATAGAGAGGGAGAGAGACAGATTCGAGAGGGAGAGCGAGAGAGTGAGAGACAGGAGAGGGGATTAGGGCTTTAACCCTAATCGAATTGGGGGAGGGGAAAACACTGCGTTTTCCTCTCTTTTTTTAAATAAATCAATAAATAATTATTCATATATATATATATACACCCACTTTTCACTAAATTTTAAATTTCATAAAAGTGAGATTCACTACGAATCGCGAATACGACATTTTATATATATCCAATAATTCTAATTTAATACCTCAAAATCAAAAATCAATAAAATTTAAAATTTTCTTTTATATTTATCTAAATTTTTTACAGAATATCTCTAATACCAAATTTTCGGTATTACAACACTTTACCCCCTAAAAATAAATTTCGTCCTCGAAATTTAAAAGAATACTATACATTAAGAAGATGTGGTTATTGCTTTCTCATAGTATCTTCGGATTCTCAAGTCTCTTCGTCCACCTGATCGTTTTTCCATTAGACCTTAACGATAGGGACTTGCCTTTTTTCTGCAATCTCTTACGCCTAGGTCAAAGTCAAGATGTGAATCGAGGGTCACAATCGTATACAATTGACACCGAAATCCCGTAGAGCCTTACAATCTCTGCCATATGCATTTTGGCTAACCTCTTTAGAGAGTAAGCTCAATGAAATCATGTCACTTAAAATTTGTGCTCTATCTAAACTTAAGCCTCTACTTGAGTTTAAATTCTTTTTGGTCTGACTATCTTAAATATTATTCATAGACCTCACTTTGCTTATGGATCTTAACATTTCATGAAATAGTTTCAGGCTCTCGTCCTATGGGAACTCGATAAGTATGTTCTTCTCTGACCTTTCGTACAATCATTTCAATGGTCAAATCTCAGCAGAAATAGAAAAGTTAAGAACCCGACCTCCCTTAACCTTTCTAGTGATGATCTCAATGTCTCTCTTTTGATAGAACTTGGAGAATTAAAAAGTCTAGATGTCATGGATCCATCTTGTAACAATTTCATAGATTTGATACCTTCAACTTTAACTCATTTAATCAACCTCATCTACTTGTCACTCGATTTTAATCAATTCAATGGCTCCATTCCGATAGAAATTAGAGAAGTAAAAAGCCTAATTACTTGGATCTCTCCCATAGCAACTTGATTGTCTCAATTCCTTTGGTTCATTTACCCTAACCGATTGAGCTATCATGAAATTAAATGGTCTATGCTTACAAAATAACAAAATCAAGGCTTTATTCCTCCATGTTTGAGTCTTTTAAGAACAATTTACTAAAATAAAGAGTCACAAATAGTGATAAAATTCTGAATCCACCACTTTCAATTTCTTTTTAAAAATCCAGCTGCTCATTAATTATATAAAAGGAGCTCTCAACATGAATAACAATAAGTCTTCCCTATGGTCACAAACAAACCTTTCATTAGACAAAGCCACATCACCAAAATGATTAAATCAACAAAACATGTCCTAGATAAATTAGATCTTCTCAAGGCATTATCGTACAAAATATCTCTATTATTAATTATTCTATCTAAAGTAACATTAACTCATCAAGTAAAATAAAAGACCTACTGAAGCGAATCATTTTCATCACAGGTACCTGTCATTGTAAGTCTCATTTATAATAATATTATCATGTTTTATTTGTTATGCATAGATGTGCTTTTCAAAATTTAACCTTAGTCGTTGCTAGAAATCAAAATTCATGTTTTGAATCTAAGATTCTTCCAAAGAATTTTAGAAAAGACTGGAGTGAGCATAAAAATTTCTTAATGAATAGACGACAATGGCATATTGAGCATGAATGAGGGTTGAAGGTAGTTGTGCCAAACACATATAAAAATTTATTTCCATATAATGCCAAAATTATTTGTATTAACATAAATCCATATCAAATTTTCCATGACTCATGTTTTCTAATTCAATAAACAATTTTATATTTTCATTTCAATAACTTTAAGGTTTTCCCAAAATCACTCTCCTACCTAGGGTAGTTGGTAGGATCCGCCAAGAGTTTTTCAAAATTTTTAATAAAATACCAAATTTCCTTGGCATTGGCCCGAAGCTCTGTGGGGTGCCATCACGTTATCACGAAATCGGCTTGTGAAGGCTTCCCATCTCGCCTACCACTAAGCAAAATTTCTCTACCCCAGCCTTAGCCACGTTGCCTCTAGGCCTCAATCCGTGGCAAAACTTAGTCTATATTGGTTTTCCAGTACCATGTTACCAAACTTAATTTATCAATCAATTCATACTCTCAAATATAAGGTGTAGCAATACTTCAAAATTCACATGAGTATCCAAATGTAACAAGTGCAAATAGTTCAATATTCACAGTCATGAGTCATATATATTTTGCAATTTCATTTCAGACACACTACAATCACAAAATATTTTAACCCTCTTTCAAAATTTATTTCACAAATCAATTTGAATTCATTTACACATTCACATGCAACATAGTCATCCATTTACATCTCCTATAAGGGAGTTAACCAAATTATCAACAAGTTGACCCAAATATCTCTAAATTTAGAAACAACTCAACTCAAAACCTCAATAAGTTGACCACCAATGAGTAATACTATATGTCCCGGAAAAAAGATTCAAATGACAAATTTCACAAATTTCAATCAAGGTATATAATCATCACTAACACCATGAATACCTCAAGACATCAAAATCATCTCTCCCAAGTCTCTATTACCTCACCTTATCAAATATTCCTCCAACATCACGTTTGAGTGATAATTAGCTCAAATAGAGGGATTTGCATGTCTATATCTCAATACATGAGTCTCTTCCTACATTTCCTCAATATGCCCTAAATTTATTGAGAAAGCTCAATTTTGTTAGAAATATTTGAACCACTGAAATACCTTATGACCCTTAAAAGTACATAAAAAGGATGGTGTGTCCGGAATAACATAAAAGGCTTATATACAAAATCAGTGGCTACAAAAATGAAAAGAAGAAAAAAAATATCAAATGCCCCACTAATAATCACCAAAATTTATAGTCTTCAATGCCACCGTAACTATCACTGGGCATCTGAAATCATTCTTAATTACCTCAGTATCAAGACGTATCACTAATATATCCCAAATTCAAAATCACACACTCAAAATCATATTGTATCTGTATTCAAATTTTTGAATCATCAAATTCAAAGGAATTTACTTGTGACTACATCTGGGTTGCCTTGAACATCTTCAAAAGTGGTTCCTTGAGAAGCTAGATAGACAATAATATTCATGATTGGATTTTCTAAGAAAAATAATCATACAATCCTTGTTAGTAGTAGTTAAACCCTTATTACAAATTATCAACAATATAGGCTACTTAATATACAAGCTATTGCCAAATGTAGTACCTTCATTTGTCGTCAGAATATCGCAAAACTTTATCTATCACAAAATTGCTCCACCACTCTAATCATCCTTTAAGTTCCCTATGAGATAGCCATATGTTTCTTGAACTTGAAAGCAAATCAGACTGAAGTGATGCAATAAGAATTCGAATGGATGGGGAAATGATCAAAAGTGGTTCTAATGCGAAGGTCATACTTAAAATTAGGGAGTTAGGACTCCCAATTGTTTAAAGCAAAGAAAACAATCAATACATGACGCTATATTTCTATCTTCTCACAGAGCCCAAATTACTTCACTATTACATAAGTGAATGTCTTACAACTCGTCATCCCAATCAAAAAGTCATGTCAGTCATACTGTTAATACTTTTAACCCCATTCAGTTTTTTAAAAGGGAATCTTACCACACTAAAGTCCCTAACATTTGGCTAAACAAGCTACAGAAGGTTTTGAGTCACAATCAAGTGACCACTTATAGAGTGATACATCACTCAAGTTGCGGAGGTGAAGTGAAAAATATCTCACTTTGGTTACATGTTCTTCGATTGGGGAACAAGGTTCTACAAAGATGATCTAAACTTTAACAATAGAAATAAGAACTAGTCCAAGTGCTTAACCCCTTAAATAAAAAAAGATCATAGTCCCTAAGAATCCATGGAAAGTTCTTGTACATCCCTTGACAGATAAACCTTTAAAAATCACAATTTTCAAAACAACAAACCTTTCAAAATCTTTAAAAAAACTTTCAGGGACATTTGGAGACATTTGAAAACATTTCAAAACCATCAAACTTTTAAAATCATGAACTTAAACACTGATACCAATAAAGTTGTTACGCTTTGATTCTCGGATCGACCACGCGATAACCGTTGCATTGTCTCAGTACACGGGCAGAACCTCCCCATATACTGAGACTCCGCAACGCTATATTATTGAACAATAAATCTTCCAGTGCATAATTCCATCAAGATCAGAAAATCATGAATCAATACACATGCAAAGGACTCATCCGGTCCATCCCTGTACACATAAACATGCGTCGGCACACACATTTGGGAAGGGGGTTCCTGTACGTGCACGCATACATAATTGGTCATCCCAGCCATTCCAGAATTCTCAGCACAAATAAAGCATTTAAAATAAAAGAAGTCCTAAATCATAGTTGTAGAATTTTACTAATACTTGCCTGGAGAAAACAAGCCAGTATCAGTAAAGTCCAAACGGTATGAGATGTATAGAATTTCGTAAAATCGAAAGAAAATATTGAAATCAACCATTACAATCCAAATGTCCCAGTTAAATAGTAAGTTTTACCAAAATAAAATTTAAAAGAAAATGAACAAGTTCCAAACAAATTTCAACATAAACGATGTAAGGATTCCACCAATACTTGCTCCTATATATGAAACAAGTATCGATTTAATCCTTACCAAAAGAATTATACAAGTCTTCCATTCCTTGAATTTCAGATCAAGCTAACATAACCTTACATCACTATGATACCTAAACAAGTTAGCGGATAAACTTCACAACCTCCAATTGCTGTCATAGACCTAAACTTCCTCTGAAAGATGTAAAAGAGAGGGGTGAGTATTGGGAAATACTCAGTGAGTGTATAACAAGTTATGATAATAAATGAGTGGTGATTGTAGACATATCAAATATTTTCTTCAAAATCATACGATCGCATCAATAAATCTCAATGTAAACAAAATCTCAACAAAATATGGTAAATAATTCAAATGCATCCAGTCATCACATCTTATTTTCTAAAATCACGGGGTTGCCAAAATCTTTCCACCAAAGGCTTGGCTCTGACCAGTGGTGGAATCGTCAAGGGATTCTCATCAATGTCAATAAATCATACACAATACCCCTTTCCTTAGCTTTGGCTTAGGCTTCCCTTGGGGTGTAACCAGGCTAGTCCAAAGTGAGGGATTTAGAGACATCTTTCGAGCAAGCTACCTCTTCATCCAAATAACCGCCCAACCACATCACCCCGTCGGGTCGTTCCGAGGGAATGACTATAGCTATTAACCATGTACACAACACCATTTCACAATTATCAAATCATATAACAAAATGTGCCAACAATTATTTAAACAATTTTTTAATGCATGAATTCCATCAGTCACTTTCAACACAAGTCAATAAACATGACATATTAGTTTCAACAACACATGGATGCATTCGGTAATTCAAATCCCCTTTCGAGACATTCAACAATCACAAAAATAATTTTAGAAATATTTGTAAAATCATAAGAAAACATTATATAAAATCAGAATAAAATATTTTCTCACTTAAAACCATAAACATGTATCCACTCATATCTTGGGAGGGTATCCACTCCCAATTCCACAATTTAATCTAAGGTAACCCTTCTCAACCTTCAAATGGGTTATCCTATACCAATAATCACAATTTCATCAAATAAAATCGCATTATAGGGTTTTCAAATTTTTTCTAATTTAATATAGTCTCAAATTATATATTCACAAATTCTAGACTCTCATTTCATCAACCTAAGATTATTTGCCTTTCAAATGAACTTTAATTCCCAATATTTCTAAACTTGCCCAATTTTCTTCTGAATTTACATAACCATAATATTTTTCATGCATATTTTAAAGTAAACTTTAAAGAAAACTATTCCAATCAATCCAGTAAGATCCTATTATCCTCTAACATGCCTCTTTCGTATTAATTAGCCTAAATTCATGTAGAATTTAGATGTAACTCAAGAAATCACATATCAAATTTCAGGAAGATGCATTCTCTTCAAATTCAACACATTTTCAGAACATATACAAAGTTCTCATCCTAAATTCAGCCTAAATTCATTCAATTATCAAAGGGACTAGAATTTCTCTCACCTAGGGTTTCACAATTCGCTGCCTTCGTTTGAATGTCTTCTCAGTTCAATCTGAGACCTGCAGTGCTTTTAAAACGAAGCAAAGTTTAGTAATTAGACTTAAATTACTAAGAGAATTAAAACCCTAAAACTATGGTCAGAGCCAGCTCTTACCTATGCAGAGAAGAAATCGCAGTCTCCGCCTAAGGTTTTCGGATGTCCAACGATGAATGCGGCAACGCTGCAACATAGGTTGCAGAGGAGCTCTTTGCAGTGAGTAGCACGCGCAAGCGAGCAAGGGAGAGAGGTAACGCGTGCTGTCACGTGCGAGAGAGAACAGAGTGAGAAACAGAGGGTGAGAGCAACGAGCGAGAGGGAGAGAGAACTCGATCGAGAGAGAGAGACAATAGAGATTTAAAAGGGCAGTTGGTGATCGAGAGAAGAGGAGAGTGCGACTGAGGAAGAATTGGGTGAGAGAGAGAGCGAGTGAGACTCAAGAGAGAGACAGAGAGAAGTTCGAAAGAGAGAGAGAGAGAGAGAGAGAGAGAGAGAGAGAGAGAAGAGTCCGCGGGTCGGCTGTGTGCGGTGGTCGAAAGAGCCACCGTGAGTGGTAGAGAGTGGCGGAGAGAGTGAGACGATAGAGAGGGAGAGAGACAGATTCGAGAGGGAGAGTGAGAGAGTGAGAGACAAGAGAGAGGATTAGGGCTTTAGCCCTAATTGAATTGGGGGAGGGGAAAACGTAACATTTTCCTCTCCTCATTTTTTTTTTTCACGTTTTCCTCTCTTCATTTTTTTTTCTTTTTTTAATAAATTAATAATTAAATAAATCAATAAATAATTATTCATATATATACATATATATATATATATATATACACACCCACTTTTTACTAAATTTTAAATTTCACAAAAGTGAGATTCACTACGAATTGCGGACACGACATTTTATATATACCCAATAATTCCAATTTAATATCTCAAAATCAAAAATCAATAAAATTAAAAATTTTCCTTTATATTTATTTAGACTTTTTACATAATATCTCTAACACCGAATTTTTGGTGTTACAGAACTGATTCAAGAATCTCGAAAGTTAATATTATGAGTTGATTACGATCCTCATTTATCGGTGGAACTACCATTTTCGGACGGGTTGCTTTCCTTACTTGAAAGATCTGGAATTTACCATTATGAAATAAGAGACTGAATTAAGAGAATTATAACATTCCTTTAGAATTGTTAGGGGTGTTGCACAACGTTCGGTCGCTCGATCGATTAAAGGATTTTCGACCCGTTCAATTGAAGAGTTGATGTCTGCTTGTTCGATCGGGGCGATTACCTTTGTTCGGTGAGTTACGTTCGGTTGGCGAGCGACTGAGACCCTATTGTTTGGTAGGTCAATTTGAACGATTAAGACTACTCGATAGATTATCATTTGATCGTCGGATGTTGATTTATAAACGTAATTTGTGGGTTTTTTAATAGTCTTTTCTTTTGATTTGAATTTTTGATCACGCCCATCACTGACCATCCATCAAATGGCGGCATCCAGATTCCTTTCGCATCTGGATATGACTCAGCTCGAAGTAACTGCTGCCATGTGAACCAACCCGGGAAGTAATTGAACAGATTAAAATACTAAATCCTAAATCTTAATTTCAATGATACAAGTACATTAAGCATTGACTTGATTAAACCTTGTAGGACTTTCTACATATTGCTTCCTATTTATAAAAGAACAAAAACTAGTGTTTCTACAATTTAGTACATTCAAGAAAATCATTTTCCTGAAGTAATTTTTGTTTTTCTTCATCGATATTGGATATAGAGCTAAGTTATAAAAATATGTACTATAAAAATTTTATTACACATGTAGATATTGCGAGGATTCAATAATACACTCAACACAGTATAGATTACTTGACCATTTTTCTTACTCAAAAAACTCCTTTTTATTTTCACTGACTAAAAAAACTACAGCAATAAGAAAGTAGAATGTGAATAAAACAATAAAAATAACTTAAAGCATTCCAAGTCTCAACTGATAGAACAAAGATATTGTAACAAGAGCCCATAACCAACCAAACGAAACATTTGGTAAAAAGGAAAAATAAAAGGAAAAATAAAATAAAATAAAATATGTGCCCGTCTTGTCTTTTATAGCTTTAGTCAAATTGACCAGCTCATCTAAACAAAAGTGAAATTCTAGAATAGAAGAAGCCAACTTGGACTCCCCGGGCACTTCCCTTCCCAATTTTTATAAAATCCTTAGTATTCCCCCGTGTGTCTTACACAACTCCCTCTCTCAAGTATGGCCTGCAGCAGCACAGACGGATGCCTCGGCATTACAAACCCAAAGATAGAGAAAAAGGTTCAACATCTTGAAAGCAAAGCCATTTACCTCACAATCTGCTACCTCCTTTTCCAAGTCATAATCTTTTCCTCTTCCTCCTCCGCAAACCAATGCAACAACTGGTGGGTTCCCTTCAGTTTTTCACTCCTCATCAGTCTTCTCTACTTCGGCAATCTCTTAACCACAATTACGCCGTATCTTCATGTTTGTTACCAGCATGACCTCCATCTACTCGAAGAGGCCGAAACAATTCGTCGGATCCGAATGACCCGATTCGGTTCTGCACAAGAACCCGAACCCTTTCACGTTAAGTTGGTTAAGCGTCGATTGTGGATACGAGGGCTGATCCTGTGTCTCGCACTTTTCGGAGCAATCGTGGCAATTGCCTGTTTCGTCATCCCTTGCAGCGGTGAAGTTGATTTTCAGGTCTGTCCCCTTTTTACATTTACTGCCCCAATTTGCAATTTCTGTCCTTTCCGGATCTGAGTCTGCTATGTTGCATTTGTTAAAAGCACATGCATATTCTCTTTTGTGTTGAGTAAAGTTGATTAATTTCTCACTATTTCTGAAAGAAGAATTTTGTTTCCCTTTGCAGGTCTTATATGAGTCTATGACGGCGGAAACCCGGAAGAAATTACTCTGATTATAAAATATCAAGTGTAAAAATCAAATCAATTATTAAAAAATATTATATATTAAAATAAATTAATAATTGATTTGATTTTTATTTATAAAAAAATATGACTTTATTTCTGTATTTATTATGATAAATAATGAATAATTAGAGTTTCATATTATTATATTGGTTCACATATTTGATAACTCTAGTTACAAGTGCATCAATTCATATACTCTCTTTAAGATTTCAAGAATATATTTGTTTTATTCTGGTGATACCTTACTAATGTTGCTGATATTTTTATGGTTAAATATAAATGTTTTGCTGATACTTGTTAAACTGAGAATGATGCACAAATAACATAGGGATGATTTTGATCTTTTCAATATAATACTCATTGCAATTTCTTTTTTCTAAATAAAAGATTTAAGAAAAATATTAGTAAATGGTGAAGGGCTTTTGATTGAAATGAATTGGAACACAATCAGAGGGTGTTTTGAGCGAACTTGCTTTCAATTTAAGGCTAAAGAGTTGTGAATTCTATCTTTACTTTTAGTTCATTTTCTACCTCCCTTATCTTTCTTTCCATAGTTCGCTGTGAAGTTGGGACCAAAGAAAAAACAAAATAATAATACTCGTTTTGTTGTTACGAATTTCGTTCGATCTGATGCATTTCGATAACCCATGTTGAGAATCCCGACACTAAGCACAAGTTGCATTATACAACTAGGCAAAGACAAATTTATTTCTGATGCAGTTTACTTTGATTTCTATGTATGCTCACCTAATTGCAAGCACTGACGGGGTCCACACGCTAAAGATATTGTTTTATGCCCCCAAAGGATGCTAAAGAGAAACTCACTGTTTGTACTTAGTAAACAAGTTCTCGAATTTCTTTCCTGTAATTTTTGCCCTCTTCATCTTGGCAATTAGTGGAGTGCGCAATGATCATTTCCACAAGGCTTACCGCGCTTCGGGACGACCCCAAGGAACTAAGCTTAATTAATGATAGCCTAGAGAAGCAAGTCTAATCACTCGAACTCAAGGCCAAAATATTTTCCATCTCGTTGCTGATTTTGGAAAAGAGATATATATATATATATATGCTAGAAGAGCTCTCTCTAAAAAAAAACTTGAAAACAGTTTAAATTAAATTATTTAGAATATGATTCTGAATATCGATCGCTAATGAGACCGAGAGAAAGGTTGCTTAAATGCCGCCAAAGTCCGAGGTGGGAGTTCTAAATGGATTACTTAGAATATGATTCTGATTATAAAATATTATATATCAAAATTAAATCAATTATTAAAAAATATTATGTATTAAAATAAAATAATAATTGATTTGATTTTAAAAAAAATTGACTTTATTTTTGTATTTGTAAGGATAAACAATGAATAATTAGAATTTCATATTATTATATTGTTTCTCATATTTAATAAGTCCATTTAGAATTCATACACTCCCTGTAAGATTTCAAGATTATTTTTGTTTTATTTTGGAGATACCTTACTAATGTTGTTGATATTTTTAGGTTTAAGGGCTTGTTTGGCAACTCTTATTTTTAACTTAAAAATTACTTTTAATTTTAAATTAAAAATAAGAGCTTAAAAAATAAAGTTAAAACTGTTTGGTAGTTTTATTTCTAAAAACTATTTTTTTATCTCTTTTTATTAAAAAACCGTTTGGTAAAATAATATATATAAACTCTAATTTTAGTTAAAATTACAATAAATGACTATTTATCATTCAATCATTTACAATAACAAGAAAATAGAAAAACAAAACAAAAATTGAGGATTTTTATTATTATTGGCTTCAATTTCGAAAATTAATAATATAAGAAATATAAAATTTCAAATAAAATTATTAATGCAAAAAATAAAATAAAAAAATTAATGTTGTAATAATTAAATATTTTAAATATGTAATATTTTATTTTTAATTCTAAAGTTATAAGAATTAATATTTAATATAAAATTTATAAAAATAATTTAATAATTTATAAATATTTTAATTTTAGTTTAATATTGTAAATATTTAATTATTTGAATATATATTTTTTTGGTTTAAGGTGGGAATGAAAAAAAAAAATGAGTTCAAATAAAATGTTGTGGTAAAAGAAAAAAATGATGGGGATAGGGGGATGGGGATGAGAGTGGAGAGCGTGAATGGAGAGAGAGAGAGAGAGAGAGAGAGAGAGAGAGAGGTGGTGGGGGCCACGAGGGATTGGGAAGTGGAGAGAGAGAGAGAGAGGAGAGGAAATTTTTAGATATCATTTTTTTAATTTTAGATAATAATTAAAAAAAATGATAAATAAAATATTAAATATTCTTTATAAAAGTCATCATTTTAAGTAAAAGTTAAAAATAAGAGAAGTAAAAGCTCATCTTTTGAGTTTTTGATAAAACTCTTTTTTTTTTTCATTTTTTTTCATTAAAAAAAGTTTTTTTTTAAGAACTTATTTTTAAAATTGTTTGATGGATTTTCTTTTTAAAAGGAGAAGAGAAACTAAAAAAAAAACTCTACACTAAGACTAATTTATTTCTGATACTTATTGCAATATGATGCACAAATAACATAGGGATGATTTTGATCTTTTCAATATGATACTCATTGCAATTTCTTTTCTGTTTTTTTTTGTTTGGTAAATAAATGATTTAAGAAAAATATAGTAAATGGAAAAGTGCTTTTGATTGAAATGAAGTGAAACACAATCAGAGGGTGTTTGAGGAAAAGGGGGGGGGGGGTTTAGCTGCAGGGTTTGCTTCAATTTAAAGCTTAATGGTTGTGAATTCCATTTTTACTTATAGTACATCTCCTACATCTTTATTTTTCTTTCCCTGGTTCGCTGTTACGTCCATTCTTGTAATTAAAGGAAAAAAACAAAGTGGTGATTGAATGCAAACGAGGGAAGTGGGACCAAAAAACAGCGTGGGAAAAGGAACACGGTACTTTTTATAAAATGTCAAAAGTTTTATGGGAATTTAGAAATGTTTATACTTAAATTGACTTGTCATATTTACTTGTCATATTTTGAAGTTAGAAATGTTCGTGGGAATGGTGATGATAATAATGATGAAGATGAAAATGACAACAAATATGATTTGGATTTTGTTAATTGAATTATGTTATATATTGTATTTGATTTTTTTTTATTATTTAAATTAGATTTTGATTTGCTCAAACCTATTATTTGAATTAAATTTTAATATATTTGAATGATATTTTATATAAAATGATGTGTGATATTTAAATAAATTAATTGTGTTTTATTAATATTATATATTTTGTATGTGGCATTAAAAATATTATATAGATTTTTTAAATTATTAATATATTATTAATTAAATTTATTTATGATATCATAATGGTGTCATTTGGGTTTTTCCTCTGGTCATTCCGATTTGACCCAATGATCTTTTGATCTTTTTGCTTGATGAATTTGTATTCCGATTTGGATTTTAAAACACGGAGAGAAACAGAAAGAAAGCGAAAAGAAAGAGAGGGAGGCGGGGGGAGAGATACTGCTTATTCCTCTTTTGTGATTTTTTTTTCTCCCATGTATTATTGTGGTTTTTCTCAACACGTGTGAACACAAGTTGCATTATTCAACAAGACAAAGACTAATTTATTTATAAAGCAATTTACTATGATTTCGATACATGCTAAAACACTGAGCGGGTCCACACGCTAAAGATGTTGTTTTATGGCCCCAAACGACAAAATTGAGAATCAATTTTAAGAGGATCAAAACCATTCCTTGTATCTGCGTGGAAACGGCAACGAAACTTCAAGAGAGTCTCAATATAACCTCCGAAAGGATGCCAAAGAGAACTCACACGGTTTACACTTAATAAGTCCTCGAATTTCTTTCCTGTAGTTTTTGCCCGCATCATCTTGGGAAATTAATGGAGTGCGCAATGATCATTTCCACAAGGCTTACTGAGCTTCGGAACGACCTCAAGGAGCTAAGCTTAATTAATGAGAGGCAAGAGAAGCGAGTCCAACTGCTTGAACTCAAGGCCCAAATAGTTTCCATCTCCTTGGTTGCTTTTCAGTGCTCAATTTTCTTTTCTTTATCTAATTCCTCCAACATCCGATGCAAAAATTGGCACATTCCCTTTTCTCTCTCCCTATTGGTCACCGTGATGTTCATACTGACTTTTGCTGACATTGTGAAAAAATATTTGGGCACAAGGTATCAGTATGACCTCAATGCGCTAGACCAACAGAGGATCCAGCGTGAAATAGTTGCAGCAGAAAGCAGCAGCAACAACAAGAATGCCCAACAGATTCAGATCGATATTTCCCCAAAATTCGACCAAATTGACGAGCCCGACAATTTCTACGTCATCATGCGAAAGATTTATATTTATTTAGTATATTTTATTTTAGTCGGGTTTTGTAGTCTGGTGGCACTCTCCTGTCGTATAATGCTTTGTGACAACGGATTTGGGAATTGAGGCACTCAAAATAACTCCCAGTCTTCGAATCCTTGAAAAATAATAATAAAAAAAATAAATGATTATTTAAATAATTTGTACTTTTTGTTTCTTCCATTGGATGAAATAAGATCAAGCTCTTCTCGCCCTTTTCTTTTTTGTTAGAACTTATTTAATTAACTTAGTTCAGATTGGTATTCTTAACCCTGTGATTTCTATTTGTTTTTAGACGATTGCTTGATAAAGGAACTCTATGTGTTGCTAAAGGATCTATATGGCTAATAATGAATTAAAGCTTAAGGAAAGATGGATACCGGAAAGAATATAAACTTTATGATCCTCAAGAAACTAGAAATTCGAATAACTAAATAAAGAAAATAAACAAAGACTCAACGAAGCTCACTAATGAGCACCGAGATTTTCAGAAAATACATGAAGAAAACTAATTAAAAACTGTTGAGGACATCGGATGTGTCCATCTGATGCGGAACTCCCCTTCTATAATGATCAATCTTGATTTGTTTCCTCTTATTCGCATTCGAATATATAGAATCTGGGGAATTCTACTTATTGTTTGAAAAGCACCTTATCCCGCTTTCTGCCTTCAATAATCCTAACCTTATTTACAATGGTCTCATATGTTTTTAAGAACAAACATTGTACTAGCTTCATCCAGTAGTATCGATGCAAACCTTGCAAGAATCTCATAACTCTTGCAAGTAGGGTGGCAACCAGATGAGGAGCACACAGTACAAACCCTCTAAATTTAGCTTCAAAGGCTACTACGGAGGAACTTTTCTACTCCCAACATAAGGAAGTCAGCCTCCCACTAATCTGCCAAATAGTTTTACATATATATATATATATATATATTTTGAAACGCTTATAAAATCTTGTTGTAGTCACCTAACCAACATCCACCCTCACTAAGTTTTTAAGGGCAAAATTCCACTAATGATAGCATCCCACTAATCTAATATGTTTTTGAAGTTTGATTTTGTCATTTAAACATCTCTTCTCTTTTATTTTATTCTTTTAATTGTTAGTGTGTTGAATCATTTTGTGGTGCGAAGGAAGTTGGAAGGTTCATTGGTCAGTCTCTCGAATAAGACAAAAAGATAGATTTTTGTTTGACAAATTATGGCAAATAGTTGCACCTTCCGAGGGGAGACGTTGAAGTTGCCAAGAGCTTTCTGGGAATAAACTATGCCCTTTAAACGTACCCAGTAATATAATAAAAAAGAAATTATCTTCTTCAGGAAATCGCAATTTTTCTGGGTCTCTAATTACTTTAAACATCACCTGCAAAAATTGGTTCATTGCCATTCCATTCTCTCTCACATCTTTTGATGCCACCAGAGAGAACATGGGTACGAGATATAAATACCTACCTCGTCAACCACCAAATGATCCAACGGGAGATATATACCGACGCGAGCAGCTTGGCTTCAGATTATTGAGGATTTCCCGCAAAATTAATCCACCGTTAAAATCGTCGTGTGCAATTTTTCTTGCATTTGGCTCTGTGGTGGCTTTCTCATGTCGTTTAATGCCTTGAGAGTATGCGTTTGAGATGTGAGGAACTAAAGCAATACCCAATCCTCGAATCCGTCGAATGATTCCCCGCATCACATAGTTTTGGTCTACCAACTGAAAAGGTATTGAGAATTTTGGGTCCTTAACATTGTAATCTTTTGACTAATGATTCCAGATTTGTAATTGGAGGTACAATTACAAGCCAAAATGCAAACCCCCCCCCCCCCAAAAGGAATTTAGTTGGTTGAGATACTAATTTTGAGTTTTATTTTCAGGGTTGTCTTTTGGTTTACAATTCCATGTCGCATTCACTAGTCAAATTCTAATGTTAATTGACACGCGTGGGGTATTGTCCGTAGCCATTGGCTAAAAATTTGTTTTATTATCTTTCTAAGAATTATATAGGTACTATGTAAACAAAATAATAATTGAAGTAATTTTGATTAGAAGAATGATTGTATACTGTCATTGTCTTCAACATGTATAGATTTATCATACCAATATGATTTTTCAGCAGATATAACTTTTGAGAATTCTTTTATTATTTATATTTTAGTGTAGTTTAATAATACAGTACGTGTAGAGATTCTCCACGCACACGAACACCCATACACACACCCACACCCACCCACACACACACACACACACACACACACACACATATCACTTTTTAATACTTTCTGGTTAAATCACTTTTGGGACATCATAGAGTTTTAAATGAGTCTTCTAAATGATGTTTTTGATTAATACTTTATGGTGAATTCTGAATTTTACTTGCATCCCATTTTAAACCAATTCTAAAGACAGAACTTCAATATTTTGAAGGAATACATATAAGCATAACCCATTAACATCACTTAAAGTGAACCATGGAAGGGCATTGCTCATGCTATGAACCCAACCCACTTCCTTTAGCTATGCGATATTTGTTTTTTTTTTATTATTATTATACATGGATTTGAACCCGAAATCATCGAGTTGGGAGAGAGAAGTTATGATTACTAGACTGTCCCATTGAAGATATAGATATTTGTTTTAAAGCAATTTTAAGTTAGAGGTCTTTGAATGGAGTAAAGAAATTACAATGAATGCCTAAAACCATAAGGTTTCAACATCTCTCAAACCATACCACAATACTATTATGAGAGAAGGGAGCTAGATTATGTTTTTGGGAGATGGAGTACCCAATAAGATATATATCAATTAGAATTAAAGAAATTTTTTGTCAAAATCACAAAATTTTCTTCAAACTTTTGGGGGTGTTAAGAAAAATTTTCTTGAAATTCAATCGAAATCAAATAACTCCCTCAACTTTTAAAATTGCTTTCATATAACTTTATTTCTTATTTTTTTTTCAAAATGCCCTCGATGGCAGTGGGGATCGAGAGAGAGAAACTCAATCTTTTCGTTTAAGTAGTTACAAATTATATTATTTTATCACTATAATTACTTTATTTTATCTAAAGTACAATATTTGTGTTCAAAATCAAAGATTTTTCCTATAAACATAAATTATATTATTTTATCACTATAATGATATGCAAGAAGCATCCCATCGCCTTGAAGGATTTTCCACTTCCAGGCTCCCAAGTCCAAGTTATGTTATCGAATGCACTCTTATCTTTGTCTTTTGCATCAAAATTCTTTTGCAATAATTTCTCTTTGTGGAATTTAAGTAACATCGAAGTGAATGATCAAAACTCCTGTGGTCCAAAATAGAATTATTTATATTTTTAATATTATAATTATTTTTTTAATTTATAATAAAAGTTTTGTACAAAATGTTAGTTTTTTTCAAAAGTAACAAATGTACAAATAAGTATAAAACAATCATTATATAATGAACTTTCGCATTAAGATTAGCTATTTTTTTTAAGGGAAAAAAAAAAAAGGAACAATTGCAGTTGCATCCAGGCAAGCGCGTCCACTGTATTCGCATCAATTAGTAGCGAAGATTTTTCACTCTACCTCACTTCGAGCGGGGGGAGAGAGAGAGATAGAGAGAGGGTGAGATTGTGAAAAGAATTTGACATCCCTGACCATCAAATGGGCGGCATCCAAATTCCTTTCACATCTGGATATGACTCAGCAACCAACCCGGAATGTTATTGAACAGATTAAAATCCTAAATCCGAAATCTTAGCTCAATTTCAATGATACAAATACATTGAGCATTAACTTGATTAAAAATTACATGATTCTTATTTTAAAAAATATATAAATTAAATATCAACGACAACAATTATTTATATTCTACAATTTAAATCAAACAGTTAATATAAAATACAATTTAAATTCCTAACATCTTTGATTTTAATTTCGATTCAAATTCCGATTTTTGAATGCGATCCAAACGTCACCGTAGTGTTTTTATTAATTTTTTGTTTATTGTTTCTTTTTTCTAATTTTTTTCGACATTTTACATGGAATAGGAAATATTTGTGCTATGCTCTGTACCAATTTATTATTAATGATTTGGACCTCATCTCTAATTTTAAAGCTTAGCATTTTCAGATTCACAGTAGTAAAATCTTAGTGTTTTTATCGGCTTCACTTCTTTCTGTGTTGGACCCATGTTAGAATTTTGGTGTGTGACGTGGGAGAAAGTTTTTAGAGTGGATCAATTGAAGACCATATTCTGACTCCTTTCCCTTTATAGATTTTCTTTTCTTTTCTTTTCTTTTTGAATAAACTTGATTAATTTCTCACTATTTCTGAAAGAAGAATTTTGTTTCCCTTTGCAGGTCTTATATGAGTTTATGATGGCAGAAACCTGGAAGAAATTGCTTTGATTATAAAATATTATGTATCAAAATTAAATCAATTATTACAAAATATTACATATTAGAATAAATTAATAATTGATTTGATTTTAAAAAAATAAGACTTTATTTCTATATTTATAATGATAAATAATGAATGATTAGACTTTCATATTATTATATTATATTGCTTCTCATATTTAATAACTCTAGTTACAAATGCATCAATTCATAGACTCTCTATAAGATTTCAAGATTATATTTGTTTTATTTTGGTGATACCTTACTAATGTTGCTGATATTTTTATGGTTAAATACTAAATGTTTTGCTGATACTTGTTAAACTGAGAATGATGCACAAATAACATAGGGATGATTTGATCTTTCCAATATAATACTCATTGCAATTTCTTTTTGCTAAAAAACAGATTTAAGAAAAATATTAGTAAATAGTGAAGGGCTTTTGATTGCAATGAATTGGAACACAATCAGAGGGTGTTTTGAGCGAGTTTGCTTTCAATTTAAGGCTAAAGGTTTGTGAATTCTATATTTACTTTTAGTACATTTTCTTCCTCCTTTCTTTCCATAGTTAGCTGTGAAGTTGGGACCAAAAAAAAAAAAAAAAAAAAAAGAGCACCGGTAGAGATTTGTAAGGTTGGAATATTGATATTTTTTAAATAAAATTTTAGATTCGATTTTTGTGGATGAAGGAAACGGGTGTCGTGAGAATTTTGTGTCATATAAGGATCTAAACTGTCTCAAATCAGATTTAATCGATTTTAATACGATTAATGAATATCGGTAATTTATAATAAGAAAAAAAAAAGTAAGAAGAAAGAAAAAGTGATCTTAAGAGAGATTTTGCATCTTATACTCCTTTTTTTCTTTTATCCTGAATCTTTTTTTTTTCTTATTTTTGTGTATTGTGGTGGTTTTTCTAACTCGTTATGTTGTTAAGAATTTCGTTCGTTGTGACGGATTTCGATAACCCATGTTGAGAATCCCAACACTAAGCACAAGTTGCATTATACAACAGGACTAAGACTAATTTATTTCTGATGCAGTTTACTTTGATTTCTTTGTATGCTCACCTAACTGGAAGCACTGACCGGGTCCACACGCTAAAGATATTGTTTTATGACCCCAAAGGATGCTAAAGAGAAACTCACTGTTTGCACTTAGTAAACAAGTTATCGAATTTCTTTCCTGCAGTTTTTGCCCTCTTCATCTTGGCAATTAGTGGAGTGCGCAATGATCATTTCCACAAGGCCTACTGAGCTTCGGGACGACCTCAAGGAGCTAAGCTTAATTAATGATAGGCTAGAGAAGCGAGTCTAATCACTCGAACTCAAGGCCAAAATAGTTTCCATCTCGTTGCTGATTCTGAAAGGGAGATATAAGTTAGGAAAGTTCTCTTTATAAAAGGCATGACAATAGTTTAAATTAAATTATTTAAAATATAATTTTGAATATAGATCATTAATGAAAAAGAGAGAAAGGTTGCTTAAATGGTTGTGAATTCCATTTTTACTTATTGAACATCTACATCTTTATTTTTCTTTCCCTGGTTCGCTGTTTCGTCCATTCTTGTATTTAAAGGAAAAATACAAACACAGGTGACTGAATGCAAACGAGGGAAGTGGGACCCAAAAAAAAAAAGCGTCGGAAAAGTTTTGTTGAGTGAATAGAGATACTCTTTTTTAAATAAAATCTTAAATTTGAGCGAAAGAAAAAAATAAGTTTTGAGAGAATTTTATTTCATAAAAATTTAATTTATCTCAAATAAAATTTAATTGAATGTAACGTGATTATTAGATATTGATAGTTTAAGAGATTGAGAGAGATATTGCCTTTTATATTCAATTTTTTCTTTTCTGTGATTGTTTTTTTTCTTTTTAATTTTTGTATGTTGTGGTATTTCACTACATTCATTCATCGTGTTGTAATGGGTTTCGTGTGTTGTGATGGTTTTGAGATAACCCATGTCAAGAATCCCGACAAAAGGCACAAGTTGCATTATACAATAAGACTGAGACTAATTTATTTCTAATGCAATCTGCTACGATTTCTATGCATGCTCACTTAACTGAGAAGACTGCCTGGGTCCACACGCTAAAGATGATGTTTATGGCCCCAAACGACAAAATTGAGAGTCGACGTTAAAAGGATATGTTGGAACATGCTCTACACCTCTATTATCATAAGATTTGAGATCCCGAGTCAACAATCCAACAAGTTAAAATGCGCCAAGATATATTATGGATATGAGATGGGTCGAATAAGCATTGCTCACCAGCTCAATACTTATCGATCAGACTCTTCTTAGATAGTCAGTTGGTTTGCACGGCACCTCTTCGGTGCTTAATATTATTATTTGATTAATTAAAATAATATTTATTGTTTCTTAAATTATGAAAATAACATTCCATAATTAGAAATGATATCTTTAACTCTTTCCAATAAAGAAAATAACCTTTCAACAACTTCGACTTTTTTTACTAGTAGAATTTTAAATCTCTTAAAGATCTTTTACTAAGAATTCCATAACCTAGGATACTTTTACAAAGAAACTAGAGTTTCTACACTTTAACAGCACATGGAACTTGCCACGCATGCAGACTATATATACATCACAAAAGTCGTCGGCCAGGTACGTTCTCTTGACTCTTCACCAACACACAAAAGGCATTATAGAGTTCTCTCTTTCTCTTTCTCTCTCTCTCACAATTTGTTTCTACTTTCGAAAATCACTCTCTAACATGAATGTCAAAATCTTTCCCGCCGGAGCACCCTTCGATGGCTTTCTGCAGGTTTCAATAATTAGGCAATCCAACAACCATTCACCCCGTTCAAGTTAGTAGAGCTACTGTCTGTGGTGCAAAACCTACTTCCAATAGTTTTGCGTCGTCTGTGAGAACAAACTAATTCTTTCAACCGAGCATGCTTCTCATTTTACTTTATTCTTTTACATTCATGATGTTAACCAAAAGGAAAAGACTGACAGTTGGTTTTGATAATAACGATTTGATAGGAATTAACAGTAACTGAAACGACTCTTTAGTTATTACTGTCGGAATTGGATCGTTCCTTGTCAAAAGAATGCTTATTGATCAAGGAGCAGATAAATATTTCCTATTTTAGAATGCCTTCCAATGAATGGGTCTCACTTAGTCCCACCTTCAACCCCCTGATAGACCCTTAAAAGGGATTCACAAATGAGTGCGTACTTTCAAAAGGTACTATTTCGCTTAATGTAACTTTAGGAACGCCTTCTCACCATGCTACTACCAGAATTACTTTTCATATGTTTAAACTTTTATCTTCTTACAATGTCATCTTAGGCAATCCTAATTTGGACAGTCTCGACTATCCCCTAGGCGGAAAAAGAAAGAGAAATTATTTTAATAGAAATCTTGGAACTTAGAGATAATACCAAGCAATTGTCCAAGCCTCAACCCACAAAGGAAGAGATCAAAGTTCCTATTACGGATGTACCCGGATAGACAGTCCAAGTTAAAGCTCACCTACTGTCATCTCTCTAGAAAGCAATTGTGAACTATTTTTGATGACGATCCAAAGTCCTTGTATGGTCCCTGGAAGACATGCGAGGTATACAGCCTTCAATTATAGTCAATAAACTAATTGTAGATGCGAGTTGCAAGCCTGTGAAGCAAGAAAAGAGGGTATTTGCATTGGAACGCCAATATGCGATACAAGAAGAGGTTCAGAAACTCCTAACGACAGGGTTTATTAGAAAGATAGAATATCTTGAATGGATAACCAATACAATCATGATGAAAAAGGCTAATAAAAAATAGAGAATGTGCGTAGATTTTACCGATTTCAACAAGACATGTCAGAAAGACAGTTATCCATTTTTTAATATCAACAAATTGATGGATGACTCTTCAAGCCACTGATTCTTGAATTTCATGGACGCTTACTTCGATTACAATCAAATACGCATGGCTCTAGAAGACAAGGAGAATACTAGTTTCATCACAGAATTTAACACTTATTGCTATAAGGTCATGTCTTTTGGCCTAAAAAATGCAAGAACAACTTTTTAGCAATTGATTAACAAGGTTTTCAGTGGATAATTTGGTAGAAACGTAAAAGACTATGTCGACTACATGCTCGTCAAGAGTGCTAATGTTGAAGATCATGTCGCAGACTTGGAAGAAACGTACTAAACGCTGAAGCATTATAACATGAGGCTGAATCTTGCAAAATGCACATTTGGAATCACATCAAGAAAATTCTTAGGGTTCCTAATTAGTAATCGAGGGATCGGAGTAAATTTAGAAAAGATACAAGTCATATTAGACATGACAATGCCGAGAATGCTAGAGGAAATGCAACATCTCACAGGGAGGATTGTGGTTTTAAATCGGTTCATGTCAAAAGTGGGGGAGAAATACAAACCCTTCTACGACGCTCTGAATAAGTCTAAAAAATTTGCATGGACACTGGAGTGTTAAATAGTATTCGAACAACTTAAAGAATATCTTGTGTTACCCCCACTACTTTTTCTGCCTATTCCTAGTGAGAAACTCTAGCTTTATCTCTCCATTTTTGACCAAGCGCTTTGCTTTGTTTTTGTAACAAAGAAATCCACCACACAAAGGCAGTGTGCTATGTCAGCCATGTACTTCAAGAGTCAGAAGTAAATTGCAAACCTGTTGAGAAAATGGTATTTGCCTTGGTTATTACCACCTGGCATCTCTAGCCTTACTTCCAAACCCACACAATCGTAGTATTAACCTATCACACAATTTCGTTAAATTCATCACTAATACTTTTAGCAATGAACTTTTCACGGAAGTTCATCGCAAAATCTATCGCAAAACCACTATTTTTTTGTAGTGTCGCCTTGCATGAATTTCCATTTCCAGACTCCCAAGTCCAAGTTATGTTATCGAACGCACTCTTATCTTTGTCTTTTGCTTCAAAATTCTTTTGCAATAATCTTTCTATTTATGGTTGTTCTCACCTGCTTAACTTTTTTCCCTATCTTACATGAAGATCAAATAAAATAGAATTAAAAAGTCAATATTACTAGCAATGATGAGATTTCGCGTGCAACAATTTATCAGTAATGAAATACTTGAAAAATTTTTCTTTGTTTTTTTATGCAATATAGTATTTTATTTTATTTCAGTAATAATAATTTTTAATGTTAAAATTTTAATTATAATGATAAAAATATAAATAATTATGATTTTGGGGTCACTTTTAAAGCATCTTAGTAAGAAGAGAATGACCGACCTCGTTAGTACCATGTAAGATGGTTAAACCCCCTTAACTCAAAGTAATTTGTAGTAGGTTAATGTGGAGGTGATGTGGAATTTAAGTAACATCAAAGTGAATGATCCAAACTCCTTTGGTCTAAAATAGAATTATTTATATTTTTAATATTATAATTAAAATCTTTTAATTATAATAAAAATTTTGTAAAAAATATTAGTTTTTTTTTCAAAAGTAACAAATGTACAAATAAGTATAAAATAATCATTATATAATGAACTTTTGCATTAAGATTAACTATTTTTTTTTTATGGAAAAAAAAAATGAACAGTTGCAGTTGCATCCAGGCAAGCGTGTCCACTGTATTCACATCAATTAGTAGCAAAGATTTTTCACTTTACCTCACTTCGAGCGGGGGGAGAGAGAGAGGGTGAGCGTGTGAAAAGATTGTGACATCCCTGACCATCAAATGGGCGGCATCCAAATTCCTTTCACATCTGGATATGACTCAGCAAGAAGTAACAGCTGCCATGTGAACCAACCCGGGAAGTAATTGAATAGATTAAAATCCTAAATCTTAAACGCGGTGCACAATTTCAATGATACAAGTACATTAAGCATTGACTTGATTAAACCTTGTACTCTCTAAAAGGCTTTCTGCATATTACTTCCTATTTATGAGAGAGAAAAAAACTAGTGTTTTTACAATTTACAACATTCAAGAAAATCATTTTCCGGAAGTAATTTTTGTTTTTCTTCATCCATATTGGATGTAGAGCTAATTTATAATGCGTTTTGCTACTAAAAATTCCCACAAAATGTATCAAATTAACATAATAAATACACATTATATTGAATGTAGATGGGAGTTACAAGCTTTTGAAGCAGAAAAAGATGGTATTCACACTGGAACATCAATGCGCAATATAAGAAGAGGTTTAGAAGCTCCTAACAGTAGGGTTTATCCGAAAGATAGAATTTCCTAAATGGTTAACCAATGTAGTCATGGTAAAAAAGGTTAATGACAAATAGAGAATCTGCATAGATTTTATCGATCTCAATAAGACAAAGCCGAAAAATTATTATTCATTTTCTAATATCGACAAATTGGTAGATAACTCTTCAAGCCACCGACTCTTCAATTTCAAAGACGCTTACTTTGGTTACGATCAATTACGCATGACCCTGGAAGGCGAGAAAAATACCAGATTCAACACAGAATTTGACACTTATTGCTATAAGATCATGTTTTTTAGCCTAAAAAATGCAGGGGTGACTTTTTAGCAATTGGTTAACAAGGTTTTCAATTGACAACTCGACAAAAAAGTAAAAGTCTATGTTGACGACATGCTTGTCAAGAGCGCTAATGCTGAAGATCATGTCACCGACTTGGAAGAAACGTTTCAAATGCTGGAGCATTATAACATGAGGCTGAATTTGGCAAAATGCACCTTTGGAATCACATCAGGAAAATTCTTAGGGTTCCTAATTACCAATCAAGAGATCGAAGCAAATTCAGAAAAGATACGAGTTATATCAGACATGACACCATTGAGAATGCTAAAGGAAATGCAACATCTTACGGGGAGGATTGCAGTTTTAAATCAGTTCATGTCAAAAGTGGGGGAGAAATACAAACTCTTCTATGATGCTCTAAAGAAATCCTAGAAATTTGCATGGATGCCAAAGTATTAAACAGTATTCGAATAGCTCAAAGAATAACTCGTGTAACCCCCGCTACTATTTGACCATTCTTGTGAGAAATTCTAGCTTTCCCTCTCCATTTCTGACTGAGCGCTTCTTGTAACAAAGGAATCCGCCACACAAAAGCTAGTGTACTATGTTATCCATGTACTTCAAAAGTCGGAAGTTAATTACAAACCAGTTGAGAAAATGGTATTTGCCTTGGTTATTACTGCTAGGCGTCTCTTGGCTTACTTTCAAGCCCACACAATCATAACATTGACCAACCACCCTCTAAAGTAGATCTTACAGAAAAGGGATACTTTGGGTCGGCTCATTAAGTGGAGTATCGAGTTAGGCGAGCTCAATATCGAATACCAACTGAGGCCAGGAATTAAAGGCCAAACCCTCGCTAACTTTATTCTCGAGTACACGTTCCTGGCCCTCTTCGAGTGAGGCCCTGTCGATATCAAGAAGAATGCTCATTACCGGAATGGACACTCCATATGGATGAGTCATCAAACTCCTTAGGAAGCCGAGCCTGACTTATTCTTGTGAGACCAAACAATTTCAAGGCTGAGTATGCCATTTGTTTTTATTTTCAAGCGACTAATAAACAGGCTGAATACGAGACCCTTCTAACTGGATTGTAAATCGCAATGTTACTAGGTGTCTAAAACCTACTGGTCTTCACCGATAACCAACTGATTGTTAAGTAAATTAAAGGAGTTTATGAAGCTAAGGAGCCGATGATGGTAAAATACTTATCAAAGTTACAAGAGGTGGTAAACAAATTTGAAAATGTGGACATACAACAGATTCCTCGATTAGAGAACATGTGAGCCGACGCACTCTAGTTTGCCAGCTTTAACTTGGTTGCAACCCACCAAACAGTCTATATTAAGAGCTTGCCATACCGGAGCATAGAAGAACCCTAGCTGATCTTATCGGCAAATAGTTTACCAAGTTGGAAGGACCCATAGAGGCTTATCTAAAATGTGGGAAATTACTGAGCCCACCTTTAAAGGTAACTAAACTAAAGTGTAAGGCCACTCACTATGCTATTATCAATGGGGACCTTTATAAGAAATCTTTTACCCATCCACACCTAAAATGCTTGATACTTAAAAAAGGAAATTATGTACTCAGAGAAATCTGTGAAGGGATATATGGAAACCACTTAGGTGCTTGAAATCTAGCCAATAAGGCTTTATGGCAAGGATACTTTTGGCCAACCATGAAAGTCGACGTAGATGATTATGTCAGAAGATGCGACAAGTGCTAACGCTTCTGATGGGTACCACACCAGCCCTCCCCCAAAATTTACCTGATAGCGGGCCTGTGGTTGTTCGTGTAGTGGGGAATGGAGATTCTCAGGCCGTTCCCACCAGCTACCGGACAACAAAAGTTCCTAATTGTGACAATCAACTACTTCACTAAATGGGTAAAAAACAGAGCAGTTAGCCTAGATCACCATTAACAAGATACAAAACTTCATATATATATCTATTATCACCAAATTTGGTGTGCCCCATGTCCTTATTACCAACAATGGAAAACAATTTGACAATAAAAGTTTTCTAGACTTTTATGGCAAATTGGAAATCCAATATTGTTTTACCTCTGTTGCATACCCGTAAGCTAATGGTCTTGCTAAAGTAACAAATCGAACAATCCTATAAGGACTTAAGGCAACACTAGATGAAGTCAAAGTCACTGGATAAACAAGCTCTATGGCATTCTCTAGGCCTACCGAACAATGCTCCAAAGGGCAACAGGAGAAACGCCATTCAGTTTGACCTATGTTTGTAAAGCAGTAATACTGATGGAGATTAGCATTCATTCGCTATGGGTAAATCAATACGAGCATGAATGGAACAAGCTTGCATTACATGAATGGTTGGACCTACTTCCAGAACTACGAGAAACCACATCCGCTTAAATAGCCGCTTATCAACAGTAAATGGAACGCTATTACAACAGATAGGTAAAATCTAAGGTGTTTAAACCATGGGATTTAGTCCTCTGTAGAGTCTAAGCTACCGGACTACCCCAATCGGGGGACAAGCTAACGCCTAATTTAGAAGGCCTATATCAAATATGCTTGGTGGTTTGCCCAGGAGCATACCAACTCAACCTTCTAAAAGATTCGACCATCTTGGGAACATGGAACTTAGGGAACTTGCGTATCTACCACTAGTAATCTTTATTACTCTCGCTAACTTTGATATTTGTTCTCTCTCAGTTTTTCAATAAGAATACTATTTCCTTTGCATGTTGCTAACACATTATTAAATCGAGGAGTAGTCTAGGCCTTCATGTTAGATGAACCTCTATTCACTCTCTCAATCGAATGAACGTACTATCAACAAGGGATGTATCTCCCCAATGGGTAGGCACCGCCCACTCTCATTCGAACAAACATGTTGTCAACAAGAGATGTATCTCCCCAACGGATAGACACAACCTACTCTCTTAGTCGAATGAATATACCATCAACAAGGGATGTATCTTCCCGATTGGTAAACATGACCCACTCTCTCAGTTGAACAAACATGTCGTTAACAATGGATGTATCTCCTTGATAGTTAGCCATGACCCATTTTCTCAATCGAATGAACATGCCGTCAACAAGGGATATATCTCTTAGATCGATAGACATGACTCATCTCTCAATTGATCGAACGTGTTGTCAAAAAGGCATGTATTTTCCTGATAGATAGGCATGACTCACTCTATTAGTTATACACATCAAAACATGTAATCAATAAGAGAAGTAGACCTGTTAGGGTAGACACAACCCACTCTTTTGGTTAAACACTAAAGAATATCGCAGGTAACAAGGCGCTATATCCGGCGATTGGGCAAGTTAACTGACCAACTACTATCTTATAAGTCAAGTTACCTACTTGATAGTAACCTCTCACCCCAATGTCCTGAGATCATAAATACACAAGATGATTCTCTCTCAACCACAACAAGATTGCCAAGTAAGTAATAAAACTTTTTTATTTCAAAGCAATAAACACACATCAGACTACATAGTTAGGTACAACAAAGTTGAAAAGTTTACATGTTCATAAGTCAGATTAGATTACATCAAAAAGAAAATCTAAAAGTATTTGCTGATAAGTATCTTTGTCTTCCCAGGCAGGGTAGCTTCTTAAACCTAGACGTCTTCTCGTTGCCAAAATGTCCGATGCCTTCTTGAACTGATTCGTTGATAAACTCTATGAATCTCACAACCCCTGTTTAGCATCCAGTAAGATATTAAAACTAGAAGAGTAGCTAGATGATAAATAGAAGCTGGAGAAAACTTTGCAACCCATCAAACTACTCTCAAGCCCTAATAACAAAAGAGCATAAGAGTAATGATGAGTTACAAGAGCTTAGTTAGAACATTCTGGTACAAGACCATCACAATAGTAGCGTATGACTTGCCTAAATGTCATGAAGGAGCCTTGCATCCATGGTTCCTTTACTGACAAAATCTTGTACCCACAGCTTAGTCGCCATGCTTCCCTTGCATGCCAAACGCAGAAAAACAAAAATTCTCTCAAACCTCAAGCCCTCCTCTGAAACAAAGTCTCTTCTTGACTTACCCAACCATGAACAGCTTTGCTAAATTCTACCTTGGCTTGTGGTATATATATATAACCCAAGGAAGGTTGGCTTGTGGTATATATATAGCCCAAAGATGGGAATTATATCGCCAAATCCCCTGAAAGTCAAAAGAACATTTAGCATTTGATAACCATATCTCATCACTAATGCTTTCGATTGCATCCTTTCAGCTCACCTATAACACTTTGTGCCTTTTCGGTTCCCTTAATTACTACCACATTTAATCATGTCCCTAATGCCAAGCGATGATATTGGTAGTATTGCATTTAATTAGTGTCTTTTCGAATTCTTACCCATTTAAAACACTCCTAAGGTCCTTTCTCTAGAACGATGCTAAGAATGGGGACAAGTGATGGAACATAACCCCAAGGCCTATTATTATAAGATTTGAGATCCTCTGAGCCCATAGTCCAACAGGTTAAACTGCGCCAAGATATGTTGTCGATATGGGATATATCTCCCAGTTGGGTAAACATAGCTCACCCTCTCAGTGCCTATTGACTAGACCCTTCTCGGGTAGTCGGCTGGTCGGCTCGGCATCTCTTTGGTACTCGGTATTGTTATTTGACTAACTAAGGTAATATTCACTTTTTTTTTTAAATTGTAGAAATAACATCCCGTAATTAGGAAAGACATCTTTAACTCTTATCAATAAGGAAAGTAATCACTTGATAACTTGGACTTTCCCAACTAGTAGGATTCTCAATCTCTTGAAAATCTTTCACTAAGAATCCTCTAATCTCTTGTCACTTTTCCAAGAAAACTAGGGTTTTTACACTCCGGCAGCATAAGAAACTTGGTATGCATGTAGACTATATATACATCACAATGGTTGTTGGCTAGATATGTTCTGTTGACTCTTCACCTAGCACACAAAAGGCATTATAGAGTTCTCTTTCTCTTTTTCTCTCAGTCTGTTTCTATTTTTAAAAATCGCTCTCTGATTTGAGTATCGAAGTCTCCTTGTCGAAGTCCACCAATCAAATGATTCACAACCATTCACCCCATTTGTGTCAGCGGAGCTACTATCTGTAGAGCAAAACCCACCTCCAATAGGATCAAAAGTCTATGCACCAAACCATCCTTGTATCTGTGTGGAAATAGCAACCGAAACTTCAAAAGAAGTTATCGAGTCCTATATAATGTACATAACCTCCCGAGGGATGTTAAAGAGAACTCGAACCATTTACGGTGCTTGACAACCTTATAGGAAAGGGAGGTAAAGGAAAGAAAGGAAAAGGATGGGTAAGGGAGTTAAAATTAAAAATCATATTTAATAACAAAAAATTATAATGGAAAATAGAGCTAAAGGAAAGTAAAATAAAAAACCACATTTAGTTAGATGAGGGAAAGGGAGGGAATATACTCAAAAGTTGCACAAATTTATTGTTTTATCCTTTTTGAAGTTTATTCTTTTTAAAATAGATGGTATAAAAGTAAATTTAGCATTTAAAATTTTAAAAGAAATCTATTCTCTCCAAAACCTATCGATTTGGTGAAATTGAAAAATTGGATTTAGAAGGTTTTATTAAAATCCTCTAAAACCTTTCCGTTCAATAAATTGTTTCGCTAAATGTGAGTTGATTCTTTAAAAACCATTCCTTTCCATTCCTTCCCCATCAAAACTCTTCATCTAAATAAACTGTTACTAAATAAGTCTAATTTTTTCAATCTAAAGGTTTTAAACAAACCAACAAATATTTTTTTGTATGCGAAAATTCCCGAATCTATGTAGGGTCAGAATCACTTATCTCTTTGCAATGATTGAGTATTTTAGGCTGAGAAGATATCATAAAGTCGGATCACCTCTTATTGTTCACAATCTAAATGCTACGGTGCTAGTGGTCAACCCTTTTTAGGACCCTCTCATACTTGGGAACTAAGAAGAAAATTTTCTTCTTTTCTCTCTCTAGAAAAATGGGTTCACACACATTGAATGCACCCCCTTCCCTTGTTTTTTTATTTCTTGTTCACGTCCTTTCATTCATAAAAAAAGAAGTGCCTTCTTTTTTTTTTTTTTTTTTAAACATTAGAGAGAGAGAGAGAGAGAGAGAGAAAGAGAGAGAGAGAGAGGAGTTTAGGGGTGGTTATTACAAATAACTACTCACTCCCTCATTTTAAATTTAAGCTAAATGGAAAGGGTTGGGTCTACCGACATGGGCGGACCTACCTCGTTTTTTTAACATGTTCCACTCGTACATGAGGGCTAGGCTTACACACAGCGTGATTATTACAATCGAATATCACCAATTTCATACATACAAGTGGATCATATGACTCGCGAGAATACCATGAGTCCTAGAGCTATATACTGGTTAAGGATATATAGTAGCTCTATGTCAATGTGGTGATGACAATGTCATATCTCGCTATACCCTAAACCTCTTTTACTTGACATAGTCAATGTATCTCTCATCCCTCAAAACAATATAAGAGCATACTTGACTCAAGTCGAATTATGTATTCACAATTATATCTGTCAACACTAAGTTATAGATATAGTTGACCGATCTGTGAATACAGAATAATGTGTCCATCAAAGACAGTTTTCTTTCCATACTACTAACTTTTAACTTTATCTTAGCCGCTTTCTAAGACATGCACCGTCAAATCGAATTATCCATGGTTTTTTGATGACATATTAAAGTAGTAATACTAAAATAAAATTTTTAAAAATAGATGAAAGTTCTAAAAGTATAAATTGAGGTAAAATATGAATCTCTGGGTCACATAAGCACACATGATATGAAACAAGTGCTACGATTCTCTTTCTTCCCATCTGGAAGTGTATGTCTTCTTTTCTAAAATTAATGCATCGCGTAGATCTTAATCCAAGTGTACACTACACTTGACATGAGTTTTCTTTATTTCAAAGTCCTTCAAAATCTCACAACATCAAGGAAAATCCACATCTGGCTATTAGATAAGTCTAATGGATTGTGAGGAATCCAATTCAATTACCACCTATATATACGCAATCAATAATTTCATCTTAGTACTTAACTAAGGTGACATATATATGTGTTAATCCATCACAAATTAATACTATCTCAACTTTACATGTCAGACAGACATTATAGGCAATTGCTCGTATGAGAAAGCGAATCTCCAAACTTGTCCAACATACTTTTAAATGTAAACACAAGAATTTTGGACAAAAAAATAAAATTCAAATGTCAATGAATATGAGCATTACATCATATATATTCTGTATATAATTATAACTACAATCATAGTCATAGTAATAAATACTGTCACAATCTACGCAACTTATATTCTCTAAAATGTCTTATGAACATGTCGTTAGATATTGGTTTCATAAAATGACCAACCACCATCATATGCATAGGCATATACTTTTACAATCTTGTCTTTGACAAGATTGATTTTTGTGCCTATGTTTGGTGTCACAGTTACTGAATTGCTTACTATTTCCAAATATTACAAAATCTATTCAACCAAACTTATTCTTTAATTATAGAAGCACAGACCACAATTCTGCTTCCATCATAGAAATTGATACACAGGTTTGTTTTTTACTTTTTCATGAGATTACGCTATTATTGAGCAAATAAACATAACTAGAGATAGATTTTCTCTCATCTAAATCTCTTCCCCAATCAACATTCATGTATTTTTTTAATACTAGATCATTTCCTTAATAACAAAAGAAATAATCTACAGTTCCATTCAGATATTTCAATATCCTTTCCATAACAATCTAATCACTCTTCGCTGGATTAGATTGATACCTGTTTATCAAATCCTATAGGATGACAAATGTCAAGACAAGTACACATCGTAACGTACTTCAAGCTCCCAACTGTGCTAAAATATGGTACATTGGATATTTTATCTATTCATCAGGAGTTTTAGGGCATATGTCATCGCTTAAATTATCGTTTATAGTCACTGGAGTATTAATAGGTTTGCAATTTTCAAGTTGCATCATTCTGGAAGTTTTATAATATAAGACTCTTGAGATAAACCCAATAATCTCTTGGAATGATTTTTATGGGATTTAATTCCCAATCTGCCTTACCTATATCTTTCATCTTAAAATAAGAAAACAACTATTTTAAGATTTGAAGGACATACTTCTTATCATTCGCGACTATTTATATGTCCTCGACATATAAGGATAGAATTGCAAACTTATTATCGGATTTCTTAACATAGATACAATGGTTTTTCATCCATCATGATGAAATTGTAAGAAATCACACCTTTATGTAATCACAAATACCATTGTCTCAAAAACTACTTAAGGCTATAAATTGATCTACCCAATCTATATACTCTGTCTTCCAGGCCTTTGATAATAAAACCCTCTGGTTGGGCCATGTAAACTTCTTTCCTCAATTTCTCTATTGAGAGAGGTAGTCTCCATATCCATATGATATAATTTTAAATCCAAATTGGTCACTATTGCTAACAATAGGTGAATAAAAGTAAATCTTACTATCGGAAAAAGGTTTCTTCATAATCAACACTCTTTTACTGAGTGTAACCTTTTACTACTAGTTGAGTCATAAACCTTTCAATAGTTCCATCTACCCTATACTTCGTTTTGAGAACCCCATTGTTTCCAATAATCTTAGAAACCAATAGAGGTTTAACTAATTCCTAAAGTATGGTTGGACCTTATTGACTCCAATTTTGCTTCCATTGCCTTTTCCATTCATCGTTGGTGGAACAAGATAGAGTCTCATCTATATTTTTAGGCTCTTCTTCATCTTCTAAAGAAATAATAGATGTGTGCCATTCAATCTCAAAGTAATGCTTGAGCATGATTTTCATAGAACTTTTCTGAGTTTATAATTCAGTTAGATCACTAAAATTTGAATTCTTCCCACTAGAATCAACACCTAACTCAGTTTCTTGCGATTCCAGTGATCAACCATAGATGGAGCCATCCTTTGAATTAACTAATTTAAATAACAAGGTTTTATGTCCTTTACATTACCTCTACTAGGAAAATCATTATCCAGAAATGTGACATTCCATGATTTAATTTTCTCATACAGTACCATCGTCTTGTTTATCAATGAACACTTAAAATTTAGACTAGTTGGAGTATTTTATAAAGATATTCTTACTTCTATAAAGACTTAATTTTTCAAATTTATTGGAAAAACTCTTAAATATACACAACTGATCCCCAAGGTCTAAGATTACTCAGACACGACTTTCTACCAGTTCAAAGTTCATATAATATCATTGGCACTGACTTTGAAGACACTTTGCTCAAAATATAAGTCGTAGTCAACAAGCCATCTCCTCGAAACAAATTGACTAGTTAGCCTGTGTCATCATGGATCTTGTGATATCCAACAATATCCTATTCGTTCTCTCTATAACACCACTCTCGTGAGGTGTATAAAGAATGATCAAATGTCAAATTATATATCTTTCATTACTCTGATCTTTAAATAATCTAACAAATATTCACGATAGCTATTCGTTTGATTTTCTACCTCGCTTATATAAGGTCTAAATGTACTCAAATGCTTCAGACATGTGAAAAAATTAATAAACATGGCCAAATCATATGAAATCATTAATGAACGTAATAAAATACAAAACTCCATATTTAGCCTTCGAATTCATTGAATCACAGATATCCAAATGGATTAACAACAATGGAAATCAGACTATATGACCTTTTTCAAATGGTTTTCATGTTATTTTGCCGGCAAGACAACATTCATATTTTAACAAATCAACTTTTGTGAGTGAACCCAATATTCCTATTCTCACTAGTTAATTCATCTTGTCTTATCCTATATGATCAAATCTAACATGCCATGTCACATCATCAATATTTGCAAAATGATGAAACCTTTTGCAAACTATCCAAAACCAATATATATATCATTTAAATACAAATCAACCTTGTCTCTCTGAAAGTTCAAAAAATAGTCAAATTTCAAAAGAACAAGAACAGATAAGTTTTCGTCGAATTTCTGATACGTAGAGAACATGACGTAAAATGAGAGTTTGGCTACCTTGTAACTCCAATTTACTAGTGCTAACTCCTCTAACGTTCACTTTTGCATTGTTCTCCATATTGATCCATCTTTTACCCGAAAGCACTCGACAAAAAATTCACAAATTTCTCTTAGTCTGTTCTTATATTTGGATTTGTTTTTTTGTGATCTCCTTTCTTTCTTACTTTCATTCTAGTCCCTATCACACTTAGAGTCTGAAACTCTCTTAGAACTAGACTTTATAACAAGAGTATTAGCTGTGGATCCTACAGCACTAAGCTACTCATCCTCAAGCTCAAAGTGGAGAACAACAACCGAGAAAGTCTTCACACTATTATTATAAATCAAACTAACATTCAGGTGCTCCCACTTGGTAGGAAGAGATTAAATCAATGTTTAAAATTTCTATTTATCTGAGAGAACATGACTAGCTGACTGCGATCCTCTAATCATATTAGACAGGACCCTTAACTACTGTTTGATAATATGGTTATCTCGCTTTTATTCGATGTCAAAATTTGTGGTCATTCGTCTAAAATGAGTCACTTGTACTTTTATATTTCTCTATGAGGTACACCCAAATGATATGAGCAATTAAATATTGCTCACACTCGGGTGTTATGTCATCAATCACAAAACTAAATAGGATCACTCGAGTAGTGAAATCTTTCATTTTCTATACCTGGTTATCATCTAGTTCTCTCCTCTATGGGTAGTAATGCCCACATCATGTTGCTACATGATATGCCTGATACCTTCCAAGGTATCTTGTTCTTTCAATACATTTCACATTTTATGGCGTCATATCTCATGATTATTGTCATTCAATTTGTCACTTCTATTCAAGTCTCTAATAATGAATTTTGATCATTTGGTTTGGTTTTCTATGAAGTGGACACATGTACTAATACTCATATCAAATACACAATCTTTTATTTCAAAATTAACATTCATGATAGGTCAGCATTAGGTATAAAATTGAAAATTCACTAGATTCTCAATCATCATCTATAGTTCTAATGTATTATCATCACAAATTTAATTTAAAATTACAAAATTTAATAGGTTTTAGGTAAAAATTGTTCAAATTCTTCTAACCAAAAACCTCATACTTAAATACATAAAATATTTAAATAATATTATAATTTTGGATGAGAATTATTTATATTCTATCAATCCAAAATTTTCATTTAAATACATAAATTATTTAAATAATATTTCAATTTTAGATGAAAATTACTTAAATTTTACTAATCCAAAATTTTATTCAAGAGACCGTAGTCATCTTTTGCGTACATGATCATGTAAAAGTAACAAGTATATCCATTCATATACTCAACAAAAACTTTATATTAAAAACTTAAAAGTTTCACTTGTACACGATTATGGATCCTAACAAACGATGACAACACACAAAAGAAAATATGCAAATTTATTATCTTGATTCAAGACAAATCCATTTAAGATATCATATTTACAATTTCCTTAGATATTCTATCCCTAGGAGTAAATCTCCTTACAACATATGGAAAACTATTTATGTTTTGGGATAGTCATTTCTTCACTTGAGTCTCTATATTTTTGACTTCCCACTTTTCTATTAATAATGGTCTCACATTGTCCAGAATCATATGTCCGTTCTCGACAAGCAACTCATCAACCACGTTAACCTAATAAGGAGGTAGTGAATTTCTCAGTATCTACATGTCATCCCTCCAAAAGGCATGACCTGATTGAATAAGTTCCAAACATTTCTGTTCCATGATCTCCAAATAATCTGAAAAAAATGAGATGGGTCTACTTTGTAAGTCAACATTTGATTCAATATCATCAAATGCTCTGAACTTCTCAAATCTCTTTCCCTCCCCTGGTGACCCAGAAAATCTCTAAGAATACCTCAAATTATCATCATTTTCCTGAAAATGGGAACAATATTAGGTTAAACATGTACCCAACCATAATATTATAATAAATTTCAAAAAATATTTGTTTCAAACAATACGCTCAATTTTCAAATAATTTTATATTGAAAAACGAATTTTTTATACAAAAAAGCATAAAATCAGAAGAGTGTAAAAAATTTACACTTAAGTAGCTAAAATTAAAAAAATAATTTTCTAAACTCATACAAAATTTTTCAAAACTTTTCGGATAAAAAAATGATTTTTCTATAATTTTTTAACAATTTATTGATTTAAATCAATAAAAAATATTTTCTAACTCCAAAAAATAAATTAAAAATTACAAAAAAATATAAATAAATAAATCATTTATTCTATTGAAAATTCCAGCTTAAATGGAAGTTCACATGCCTTTACACGCAGTCGGGATGGGCTACCCAGTTTAGACACGCACCCACTCTCCCTTGGCAACGGGTGGCATGCCACGTGCCACCTTCCTAGTGGTTTTCAGTCTCCAAATTTTGATTACCCACTATTTTCGATGTCTCTGAGTTTAATAGTGGTGTCCTTTTTTAGGTCACACTACAAAACAATTGCCTTTTTGCGATGAATTTTACGACGAATTTTTAAGAAAAATTCGTTACAAAAACTATTTGCGATAAATTTAGTGACAAACAATTTTTTGTCGCTATCAATTCATCACAAATGTTAGCGACCAAAAATTAAGATTCGTCGCAAATTAGTGACAAATTCTGTGATGAACCGAGGTTCGTCGCAGATCTGCGACGAACCGCTATTCGTCGCTAATCTGCGACGAACTCTTTTCGTTGCTAAGTTTATCGCTGATCTACAACGAACTCAACTTTGTCGCAGTTTTCATTTTGGTCACAAATTTCGTTGTAAACATATTTAGCAATAAATTTTGTAACGAATTTGGATATTTCTGGTTGAAAATTTAGCAACAAAATTAGCGACAAATTTTAAAAGCTGCAATAAATTTTGTAACAAATTTGAAAATTTTGCAACAAAAATTAAATTAAATTCTATAATTTGACCATTTTTCTTGTATACCCTGTTCATGCCTCTCATTCATCATAATTAATTAATAATCAATCAACCAACCATTTAATAGCATTAACCAACCATCAAACAATACCACCATCAACCAACCATCCAATAACAATGACATCAACAAACTACATTATCAACATCATTAACATTATCAACATCATCATTTACTAACTATGAAATAACAATAAATAATTTCAACAAATACAATACGAAGTCACAATATTCAAAGAAACAGCAGCATCACCATCATCATTAAATAAATCATCACCATCGTCACCATTATCACCATCAGGAGGATTATCAGAAAAAAAACATAAATGAGGTCGTCTGACTTAAACCAGGAGGTAACTGAAGATACCGCATTATGAAATTCTGATTTGCGCGTAGCTCGCTGATTATATCCTCACTTTGCCTTTGCTGTGCGCGTAATTCTTCAATTTGATTATCTTTTTCTGCTAGTAGCTCTTTCAACTGGTTTATTTGGTTGTTCATTTGTATTATTTCTTCCCTTACAACTGCTGGAGTGGAAAAAAATTGATCGGTGATTCTACAATTCTGGCTCAAAGAGCCCTTCCCAAGTATTCTTCCTTCCTTTTTTGCACCACCACTTGCCTCAATTCATAAAGCTATACTATCCACAGATGGCTCAGATGAGCCAATATCTTCACTACCGATCGAATTCCACTGTAGCTCATCATATCTCTTCTGTATTCTCATTACATAATTTCAAATGAAATTAGAATAAAAACATATATAATATCGAAAAAAGAAAGCAAAGTGTTCATTTATAGTTTAATAATGTAATCATATATATATAAAAAATCAAAATACAAAATTTCGTTAATTATTACGCCATTGACAATTAACAATATGATACAAAAAATAATATATGCATAACATATTACAAATTTAATGAGGTATCCTCTCATTGGAATTAAAATTGAACAACTATTATGAGTTCGAAGTTATGACAGCTCCAACGAGTAAGAAAATAACATGGTTATGTAAGAAAATTGACCTACCATAAGGAGAGGGAAGGTTATTAGTCATGTGTTTAGATTGCAAAGACATTATTATCCCCCTAAATTTAATTAATATTAATAAAATAGAAGAGCACAATTCATCTCCTAAATTAATTATGAAAAGAAAATTAAAAGAGATTAACCTAATAAATTTATCATCCAACGTTATTATGACAGATTTAACAAAATAAATTCAAATCAATATTGAAAGTGTTTATAAAATAAAGGAAAGTTTTCAAATTAAATATCACAACAATTCTAACTCTCTCCTCACTCTAGCTTTTGTCATTTTTTTGAAAGGTTCGTATGAAAGTCTCTATAAATGATGGCTGAGATCTCATTTCCTTGACCTAAAAAAAATATTGTTAAATATAATGAAATAGTTATAAAATAAATAAATTAAATTTAAAAAATTATTGTTTTAATAATATTACCAATCTATTTCTACTCATCAATATTGATTGAGCCTCCCGCATAAATAGCAGACATTTTCCTAGAATTAAAAGATCGATTCTTCTTATTCTACTCACTCATTCGTCGGCTCTCATCGGATTCCCAGAAATCCAAAATGTTGCGCCAATTTCATCGGTTATACAGTTTGACTTCCTTCTACTAGTCTTTGCATGACTTAATACCCCTCGAATGTGATGACTACATTTCTTGTTAAAAATTCTTTTTATTTCAAACTCCTCTGCCTTGTCCCAAGTGAACTATCGCTGTAATAAATTAAAAAAATAATTAGTTATATTAAAATTATAAACTTAGTTTTATATTTGAACTGAAAGACGTAATTTACCTTGAACTTTCTCCACTATAACTCTTTCGTTTCATCTGGAGTGCTTGTGAAAGATAACTATTCCCCTCCCCAATAGTTGTTCACTATTTGATTATGTTCATGAACAACATGTACAAGATTTATGAATCTGTTATAACATTACAAATAAAGAATGGTAAGTAAGATAATTAAAAAATTTATATGTTACATAGCGATGTAAGAACCAAATTTAATACTTACGGATCTCCACATCGGTCATCGACACCAAGGTATAATCATTATCCATCAATATATCAGTTTGGACCTCTTGAAGTTCCTCCCTCGTCATAATGCTTCTGATATCGCCGATGCCTGGATAAATCTGGGAAGCAGAACCTTTTGTCATTTTACTCAAGAAAGTTTTTCTTTACGTAGCGATGGTTCACAAGAAAGCAAAACGGGCACAAGAAAAGATAGCGATTAATCCACTCGGACGATTGACCTTATAAGAGTGCTGAAAAATATTCACGAAACCTGAAGTGGCACGTGCCACATTAAAAGCTTTGCGCCTTTTCGATAATCATCACTCATGGCGCTTTTCTCACAAAATGACACCATAAGCCGGGAGCAAATGATGGAATATGATCAATGGGCCCAATGCAAAAGGTCTTCTTTTTTGCAAAACCCACGATCCAAATAGGCATGTTATGTGTAGCTATGTCAGTAATTAGAGATCAATCTCCTCGAAGGGCAAATACGGCCTGACACACCAGTGATCACTATAAAAAAGCAAGGGTTTAATGACGGATTTAGCGATGAAAATTTTAGAAAAATTTGTCGCTAATACATTTAGCGACGAATTTAACGACGAAAAAATTTTCGTCGCTAATCCGTCGCTCAATTTAGAGAAGGAAAGTGTATCCGTCGCTGAATTTAGCGACGGACCGCTAACCCTTGCCCGCCCACGCATGAACCCACCCACTGTTGCTTTATTCTTTTGCTGTAAATGTGCTCTTACCTAGATTTGAACCTGAGTTTAAGAGGTTGTTTGGAGTGCTCTTAACCACTATACCATGTTAACTTATCTGATATATATATATTTTTTACTTATTTACTTTCTTTCTAATTCTTAACATTGAAAATATAATTCCCTAATTTGACAAAAATACAAAATACAAAATTATATTTAATAAAAATATAAAATTTTATTTAATATAATTACAAAATTATCTTTAATAGAAACATAAAATTATGTTTGAAAAAAATATAAAATTATATTTAATAAAAATCAATGCCTTAATTTAATAAAAATATAAAATACAAATATATATTTAATAAAAATATAAAATTATATTTAAAGACGAATTTAGCGACAGATTTTGAAATCCGTCGCTAAATTTAGCGACAATCAGAAATTCGTCGTTAAATTTAGCGACAGACAACAATATCCGTCGCTAATTAGCGTCGGATTTCTGTTTTTGTCGCTTAATTCGTCGCTAAATAGCGACAAATTTTTTCCGTCGCTAAATTTCTTCGCTAAAATCGTGTTTTCTTATAGTGGATTGCCATCAACAATAAGCTAATTGGTTTGTGATCTTCAAAGGTCTTCGGTGCACCAAATATGACACTATCCTTGTCGTATTGGCAAGTTGCCAATCATTATTCCTATGGGTAAAAGACAATATGCGCATTCCCCCGATAAGGAATGAGACTTTTGAAATCTAATCTATAAAGAGAAAAAATCTTCCTGTATTGCTAAGATTTTCTAAGTGATGAAAATTATAAATCTCTCGAAATATTTGATTATGGAATCTCAAGATTTCCGGATCTCTTTATAAAGAAACTAGCGTTGTAATGCCTCAAATACATACGACACTTAAAGTGCAAGCATATATAAACTTTCAGAACGCCGAAACCCAAGTACACTCCGGGATAATCAACACTTAACATACAAAGAACCATAGGGTTCTTGACTCTCTCTCTCTCTCTCTATATAGTGTTCAATTTGTTTTATTCCAATCAAAAATCACTTTTTTTGACTTGAGTATCGGAACCTCTTCTGCTGGAACACCCTCCAACAGCTTTTTGCAGATTTCAAATCATCTCCCGAATCAGCCGTTCGAGTCGAATGAGCAAAAATCTATAAAGTCAAAACCCACCACCAACATAAATATTTTGCTAATATTTGTTAAATTGAGAATTATGCACGGATGATTTTGATCTTTCCAATATAATAGTCGTTGCAATTTCTTTTATATAAATAAATGATTTAAGAAAAATATTAGTAAATGGAGAAGTGCTTTTGATTAAAATGAAATGGAACCCAATCAGAGGGTGTTTGAGCAAAAAGGGGTTTAGCTGCAGAGTTTGCTTTCAATTTAAAGCTTAAGGGTTGCGAGTTCCGTCTTTACTTATAGTACATTTTCTACGTCTTTATTTTTCTTTCCCTTGTTCGCTGTAACGTCCATTCCTGTAATTAAGGAAAAATGCAAACATAAGTGTTTGAATGCAAACTAGGGAAGCGGGACAGAGCTAGGAAAAAAAAAGGGAACACCAAGGGAAAAGCTTTGCCCCGAGGATATAGCACTAATATCCCTTAAATAAAATCTCAGATTTAATTCTCGTAGATGAAGAAAATAGTCATTGAAAATGCTTTGTCATATAAGAGCCTAATCTGTTTCAAATTAGATTTAGTATAGATAATTTACACCCAAAAAAAGGAAAACGAGAAGAAAGATGGAGGTTGAGAGAGATATTGATTCCTATATTCCATATTTTCATTTTTTGTGAATTTTTTTTTATGTAGTTATTAAATATTGGCGATTTATATCGAAAAAAAAAAAGAAAATGAGAAGAAAGAAAGGAGGAGGTTGAAAGAGATGTTGCTTCTTATATTTCCTTCTTTTTGTGAATTTTTTTCTTCATACTTTTGTGTTTTGTCGTGATTTTTCTCTATACTCATTATGTTGGGATGAATTTCGTGTGTGGTGATGGATTTCGATAACCAATGTCAAGAATTCCGACACTAAGCACAAGTTGCATTATACAACACAACAAGACTAAGACTAATTTATTTCTAATGCAATTTACTATGATTTCTATGTAACTGCTCACTGACCGGGTCCACACGCTAAAGATGTTTTTTTATGGCCCCAAACGACAAAATTGAGAGTCAATTTTAAAAGGATCAAAAGTCGATGCACCAAACCATTCCTTGTATCTGCGCCAAAATAGCAACCGAAACTTCAAAAGAGTCCTTTATAACCTCCGAAAGGATGGAAAAGAGAACTCACACAGTTTACAATTACCAAGTCCTCGAATTTTTTTCCTGTAGTTTTTGCCCTCTTCATCTTATGAAATTAATCAGAGTGCGCAATGATCATTTCCACAAGGCTTACTGAGCTTCGGGACAACCTCAAGGAGCTAAGCTTAATTAATGAGAGGCAAGAGAAGCGAGTCCAATTGCTCGAACTTCAGGCCCAAATAGTTTCCATCTCCTTGGTAGCTTTTCAGTAAGTCGGTATGAACATTACGGTGACCAATAAGGAGAGAGAAAACGGAATGTGCCAATTTTTGCATCGGATGTTGGAGGAATTAGATAAAGAAAAGAAAATTGAGCACTTGATCTTAGCCAAAATACCTTTTCCGGCCTTTGGGCTAAGATCAAGTGCTCAATTTTCTTTTCTTTTATCTAATTCCTCCAACATCCGGTGCAAATATTGACACATTCCATTTTTCCTTTTCCTTATTGGTCACCGTGATGTTCACTCTGACTTTTGCTGAAATTGTGAAAAAATATTTGGGCACAAGGTATCGGTATGACCTCAATGCGCTAGACCTACAGATGATCCCGCGTGAAATAGTTGCAGCAGAAAGCAGCAGCAGCAACAGCAAGAATGCCCAACAGATTCAGATTGATGTTTCCCCAAAATTCGACCAAATTGTCAAGCCCGACAAGGTCCACGGCATCATGCGAAAGATTTATATTTATTTATATTTAGTATTTTTAATTTTAGTTGGGTTTTCTAGTCTGGTAGCATTCTCCTGCTGTATATTGCTTTGTGACAACGGATTTGGGAATTGGGGCCCTCAAAATAATTCCCATTCTTTAAATTTTTGAAAAATAATAATAAAAAATATTATTTTAATGATGACCTAAATAATTTTTACTTTCTGTTTCTTCCATCGGATGAACTAAGATCAAAAAGGTCTTTTCGCCCTTTTCTTTTCGTTAGAACTTATTTAATTTAGTTGACTGGAGCCGATTGGTATTCTTAACCCTGTGATTTCTATTTGTTTTTAGACAATTGCTTTGACAAAGGAACTCTGTGTTGCTAAAGGAACTATATGACTGTGGGTTCCCACAACACTCTGGAAAGCTCTAGGACCATGCTAATGATCAACTAAAGCTTAAGCAAAGGTGATACCGGAAAAAAAAATATAAACTTATGATCCTCAATAAACTAGAAATTCAATAAAAAAAAATAAACAAAGACTCAACGAAGCTCACTAATGAGCACCGAGATTTTCAGAAAATACAACAAGAAAACTAATTAAAAACTGTTGAGGATTTCGGATATGTGTCCTGATGATGCGGAACTCCCCCTTCTATAATGATTAGAGCGGTAGGAGACTGACTCCTGATCATTTGGATCGACATCATAGACAACCTATTTGACTAGTCTATCCTCGATCCATCACTCAGCCAATCAATTGACGTGGTGGAATAATTGCTATAAGGGCTCCTGCTCCAATCCTTCGGCCACCTATAGTGTGGTGTCGTCTGTCACCACACTCAAAAACATGCTCCAGTTATGCAACAACATTCGCTCAAAGGAGCATCACCGCACTGATTGTGTTCGAGGCTGGTCGAATTCCATAGATATCGATTGTGCTGACTCGAACGATCTGGATGGCTATATGACAGTCTTGATGCGATTTACTTGCAAAAGGTTATTGGAGAGTATTCGGGGAGACTCCGACACTCAAGTCAAGAAGCGGTTTTCGAAAATAGAAAGAACAGACTGAAAATAAAGATTCTGAGTGCCCTTGTGTGCTCTATTTTGATTGAGAGGGAAAGCAGACTTACCTGGGCCATTCGGTTGGTGATGTATTTATAGCTTTCACCCGTGGGAGTCATGTACTATTGGGGTGTTAAAATCCTAATTTTCTCACAGAGGTCTTCTTAGAATCGTGGGTATCATGTTGCAAAATCTTCTGAGATTGCGAAATTTTATCGATATGGAAAGTCTAGATTAGTGTGGAGACCCTTTCCCTTATTAACCATGGTTGGAGAGTTCCTTTCCATCCCCATAAGATTCACTCTACATCCATAGGAAAAGTAAATATTACCTTAGCAAACCGGATGGCCCGTGCCGAGCACTGTGGTATGATCAATCCTGATATCGAGCTATTGGTTATCAAAAAGGATGAGATCTATGAGTACCGTGCGAGTCGATTAGTGGACAAGTTCGGTCATTTCATGATTTGGGCCATGTTCCATCACTTGCCCCTGCTCCTATGTCATTTCGAAGAAGAGGTATAAGGAGTAAGTAAGGAGTTGTTCCATGAAAAGCCGTAGAGGTGTAAATATTGATAACTGTCAAATAAATAACCTTTGAAATAAATGTTATATGGGAAGTTGAAGAACTTAAATTTCCCATTTATTTTGCGCGTTTCTCGTTGGGCGGTTTCACCTGCTCAATATTGCAAAGATCACATTCTTGCGGCTATAAATAGGGAACAGAGGATTGTGCCATCACATCAAAGATACAAAGTACTTTCGAGAGTGATTTTGTGAATTCCTTCTGTTAAGAGTCAGTGTTTTCGAGAGGTTTGGTAAGTACTGGTTTTGAGCCACAAAACCCTATGGTTTAGAGAGTTTCTACTGATGCGAGGTTCTATCAAGGATAGGGCTGCTGGCAAAGGTTCCATCATGTCGTCTGGTATCTAAATGCCAGGTGGAGCCTGTCAGGGCTCTTATCAGGGTTCTTGACCTTGAGGAGGATGGGATACTCCTTGGAGTAAGCTCTCTTTTTAGGGTCAAAGCCATCATCCAACCCTTGGGTCTAATAGATGGTCGAGGTATTTTCTCTCGTCGGGTGGATAAAAGGAGTAGGAGATGGCCAAAGGCTTGATGTATCCTCACACTTTCTTTCATATCCTTCTCGACTCCTCCTCAAGTCCTTTCTAGCTTCTGCTATAAAGGGTTTGCAACTTTTGTTCCCCCTGGCTCAGCTGCTCAAGAGTGGCTCGATGAACTGTTGAGGCTTCGGCAGTTTTCTTGTCTCAGAGCTTTTTATTATAGATTCCTTATGCCATTCTTTTTTATGTAACTTGGTCCAACTTTGGGACTCATAGATTTTCCTGTGTATTGCATTCAACTGTGTACTCTGACATGTATCCGACGAATTGAAATAAAAGAAAGGTCTTTGTTGCTTACTTGTTACTCTTGTCTTAGGATGACTATCCTATTTGTAAGCGATCTATTCATGTATATGATGAGCATTTAACTCCTGAGCATGCTTCTTGGTCGGTTGCATGCCTCTAAGTTGACGGGTCCATTAGTCGTTAGGCATGGGACACTACAGCTTTTCTACTCGTTAAATAGCGTACGATTGGATGAGTCATATTCTCCCGTTCGAGGAGACAAATCTCTATCATTAGGCTCTATTCAGGAAGATAAATCCCTATTGTTAGGCTTTATTTGGTAGGACTGTTCGGGGAGATAAATCCCTGTCATTAGGCTCTATTCGGGAGGACTGTTCAGCGAGACAAATCCATATTGGTAGACTCTGTTGGGGAAGACCATTCGGGGAGACAAATCCCTATCGTTAGGCTCTGTTCTAGAGGATTGTTTGAGAGACAAATCCCTATCATTAGGCTCCATTCGGGAGGACTATTCAAGGAGACAAATTCCTATTGTTAGACTCCGTTTGGGGAGACAAATCCCTATCTACGCCATTTGTCGAGAAGTATTTTGGTCGGTGACTGAACTAGTGTAGCAAAATCAAGAAGTGCGGAAGCCTTACCCAACTCGACTAGTCATGGCATAGAATATTATTCTTTAATGGGGTGGTAACCATCATTGGTAGTAGACTTGTAGTTTTTCAGAGTTCCAAGTCTTTGGTTCAACTGAGCTGTCTAAGAAATTGAGACGATATGTCCCTGACAGACTTTTGAGTATACCCGATAGGGCCCTTCCCAATTAGGCTCTAGCTTCCCACCTGGGTGGGACTATCTAAGGGCTTTTACTTTCCTTAGCACCAGATCACCAGGCTTGAATATTCTGGCTCAAACCTACTTATTGTAATATTGTGCTATCTGCTGTTAATAGGTTGCCATACGAACAGATGTGATTTCCCACATTTTGGGGAGCAAATCTAGTTGTTCACGTAATGCCATCTCATTTTGCTCGGGCTCGTGTAAATCTACCCAATGAGAGTGGATGCCAATTTTCATTGATATTACTGCCTCATACCTGTAAGTCAAGCTGAATGGGGTTTCTTCTGTTACTCTTCAGAGTCTTGTTTGGTATGCCCAAAGGGAGCTCGTCTACCTAGCGGCCCTTGACTTCGTCTAGGGTGACCTTCAGTCTTTGCAGGATTGTTCTATTCATGGCCTCAGCGAGGTTGTTGCTTTAGGGGTATGTGACGAAGGTGAAGCGATGTTGAATCTCTAGCTTTCCACAGAAGTCTTAGAAACTCTTGTTGTTGAACTATTTGCCATTATCAATAATGAGGACGTGGGGTATATCGAATCTCATGACGTTGGACATCCATACGAAGTTTTGTATTTTGCCAGTAGTGATTTGGGTTAACGGTTCTGTTTCTACCCATTGGTAAAGTACTCGATGCCTACAATTAAGAACTTCCACTACCCGGAGGCTGGTGGGAATGACCTGAGAATGTCTATCCCCCATTGCGCGAATGACCATGGGCTCGTTATTGGATTGAGTTTAGTGGAAGGTAGACAAAGCACTGATTCACATCTTTTGACATAGCTGTCCATGTCAGCCTTCATGATGGGCCAGTAGTACCTTTGTTGAAGTGCTTTATTCACCAGGTTTCAAGCGCCCAAGTGGTTACCATATATCCCTTCATGGATTTACCTGAGTACATAGTTTCCTTCATCTGGGTTCAAACACTTCGAGTACGAATCTTTTTATAGAGTTCTCCGTTGATGATGACATAATGAGCAGCCTTGTGCTTCAGCTTAATTGCCCTTACGAGGGAAGTCGACAGTTGTTTATGCTTTAAATAAGTCTCTACAAGGTCTTTCCAGCTTGGTAGGGTATCCATCGATAGAATATATTCGGGCTCATTGACGCTCGGGTATGGTAGGCTTTCTATGTAGACAGTTCAACTAGTCGCTATCAAGTTAGAGTTGGCTAGTTTTGAGAGGGTGTTGGCTCATGCATTTTCTGATCGGAGGATCTGCTATATTTCCACTTGATTGAGCTTGCTCATAGCTTCTCATAGCTTGGTCAAATACTTCACCATTGTGGGGTCCTTAGTCTTGTTGATTCCCGTAATTTGTTTCATGTCTAGCTGACTGTTAGTGAAGATCCGCATGTTTTAGGCTTCCAGTAATGTGACTATTCGTAACCCGGTCAAGAGGGCTTCAAATTTGGCTTGATTTTTCGTCGCCCGGTGGTGCAGAGAGTATATTCGGCTTTGAAGTTGTCGGGTTTTATAAGTATGAGTCTAGCTTTACTTCCTAAGTAATTCAACGACTTGTCTATGTGGAGGGTCCAGTAACAAGGGTTCTTCTCGGTCCTCAATAAGGGCCTGTTTAATGAGTGGCAGGAGTATACATTCGAGTATGAAGTCAGCTAGAGTCTGCCCTTTTATAGTGGGTCTCAGTTGGTATTCGACATTAAATTCGTTGAACTTGATGCTCCACTTAACTAATCAGCGTGAGACATCTCTCTTTTGTAGAATCTACTTGAAAGGCTAGTTAGTCAATACTATGATAGTGTGGGCTTGAAAATAGGGTTGGAGGCGTCTAGCGGTTACGACCAGGGCGAAGGCAATTTTCTTGATAGGTCGATTGTTGATCTTAGCTTCTTGGAGTATACAACTTACATAGTATATTGGTTTCTATGCATCGAATTCTTGCCTTACGAGAACAAAACAGAGTGCCCGTTCAAAAATAGAAAGACAAAGATAAAGTTTCTCACCAAAAATAGGTCAAGAGAGGAGTAGAGTCGACATAAGATCCTCTTTGAGTTGTTCGAAAGCCGTTTAGCATTCCATCGTCCATGTGAACCTTCAGGGACCTCTTGAGGGTGTCGTAAAAGGGCTTTTATTTCTCCCCCATTTTCGACATGAATGGATTTAGAGCTGTAATTCGTCTTATGAGACGCTACATTTTTTTGACTGTCCTAAGTGTCGTTATGTCTAGTATTGCTTGTATTTTCTCTGGATTCATTTCGATTCCCTTCTTGGTGATTAGGACGCTAAGGAATTTTCCCGAGGTAATTCCAAAGGTGTAATTTATTGGGTTTAACCTCATATTATAGCATTCCAATGTCTGGAACATCTCTTCTAGATCTGCGACGTGGTTCTAAGCTTTTGTGCTTTTAACCGGTAGGTCATCTACATAGGCCTCCATATTTTAGCCTAGTTGATCGTTAAAAACTTTGTTGACTAACCGTTGGAAAGTCACGCCAGCATTCTTGAGACTGAAAGACATCACTTTATAGTAGCAAGTGCCGAATTCTATGATGAAACTGATCTTTTCCTCATTCTCTAGAGCCATGCGTATCTGGTTATATCCAAAGTATGCATCCATAAAATTCAAGAGTTGGTGGCTTGAGGAATTATTTACCAACTTGTCGATGTTGGGGAGTGGATAGTAGTCTTTTGGACATGCCTTATTGAGATCGATGAAGTCCACGCACATTCACCATTTGCTGTTGGCTTTCTTTACCATAACCATGTTAGCCAGCTACTTTGGGTAGTTAACCTCACAAATAAATCCTACCACTAGCAGCTTCTAAACTTTCTCTTGTATTGCGCGTTGATGCTCCAGCACAAATACTATTTTCTTTTGTTTGACCAGCTTACGGCTATTGTATACAGTTAATCTATGAACTATGATCGGTAGGTGATATAGGTCATGTCTTTTGGGAACCATGTGAAGACTTTAGAGTGGTGCCTAAGACAGTCCACAATCGTGTTTTGTAGGGTTGTTGGTAGGTGGGTGCCTACTTGGGCCTTCTGGCTTGGTGTATCGGTGACGGAAACTTCAAGTACTTCTCCAGACTATGGCTTAGATTGGTGTTCGAGTGCATCTCTAAGCTTGAGAGTGTCTATAAAAAGGACCTCCTTTTCCTCCCACGTTGTAAGCAGTCGACGGGTCGACGTCACCATGAAGTATGGCCACTCCCAAGGGCATTTTGATTTGATCTTCTTGTACCTCGTACTCGGTAGTGTTTCGAGACCGTCCAAACTAGGTTGGCCCAAAATTCTATTATAGGGAGATAGGAAACTTTATCACAATAAAAATGGTCTCGGCCGTGGTGTGATGAGGTGGTGTCCCTAGAGTCACAATAAGTGGGATGGTACCTTTCGGGTTCAAATACTCGTTAACAAATCCTATTATGGGCTCTTTGGAGGGTTGGAGATGGGATGAAGAAAAACCCACCCACTGGAAGGCATCTCAAAAGAGGTTGGTTCACCCCTTGATCGACGAACACTGTTTCGACGAGGAAGGGTCATATTCCTGTGGTGATGGGTCATTTTGACTCGTATCAACCCCTATTAAATCATCATCATCGAGCCGATGGCCGGTCTCTTTCTCTTAACCAACGCCATGGTTTTGAGATAGCAAAGGTAATGGTAAGGATCCAAAAAATCAGTCTATTTCCTTGGACAGCGCCAATCTATTAGGAGCAGGTTAAACTCCATAGATACCAGTTTTGCTTACTCGAACAATCTGGGTGGCCATCTGACGGTCTTGATGCAATTTACTTACAAAAGACCATTGGAGGGTGCTCTGACAGGGTAGAGTTCGATGCTTAAGTCAGGGAGTGGTTTTCAAAAAGGGAAAGAATAGACTAAGAATAAAGATTTTGGGTGCCTTTGTGTGCTCTGTTTTGATTGAGAGAGAAAGAGGACTTACCTAGGCCATTTGGTTGGTGATGTATTTATAACTTTCACCCGTGGGAGTTATGTACCATTGGAATGTTAGAACCTTAGTTTCATTATGGAGGTCTCTTTAGAGTCATGGGTATCATGCTGCAAAATTCTCTAAGATTGCGGAATCTTATCGATATGAAAAGTCCAGATTAGTGTGGAGACACTTTCCCTTATTAGCCACGGTTGGAGAGTTTCTTTCTATCTCCATAAGATTCTCTTCGCATCCATAGGAAAAGTAAATATTACCTTACCAAACCTGGTGGCCTGTGCAGAACACCGTGAAATGATTAGTCCTAATACCAAGCTATTGGTTATCGAAAAGGATGTGATACGTGAGTACCGAGAGGGTCGATTGGTGGGTCAGTCCAATCCCTTCATGATTTGGGCCATGCTCCATCAGATTGCATATTGGACTCTTATTCGTTTAATCCCCTTTCTAGTTATCAGTCTTGATTTGTTTCCTCTTATTTCGCATTCTAATATATAGAATCTGGGAAATTCTACTTACTGTTTGAAGTGCACCTTATCCCCCTTTCTGCCTTAATAATCCTAACCTTATTTACAATGGTCTCAAATGTTTTTAAGTACAAATGTTCTAGCTTCATCGTGCAGTATCGATGCAAACCTTGTAAGAATCTCATAACTCTTGCAAGTAGGGTGGCAACCAGATGAGGAAACACAGAACAAGTCATCTAAATTTGGCTTCAGGCTGCTACGGAGGAACCTTTCTACTCCAACATAAGGAAGTCAGCCTCCCACTAATCAGTAGTTTTAGACATATTTTTTTTCTCCTTTTTTTTTTCCGAAACATTTACAAAATCTTGTTGTCGTCGCTTAACCAAGATCGACCCTCACTAAGTTTTAAGGGCAAAATTCCAGTATTGATGGAATCCCACCAAGCAAATGGAATAGCAGGTGAACCTTTTGTTCTCCGTGCATTCGAAAGCTAACCAGGAAGATTCTTACTAATGGTAAATGGTCGACAGAAAGCGAGGAAAGGATTGGCGACCAAGTAATCAACAGAAATGGAATGAATATTTATAAGATATAAAGAGATATTTGCTTTGCCAATTTTGGAAAGAAGATATATGTTTAAGGGTAGCTGGGGCTCGGTGCGATAATAAAGGAAAGCTGTATTTAAACTAGAAATTAAAAGTAGTAAAAATATAATTTTTGAGACTTACGAATTTACTTTTATGTTATTTTATGAATGCTATAATGTTATTTAAGGAAAATGCTTAATGTAATGTTAAAGGAAAGAAGTTATGGATATTATAAAAGATTATTAAAAAAAAAATGATATGGCTAGGTATGAACAGTAGAAGGGGAAAAAAATTCCGCTCCTCATGAATAATTTATTTTCTTTTTTTCTTTTTTATTTTTTTTTTTAAAATTCACTATATGGTAAACCAATTTTGTCCATACTCTCTCTCTCTCTCTCATCGTCCTTTTCAATTTATACCAGCCCAATTCTCTTCTTCCGAGCATGACCCATATAAGCTACGAAGCTCTCCTGCATTCTACTACAATAACAGCACAAACAGTCACTCAAAATCCTTCAGAGCGAGAGACAGAGATGGAGAAAATTGAAATTTTTGTAGTTGTTATGATTATTTGTAGTGCAGTGGTCTCGTAATAGTCAAATAACATAAAATAAGCATTAGGATAAAGTCATAAAATCAATCACCATGCAAAATAACAATCGGTACCAATCAACAAATTCCTAGTTCTCAACCAAATGTCAACCATTACACTATATTTCCGTGCTTCAACAAATTCAAGTAAGACAACTCGAATATAATCCTCACAATTCTTGACAATTTCTCTCTGAAAAATCTAAAATCTTGTTGTCTATCACTCACAAAAACAACTAGCATGACAACTATGACTACTTACAAGCCTTGAAATCAAAGCCATCTTCCTGTCTTGGACGAATTTGGAGATTAAAATGCAAACTTACGAGTATAAAAGAGAGACAACATAAAAAGGATTTGTGTGATTTATTGTTGGAGTTAGGTTTTGCTTTATAGATAACTGTTATGTTGACCCGAGTGAGGAACCTGTGTTGATGAGTTTTCTAGGCTTTCGTTGATGATGAGACCTACCACTGAAGGTGGCTCCGGTAGAGAAAGTTTCAACGTTCAAGTTAAGAAAAGCGGTGATGAAAGAAATATAAACAAACTAAGAAGAGCCATAGAATAGCTCTGTGTCACCTCTACGTGATAAGTGTAAAGTTGAGTATGTTGTGTACTTTCATAGGTTGCCTCTGTCCAGTATATATAGTATATGCATGTATGGTAAGTCTCTATTGAAGGAAGTAGAAACGCTGGTTTCCTTGTGGAGAGATTGCTAAGAATCTTCTGAGATTACAGAGAATGTAGTCAAAGATTTTTAAAAAATTTAGAATTTTATTAATCGAGAGAAATTCAAGTTGGAGCGGAGGTTCCCTACTTTATTGAGAGTGATTATAAAGATTTCATTTCTTATTGAGAAAGATTACTCCTGGGATTAACGGAAGTTTGAATCTTAAGTGATCATGATCTTGATTCACTTGACAAATGTTATCTACTGGAGGCTAAATAGTCGAAAGAGTTAGACCGAGAGATGAGCAAGGGGCCTACCTAAGAGGGTTTAGCCGAGATAGTCAAGAGACATAAGTAAGAGTATTCAATCGAGAAAGTATTATGCCAAAGATGTCCCTTTAGTGATCTAAGGGCTTTATGGTGATGGACTGTTGGACCATAAGGTCACAAAAGTGGATCATTTTTGGGCAAGTGGAAAAGACATAATAGTGGAACATTAAATGCAAAAGGTATTGTTTCAACTACAAAGCATACTTCTTCAATTGCATAGCATGCCGCTTCAGTTGTTGAGAGTCGTATTCAACATATTTCCTTTTGCTATAAATATCAAAGGGTATTTGGTGGAGTTTTGCCACATGGTTTAGTGAGATGAGATTCTAGCTTTTAGATTTTAGTTTGAAGTGGTGAGGTTTGTGAAAAACTAGGATGTGGAGGGAATGTGAGAATAGAAATGATTTTAGAAGATTGTGATAGAACTGTCGATTCAAGGTTCCATTAGTATGGAAATTATCGATACAAGGTTCCATCATAGCATTCGAAAACCCAATATCATGATGGTTTAGTATCGTGTTTCAGAGGACTTGCATTGGTTGGAGGCATCCCCACTTCGTTTTTGGAGAGTCCTTTAGAAGGTGGGGATGTTTCCCCTTTACAATACCAGAAGGAGTGGCCCGACAATACAAGGCTGATAATTCTCTTTTGAGGATTTTTAAGCATTTCTTGGGTTGAGGGACTGGGCAAATGGCCTGCAGGGCAGATGTGTGGGGAAAAGAAATATATATGAGGATGGGATTTGGAGGATGGACCTGGTCAACGAGTCAAAGGATTGTGGCATGAAGCTTTAGGTTATTTGCCAGCTATGAAGTTGTCTTTCCTTTTCCTTGTAATCTCTCCATTTATGTACTTTATTTCCTTTGCATTTCCAACTTTCCAATGTTGTACTCTTGACATATAAAAATTCCATTATGCTGAAATTAAATCCCTTTGTTGTTACTATTCTTTTGCTTCCATGTATAGATTCTGCCCGTTGTATAAAGATTTTGATGAATAAATACAGAGCTTGCCTTCTTTGTCACTGTGGTGTTTTTGTTGCCTCATTAAATGTATAGCGAGAGACTTAAATATTGCGTTCTCCAATTTTCTTTTATGCGAACTTTGCCTCTCACATGTATGAAAACTTGGATAAATAAATGAGTAGAAAATTTTCTTGTTTGTCATGATCACGTTCTCACAGTTTCGTTGATCATGTGTTGGAGCATAAAGACTTGAGCTTTGAGTTGTCTTCGATTGCATCATAATCGAGAGAGGTTGTTAAAACCCTTTTGAATGTTGAAGCTAAGAAAATCTAAGCTAGATTCCTTTCGTACACTAGGGTCAATGCAGGGTATATAGTTAAGAGAATATCCGTCATATACTGTTAGGATGTGGATAAGGCATAAAGCTGAGAGCCTGGGTGCCGAGGCTTGTATGAGTCATGTAAGAGGCGTAATGCTAAGAGATAGAGGGTATGGAATCCCTATGAGATGTAGAGATGAGAGAGTGAGCCTATAGTCAAGAGAATAACCATCATATCCTACTAGGACCTGGATAAAGCATAAAGCTAAGAGTGTGGGTTTCGAGGCTTGTATGAATCAGCGAGAGGCATAAAGCCAAAAGATAGAGGGTGTCAAATCCTTGTGTGTTGTAGAGCTAAGACAATGGGTTGCATCTATCTGGTTGGTTGCTAAGACCTGTATTGACAACATGTTTAAGGCGTTTGGCCGAGAGAGAGGGTACAAAACCTTTTTGAGGCATAAAGCTAAAAAAGTAGGCCACGTTTACCCAGTCGGGTGCTAAAAACCATATTGACGATGCTTTTGAGGTGTTGAGTCAAGAGAAGCTAAAAGAGTGGGCCACATCTATCCAGTTGGGTGCTAGGACCCATATTGAAGATGCATTTGAGGTATTAAGCCAAGAGAGATGGTACGGAACCCTTTTGAGGAATAGAGCTGAAAGAGTGGGCCACATCTACTTAGTCGGGTGCTAGGACTTATATTGCTAATGCGTCTGAGGCGTTGAGCCAAGAAAGAGTGTATGAAACCCTTTTGAGGTGTAAAGCCAAGAGAGTGGGCCGCATCTAATCGGTCGGATGCTAGGACTCATATTGATGATGTGTTCAAGGTGTTGAGCCAAGAGAGAGGGTGTGAAACCATTTTGAGTCGTAAAGCCAAGAGAGTGGGTTTGCAAAAGAGAAAATTATAGATTAAGGACCCATGAGAGCAAGGGTTTAAGCCACTTGTAAGTGATTAGATAGATGATAATATGTAAATAGGAATAATGTTACTGCTGCCAAGTTATGAGATAACAAATATTGAGGCTAGTGAAAATGATAAAGATTACTGGTGATAGATATGCAATTTCTTTGAGTCCCATGTTCTGGGTACAGCAGAGTCGTCTAAGTGGTTGGGGTGGTACATTCCTGGATAAACAATCGAGCGAACATGATAGGGGCCTTCCCAGTTCAGTCCAAGCTTGCCCCCCGGTTAGGGTTGTCTGTAACATCTATGTTGCACATAGATGTTTTGATGATGAGCAAAACATGTCAAATTAGTGAAGCAAAAATTAGAAAAACATAGTTAGAAATCTAAAGTAGCTTCTTCAAATGGGGCTATCGATAGATGTCTTGATTTAGTCCACATAATAGCTTCACTAAATAAAGAACTTTTGCCTAACCTCACAAATTAGTTGACATATAGAACAAGAGTAAGAAAAATAGTCGACTAATTTTACGAGTTAGCTGACATGTAGCTTAGGTCAGTTGATTACATCGTCAAGTTAGTTAATAGGGTCAAAGCACGTATAGCACAAACATTGACACAAGTCGACTAAATTTTATTCCTAGCTAACTAAGTCATCATGATAGTCAACAGAAACCAAGTATGTATTACCCTAGTTGACTAACACATTGTGCCGGCCAACTAAACCATTATTTTACCCAACTAAATCATCGTGATAGCCAACTAAGCTCAAGGAGACAATGATTTTAGTCGACTACTCGTCAAATTTAGCCAATTAAACCTATATGTTAGCCAACTAAACCATTACGTTAGTCAATAGAGTCTAAGGATGCATTAGCATAGTCGACTAAACATTAATTCCACCCAACTAAAGATCATCATAGTTGTAAATTAATTGACTAAGTCTATGAGCCCGTCAACTAAAACTTTCCATACTTAGAAATATTTTTTAGACTCCAAAAAAATTGTTGCCTAACATATAAAACATGTTGACTAACATGTTATGAGCTACAAGTAGTCTAGTTGACTAACCAAAGTGGGATGTTGACTAATGATATCCACACTTAGAAAACATTTTTGGTTTTTGACAAAGTTATCAACTAACACTCAGAAGATGTCGACTAATACCTTAATGAACAAAGAAGCAATTTAATCGACTAGATAAAGAAAGATGTTGACTAATAAAATCCTAAGAACTAAGCAGTTGACAAGGTTCAAAAAAGAGCCAACTAAGACATCAAAATTGTCGACTAGGCAAGAAAACTAGTCGACAAGGCATTATAAAATGTCAACTAATACACTGAAAATGTATTGAGTAGTCAGCTAATTTGGAAGATTAGCCGACTACTTTCTAGAAAGCTGTTGGTAGAAAATTATAGTTAGTTGACAAGGACTTCACTATCAAAATATTAGTTAAAAAGGAACCAAACAATAGTCCACAAGCACTTAGGCTGAAGAACCATTAGTTGACTATTGTCAACGCACATTCAATAAGGCCATAATCTAATTCAAAACTTAGCCAGCTATCCTGATACAATAGTTGACACAACCTCGTTGCTCTTAAATGATAATTTACGTAAGATTAAATTTTTCCAACTAAGACAAAGAAAATTCAACAGCCATGCTGACTAAGATTTCAACTTAGTAGACTAATTAAAGGCATCAAATGAAACTTAGTTGACTAACAAAATATATTAGTCGACTAACTAATTACAGAAAGATACTTAGTTGACTAAATAAAGAAAGATGTCAATAGGAAATAACTAGGACTTTAAATTTTAAAAAGAATAGTTGATAAGACACTCATTCTAGTTGACCTAAGGATCTGAACTCACACACTCTAGTCGACATATGTTGAGATCTACTCTACACTCAAGGAATATCAAATACCATAGTTAACTAATGCAATAAGGCTTTCGACTTGGACATAACAATTGTTGACTAATGATTGAACAATTGTCGACTAATGACTGAACATAATTGATAGGGGCATGACAAAAATTCAAAACTTAGTCTGCAAAACTGACACACTAGTTGACATGACTTATAATAATTTATAAGTTAGTCAACTAAGGATGTAAAGTTTCATACTAACAAGACGCATCAATTACAACATAGTCGACCAAGTTTCCAAAACTGCCAACTTCTAAGAGATATCAAATGTGACATAGTCGACTAAGCAAAAGAAGATGTTGATAGCAAAAGGAACAAAATTTGAATTTCAAATTGAATAGTCAATAGAATGCTCATTTTAGTTGACACATTATTTCTAACATCTATTTCTACAGAAAAGCAAATAGGTGGTTGAAGGTATTTATTGTTTCATTAATGAACAACGTTCGAAAGCTCACCAACCACAATGGCTCTTTGGATGAATGAAGTAAATAAGTATATAAAAGAGAGCATCAGATTTATGGAAGGAGTGAGAAAAAGAGAGAGATAGATGAATATATGCACAACTGTTGAATATTCTTGATTATTGAAGATAAAGAATACTCTATTTTTCATTTCGTCATCATTCTTTTTGTAAAATCACTTGTAAGCTTCAATTTTGTTACATCCAAGGATTATAGCCTCATTCCTTATAACACTTATTCATCTCCTATACTATATATTCAAAGACTAGAGATAAGCCACTTGGTATGGGATTTTAGAGAGAGAAACAACTTTTAGGGTTGGGTTAGATAGTGTTTGAGAGAAAACACTATAAAGGTTTAACTTACACATGGAAGCAAGTTTGTTATACTGTTTCAGAGTAAATAGTGAAAATCCAGCTGGAGTTTGAGAGTGGATGTACATCGGGTTTGGTGGAACCACATAAAGTTGTGTCTGTGCTCTGTTTTTCTTTATTCTTTAAATCCTTCGTCTTACCTCCATTCTTAATAAACTAAAAAAAAAAACATTCAAACCATCGAAAAAGTGTCATACAACCTGTTCACCCCCTCTAGATTATATTTTAATTGGTATCTGAGTGGGTCTTCTAGTGATAGGGATTAATGTCCTCAGAAGCAAATATCCATCATGGAATTTGATCGAGATGAAGTCCCATCTGAAGTTGGATCAATAGGCAAAGCACCATTCTTTGATAGAAGAAATTATAGCTACCGAAAGCAGAGAATAAGAATCTTCATCTTAGTTGAAGATGAGGAAGTTTGCGAAGTAATCGAGGAAGGAGCTTAGTTCCCGATCAATGAAATTAATGGTGTCAAATTCCTAGCCAAGATAAGGAGCATGACTGCTAAGGAAAGAAAAGCATATCAAGCAACCTGTAAGGCGGTGAACCTCTTTCACTCTGGACTGAGCCTAAAGGAGTACAACAAGGGCTCATCATGTATAACTACCAAAGAAATATGGGAATCATTAGAGGTCATGCATGGAAAGAACAATGATGAAACTGTCCAGGAGCAAAGATATATGTACTTAATGGCAGAAGAAGAGGAACAAAATGAGGTCAGTTATTCCAACTCTTTCCATTACTATTTTAACTCCTCTGATTATTCTAATAATGAATATTTTATTAATGAATTGCTTAAAATTTTAGTAGAATCTCTTAATGGACTTAAGAAAATAAACAAGAAAAATTGTGCCTTAAAGAAACCAATGGCTGAGGTAAAAGAAGAGAGGAATAACCTAAAGATTGAAAATGAGAAATTGAAGAAGGAAAATGATAGCCTAAGATTAGAAAAAAAAACTTACATATTGAGGTATAAAACTTAAAAAATGCTCATGAAGATGCCTACAAAGAAAAAGATATGTCTGACAATAAAACTCTAGAGAATGAACTAAGTCTAGAAAGTGATAAGAATAAAAAACTTAGTTTATTAATATACAAATTTGCCTAGGGTCAAGAAAAACTAGATCTAATGTTAAGAGCCCAGAGGGCAATATATGACAGAGCAAGACTAGGCTACAATCCTACAGCAGCTTAAAAGAAACTGTATAGTTTCTTTATGCATAGCTCTAAAAGCACTAAACCATAAACCAAATGTTATTATTTCCTGAAGCTTGGGCATAAAGCTAACCAAAACAATCTTAGGAAGAAAGTAAATATTAAAAAATCCAAAAGACTAGCTATCCACCAAAAATGCGTACAGTATTTTAAAAATGGACATTATGTAATTGAATGTTGGTTTAGGATCATAACCTCAGGCAAAACAAAACTGTGGTGGGTTCTAAAATAACTAATAAGAACTAGTAATGCCAAAATCAAGGAAAATTAGGTATCAAAGTCCAAAACCTAGTGCAGATTTGTTTTAAGGGCAAAGGCACTCGAAACACAGTGGATACTTCAGATATGTCAAAAGTGTTCACAAAATTCTGCACCCAGTAAGAAAAGAAAGAAGGCAAACTGCCTTTGAAAACAATCTTGAAGGCAATAGTGCTCTGATTTAGAATACCAAAGGTAAAGACTTAATAAACATCATAAAAAGGCTAGTGTCAGTAAGTCTTGAAAAGTGTCAAATTATGGGAGAAAATTAATGCATGAACTTAATGTCCAAATCAGCTAGTAAAATATTTGCAGAAAATGAACCAAAGCTGATTTGTATGATACCTACATGAATAGGAAACAATCTAAAAGTCCCTTTAGGCAAATTCTCTAACATCATGACTACTTGTTTGGCCTAACTAAGATTTAGAGTATAAAATAAAAACCCTATAAGCTTAATAAATGATTAATTTAGGAATGCTTAGATTTTCTTATTTTAGAATAAGAAAGGCAACAAAATCTCAAGAAAAGAACTTGGAAAATGATAATGTGCAAATTGTTGAATTTATTGATGATATTATAGTTTGATTTTGCACCGGATAATGTTCTAATAATTGGTTTTATTGATTTTTATTTTTAGGAGATTGAATATGAAGATTTGGATCAAAATGGGCTTAAAGAGGTAATGAGAAACTAAATAGAGTAAATATCTTATTGGGCTTTGAAGAAGAGGAGCTTGAGTTTATTTTTAGTTAATTTTAGAAGAGTTTTTATTTTTTAGTAAAAAAATTATTTTTAGTAAGAAAATTGTTTTAATTTTACCTATTGGAGCAGTCTTTATTTTGTTGGGAAAAGATTCATTCTCGAAAAAGGAAACAAAAACATTCACAATTCCTAAAAGGGTTTTGTCAGCAGCACATTTCAAAAATAAAACAAAGGGGCCGGCTGTTATTCACAAAAGAGTAGGAGACGCCCCTGTTCTTCAAGAAGGGAGGCTGCTCATTCTAAAATTCACCGGAGGCACATTTAAGGAGAAAAAGAAGGGATGCTACTGTTCATTGGAGAGAAAAAGAAAGGAAGGACGGCTGCTCATTCAAGGAAAGCAAAAGGACGTGAAGAATATATATATTCTCAACAAAGGAGGAAAAAATTCGACAATTCTCAAAAGGAGCGGCTACTACTAGTCTTCCCTCCGCCCCTAGAACATTTTCTTTTTTTTTTCTTTTTATTTTCTTTAATTGAAAACTCACCATCACGAGTGGGTAGTTTATTTTTCCGATTCAAGAGGAATTTTTATTTGATTTTCTACACTATGAGGTTAGGTGTTTAATTTAATTTTTTGCTCTTTTTATTCAAGTATTCATTAGTTCTTGATATATTTATATGAAAAATTGGTATTGGTTAATCTGACAATTTAATTTAATATTAATTTTTCTATTACTATCTAGGATTTCAGTAATCCGTAATTGTCATGAATGAATGATACAAGTATCAACTAGGTTATTTATGTTTATAGGTCTTTTACCAATATTCATGTTTAATCTAGAGAATCGATGGAACAAAATTAAATAAATGCGGCTATCCCAATTATTTATATTTTGGTTTAACTATTTTCACAAAACTTAATGCTGTCATTATATTGATATGGAATGCTATCGTATCGAGTCGATTAATGATAAGTTTTGATTGGATGCTGGGTTTGGTCAATTAATTTTGAAAAACACAAGATTTATTACGGCTGTCCTAATAAATCTAAGGTTAAATGTTTGAATTGTAAGATAAATATTTTTAACCTATGATCAGTTAAACAATTAAATGTGATGAACCCTTTGATCAGAATTTTGGTAGATTGATTTTCTTTCAATATTTATTATTTTCATTATTAATTTGTTTCTTATTTTTTTTAATTGTATTTTTAATTTAGGAATTTATTTGACAAGCCCTTCATTTTTTATTTTTAACACTTGACTAAGAAATTAAATCATTTTTATTTTTATTTTATTTTTTAATTGCTACAATCTGTTGCATTGGGGGAATCCGTATTAATTTGAGGGTTTCGACAACCCGATCATAAAAACAAATTGATGCAGGGATTCCATAATTGTGGAGTTAATCATAGCCTCCTAAGAGTCGTTAACAAAATAATGTTAAAAAATAAAAGAAATGAATAGGACAATATTTTAAGAAATCATCTTAGCCAAATTTTTTTGGAGTAGAGCTACGAATACAAAAACACCACGCATTGAATAGAATCTTAAGTAGGCCATTTTTATAGAAACATGCCATAAGCCTAGTAAAGGTCGAGAACTTAATGTTTGGATGTGAATTCTACTAGCACTCCTTAGGAAAAGCTGATTAACTTACAAGATCCATGACAATAAAAGAAATCATTTTGTGTTGAAGTTTATAAATCTGATCCCAGCAAGAAATACACTTATATTTTGATGATGAACAAAATAGTTTAAATTAGTAGGAAAATGATTAAGGGTGAAAAATAGATTAAATATGATCATCAGAATTGTCGACTGATTTCATATGTTAGTCAACACATAACCGTAGAAAAGTATATATTAGCCAACTAGATTACCAAAGGAGTCAACTAGGTTTGTGAAAATGCGGTAGAAAATAAACATAAGCAGGCGACTAATCTCTTGATCATTTGCCCAGACAACAATGTTTTGAAAAACCCATTTTTGATCTCTAACAAGTTAGTCAACTAATGAATGGGGGACTTAGACTAACATCTTTCATACTTATAAATGTTTTAAAATCTCTGATAGACTAGTCGACTAGATCATGCATGTAGTCGACTAAATTTTTGAGTACTAGAAAGCCTGCCCATCATCAATAGAGAAAAGTTAACTAAACATTAGTAACACTATAGTTAACAAAATGTCAAGAGTATTTGACAATCGAATTAACTTAGTCAACACAAGTAGAACCTTAAAATAAGCAATTAACAGATTCTCTTGAATAGTCAACAAGTGACCAAACAAATCAAAAGGACAACTAACTAGTTGGATGAACTAGTTGACACAAGTAGAAAAATAATTGGCAAGACTGTCGCTTTAGTTGACAGAAATAATATTTCTGAACATTGGGTAGTTGACAAGATTATTAAAATAGTCAACTAACTTGTCATATAAATAAGCTTAGTCGACAAAATACCAAGAGTAATTAACAATACTTTAAGCTTGATTAAAACATATTTGACTAGACTATCAAGCTAGTCAACAACAGAAATTTTGCTAAACTCAGAACAGTCGAAAGGCTTATTATGATAGTTGACTAACTTGTGAGACCAATCAAGGCTAGTTGACATATCATCAAATGTAGTCGATAATTCTTCGAGACTAATTAAGGCATAATCAACAAGACAACTAGGATAGTTGACCCAAAAAAAAAAAAGACAAATTAACAACCAGAATGTACTTTTAGTTGAATTCATTAAGAAAATATTCGATTAACACATATGGTTAATCGACTAAGCTATCGACTACATTAATTGCTTGAGAAAATATAGTCAATAGATGAATATTTTAAGTCGACTAAATGATGACCATCATGTGACTCACTTAAAGATTTCATCGACTGACTAATGACGTGTCAACTAAATACATGACCTAGACAAACATGTTGACTAGTAATTAAGCAATAGTCAACTAAGATACTCATCTGGAAAATTGTAAATTCAAAATATAGTTGACTAATGTCTCAGGCATGTTAACTAAGTCTCATGGCCAACAAAGGGTTCAATAAAATTAACCGACAAATAATAAATATCTAGTCGGATAACTAATAACTAGTTGACTAGAGTAAATTTCTTGTCGACTAAAAGTAGTGTTATTCGAAAATAAACCAACCCATAAAATTTTAGATCATCTCACTTCCTCTCTCAATTAAACCTAAAAATTATTGGTCGAGTTAAACAATTTTCGATTAAAACTCAATCGATGGAAGCTCCAAATTCTTCACTTTCAAAACCCTAACTTCTCATAACCCTAAATTGTATCTTTCACTTGCGCAAATAGATCTTAACCTCTCTCTCTTTTTCTCTATCATACTAGACAATCCACCTTCCCAGATCTCTACCTTCCTAAACTAAAGATTGTCTCTCTCAATCCCTCAATTGTATCGAACCCCAGATTCTCTCAATCTTCAATCACGGTTGGAAGAGCTTAAGTTTCAATCATATGGATTTTCCTTCGATACAACACAGTGAGTACTTCAATCATCACTTCTTCTTTAATCCTATTATTCAAAATAGTTTAATTGACTTGGATTTCTTGGAAAATATAGACTTTCTTTATGAAGAACACATTAGAAAAACATGTCCCTCAAGTCTTATCTATCCATTGTCTTCTTCATATGATAGGTTAGTAAAATTGTTCTATAATAACATAGAAGATCATGAAGGAACTATGTAGGAGATGGAAGATAGTGAAATGATTATTCACACTTATAGTCATAGATGTATGTTTAGATCTTATCTTGGAGGAATGGAGATAGTAGTATCTCCCAAGATCATTTGCAATATAAGTGGCCTATAATGGGTACTTAGTAGGGAGTGTGAAACATACCTAGGAACTAGAATTTTAGATGATGCTAAGATAGTGTTTAAAAATGATCAACTTACTACTGTCGACAACAAAGCCTTATCTTTAGACCTTCATGAGAGATTACTTAACAAGATAATTATTCACTACCATAGACTTAGAGCAATAAAGCATGACTTTATCACTCGAGAAGACTTTTGGTTGATGGCGTGCCGCAGAACAAAAATCCAAGACTCCACTTCTTGATTCCTCTCAAAATGATAGAAATCGGAACTATAAAAAGAAGAAATCTTCCATATGCCCCACTAATCACAGAAATCATCTTGAGTCATGGGATAAATGTCTCCAAAGAAATAAGTAATGAACTTGATCCTATGCTCAATATAGGAGCCTCTTCTTTCTCTATGAATTTTGAAATCCTTGAACTACCTCAATCCTATCCACCTTCACCTCCACAAAATGAACCTCAATCATCAAATCCATCTTATTTGCAATTGATGAACCCCACAATTAGGAGGATGAAGATCTAGAAAAGGAACTGCTTCAACTCTAAAATTAACTATCGCGATTGGAAGAAAGAAAGACAAGAGTGGAATAGAAATTGAATATTCTAGAGGATAGACACTCAACAGATAAGCAGTGATAGTAGGCACACGGGAGTATCTTATACAATTAGTTTTGGTTATTTCTATGGACGAACACTTAAGTTCATATGGATAGACACTCAACAAATAAGCAGATATCTATGTGATATGATGTTGTCTATTGATAAAAATTTAAGTTCTCCAATGTTTAATACTTGTAATAGATATCTTATGGATATTTTGGTTATTTTTATAAATGTTTTATGCTACTATATGACACTTTATATATGTTGAAATGCTGTTTTATGGATGAAACATACGCTGAAAATACTTAATTATGGATAGAGTATGACTATTAGGATATTGGTTATGCTTAATTGTAGAGGATGTGCTGAGATCCATTATCCTTGAGACTAGAATTATACTTCTAAGCCATTACTTTTGTTAAATATTCTTCAAACTCTGCACTCACATAGATGACTTCTTACATGTTTGCTCCTAGCATTACGTCTCTTTCCCATGCATCTCACTCACACCACTCTAGACATTGACCTATGGAACTTTCGGTTAGGTTCACTCTATTAATAGGTTAAAGACCTTAAGCTTGGGCTATTTTTTTGCCTATTAACTTTAATCATGAGCCCATTTACAGTTTTCAAATAATTAAGTTAGGTTCACACGCTTTGAACCCCTTTCTGTTGATGACAAAAAGAGGGAGAGAAAAGTGAAAATGATTAATTGTTGAACATGCATTAGTTAAAGCATTAGTTATTTTGCTTTTGAAGGAGCTTGAGGTGGTACTTTAGAAGGGGATTTGGAAGGATTCTTATTGTTGAACATGCATTAGTTATTTTGCTTTTGAAGGAGCCTAAGGTGGTACTTTTGGAAGGGATATGGAAGGATTCTTGGTTGTAAGTGCCATAGAATCAATGATTGGCTTTAGGAGTATTTAATCATTATTTATATTTGTTTACCTATATATTGTTGAAGGGACTGTTTAGGATGCAAGGATTGAGAAGGAGTTAAGGCAAATTAACTCTAAAATTATGCTAGTTATGTTTGTTTTGTCATCATAAAAAAGGAGGAGAATGTTGCATATGGATGTTTTGATGATGACCGAAACAAGTCAAATTAGTGAAACAAAAATTAGGAAAATATAGTTAGAAATCTAGAGTACCTTTTTCATACGGCCTGTCGATAGATGTCCTGATTTAGTCAACAGAATAGCTTCACTAAATAAAGGACTTTCGCCTAACTTTACAGATTAGTTGACATATGGAACAAGAATAAGAAGAACAATCGACTAATTTTACAAGTTAGCCAACATGCAGTTTAGATCAGTCGATTACATCATCGAGTTAGTTAATAGAGCCAAATCACGTATAGCACAAATATTGACACAAGTTGACTGAATTTTATTCCTAGCCAACTAAGTCATCATGATAGTCAAGAAACCAAGTATGTATTAGCCTAGTTGACTAACACATTGTGCTAGCTAACTAAACCATTGTTTTAGCCAACTAAATCATTATACTAGCCAACTAAATCATCGTGATAGCCAACTAAGCTCAAGGAAACACTAATATTAGTTGACTACTCTTCAAGTTTAGCCAACTAAACCTATATGTTAGCTAACTAAATCATCGTGATAGCCAACTAAGCTTAAGGAAACACTAATATTAGTCAACTACTCTTCAAGTTTAGCCAACTAAACCTATATGTTAGCCAACTAAATCATCATGTTAGCCAATAGAGTCCAAGAATGCATTAGCATAGTAGACTAAACATTAAATCCAGCCAGCTAAAGAACATCATGGTTGTAAACTAATCGACTAAGTCTATGAGCTTGTCAACTAAAACTTTCCATACTTAGAAAAAAATTTTTAGACTCCAACAAAATTGTCAATTAACATATAAAACATGTTGACTGACATCTTATGAACTACAAGTAGTTTAGTCGACTAAACAAAGTGGAATGTTGACTAATGATCTCAACACTTAGAAAACATTTTGTTTTTGACAAAGTTGTCGACTAACACCCAGGAGATGTCGACTAAGACCTTAATGAACAAAGAAGCAATTTAGTCAATTAAATAAAGAAAGATGTCGACTAATGAAGTCCTAAGAACTAAGTAGTTGACAAGGTTCAGAAAAGAGTTAACTAAGACATCAAAATTGCTAACTAGGCAAGAAACTAGTTGAAAAGGCATTATGAAATGTCGAGTAATACACTAAAAATGTATTGAGCAATTAGCTAATTAGGAAGATTAGCTGATTACTATCTAGTAAACTATCGACAGAAAATTATAGTTAGCTGACAAGGACTTCACTGTCAAAATATTAGTTAAAAAGGAACCAAAAATAATCAATAAGCACTTAGGCTAAATAACCATTAGTCGACTGCTGTCTAAGCTCATTCGATAAGACCATAATCTAATTTAAAACTTAGCTAGCTATCCTAATACAATAGTTGATGCAACACCTCTATTGCTCTTAAATGATAGTCGATGTATGATTAAATTCTTCCAACTAAGATGAAGAAAAATCAATAGCCATGCTGACTAAGATTTTAACTTAGTCGACTAATTAAAGACACCAAATGAAACTTAGTTGACTAAGAAAATATATTAGTTGACTAACTAATTATAGAAAGATACTTAGGTTACTAAGTAAAGAAAGATGTCGACAGAAAACAACCAGGACTTTAAACTTCAAAAAGAATAGTTGATAGGACACTCATTCTAGTTGACCTAAGGATCTGAAGTCACACACTCTAGTCGAGACATGTTGAGATCTAATCTATACTCAAGGAATATTAAATGCCATAGTCAACTAATAAAATAAAGCTTTCGACTAGGATAGAACAATTGTCAACTAATAACTAAACATAGTCGACAGGGGCATGACAAAAATTCAAAACTTAGTTTGTAGACCTTAACACACTAATTGACACAACTTATAACAATTTATATGATAGTCGACTAAGGATCTAAAGCTTTAGACTAGCAAGATACATCAATTGCAACATAGTCGACTAAGTTTCCAAAACTATCAACTGCTAGGAGACATCAAATATGACATAGTCAACTAAACAAAAGAAGATGTTGATAGCAAAAGGAACAAAATATGAATGTCAAACTGAACAATCGATAGAATGCTCATTCTAGTCAATACATTGTTTCCAACATCTATTTCTATAGAAAAGCAAATAGGTGATTGAAGGCATTTATTGTTTCATTAATGAATAATGTTTGAAAGCTCACCAACCACAATAGATCTTTGGATGAATGAAGTAAATAAGCATAGAAAAGAGAGCATTAGATCTATGGAAGGAGTGAGAAAAAGAGAGAGATGGATGAATAAATACACAACTGTTGAATACTTTTGATTATTGAAGAAAAAGAATACTCTGTTTTTCATTTTGTCACGCCCCGAACCGGAATCGTGAACAGTCGCCCGTTGCCCTGGATGCCGGCTATATTTCTACAAAAAATCGGGCAGAACTTCTGCATAAATCAGAGGTCTCCCATGTACAATTTAACCTGTTTAAATCTGTATAATTTAAAATCGTCCTGTAAATAAAATAAAATGGCCATCCCGACCTCAAAACAATCCACCAAATCTCACAACCGACATCCAGACAACGCAAGGCTAACAAATCACCAACAGTCCTAGCCACAGACCTCTACGATCATGCCCAACTAGAGCATGAGCAGCCGCCACACCGAGCAGACCTAAATTTTATATAATATACAATAATTTCCCAAGTAAAGAGTTTAAATATTTACAAATGTCTCAATGCAAGCATAATAGGAGAGTTTCACAACAATGTCCATAAATATTACAGTCATCCCATAAAAATATACACGGTCAACTATGCACCTAAATATCCAAACCACGCAGGGTCGAAATAAAGTGCGAAATTCGTATTTTAAATTAAACTTAAACCTTACCGTCGAGAAGAACCAAACCCGCCTAGGATCAACTGAAATCTCTAGACTCTGAAACGTCGCTCTAGCACAACGATCCTGTCTGAGGGAGGAAATAAGAGGGATGAGTATCTATGGGAGGATACTCAACAAGTGAGGGGAAGGACATCGTGCTATCAATATCAAGTGTGAACTTAGAGTGTCAAATCATGTAATACGATATTAAGTATACGAAAACAGTGTGTAGTTTTAACATATCTCAAGGCACACATCAGAAAATAACATATGTATCCATCTATGTATCAAATCACATAAGAAGAGCGGCCGAAGAAACAACCCCGGCAATGGTCTACCTCGACCAAGAACGGGCGCATTGGGAGTTTTTCACAATGCAAATATCAAATAATGGCTCTCTACCCAAATGTTGGCCACAAGCTACTCCAACTAGCCAGTAAATAATAATAATAATAATATACATATAAATAGTCAGCCGTGTATGATGCCCCTGCCTAGTGCTAGACAGAGGTACAACTCACGTCCTCCCCCGATTAGGGTTCAACCTTGGACAACCATACACACGACAATCTGGCGGATACCTCCGGCCAAAGAGTATCCGGGCACAAGGGGTGCCGCTACCAAACGTCCTTCGTAGCTACGGAACAATATCAAATCAGCCGGGCACGTGGCCCCATGCATCCCAACACCATATCAGCCGGGCATATAGCCCCATGCATCGTATCATAATATCAGCTGGACATACAGCCCAAAGGGTACGTGTAAATCCATTCAAAACCATGTGCCAATGCAAGTGGAAGCATTAAAACATGTCAATATATCAAAAAGGTGGCACAATATCCGGTTATCAAACTCATGGATGCATATCAATAAAATCAGCAGTTGGGACACTCCAATGGTCCCAAAAATATGTACATATACTTATCAAAATCCAAAAATTCAATTTTCACACGTACAAAAATCATGTCGTTTGAAAATCGATAAAATATGATTTGTCAATCAATAGTAGATGTCATAGTCCCACTCACAGTTTAGGGAGGGTGTGCACTCCCAATTCCAACCCAAACCAAAACAAACTCGACTCCTGGAGTCACCAAGAAAATCAACCTAAATCAAATCATCACGAATTTCATAAATTTTTCGACTATTTTCAGGATTTATCATTTTCCTTAAGTTCGTACAAACCCTAAATTTTTCGATTTATAAATGTACTCCAATGTAATCAATTTCTTTCCATTTATAAATAAATAACAAAATCAAAACCAAATCTAAATTCAAACCTAAAACCGTTCAAAATCGAAAACCAATCTAAAATAACTAAATTTCCTACAAGATGGAAAAATCTTTGAAAAATCATACACTTTTCAATTCTCATCCGATTTCTTCAACCCATATGTCATTTCCAAGGTATTAATGTCTATTTTCATAATATAGAAGTTGTATTTTGATTTCCTATATGCAGGTCAATTTATAATAAAAAGATTGCATAAATCTTTAAACTCAAATTTCAAATTTTAGCTGTTTTCATACATTCGTCAAATTAAACTCTAAGAGAAACCATTCAAATAAATTCAACTCGATCCCGTTATCCTTTAAGATGCTTCTTTCATATCAGACAATCTAATTTCTGTAACATTCTATACTTAACCTTCATAATCACAAATAAACATTTCAAAAATCGTACTCTATTTGCATTCCACTTACATTCTAAACACATACAGAACTTTTCACCTTAGATTCAACCCTAGATTCATTCAATTTATCAAATAGAACATAAATCTCCTCACCTAGGGTTTTCGCAGTTCACAACCCTAACTTCCGAATACACTTCGTTCAGTCCAAGACCTACAAAGCTTCCAATTTGAAGCAAACTCCATCAGTTAGTCTAAATTACCGAAGGAAATCAAACCCTAGAGCTACTGTTCAAAGAAATGGCTCTTACCTGTGCAATGGATAAAATCGCAAGTTGCGGTCTAGGGCTTTCAAGGGTCGATTAACGACTGCCGGTTGGGACTTCTGTGAGGGTTGCAGAAGAGTGTTGTAGTGGAAAGGAGCATCACACGTGAATGGTCGAGGGAGCAGCGCCGCGCGCGAATGAGGAAGAGAGGGGCAGTCTCGCGCGAGGTCATGCACACGTAAGGGCTGTCTCACGAGCGCTGGGGCAGGGGCTGTCGCGCGCTGTTGCGTACACAGGGAGTAAGGCAGGGAGAGTAGACCGTAAGAGAGCCGAGGGTAGAGAGAACTGTGAGAGGGATAGAGAGAGAATGGCGGTGGTGGTGTGGTGGAGAAAACGAGGTGGAGTGGCTGTGAACCGCGGGAGAGAGAGATAGACGACGAAGGAGAGATCGCGAGAGGCAAAGAGCGGGAGAGAAATTGATTGGCAGCGAGATGTAGAGAGAGAGAGGTTGAGAGACGATCGACGATTGCTAGTGGCCGTGGGTGGCGGAGCAGTTGGTGCGGCAGCGGAGCGGGCGGTGCAGCGGCGGCGATGGCGCGGGTGGGGGAGAAGAAGAAGAGGCAGATGAGCCCCTTCGAGAGTTGTGGGTCCTTGCCGCTGCATGAGTGGTAGCTCATGCTCAAAACTCCTCCGATACGAGTCCTAGTCGTTGCGCTGCGGTCCGTTTCCCGGCTTCGCTTGCGTGATTTGCACTTCTAATTGGTTCCATCCATCCCCGACCCTAATGAATAGAGTATGAAGGGGTCAGTCAAGCGGTTCGGGTTCTCGGTCGGTTCCCGTTCGCCTGCCCCCCTCATTACCGGTGAAGGCCCCAAAATAATGCCCTCGGATTCCGGCCCATCAAGCTCGGAGTCTCCGTCTTCAGCCTCTCTTTCTACTGAGCTTGAGTCATGCCTCAAGCTCAGGGAGCACAGAGTATGACGACGCTGCCTCACGGGTGTTATCCTCATCTTTCACCTCGACTCCCGAGAACCAATCCGGTGAAGGTTCTTCCGACAACAAGAAGAAAGGTCTTTCTGTCGGAAGGGGAACGAGACCCTCCATTGGAAGAAGGAGATCCTGAAAGCCTTCAAGGAGAAGTTGGAGGAAATGGATCCACAAGGGCATCTGAGAACGATTCCAGAAAAGGAAATCGTGGAAGCCTTTCACCTGGCTTCGTCTCAAAACATGAGGGGGAAATGGAAACCCTATGCGCAGCTTTACTTTACGACAGAGGCCATGGCCAAGTTATGAGGAAAGAGAGTAGAGAGAGAGAGGAGAAGAATTAGGGCTTTTAGCCCTAATTCGATTTTTTTAAAATTAAATTTATAATTATTTAAATGAGTAAATAATTAAATAAATAAATGAATAAGTGTGTGTATATATATGTATATATATTTTAATACTCACCCTACAAATCGGAAGTGCGAACATTTCAAATATACCAAAAGTTCGATTTAAAAACCCCAAAATCAAAAATCAATAAAAATTAAATATTTTTCCATATATATATAAATTGAGGATCATTTTATTAAATTCAAAAACAGAAATAATATACGGACACCATAGTGTCGGTGTTACATTTTCTAACCCCCTAAAAATAAGTTTCGTCCTCGAAATTGAAAGAAAGCCTTACCGAAACAAATAGGAAAATGCTGCGAAGCGCCTATGGGTCACTGATACTTGGCCATCATCTGCTAACAAACTAGGCATCAAGCAACGAATTCTCTCTTTACACCAGACCACTAATTACTATCTCGGATAGTTAGGTATATTTTTGTACCTCCCGGATGGATAACGTAAATGGAGGAATGAGCCTCCTCAAGAATCTCTCCGAAGATCTTTGTTGGCAGAAATGCAAACCCGCTATCGATATACTACTAGTCCATTATCACAGACTTGGAACTCTCTATCATCATCTCTACAGATCTATCAAGAATATCTTGGAGCTCCTCATTGCTCCGCGAGTATACAAGGATGTCGTCAATGAACACAATGACTAACTGATCTAAATCATGAAAGACTCGATTCATCAGGTCCATAAAGGCTGCTAGTGCATTGGTCAACCCAAGCGGCATGACCAAGAACTCGTAGTATCTATATCAGGTATGGAATGCGGTCTTGGGCACTTCCTCAGCCCTAATTCGCAACTGATAATATCCAGATCAAAGATTGATCTTTGAGAAAACACGTGCACCCTGGAGCTAATCAAATAAGTCATCAATACGTGACAGTGGATGCCAATTCTTGATGAAAACCTTGTTTAGCTGCCTATAGTCTATGCACAATCGTAGAGTCCCGTCCTTCTTCTTTACGAACAACACCGGAGCACCCCAAGGTGAAGTGCTCGGATAGATAAAATCCTTATCCAGCAACTCCTGTAACTGGACCTTGAGCTCTCTAAACTCAGCTAGCGCCATTCTGTATGGCGGAATATATATATAAGAGTAGTCCCTGGAGCTAGATCAATCTCGAAATCAAACTCCCGAACTGACGGTAGTCCGGGTAGCTCTTCAGGAAATACATCTGTAAACTCCTGCACCACTGGGACCCCTTCGATCCTTGGTCCCTCCACAGTGGTGTCTATCACATGAGTCAGGTACGCCATGCACCTTCGGCGTATTAATTGCCTGGCCTCCATCACCAATACAACGCAGCGAGGTAACACTCGCCTCTCGCCTGCAAACCTTAACCACGGCCTCTCAAGTCTCCAAAACTCCACTTCTTTGGTAAAGCGATTCACTGAACTCTATGCATGCTTAGCCAATCCATCCACAGGATGGCTTCGAAGTCTGTCATCTCAAGTGGACTCTTTAGTGGTGCACCGTACCTATTACATCTAGGCGGCATAGTTCTGCAAACAGAGCACCTTTTTATTAAGTGGAAATCAAGGATTAGGGTTAGTTACGACCCACATCTAATCCCCTAAAATGGATGAGCTTATAAATTTAAGAACCGATAGAACTAATATACTAGGTTAGATACGCATCGTATCTAACCCCCTAAAAAGAATAACTCATATGCCTAAAACCATATACTGGGATCTCATGACTGTAATGAAACTCTCATATGCATTGAGGACTTTTAAATCATACTTGGGAATATTTTCAAAACTATTCTATAAAACACAGCTCTCAACCTAGAGCTCTGACACCAACCGAACTGTCACGCCCCGAACCAGGATCGTAAACAGTCGTCCGTTGCCCTGGATACCGGCTGTAGTTTTACAAAAAATCGGACAGAACATCTCCATAAATCGGAGGTCTCCCATGTACAATTTAACCTGTTTAAACCTGTATAATTTAAAATCATCCTATAAATAAAATAAAATTGTCATCCTGGCCTCAAAACAATCCACCAAATCTCACAACCGACATTCAGACAACGCAAGGCTAACAAATCACCAACAGTCCTAGCCACAGACCTCTACGGTTATGCCCAACTAGAGTATGAGCAGCTGCCACACCGAACGGATCTAAATTTTATATAATATACAATAATTTCCCAAGCAAAGAGTTTAAATATTTACAAATGCCTCAATGCAAACATAATAGGAGAGTTTCACAACAATGCCCATAAATATTACAGTCATCCCATAAAAATGTACACGGTCAACTACGGACCTAAATATTCAGACCACGCAGGGTCGAAATAAAGTGCGAAATTCATATTTTAAATTAAACTTAAACCTTACCATCGAGAAGAACCAAACCCGCCTAGGATCAACTGAAATCTCTAGACTCTGAAATATCGCTCTAGCACAACGATCTTGTCTGAGGGAGGAAACAAGAGGGGTGAGTATCTATGGGAGGATACTCAGCAAGTGAGGGGAAGGACATCGTGCTATCAATATCAAGTGTGAACTTGGAGTGTCAAAACATGTAATACAATATTAAGTATACGAAAACAACGTGCAGTTTTAACATATCTCAAGGCACACATCAGAAAATAACATATGTATCCATCTATGTATCAAATCATATGAGAAGAGCGGCCGAATAAACAACCCCGGCAATGGTCTACCTCGACCAAGAACGGGCGCATTGGGGGTTTTTCACAATGCAAATATCAAATAATGGTTCTCTACCCCAATGTTGGTCATAGGCTACTCCAACTAGCCTGTAAATAATAATAATAATAATATACATATAAATAGTCAGTCGTGTATGATGCCCCCGCCCAGTGCTAGACAGAGGTACAACTCACGTCCTCCCCCGATGAGGGTTCAACCTTGGACAACCATACACACGACAATCTGGCGGATACCTCCGGCCGAAGAGTATCCGGGCACAAGGGGTGCCGCTACCAAACGTCCTTCATAGCTACGGAACAATATCAAATCAGCCGGACATGTGGCCCCATACATCCCAACACCATATCAGCCGGGCATATAGCCCCATGCATCGTAACATAATATCAGTCGGGCATACAGCCCAAAGGGTACATGTAAATCCATTCAAAACCATGTGCCAATGCAAGTGGAAGCATTAAAACATGTCAATATATCAAAAGGGTGGCACAATATCCGGTTATCAAACTCATGGATGCATATCAATAAAATCAGCAGTTCGGACACTCTAATAGTCACAAAAATATGTACATATACTTATCAAAATCCAAAAATTCAATTTTCACACGTATGAAATCATGTCATTTGAAAATCGGTAAAACATGATTTGTTAATCAATAGTAGATGTCGTAGTCCCACTCACAGTTTAGGAAGGGTGTGCACTCCTAATTCCAACCCAAACCAAAACAAACTCGACTCCTGGAGTCTTCAAGAAAGTCAACCTAAATCAAATCATCACGAATTTCATAAATTTTTTGACTATTTTCAGGATTTATTATTTTTCTTAAGTTCGTAAAAACCCTAAATTCTTCGATTTATAAATGTACTCCAATGTAATCAATTTCTTTCCATTTGTAAATAAATAATAAAATCAAAACCAAATCTAAATTCAAACCTAAAACCGTTCAAAATCGAAAATCAATCTAAAATAACTAAATTTCCTATAAGATGGAAAAATCTTTGAAAAATCATACACTTTTCAATTCTCATCCGATTTCTTCAACCCATATGTCATTTCCAAGGTATTAATGTCTATTTTCATAATATAGAAGTTGTATTTTGATTTCCTATATGCAGGTCAATTTATAATGAAAAGACTGCATAAATCCTTAAACTCAAATTCTAAATTTCAGCTGTTTTCATACATTCGTCAAATTAAACTCTAAGAGAAACCATTCAAATCAATTCAACTCGATCCCATTATCCTTTAAGATGCTTCTTTCGTATCAGACAATCTAATTTATGTAACATTCTATACTTAACCTTCATAATCACATATAAACATTTTAGAAATCGTACTCTATTTGCATTCCACTTACATTCTAAATACATACAGAACTTTTCACCTTAGATTCAACCCTAGATTCATTCAATTTATCGAATAGAACAGAAATCTCCTCACCTAGGGTTTTCGCAGTTCACAACCCTAACTTCCGAATACATTTCGTTCAGTCCTAGACCTACAAAGGTTCCAATTTGAAGTAAACTCCATCAGTTAGTCTAAATTACCGAAGGAAATCAAACCCTAGAGCTACTATTCAAAGGAATGGCTCTTACCTACGTAGTGGATGAAATCGCAAGTTGCGGTCTAGGGCTTTCAAGGGTCGATTAACGACTACCGGTTGGGACTTCTGTGAGGGTTGCAGAAGAGTGTTGTAGTGGCAAGGAGCATCGCACGTGAACGGGTGGGGGAGCAGCGCCATGCGCGAACGAGGAAGAGAGGGGCAGTCTCGCGCGGGGTCACGCTCGCGTAAGGGCTGTCTCGCTAGCGCTGGGGCGGGGGCTGTCGTGCGAGCAGGGAGTAAGGCAGGGAGAGTAGACCGTGAGAGAGCCAAGGGTAGAGAGAACTGCGAGAGGGATAGAGAGAGAATGGCGATGGTGGTGTGGTGGAGAAAACGAGGTGGAGTGGCGGTGAACCGCGGGAGAGAGAGAGAGACGACGAAGGAGAGATCGCGAGAGGTAGAGAGAGTGACAGAAATCGATCAGCAGTGAGATGTAAAGAGAGAGAGGTTGAGAGACAATCGGCAGTTGCTAGTGGCCGTGGGTGGCGGAGCTGCTGGTGCGGCGGCGGAACGGGCGGTGCAGCGACGGCGATGGCGCGGGTGGGGGAGAAGAAGAAGAGGCGGATGAGGGAAAGAGAGTAGAGAGAGAGAGGAGAAGAATTAGGGCTTTTAGCCCTAATTCGATTTTTTTTAATTAAATTTATAATTATTTAAATAAGTAAATAATTAAATAAATAAATGAATAAGTGTGTGTATATATATGTATATATATTTTTATACTCACCCTACAAATCGGAAGTACGAACATTTTAAATATACCAAAAGGTCGATTTAAAAACCCCAAAATCAAAAATCAATAAAAATTAAATATTTTTTCGTGTATATATAAATTGAGGATCATTTGATTAAATTCAAATACGGAAATAATATACGGACATCGTAGTGTCAGTGTTACACATTCCATCTTCATTCTTTCTGCAAAATCATTTGTAAGATTCAATTTTGTTATATCTGAGGATTATAGTCTCATTCCTTGTAACACTTATTCATCTCCTATGCTAAAAGTTCAAAGATTAGAGACGAAATCTTTGGTCTAGGGTTTTAGAGAGAGAAATAACCTGTAAGGTTGGGTTAAATAGTGTTTTGAGAGAAAACACTGCAAAGATTTGATTTGCACTTGGAAACAAGTTTGTTGTACTGTTTTGGAGTAAATAGTGAAAATCTAGGTGGAGCCTGGGAATGGATGCACGCTGGGTTTGGTAGAATCACTATAAAAGTATGTGTGCACTGCTTTTTTCTTTATTCTTCAAATCCTCATCTTGCCTCCATTATCAATAAACTGGAAAAAAAAAACATTCAAACCATTGAAAAAGTGCCATATAACATATTCACCCTCTCTAGGTTGTATTTTACTCTACTCTTTGGAAAACCAAATCCCTTGATTTGAATATTCTGTCTTTGACTCTTCTATTATAGTATCATGCTATTTGTTGCTGATAGGCTACCATTTGAGCCGATGCAATATCCTATAACTTGTATTTGTCTATGCGTAATGAGTGAATTTTGATTTCCATTAGGATGACCGTTTCACTTCCATAAGTAAGGCTGAAGGGTGTTTCCCTATGGCGATGCGGGGTATAGTTCAATAGGCCCAAAGAATTCCATAGAGTTCATTTACCTAAAGGCTCTTCACTTCTTCTAGTGCCATTTTAAGCCCTTGAAGAATTGTTCAGCTTGTTATCTCGATGAGACCATTGGCTTATAGGTAGGCAATAAACATAAAATGATGCTAAATTTTGAGCTTACTATAGAATTCTCAGAAACTTTTGTTATCAAACTGCTTGCCATTGCTAGTGATAAGAACATGGGATAGGCCAAACCTCGTGATGATGGATATTCACACGAAAGTTTATATCCTGCCAAATGTAATTTGGGCTAGTGGTTTGGCTTCCACCCACTTGGTGAAGTAATTTACGGCCATGATGAGAAACTTTCATTGTCTAGTAGCTTATGAGAATGGTCCCAGAATGTGTGTCCCCCATCGTGAGAACATTCATAGGCTTGCAATTGGACAGAACTCAAAGGAAGGTTGGTGTCGCATCGAAGAGAAGCACTAACACTTGTCACACCGTTTGACATAAGCCTTTACATTAGCCTTTATGGTGGGCTAGACGAATCCTTAACGTAAAGCCTAGTTGGCTAGGTTCCGAGTGACCAAATAGTTACCACATATCTCTTCATGAATTTCTCTGAGGACATAGTTCCCTTCCTGGTGCATTAGGCATTTAAGGTAAGGGTGAATGAAGGACTTCTTGTAGAGGGCCCTATTGATAACAATGTAATGCGTAGCTTGGCATTTGACTTAAGTTGCTTCTTGTGGTGAGTTTGGCAGTTGATCGCTCCTTAGGTAGGCCTAGATGGGATCTTTCCAGCTCGATGAGTCATCAGCTACTAGGATATGCTCTTGTTCATTAATACCCAAATATGGAAGGCTCTCGACATAGACTAATTGACTAGTAACGATGAAGTCCAAACTGGCAAGTTTAGAAAGCGTGTCGACTCTAGCATTCTCAGATCTAGGAAATTTATTGTATGTCAACCTTGTCGAACTTGCTTACCTCTTCCCAAAGTTTCACTACTAGAAAAAGGGCCTTCAACGACGGAAATTACCAACGGATAAAAATTCGTCGCTATTAGCGACGGATTTGCGACGAATTACCGACGGAAAAATAAGCGACAGATTTAGCGACGGAAAATTAGCGACGGAAATTTTCCGTCGCTAAATCCGTCGCTAAAACTTTTTCATACAAATTTGCGACAGATTTAGCGACGAAAAATTTCCGTCGCTAAAAGTTAAAAAAAAAATTTGTTTTTGTTAAATATAATTTTGTTTTTGTTTTTATTACATATAATTTGTATTTTTATTAAATATAATTTTTATTTTTATTAAATATAATTTTATTTTTATTAAATATAATTTTATTTTTTTGTTAAATATAATTTTTTTATTAAATATAATTTTATTTTTTTAAAATATAATTTTATATTTTTATTAAATATAATTTGTATTTTTATTAAATATAATTGTGTCTTTTTATTAAAAATAATTTTTTTATTAAATATAATTTTATGTTTTGATTAAATGTAATCTTATCCTTTTATTAAAATAATTTTGTATTTTTATTAAATCTAATTTTTTGTTTTTATTAAATATAATTTTGTATTTTTATTAAATATAATTTTATATTTTTATTAAATATAATTTTATTTTTTTGTTAAATATAATTTTATTTTTTTATTAAATATAATTTTTTGTTTTTATTAAATATAATTTTGTGTTTTTCTTAAATATAATTTTGTATTTTTATTAAATATAATTTTTTTGTTTTTATTAAATATAATTTTGTATTTTTGTTAAATATAATTTTGTGTTTTTATTAAATATAATTTTTATTTTTATTAAATATAATTTTATCTTATTAAATATAATTTTGTATTTTTATTAAATATATATTTTTGTTTTTATTAAATATAATTTTTATTTTTATTAAATATAATTTTATTTTTTTATTAAATATAATTTTGTATTTTTATTAAATATAATTTTTATTTTTGGTAAATATAATTTTATTTTTTTATTAAATATAGTTTTGTATTTTTATTAAATATAATTTTTATTTTTATTAAATATAATTTTATTTTTTTATTAAATATAATTTTGTATTTTTATTAAATATAATTTTTATTTTTGTTAAATATAATTTTATTTTTTTATTAAATATAATTTTGTATTTTTATTAAATATAATTTTTATTTTTGTTAAATATAATTTTATTTTTTTATTAAATATAATTTTTATTTTAATTAAATATAATTTTGTATTTTGATTAGATATTATTTTTTATTTTTTAAATATAATTTTATGTTTTTATTAAATAAAATTTTATATTTTTATTAAATAAGTGAACTGTATTTTTAATATTGAGAGTTACAAATAAAGTATAGAAGTAGAAAAAAATAAACTAATAACACAAATGTAATGGTGGTATGGTGGTTAAGGCTCTCAAGTTACTTCTCTCACACTCGGGTTTGAACCCGGGTGAGAGTATATTTTCAACGCATTTTCATCACATTTAAGGCGTGGGAGGGCGGGCGGGCGGGCAGGCGGGCGGGCCGGAGTCCAAACGGGCCGCGGGCTGCGGGCAGGCGGGCGGGTGGGTCCGTTGGGCGGTTTCGGGTATTTGGGTTTACTGTTGTTACTCACATCAGCGACAAAAAATTTTCGTCGTTAAAAATCCATTGCTAAATCCGTCGGTAATTCGAAAATGCTAAAAGAAAATTAGCGACGGATTTAGCGACGGAATTTTTCGTCGCTAAAAAATCCGTCGCTAATTACCGACAGATAAATTCCGTCGCTAAAAAATCCATTGCTCACCCTTCGCTAAAATTAGTGAGGTGACTTTCAGCGACGAAAAAATCCGTCGCTGAAGCCATGTTTTCTGGTAGTGTTTGGAGAGGTACTTCATTATCATTAGCTCTTTTGTTTCATATGTCCCCTCGATTTGTTTGACCACGAGCTGGCTATTAGTGAAGACCCAAATATCTTTAGCTCCCAATAATGCTACAATCTGTAATCCCATTAAGAATGCTTCACATTCGATCATATTGTTGGTGGTTTGAAAATTAAAGCAGAGTGTATATTCTGCTTTAAAGTCATCAAGACCTATTAGGATGAGTCCAGTGCTGCTTCTTGATAAATTGGAGGATCAGTTTACGTATAAGTTCCATGTTGGTGGTAGACACCCTTCTAGATGGTCGTTGGTAACTTGTTCCGTAAGGCTTAGGAAAGTGTAATCTAGAATGAAATTGGCTAGGGTCTAGCCCTTGATAGCAGGTCTCAATTGATATTCGATATTAAATTCGCCAAATTCGTTACTCTACTTGATAAGCTGGCCCGAGGTACCCCTTTATTACAGGATTTGCTACGGAGGTTGGTCGGTTAGTACCACAATGGTGTGCACATGAAAGTATGGGTAAAGGCACCGAGAGGTTATGATGAGAGCGAATGCCACCTTCTCAATAGGCTTATAATTAATTTCTGATTCCTAGGGCACCCAGCTAGTGTAATATACTGAATTTGGTATGGCAGCATCTTGTTTTACAGGTGCAAATCAAAGGGCTTGATCAAAGATAGTAAAGTAGAGCCATAGCTTCTCACCAAGGATAGGTCAACAAGTAATGGAGGAGATGAGAGGTACTGCCTAAGCTTGTTGAAGGTCATCTGGCACTCCAATGTCCGTATGAATTTTTGAAACTTTTTTAAGGCATCGAAGAAGAGATTGTATTTTCCCCCGCTTTTGACATAAATTGGCACAAGGTCGCAATTCATCCCGTGAGGCATTGAATCTTTTCCAGGTTGGCCTTGATTCCTCAGTTGGTGATTAAGAAGCCTAGGAATTTGCCTGATGTGATCTTAAAAGTACACTTGACTGGGTTCAACTTCATATTGTAATGTTCCAACATTTGGAATGTTTTTCAAGATATGTTACATGGCCCTTTAAGCTAGCAATTTTAATAAGTAAATCATCGACATAGGCCTACATGTTTTGACCAAGCTACTCGCTGAAGACCTTATTGACTAGCCGCTAGAAGGTTGCTCTCGCGTTTTTCAGATTAAATTGCATGACTTTATAATAGTAGGTGCCAAACTCCGTAATGAAGGTTGTATTTTTCTCATCCCCTGGAGCCATGTGTACCTAGTTGTAGAAAGAATATGTGTCAATAAAGCTTAGGAGTTGATGGCCATATGAATTGTCCATAAGTTTATCAATGTTGATAGTGGATAACTATCCTTTAAGCATGCTCGGTGGAGATTGGTGAAGTTAATGCACATTCTCCACTTGCCATTTGCTTTTTTCACCATGACCACATTCACTAGCCACTCAAGATATTTTACTTCTCTGATAAAATTGGCCATGAAGAGCTTTTGCAGTTTTTTTTTGTATTGTTTACTGCCGTTCTAACACGAACACCCTCTTCTTTTATTTCATAAGCTTGTGGCTCACATCCGCTATCAATTTATGAATGATCACTAAGGGATGAAATCCCAACATGTCTTTGGGTGACCATGCAAAGACTTGAGAGTGTCATCATAGGCATTCAATGATGGCATCCCAAAAAGGTGTCGGCAAGTGGGCTCCGATTTGAACAGTTTGGGTTTAGTAGTGATGGCATCCCAAAAGGGTGATTAGAGACTTTAATCACCTCTTCAATGGGTTTGGGTTTAGCAACCTATTTGATGTCAACTCTGAATTCCATGGCCTTTATCGAGAGATTCTTCTTTCTCTTCTCAGGTATAATAATGATCTAAGGATCATGACCATAGTTAAGTGTTGCGATACTGAGAAGTGTTCTAAATTTGATCTTTATATATTAGTGTTTGGCAAGGATTCTAAGTCATCTAGACTATGGTAGCCCAGGATGGTGTTGTAGAGGGACAGGAGTTTGACTACATTGAAAGTGGTTATAGTGGTAACATGGTTGAGGGGTATTCCTAAGATTGCTAGAAGCGAGATAATACCCTCTAGCTGTAGCTGATCGTCAGAGAGTCCCTTCAAAGGTTCAACGTAGGGTCAAAGATATGCTCGGCCAAAGCCTATCCGCCAAACGACATCCCAATACAGGATATTGTAGCTCACTCCTTGGTCGACAAAAACTCTTTTCACAAGATATTTGCCTATTTCGGCGGTAGTGACCAGCGGGTCATGTCTATTCGGGTTGACTTTCAGTAGGTCATCATCATCGAAACCAATCATCGGTTTTCTTCTATTTAACAGCATAATAATAGAGTGATAATGAAACAAGCTATGAAGTTTTTTAACCAGAAAATTAGTTTGTTCACACAGACAACGCTAATCTGTTAGATCTGGGTTTTACTCCATAGATAACTGCTCTATTGACTTGAGCGAGGAATCGGTATTGATGAGTCTTCTAGGCCTTTGTAGATGATGAACCTACAAATACCGTTTGAGATGGCTCTGGCAGGGAAAGTTCTAATGCTCCCAGTGGAGGAAGTTCCAACGTTCAAGTTAGGAAGAGCGATAATAAAAGAAAGAGAAATAGACTGAGAAAAGTCATAGAATAGATCTGTGTCGCCTTTGTGTGATGAGTGTAGAGTTGAGTATGTTGCGTATCTTTCATAAGTTACTTCTGTCCAGTATATATATCATGTGCATGCATGGTAAGCCTCTATTGAAGGGTGTAAAAACCATAGTTCCTTGTGAAAAGATTGCTAGGGATTTTCCAAGATTATAGAGATTGTAGTCAAAGATGTTTAAAAGATTTAGAATCCGATTGATTAAGGAAAATTTAAGTTGGCGCAGAGGTTCCCTATCTTATTAAGAGTGATTATAATGATTTCCTTCCTAATTGGGAAAGATTATTCCCAAGTTCAAGGAAGGTTCAAACCTTAAGTGATCGAGATCTTGATTTACTTGATAGGAAAAGTTAAACCGAGAGGTGAGCAAGCGGTCTACCTGAGAGGGTTTAGCTGAGATAGTCAAGAGACATAAGCAAGAGTGTTCAATCGATTTTGGACAAGAATCCGAACCTGAAGCCGAACTGGAACCATTTCACATTAAGTTGATTAAGTGTCGATTTTGGATACGAAGGCTGATCTATGTCTCTTGCTTTGTAAAGAAATCATGGCAATTGCTTATTTTGTCACCCCTTGCAGTGGTGAAGTTGACTTTCAGACCTGTCCTTTTTTTTTTTTTACATTTACTGCCCCAATTTGCAATTTCTACACTTTCTTGATTTGAATCTACTATGTTGCATTTGTTAAAAGCGTATGCATAATCTCTTCTGTGTTTTTTTTTTTAACCTTTTCAGTGGAATTCCGTGCACTTGGGTTAAATTTCAGATAATTATTGATAATACAAGATCCAACAATCCATAACCAGCCCACAAATTGTCAAGTGACCTTTTAGCCGCTAGACTTCTTAATCGCTCAGACACATGGCCCGAGGCCCGACCATCCTTTGTCAGTATACTTTGCCCGATCGACCTCCTGATCATTTGTCATATAGGTCTCTTGACCTCTTGGTCGCTCCATCTCCTTACAGAGCTTTCTCGGCTAGGTCTCTCAGTTACTACATAAGTAGTCTCCCATTGCACGACGTATCTTCTAAAGTAAATCTAGGTCATGATTGTTTGGTAAGGAGGAAAATATTTAAAGAATTCAAATGTTCCCCAATCCGATACAAATCTCTTATAATCCCCCCCAATATGAAAGTAAATCTTTACGATAGCTTAGACTCTTCTCAACCTCAAAGAACTCCGAATCTACTTAAAGTATCCAACAACAATCCATGTAATCTTGAAAGATTTCTACTCGTCTCTCCATAGGTAAGTAGGGTATCTGCACCCAATTAAGAGACTTACCATGCAAACACACACTATATATACTAGGCAGAGGCAACCTATGAATGTTACGTAATACACTTAACTCTACACTCATCACACAAAGGTAGCACAGGGTATAGTTTAGGCTCTCTCGGTCTTTCATTCTCTCTTCACTCTTTCTGACTTGAGTGTCAGAGTTTCCTCTACCAGAGCCACTTCTGATAGATTTTTTGTAGGTTTCCCATTCAATAAGATATCGCAAACGTATCAACACCAAGTTCCTGCTCGATTCAGATGAGCAACTTTCCCGTGGAGTCAAAAAAGACTTCAACAAAATAGCATCATTTGTGGGAACGACTAACTAACTAATCGAGAAAATTTTACGCCCTATTCCGCTTCGCTTTCCCATCGCCACACCACCAAAGAGAAGGAACAAAGACAATATTTCCAAGATGACGTCCAAGGTGGGAGGACAGACGTCCAATTCTATTGACCTTCCATTAGCACCTTCGGCCATCCAGTCAAACACCTCAATTGTTCATAGCTAGTGCCGGGTAGAACCACCCTCGCATGGAGATTTCTAACCTCTTGTTGCTTAACCTCAAGCCTTCCCTACTCCTGCCCTTGTTCCGGCCCCTTCTAACTAGATCAACCATTCCCAAATGGAAAAACTAGAGTCCTGGATATAAGGGATGAGCAAATAACTAAACAAAATCAGCCACACCCTAAGAAAACAAGTTTCGTCCACCTCTAGGAAATTAGAGCACTCATGTCTATATAGGTTTTAGCCTCGTAGATGCCCAGAGCTCTCGGTGACCTCTTGATGGAAACCAGAGGATTTAAATAAAGAGCTTGTGACCGCCAAACTTAAGTAGGCCAACACAGGATGAGATGACATCAGCCAATACATCCCTACTTTCTTCACCGTTTAATACCAATAGTGTTGTTGAGCTAATGCTGTGGGATGTATGACTGTACCACTGATTCTCGAGACTATGCATTCCATTTTGTAATAGTCATGATTTCAAGGACATGTTAGACACCGCCATTTGCAAACAGTTCTCTATGACCCTGAAGGGCAATGCATTGGCATGGTTTAATTCACTTCCACCTTTTAACATTAAGGGTTTCTCGTAGCTCAAGGAGTGGTTCAAAACTTACTTCGTCATTAGCCAAGGCCCTAAGAGAATGTTTACCTCCCTCTTATCCTTGTGCTAAAGAGACAACGAGCCTTTGAAAGACTTCCTTTTGAGATGATGAAGGTCCTAGGACTAAATCATTCCACTATTTTGGCAGCACTATTTACTAGATTGTGGCCTTTAGGAATGAAGACCTCTATCACAAAGAATTCTTTAGCCTCCATTCAAGAGTTGTATGTTAGGGTTGAAAAGTATATTGCTGTGGAAGAAGTCAAGACATTTAACATACGCCAAAGCAGACAGGGAAGGAATGAGCATAACCAACTGCCAATGCACTAGCCCTTGCCAAGAAAAAGTCAAGCAGGACCCCCACTACCTTAAAGGTTCACCAACTACACTCTTCTAATTGACACCCCTAGTCAGATCTTAATGCAAATCAGGAATAGTCCCAACGTTAATTAGCTTCCGCCCTCAAGTGAAGATGATTCTAAGAGGGACAAACCCATTACTATAGCTTACATAGGGAATACAACAAAACAATGGATGAATTTGAATATTGAGTGATGAACTCAAGGCCTTGGTCAAAGACAGGAGACTCCAGAGATATATCGATACAAGACGAGAAAACAATCCCCCCTCAAAGACTAAGGGAAAGTGACCATGCAGAGGCTGGTACACTGGAGCAAATCAAACTATAGGTTACAAGAGCAGTTTAGAACTAGGTGAGAGAAACTATCCTCCATATACAGAGTGGGAATCCTCACCACATGGCTCATCGGTACCATCTGCTCTCAATAATCCTCCCCTAGCCGAGAGTTCGGCTGACCAAGTAGTAGCTTGACGGCATCTGACAGATCGAATGGACACTCTAGTATTCCACAGGATAAAGGCACCCATGTCAAAAGAAGTTCTCACCACTTGTACCAAGGAGGGGCAGAAGAGGAAAAGGCCCAATAATTGGCTTTGACAATGATGAACTGGTGAGAGCTAACCCAAACCGACATGACTCATTGGTCATCACCATTAAGGTAAGCCAATACAATATAAAGAGGATTTTTGTTGACCAAGGAGTGGGCTATAATATCCTTTATTGGGACACTTTCTGGCAGATGGGCCTCAGCCAAGCATACCTCCAAACCCATAGTGAACCCTTGAAAAGACTCTCTGTCGAATAGATATACCTCGAGATCCTTCCAATAGCATTAAGAGCATTGCCGAACCATGCGACAACTACATCCACTTTCAATGTAGTCAAACTTTTATCTCCTTACAATGCCATCTTGGGTCAACTTAGCTTGGATGCCCTGGAAGCATTGTTAAGCACCAAGCATATGAAGTCAAGTTCAAGACACCTCTCAGCATTGGAGTGATTGACTATGACCCAAACCCGTTAAAGGCCCTAATCTAGTAATCTCTATCTACCGCTTATTGATATTCTTTCAATTTTATAGGTATTCTTACTTGGATATCTCAGTTTGGAATTTCTTTAAGATAATGATATATCTATTTTATATGCACTCTACCCTTTCTTTATAAAACCTTAATCAACAGTGAGAAGCAAGCCCTTGTGCACGTAAAGCAATAGTCCATCACAATCTCTCCCTCATGTGGGTATTCTCTTGGCCTTATGTGTTATGAAGATACTCTTTTGGCTCTACGCCACTCAATATGCCAATATATGGGATGTAACTTCTGAGCGGCTGGCAACCACTCTCTTGGTTCCATGCCTCACATAGGACCCGCACCTAATCTCTTTGCTCTATGCCTCTTAATATGTCAATACACGGGATGAAACTCTTAAACGATTATCGACTACACTCTCAGCTCAACACCTCAAATGGGTTTCGTACCCCTTCTCATGGCTTTACGCCACCTAGGGGTTCCAAACCTAATTTCTTGACTCTACGCCCCTTAATATGCCAATATACATGATGTAACTCTAGAACGGCTAGCAACTACTCTCTACTCTATGCTTCATATGGGTACTGCACTCAATCTCTCAGCTCTATGCCCCTCAATTTGCCAATATGTGGGATATAACTCTCGAGTGGCTAGCAACCACTCTCTTGGCTCTACGCCTCATATGGGTTTCGCACCTAATCTTTGGTTTCTATGCCTCTTAATATGCAAATATATGGGATGTAACTCTTGAGCAGTTGGCAACCACTCTCTTAGCTATACACCTCAAATAGGTTCCATACCCCCTCTCTTGGCTCCACGCCATCGAAGGGTTCCGCACCCAATTTCTCGACTCTACACCCCTTAGTATGCTAACATATGGGATGTAATTCTTGAGCAACTAGCAATAACTCTCTTGGTTTTATGCCTCATATAGGTTCCGCACCCAATCTCTTAGCCTCAATATACCAATATATAGGATGTAACTCCCAAGCGGTTGGTAACCACTCTCCCGTACCCACTCTTGATTCTATAGCTTATGGCCTTCTCTTAATTTTATGACTTATTCTCTCAGCCCCACACCTCATGTGGATACTTCATTAGTTATTCTCTCAGTTATATGCCTAATACGAGTATTCCCTCGGCTCTAAGTTGTATTGGGAATTCTCTTGGCACCATGCCATATGCGACACTAGCATATGCGACACTAGTACTAGTGGTGACCTTCATAAGGTCACACCCTCAATGGAGTAACAATTTCAGATAACATTATTGTCGTCTTCTTCACCAAGAGAAGCCTTTTGATCTGCATCTTCTCGCTTAATAGTAGACCGGCCAATTTTAACATTTCATCATTAATAAGAGCATCAACATGGGCCCTCTTTTCTGATGAACAGAAATCACCCACTGAACAAACAAAGCCTCAGTACTGAGAAGCGCCTAGAGCACTCAATCCCACAATAGGCTCACCACTAGCCTCCAGTGGCGTCGGCACTAAATTTCTATTCTTGAACTCCATAAAAAGGAACTTTCCCATCCAGTTCTTATCAATTCTTTTCTTGTAAAAGAACCTGCACCCTAACTTAGGCCTAGTCTACTAACAAAACCAACCCCCAATGGAACCCCCAATAGCACATCTCATCAAAACAAATAATAGAAGACAGAAGCTTGAAATTGAAGCTTAAATGATAAAAACTTAACAAACTCACCACCGTCAAAGTCAGCCACCAAGCATTGGGAATCAACAGGGTAGGAAATATGTGCCAATCTCTCAAAACCTCAACTAAAACACCTATATAGGGCACTTGGAACCCATACCGTACATACTCCTTATACTTAGGAACACACCCCCATGTCCCATTCACCCTCTCATCTTCCATAGGCAATCGTAGGCAAAAATCATCCCCCAGATCCATCACTATGACAATTTCCTCTAATTTCCCACCAATCATTACACTCTTAATCTCACCAATCTTTGCTATCTCTACCTTTTCACAATCCTTGCTATCTCTACTTTTTCACAATCCTAAGAACCCAAGAACACAAATTCTCTCTCAAAGTAAATCGCCAGGAAAAAAATATAAAGCATTTGAACACGATTCACCTAGTACAAAAATTGCTTTAATAGTACACTACAGTCTAATCAACACCTCTCATATTTAATGTTTCACTTTGGCTCTTCTTTCAATTCCACAATTTTCTCTACTCCTAATACTATTTTATCAAAATATAATTAGAAGTGGGGGCAAATGATGATACATAGCCCAACAAACCATAAACACAAAGCCCACAGATTGTCTAGCGACCTCTCGATCGCTCGACTTCTCGATCACTCACACACTGGCCCAGCCATCCAGTATCGATATACTTTGCTTGCCCGACCTCCCGGTCACTCAACATTGGGTCTTTCGACCTCTCGGTCGCTCTATCTTCTTATAGAGATCTCTAGGTTAGGTTTCTCGGTTACTACTTAAGTAGTCTTCTATTACACAACGTCTCTCATAAAGTAAATCTAGGACATGATTGTCTGGTAAGGAAGAAAATCTTAACGAATTCAAACCTTCTCTAATCTGATACGAATCTCTTGTAATCGTCCCCAACATGGAAGGAAATCTTTACAATGGTTCAGACTCTCCTCAGCCTCAAAGAACTCCGAATCTACTTAAAGTCTTCAATGACGATCCCTGTAATCTTGAAAATTTTTCAATGGTCTCTCCACAAGGTAAATAGGGTTTCTACACCCCAAACAAGATACTTACCATGTAGACGCACACTATATAGACTAGATAGAGACAACCAATGAAAGGTACGCAATACACTTAACTTTACACTCATCATATAGAGGCAATACAGGGTATAGTTCAAGCTCTCAGCCTTTCATTCCTTCTTCGCTTTTTCTGATTTGCGCATTGGAGTTTTCTCCACTGGAACCACCTCCGACGGGTTTCCAATCAAGAAGATACTGCGGATATATCGACAACCAGTTCCCGCTAGAGTCATTGGATTAACTTACTTGTGGACTAAAAAACGAGTTCAACAATTATAAATACCTGTGGAAATCTGTCCCCAAAAAAAAGTTACCTTTTATTGATGGAATTTTTTACCATATATCATTGGGGGAGATAGAGTATTTTTCTTAATTTTGTGCATATTGTTTCTTCTTCCTGATTTTTTTGTTTTTTTTTTTCGTCATTTTACATGTAATAAGAATTATTTGTGCTATGCTCTGTACCAATTTATGATTAATGATTTGGACTTCATCTCTAGTTTTAAAGCTTAGGTTTCTCAGATTCACAATAGTAAAGTCTTGGTGCTTTTACTGGCTTCCCTTCTTTCTGTGTTGGACCCATGTTAGAATTTTAGTGTTTGACGTGGGAGAAAGTTTTTAGTGTGGATCAATTGAAGACCATATTCTGACTCCTTTCCCTTTATAGATTTTCTTTTCTTTTGCTTCTGTTGGATATTTTAATCGATTCACATGCAGCAAAAGCATTCAAATAATTTTCAGAAAATTAAATAGATCAGATATAATAATAAATACCTTGAATGTGGAGTCCCCCAAAAAATCAATCGAACCAATCATACGTCCCTCTAACGGATCTCATGGTCGGGATGGTGATCATGATGTTAGTTGAACCACCACCATAATACCACAACTCCACAACTCTCAGTCCGGCGATCGTAGTGACGGGAGAAATTTTCCTATGCGAAAATTTCTCGAACCCTCAAAAGAAATTCTCTCTCTAGATTGCACTCATAGAAAGTCATTAATGGTGAACAGCACCATAGTTAGAGGGAGAGGTTAGTCTCCCAATTGAACTCTCAAACGTGAGAGAGATACTTGGGAGAAAATAGTGTAAAGGTAGTTATGGGTTAGTAGGAGTTATCCCACTAACCCCTATCAGTTACCTAAAATGTCCCTCTAGGGCACAATAAACTAATTTTCCTATCGATTGAGAACGTAGGCTGTAGCCAATAGCACATCTCCCCAATGGGAAATGAGTAAATTGGTTCACGCCATCATCGACCTCATCGTCTCAAACAAAGTCCTATTCCTCTCTCGCAGCTACTCTACTCTACTGAATAGCAAGGAATAGTCAGTTTCTCGTAATGCCCTTCTTGAAATGGAGCTCTTCAGACAAATACTCGCGCCCTGATCTGAGAGTCTCTACTCTCAAGTCTAACTGATTCTCAATCTCGCTAATAACCTCCTAAGGCACCTCAATGCCTCAGACTTGCGCGAGATCAGATAGACGTAACCGAAACGCAGGTCATTGTCTATGAACGTAATAGAGTACCCAACACCATTTAGGTTCTCACGTTCAAAAGGCCACAGATGTCGGAGTGAACCGACTGCAATGGAGTCCCAGCCCTCATTGTAATGTCGAATGGTTTTCTTGTAAGTTTGTCATATAGGCAAGACTGGTTAGTGGGTCCTACAGACCACTCACTGTCAACTGGTTCATCCTCTCTCACACTAAGACGATAACAAGAAATATATTTAAAAGGAATCACTTCCAGTGTATATAGTCCCTCACGGACCAAAACAAAACAAATCAAAGAATTATCGTAATAAATGGAAATTATAAAATTTTCAAATTAACAGAGCATATCCAAAGCTGAAATCAAGTTCCGTCGGACATTTGGAGCGTAAAGAGTATACAGAGTCTAGCAACTTTGCAACTCCAACTTGCAAGTGCTACTCCCTCTGATGTCGGCAAACACTCTGTTTCTGTACGTAAATCCTCCTACTTGAGGACTCACTAGACGGAACTATATAAGCATGCTCCTATCTCGAGCTACGTGGTCGGTTGCTCCCATGTTCATAACCCACGAAGGAGAGAAAACAATGAACATCTGAAACCACATAAAGAAGGAAGAGATAATTTTCACTCGTCGCACTTACGAGCGAAATGAACAAATCTACTACGGATATAGTACTACACCTTGGTCATATCCAACTTCTTCTCGCTGCGTATTATTATCGGTTTTCTCAGATATTTTTTTCTTACCTGAATCTCGAGTCCCACAGGAGTCCTTGCTCGACTCTACCGCATAATCATGACTCGAGTATAGCCTACTTGGCTCTAGATACTCTTATTCGAGCTCACTGTGCCTATTCACATTAATGAAAATACGAATACTTTCATCGTATGTGAAATAGACTTTCATGATTTCTCATGAATCAGGTGAAGAACTGAATCGTATCCAGCACTAGAAAACATATCTGAAATAGACTCGATCACATTCCCCAACTTGGCGACCATACTCGACATTTTTATCAAATGTTGCATCATCATATGATCAACCCTTTTCTTATAAGTTATTATACTTATAAGTCAGTATCCCCATCTTAGGATCTGTAAGAGCACCACAATGCTCTTTATAAGGTGAGTCAAACCGATAAAACCGTAGGATATTGCTTATAGACTGGGATCACATCATCGTGCATGCTACTCAGGAGAATTACCCTAACTCGGCCATCATTCATCTTCCATACACGTAATGTCTCCTAATCCCGTCTTTCTGAGGTATGGAACCTTCCCCGAAGTCCACCATCTCATGCCTTAGAATTTTAATTAGATCTTGCCCCTCGAGAATAAATTGAATCTACCGGTGAAAAATCACATAATTATCACCATTCAATTTTATTTCTCTAACAAATATCTAATACGACAATTTTAGAAGCAGTCATAGAGATAATCATGACTTGTGATGTTTATTCTCATATTTTGTGCACCCTACGAATCAATAAGACCCAAATAATTCGAATACATACCCCAAGACGAGCGTATGAATCAACAGACACTATACACCACAATCCGGGATAGCATCTCACCATTTTGACTAGGATTCGATGTACAAAAACCCACAAAAAGTCTCTTTTATGGATGTGAGACCCTAAAAAATTGAAAAAATTTCAATTCCATACGACCTGATGCGCCGCCAGCGGTCCCATGTGTTGCCACGCGCCGGCGGTGCTCCCCATGCGCCTGCACGCACTGGGGACAACGTCTGGCTCGTGCCAGACGCGCAAGCGCGCGAGTCACGCGCCTACACCCGCGGACCCGCGTACGCTGTCGGTTCTGGACCTGGGGGCCCGGGTCGGATCCCGAACCCATCCGGTTCCGGGTCACGGGTCGGGAGGGTGACACGTGTTCGAGTCGTAACCAACCCGGATCCCTCGACCAGTTCACGCGCTCTCTGGCGTGTGAACGTCACGCGCTCGATAGCCTGGGCTCCACGCTCCACCCGCGTGTGTGTAGTACACGCGCCTACGGGTTGGAGCGTTTCGCCTTCGCCCGACGGTCTCTGTAACTGGGTTTTTCGACCCCGTATCCGAAAAACACATTTTTCGACTCAATTTTCATCGGATTTTTTTTATGAATCTCTAATTCCAATTATTCCAAACATCTTTAACTCGATTTTTGGAATAATCGCGCCCTAAATTCTGCGTATTTCGAATCCAAAATTCTAGCCCTCCACAACCAATTTTGAAACCTTATTTTCCGGTCACAATAATATGCAACATATACCAAATCGAAGAGCATGAAACAAAGATTACAGATCTATAAATTTCATGCAATGATTTGCTCTAAAACTCGACAAATCTAGGGTTAAATGGGTCGGTCACTATTCACAACCGAAATATTCAACCGGAATTTTCTTCGCCTAAACGTATTCAGAAAATTATGAAAAAATTATTTTCGTGTTCTAGGGATCATGGGTAACACAGTGGTTTTCTCGGATTCACGAAATTCATCCGTGATCTGAACCCCAAATTTTAAACCTTAAATTTTTTATACCCATAAATAAATTCCAAAAATTAATTTTAATAATCCAACAAAAGCTCTGATACCAATATTGGATATTTTAATCGATTCACATGCAACGGAAGCATTTAAATAATTTTCAAAAAATTAAATAGATCGGGTATAATAATAAATATCTCGAATGTGAAGTCTCCCAAAAAATCAATCGAACCAATCGTACGTCCCTTTAACGGATCTCATGTTCGGGATGGTGATCACGATGTTAGTCGAACCACCACCACAATACCACGTCGCCGCAACCCTCAGTCCAACAATCGTTGTGACGGGAGAAATTTTCCTATGCGAAAATTTCTCAAACCCTCAAAAGAAATTCTCTCTCTAGATTGCACTCATAGAAAGTTATTAATTGTGAATAGCACCATAGTTGAGGGAGAGGTTAGTCTTCCAATTGAACTCTCAAACGTGAGAGAGATACTTAGGAGAAAATAGTGTAAAGGTAATTATGGGTTAGTGGGGAGTTATTCCACTAACCCCTATCAATTACCTAAAATGCTATTTTATGGCACAATAAACTAATAGCTTCTTTTTATTTATTTATTTATTTTTGTTTTAATAATCATGATTAATTTCTCACTATCTCTTAAAGAAGAATTTTGTTTCCCTGTGCACGTCTTATATGAGTCTTTGATTGATGTATTAGATTAAATTAATAATTAATTTGATTTTTAAAAAATTTTACTTTGTTTTTAAATTTGCACTACAAAAAAATCATAAATTTACAACAAAATTTGCGACAAATTCCTAAGAAAAATTCGTCCCAAAACAAATTTGCGACGAATTTTGCGACAAATTTTTTTTCGTCCCTAATAAGTCGTCGCAAATTTTTGGGACGAAAAAATAATTTTTTGTCGCAGAAATTTCCCACAAAAATTTTTTTGTCGCAAAATTCGTCGCAAATTTGCGACGAATTTAGCCACAAAAAAAATTTTCATCGCAAATTTGCGACGAAACTCATTTTTGTCACAAATTTGTGACGAACACTATTTTCGTCGCAAATTTGCGACGAATCATTTTTTCGTTGCAAAATTCGTAGCTAACGGCAAATATGTATTTTTGCGACAATTAAAAATTTTATTGATATATTTGGATCATTTTTTCCTATATAACTTGTTTTTATACCTGCTCATCTAACCTAATCAACAATTAATCATTCAAATCGTTTTTAATATCAAATTTCAGGCATCTATACTCATAAATATAGCTAACTATTCAATAAAATCAATAAATTAAAAATTCAACTAGAAATCATAATAATAATATCAAAAATAAAATCAACATTAAATCTAAATGTTAAAATATCAATAACCATACATAACAAAAAAAATAAATATAACGAGTATCAAAATATAAGTCAAATAACAATACACAATCTCAAGTATGACCTCCACCACCATCATCCTCATCATCATCGTCATCGTCACCGAAGAAATCATCACCTTCATCACCATCTCGAGCATTATCAGGAGGAGAAATAGAAGGGGGAATCTGACTTGGAGCGTAGGCTAGCTGAAGATGCTGCATGATTAACATTTGCTGCGTGCGGAATTCGTTCATTTCTTGCGTGTGCTTTGCTTGAAGTTCATTGAAATCCTGATCTCTTTGCCGCAATAAGTCCTTCAAATGGCTCACCTCTTGAGTTAACTGATTTATTTCTACCCTGACTGCTGGTGGGGTGGAAGAAGACGAACCAGGGAATTGGTAAGTTCTGCTCAAAGAACCTAATCCAACTACGCATAAAAATTTAACATTAATCTCACAGTATAAATTAAATATTATAAAAGTAACATTAAATTTAACACAACTTAACATCATTAATAATAATAACCTTAATTTAACAAAAATTGAATATAATAATAAATAATATTATTAACTTAATTAATATCAAACAAATTAACTAAATTATTACAATAACATTAAATATTATCATATAATCAAATAAAATATATATTATTAAACATTTAACAATATTGATTATTTAACTAATCGAAATAATATTTACTATAAATTACATATTATTGTTAACATAATGTTTCACCTAAACAATGATCAACACTTTTGATTCCAATTTTATATAAAATATTAAAATTAACAAATCCAAACATATCATTAGATCAACCACTAAATACAAAATAAAAAAAAAACTAAAATAGAAATAAAAACAACACAAACATACAAATTTACACAAACACACAAATGAAGAGTGGAATTCAAGACAGACACTCCACACACAAACACATACCCATCTCTTGCAAATTTATTTCTACCAACTAAACTCAACCAAACCCATCCATAAATGGCTAAAATCATCTCCTTCCCTCTCACCCAGTCACACTTGGGAGCAAATTCAAGTTCAAAGTTTCCGTATGCATTCTACATTCTGCAATCTAAACCCCAAAAGGTTATACATAATTCTGCATAATAAGCAAGACTTCAGGAGAAATCACACACGCACACAGACACACAAACACGTAATTCTGAAATAGAAATTGCCGAATTGGAAAACAAAACCAGAAATCGCTTACATCAATACCAAGAATAACAGCATTTTCAGCAAGAAACAACGTCATATGACTGGTGAGATTGAACGGCGCCGTAAGCCAAAGCCCAGCCTGCACATTGAGCTGACCACCCCCTTTTTTCCCCAATTTAGAAATCGCTGCAACAGCTCTCTCGAAAGCCTCCGTATTCAAAGTGACTCCATCTCCAACTCCGCCAAAATCAGTCAAATTGAAAGCGAATGGACGCAGTTTAGGGATCGGTCTCGGACTAGCTCTTCCAAAAATCGCAAGTCTGTAGATTGAATTCTTTTGCCAGAGAACGATTAAAGTAAATGCGGTTATCCAGAGAAGAGTGAGGAGCGCTTGGTGTGACGTGATCAGTGAGTGAATCCAGCGCTTGATTTGCAGTCTCCTGTGATATCGAATTGGTTCCGCCATAAAATTGGGGAGAGAGAGAGAGAGAGAGAGATTGCAGGGATCTTGAGATGGAAAGACCAGTCACAGTGAACGATGAAAGTCTGAACTGATAAAAAAAAAAACTGGGCCAAGATGGAAACTGATTTTGCCAAAATTAGGTAAATTTGTATGCGAGGCTGGGCAGCGCAGGGGCCGCGCCCCTGCTCGAGGCTGGGAAGCGCAAGGGCCAAAGGCCCCTGTGCGAGTCTGGGCAACGCAGGGGCCAGTGGCCCCTGCGCGAGGCTGGGCATCGCAGGGCCAGTGGCCCCTGCGCGAGGCTGGGAAGCGCAGAGGCAAGTGGCCCCTGCGCGCGGCTGGGCCGCGCAGGGGCGGCGGCCCCTTGCCGCGGCTGGCCCGCGAAGGGGCGGCGGCCCCTGCGCGCGGCTGGCCCGCGAAGGGCAGATCCGGCGGCTTGGCCGCCGGATCTGGAGCCGCCGGATCTGGCTTCTACAGCCTGCGGCCGAGAGAGAGAGAGAGAGAGAGAGAGGGAGAGAGATTACCGATCACAGATCCGCCATCCCTTCGCAGAACCACTGAGGGAGAGAGCGAGAGATAGAGTGAGAGTGAGAGAGAGCGAGAGACAGAGTGAGAGTGAGAGTGAGAGTGAGAGAGAGCGAGAGAGAGAGTGAGAGTGAGAGTGAGAGTGAGAGTGAGAGAGAGCGAGAGACAGAGTCAGCGAGAGACAGAGTGAGAGCGAGATTCAGGGACGAAAAAATTTTCATCCCTGAATCAGCGACGAAAAAAAATTTTCGTCACTGGTTCAGGGACGAAAATTTTTTTCGTCCCAGATTCAGCGACGAAAAAAATTTTCGTCCCAAATTTAGCGACGAATTGACAAATTCATCGCAAATTTAGGGACGAAAAATTAATTCGTCGCTAATTCAGGGACGAAAATAAAATTCGTCCCAAATTTAGGGACGAATTGACAAATTCGTCGCAAATTTTGGGATGAAAAATTAATTCGTCGCTAATTCAGGGACGAAAATAAAATTCGTCCCTGATTCAGGGACGAAAAAGAAATTCGTCCCTAAATTAGGGACAAATTGACGAATTCATCGGAAATTTAGGGACGAATAATTTATTTGTCGCAAATTTAGGAACGAATGTTTATTTTGTTGCAAATTTTGGGAGGAATTATAAATTCATCGCAAATTTAGCGACGAATTTTAGGATTCGTTGGAAATTTAGCAACGAATTTTTTATTTCGTCGCAAATTTGCAACGAATTTTATATCAAAAAATTTTCGTCACAAATTTGCGACGAAATTTGTAACGAAAATATTTTTTGTTGCGAAATTTGTGACGAATACTTTTTTGTTGCTAAATTCGTGGCTAATTAGCGACGAAATTTATTTTTGTAACTAAATTTGTGACAGATTTGCGACGAATATTTTTCGTTGCAAAATTTCGTCGCTGAATTCTAGTTTTTTTGTAGTGTTGTAACAATAAATAATGAATAATTAGAGTTTCATATTAATAAATTATTTCTTATATTTAATAAGTCTTGCTACAAATGCAGCTATTTGTAATTCGTATGTTCTCTGTAGGATTTCAAGATTATTTTTGTTTTATTTTGGTGATACCTCTCTAATGTTGCTGATATTTTTATGGTTAAATACTAAGTGTTTTGCTGATACTTGTTAAATTGAGAGTGATGCACAAATAACATAGGGATGATTTTGATCTTTTCAATATAATACTCATTGCAATTTCTTTTTTTGTAAATGATTGATTTAAGAAAAATATTAGTAAATGGAGAAGTGCTTTTGATTGAAATGAAGTGGAACACAACCAGAGGGTGTTTAAGCCAAAAGGGGTTCGCTGCAGAGTTTGCTTTCAATTTAAAGCAAAAGGGTTGGGAATTCCATTTCTACTTATAGTCTCCTTCCTCTTTATTTTTCTTTCCCTGGTTCGCTGTTACGTCCATTTTTGTAATTAAAACATAAGTGTTTGAATACAAACTAGGGAAGTGGGACAGGGAAGAAAAAAAAAACTAAGAAAAGTTTTGCCCTGTAAGGACTAGACACTAGTACCTTTTAAGTAAAATCTCGAATTTGAATTTTGTGAATGGAAAAACACATATGTTAAGAGAGTTTTATCTTATAAGAGTCTAAATTGTCTCGAATTAAATTTATTCAGATTCAATTTGATTATTGAATATTTGTGATTTATTTAAAAAAGAAAAAAGAAAGAAAGAGGGAGGTTGAGAGAGACATTGCTTCTTATATTCCTTTTTTTTTTCCAATATTTTTGTGTGTTGTTGTGGTTTGTTACCATGTGTGCTCGCCTCACGACCGGGTCCACACGCTAAAGATATTGTCTCTGGCCCCAAACGACAAATTTGAGAATCAATGTTAAAAGGATCAAAAGTCTATGCACCAAACCATTCCTTGTATCAGCGCGGAAATAGCAACCGAAACTTCAAATGAAGCGATCGAGTCCCATATAATAAGGATACCAAAGAGAACTCACCCAGTTAAGTCCTCGAATTTCTTTCCTGTAGTTCTTGCCCTCTCATCTTAGGAAATTGATGGAGTGCGCATCGATCATTTCCACAAGGCTTACCGAGCTTCGGGATTACCTCAAGGAGCTAAGCTTAATTAATGAGAGGCAAGAGAAGCGAGTCCAATCGCTCGAACTCAAAGCCGAAATAGTTTTCATCTCGTTGATAGCTTTTCAGGGCTCAATTTTCTTTTCTTTATCTAATTCCTTCAACATCCAATGCAAAAATTGGCACATTCCCTTTTCTCTCTCCTTATTGGTCACTGGTGCGTGTCAAACAACCAAAAATAAATTACCTACTTTACGAAAGACGAGTCTAGGGTAAGCAGGGTCGAATCCACAGGGAAAAAAAGGAGATTTATTTCTTTTAAGATAAATAAAATTCAAAATAAAATTTGGGGGTTTTGAATTGGCTAAATTAACTACTAAATCTAAATAACAAAGAATTAAAATTGAATTAGCAAATTGACAAAAATAAAATTGGGTGAAATGGAATGAATAGGAATCAAGATAAATTGACCTAGTTGAAGGGTTCGTTTCCACTTTGATTTAATCGATTGATCATTGATTCAAGGATAATTCAACAATGCATAAATAAATTGGTTATAGTCGCCGACAATCGCCCAACGACCAATCTCTCCTTACTTCGTCGATAATTAAGAGACGCTCGTTAATTATTTCCCTAATCGAGAGTCAACCCTAGAGAAGCTCTTAGGATTGAAAGTCTCAACAGCATTAAAATTTAGAGAGACCCAATTCTAATTAACAAACACACATCGGGTTCATTTAAATTAGATTATTTAATCCCATGACACGAATGTCATTCCCATGACATGAATGCCAATTACCACTTCATTAAAACTAACAAACAATTACGGATTTGCCGTTTTAATTAGTTGTAGATTAGTCTAGGTCTATTAAACATTGGCCATCTATTCAATAAACCCTAGAAAATCATGATCCATGAAGCACGGGAATTAAATAAATATCTATGATTGATGAATGATTAAACACATTTAGATCTCACAATATCATGAATCAAAGTTTCAACTAGCCTTCAACTAGAAAAGAAATTAGAATGAAAACATATTAAAAGAAAAACTCACAAAATAATTCCAAAATTAAATGTTCTACAAGACAATGTTCTTCTCCCAAAAAGCTCCAGCCGCCAGCAAGTATTCACTCCCTTCTTTGGAACAAGTAACCCCTTGAGAATATATATTATTCTCCAACACTCACAACCCAAAAAAGGACTCTTCAAAAGCAATATTCCCCTTTCCTACGATAATGCTCCTGCTGGCAAAAAAATCTTCCACCTTCCTATCCTAACACAACTAAAACTCCTAAAAAAATGGGATTTCTCTCTTTTACCCTTTTTTTACTAAAAGGTAAAAACTCTAAAAACCTAAATTACCAAAACAAAGAAATCTTGTGAAATATTTTTACAATCCCAAGATTAAATAAATACACCCAAAAATTTCTAAATTCTCAAAATCCAATTATGACAATAAAATCTTCAATATTCATACTCCCAATTTGTAGTCCAACTCCTTTGAAATTGACGTGCCCATGTGCCAAGTATTTCCGTCCGGATTTTCCTCTTGCATGCCATATCATCAATTTTTGCTCAATTTTCTCATTCCTTCATAAATGACCTCTAATGACTCTAGCACAACAAATACTCAAAATTAGTGCAATATTTTTCTAAAAATAATATGAAATAAATCACAAATATTACACTAAATTTATCTCCATCAAATTCCCCCACACCAAAACGATGCTTGTCCTCAAGCATCCTCGACCAAATAAAACGAAGATTGTTCTAACTATTATTTTCTCTTCTTCCAAGCTCCAAAGCTAATTAGCACCATAGAGTTAAACCTAGAACATAATCGTAACGACATGTACTTCACAGTGCTTTACACCAGAGCAACTACTACAAATCCTACTAGTTTCTTATAAAATCAAAACAGCAAGATTCAACAATCCTTTCCAAGGGTTCACTCAAATGCACTCAGAATTGGGTGAAGAATATAACAGTAACACTCAAATCAACACATTGGAATTGGCATTACCATATGCTTGCAAATATATCAAATCTCCACCACTTAAAAATTTGAATTTCATGCATAAATCAAAAGGTCTTTTCTTTTGGTTGTAACGTGGTTAGGGTTAAGGGTAGGATAAAAGAGGTATAACAAGGGTTTAAAATGTACCGAGAATAATATGCAATTAACTACACAATTTCTTGAATAATGAAAACTTTCGCCTCACAAATAACACACCAAAAATAAATGATCTCGCTATCCACATGTGCTCATAATAGCTCACAGTCACGAATACATAAAAATATCAAACTTTTTCGATCAATGATCCATGACTGAAATGAAATTTTCAGAGATGCAGCGTTTTTTTTTTTTTTTTTCATTTCTTTTCCCATTTTTTTTATTTTTTTTTTTTCGTTGAGTATCTCAATACAAATAGTGAACAAAACTCAAATTCTTTCTTCCTTTCATAATCATGAATTCTGTTTTCATTTCACATCAATGAAAAGATCAAACTCAACATTCAAGTCAGCACTTTCCCAATGAGACAAAAAACATAACTAAAATTATGCAATTAATTACATAAATTCTTGGTACAATGGTTGAAACGCAAGCCAAAATAAGATTGTGGTGTTGTATTGAGGGTTTTGAAGAAAGAAAGAGTTTCAGGCTCAACTTGGTTCACTAAAGGGAATAAAATTCAGGGAAGGGATTTTTGCGAAAGCCAAAATGAGGTAAAACCTAACTGCCTTTATCATTTCAATACATGAAACCCTAGATGTGATCTCGAAATGCATAACATTGCAAGTTCTAGAATGATCAATCCAAGTGCGATAATCACTCATAAAGAAAAGAAATTCCGAGCACAAAGAATGAATTTGCTCGTTATAGGCTCAAAACCTCACTTTTAGATGTGGTTTGTGTCAAATCTTGCATATTTATCCTTCAAAGAAAACTAGTAAAGACATGAATAACCACTTCAAGTATAAAGACCATTGATACATGCCATTTTTCATATGCTTTCAGCCAACCAAACAGTGCACATTAACTAAGAGAGCTCGAACGATTTTTTTTTTTTTTTTTTAAATAGAAAAAAACTCTAAATCCAATTGTAACTTAAGCAAGTATGCAAAATTGAAACTAAAACACCTAAAAAACTACTAAACACTCCCCCACACCTAAATCATATATTGTCCCCAATGTATGCCTAAGTGAAGAAAAAGCAAAAGAAAGCAAGAGAACGTGCAAGAATAAAGAAACAACCAAAAGGAAAGATAGAACAATACTCCCCTATGGTGGTGGTGGGAATGGAGGACGAAAACCAACGGACTCGAAGTAGGCCATCAAGTTGTGTTCCAATCGAAACAAACGCTCGTTCATTGCATGCCATGAGTCTGCAGAAGGCTGGCTGCCACTGGAAGGAGGATCAACACTATGCTGGGAGGCAACTGCAGGCAAAGAAGAAAACCTCTCCCGGTGCTCACCCGGGAGGTTAAAAGAATATCGTCCTTGAAATGATGACACAATGCCCATACGCATTAAACAATCTAAATCCAGCGAGTCCATTGGGCAGGCAATGCGCAAAGAGTGATCATCTAAGTTCAAGAGGCCTAGATTCACAGCCAATTGGGTAATTAAGGATCCTAAGATCAATGGTCTTCTAGGTTTGTTAACACAAGATAAGAATTGAGATGCCACCCAATAGCCAAAATTAACTCTTTGCGCTGTGTGCATACACCAAAGAAAAAATAATTCAGGCTTTGTACACACAGCTGAACTGTCTTTACGACCTGAGAAACTAAAGGCTAAGAATCGATGTATGATTTGCAATGCAGGGTTTTTCAGCTTGCTACCCTTAGAATGACTAGGATGGTAGCTAAAAGAGTCTAAAGATAGGTCAGCCCAAATCGCAGTGTAATCAGAGTTAAAATGAGGCGGAAAATCACATAAGCTATTTTGATACAAGAGAGACTGTTCTTGACCTGCTTCTAAAAACCCTAATGCAACATTAAATTCAGTTAAAGACATGTGAAATGTATGATTCAATAGCCTAAATGAAATTAACCTAGGAGTATATGAAGTGAAATCCTTAGGAGTGAGGAATTATAACGTTGTGTAAAATTCATAGGTTAACTCGACAAATGCAGGGTAATTCAAGTTCAAATACGCATTCCAGCCAATTGCAGATAGATATTGAACAATAGAATCATAGATGTGCAGTAATTGCAAAGACTGAATATGAAAGTATTTGCAAGGAATTATGGGCCTAGTAGAGATTTCAGAATACCTCTTCCTCATGTCTGCAGTGCTGAATTTTAGAGAAAACCGAAGTTGTGCTTTTGGTGGAGGTAAGACTGACTTCCCTTTAGCAATTCTTGATCGTATCCGAGGTGGGCGAGCAGAAGAAGTACCCACCTGTTGTTCTAAAGCAGAAGGAGTGTTCTGCACTGGTTGTTGTCCGACAGGGATTGCAGTATCAGCAGGGATTGCGTCAACTTCCTTTCGTCGCTTAGGGTTTGGAGGGTTTGGACCAACGAAGAGGCGCGGACCTTCTTCGCACACGATTGATGCAGGGGAGGTTGGGTTTGGTCTCTCATGGGACTGCAATGATTCGGATGAAGAAGAACTTACAGATCCATCACTTGCTGAAGAGATTGAAACTTGGAGGGGCTTCGATCGTCGCGAGGTAGAAGGCGCGACTGATGGGCGAACAGAATCTCCCCGATTTCACAAGCCATAACGTTGATTTGTTGAGTGTTTCCGACCCATAGAATGTGTCGAATGTTGCTCTTTGGAAGATGGGTCTGCAATGGCGATGATTGAATGAGGAAATCGAAAATGCTAGGAGAGGTCTTGGGCAAAATCAAGGATGGATCTTCCAAAATTTCTTCGATGGATGATGAAAAAGGGGTGCGAGATGCTTGATTGATGACGAAACCCTAATCAATTTGCTGCAGTTTGGGGATGAATAAGCAGCAATGCAGAGATTGAAGAAACCCTATTGAGGTGCACAATAATGGGGACGCAGCACTTGAGGCAAGACTTCTCACTTATCGCTCTTTGTTTGACTCCTTTTCTTTTTTTTTTTCTTTTTTTTTTTTTTTTAATGTCACTTGGCTTGGCAGAAGAAGAGCTTCCTTAGGGCGTGGGCACGTCCTAATGAAGGTTATAATCTGGTCATGTTCAAAATCAAGGCAAGAATAGACAGCGTAAAAGGGTGATTAGGGCGTGGGCACGCCCTAATGAGGGTCCTTTTCTATGTGTTTCAAGCGCCAAAGTCTAATATCGACAGCCGTGGAGTTGAGTTAGGGCATGGGCACGCCCTAACAAGGGTCCAAATCTGGTCACTTAAAAATCTGGGTAATATTAGCCAGAAGCGAAGGCTTGTTAAGGCGTGGGCACGCCTTAACAATAGAACAAGGCTGTCTCTATATATATATATTTTTTTTTTATCAAAAGCCTAAACTAAGTAACATGAACAAATAAACTTTGGGTTGCCTCCCAATAGCGCTATTGTTTAATGTCGTTGGCTCGACACTGTCTCGTTCAATCATTCTTCAACGTAGACTGGGTTGGTTAGATTTATCTCCTCCACCATAGACAAATCAAAACCTTCAACAAAAGGTTTGAGTCTATGACCATTAACCTGAAAAATCTTGTTAGTTTCCAAACTTTGAATTTGAATCATACCATATGGAGAGATACTTACAATCAAGTACGGACCTACCCAACGAGACTTAAGCTTACCCGGCATGAGTTTCAATCTTGAATTGTAAAGGAGAACTTTTTGCCCTACCGAGAATTGCTTCCGATGCAAGAATTTGTCATGAAGGTATTTGGTTCGTTCCTTATACATCCTTGCATTATCGTACGCCTCCAAACGAATCTCCTCCAACTCTTGGAGTTGTAATTTCGTTCCCACTCCAGCTTCCTTGGCATCTAAGTTGCATTGCTTGACTGCCCAAAAAGCACGATGTTCAATTTCAACCGGTAAATGACATAACTTACCGAAGACTAAACGATATGGTGACATTCCAATTGGGGTTTTGTATGCTTTTTCGATATGCCCAAAGTGCGTCCTCCAATCGTAAACTCCAATCCTTACGACTTGGATTCACCGTCTTTTCTAGAATGCTTTTGATTTCTCGGTTGGAAACTTCTGCTTGCCCGTTGGTTTGTGGATGATAGGCGGTAGCCACTCGGTGATTTACCCCATACTTTCGCATTAAAGCCTCCACCGTACGGTTGCAAAAATGTGTACCTTGATCACTGATAATCGCCTTCGGCACTCCAAATCTACTAAAAATATTAGATTTAAGAAAGCCTACAACAACCTTAGAGTCATTAGTACGGGTAGCTTTTGCTTCCACCCATTTCGAAACATAATCAACCGCAAGCAAAATATATAAACATCCACATGAGCTAGGAAATGGTCCCATGAAATCCATACCCCATACATAAAAAATCTCACAAAACAAGATAGGAGTTTGAGGCATTTCGTCCTGAGAAGATATGTTACCCATTTTTTTGGCAATTTTCACAACTTTTGCAATAATGGTAAGCATCTTTAAAAATGGACTCCCAGTAAAAACCACTATCCAGAATTTTTCTAGCTGTCCTTTTGGGGCCAAAATGTCCACCACATGCATGACTATGACAATAAGCAATTATGGAATAAATTTCCTCATTAGGGACACATCTACGAATGATTTGATCAGACCCTATTTTCCACAAGTAAGGTTCATCCCATATATAATACTTAGAGTCATTCCTGATTTTATTCTTTTGTGCTGTGGTCAATCCATGTGGTAGTATCCGGGTCACTAAGAAATTAACAATGTCAGCAAACCAAGGTTCCTTACCTTGTAGAGCGAACAAATGCTCATCCGGAAATGTCTCAGTGATGGGAACATTTTCCTCTTCCTGAACCAGCCTGCTTAGATGATCCGCAACTGAATTGTCAGTCCCCTTTCGGTCTCGTATCTCCCAATCAAACTCTTGCAGTAGTAGAACCCAACGAATGAGTCGTGGCTTTGATTCCTTCTTCGACAGGAGGTATTTCAAGGCTGCATGATCAGAATACACAACAACTTTAGACCCTAATAAATAAGATCTAAATTTTTCAAAAGCAAAGACTATGGCAAGAAGCTCCTTCTCCGTTGTGGTGTAATTGCATTGGGCTGAGTTGAGCGTTTTCGAGGCATAGTAAATAGCATGTGATTGTTTCCCTTCTCTTTGTCCAAGAACGGCTCCTACTGCATAATGGCTAGCATCGCACATTAACTCGAATGGTAGTTCCCAATTGGGTGCCTGCAAAATTGGGGCTGAAGTTAGTAAAGCTTTCAATTTATCAAAAGCCAACTTACAATCATTTCCAAAATCGAATGTGACATCATTTTGCAGCAATCTCGAGAGTGGTTGAGCTATTTTTGAAAAATCCTTGATGAATCTTCGATAGAACCCTGCATGACCAAGAAAACTTCGAATCTCGCGCACGTTAGTACGATATGACAAGTTAGTAATTAAATCTACCTTGGCTTTATCGACTTCAATGCCTCTTGAAGAGACTACATGACCCAACACTATTCCCTCCTTCACCATAAAATGGCATTTCTCATAGTTAAAGACTAGATTAGTGTCAATGCATCTCTTAAGAACTTTACACAAATTATCTAGGCAATGATTGAACGAATCACCATACACCGTAAAATCATCTATGAAAATCTCAATACAATTTTTAATCAAATCAGAAAATATACTCATCATGCATCTTTGAAATGTTCCCGGTGCATTACAAAGTCCAAAAGGCATCCTGCGATATGCAAAAGTTCCAAATGGGCAAGTGAAAGTAGTCTTTTCTTGATCTTCTTGAGCTACAACTATTTGGTAATAGCCCGAATATCCATCCAAGAAACAGAAAAATAATTTACCCGCCAATCTTTCTAGCATTTGATCAATGAAAGGTAAAGGAAAATGATCCTTCCGGGTGGCTGTATTTAATTTTCTAAAGTCAATGCACATTCGCCACCCGGTTTGAAGTCTCATTGGTACCAGCTCATTTTTCTCATTTTTCACCAATTGAAATCCACTCTTTTTGGGCACAACATGAACTGGACTCACCCATCGACTATCAGAAATAGGATATATAATTCCCAACTCTAATAGTTTCAAAATTTCTTTCAAAACAATTTCTTTCATGGGAGGATTGAGTTTGCGTTGAAATTCTCTTACCGGTTTGGAGTCGGGTTCGAGCAGAATTCGATGCATGCATACCGATGGGCTGATACCTTTTATGTCCGCTAGGGTCCATCCAATGGCCGTTTTGTACTCTCTCAATACCCGCATCAAGCTTTCTTCTTGATTTTCGGTCAAATCCTTGGCTATGATCACCGGTAGAGTTTCCTCGTCTCCCAAAAATGCATACTTGAGATGTTCGGGTAAAGGCTTCAATTCGAGCTTTGGGGCCTGCATTGTAGAAGGAAGAATTCTCTCATTAGAAAGAGGTAACGACAGAAAATTGCTTACATACCTATTTGGTAACTCCGGTGTGGACTGCAGAGCCATGATGGCTTCCTTTGTTTCTTCGTCTTGAGTTTCCTCAATTTGTTTATCTGTCCATCCCTTTTTTAGCACAAGATCAAGTTTATCAAGTACCACATTTTGTTCAACATTCTCATGTACAATGGAATCGATAATGGTAACATGAAAAAGAGATTCAGAGTCATTCGGATATTGCATGGCATTGAAAATATTAAATGTGACACTCTCGCCATCAAATTCAAATGACAGGGTTCCTTTATCAACATCAATCTTGGTTTTTGCTGTTTTCATGAAAGGTCTACCAAGCAATATGAGAGCAGGGTTTGGCGAACAAGCATCATCCATGTCAATGATATAAAAATCAACCGGAAAAATCAATTCATTGACCTTGACTAAGACATCCTCAACAATTCCTTCGGGTATGATGTGGACCTATCGGCTAATTGTATGATCACATTAGTCTCCTTCAAAGGTCCCAAATTCAAGTACCTAAAAACAGTTAAGGGCATAACATTGATCGAGGCACCTAGGTCAAGCATTGCCTTTTCTATTCTTTTGACTCCTATGATGATTGGTATGGTAAACATACCCGGATCATTGCACTTAGGAGGCAATTTTCTTTGGATGATGGCTGAAACATTCTCATTAACACAAATCTTATCGCTAACCCCTAGCTTTGTCTTCCTAGTGCATAGTTCTTTGAGAAATTTTGCATACCTTGGCACTTGTCGAATCGCATCCAAGAGTGGGATATTGATTTCCACCTTTCGAAATGTCTCTAAAATTTCCTTCTCCTCTTTCTCTTTCTTTGGTCTTGCTAACCTGCCAGGAAAAGGGGGTGGAATTACAATTTTGGTCTTAGAAGAATCGGTTTCTTTACTTACCTTCGTGGCCAATTTATTAAATGATGATGCTTCATTTTTTTCGACCTCTTCGTCCTCTTCGATTTGCAATGGATTGTCCTGCACCTTCTTTTCATTTTCAACCATGAGAACACTCACGTTTTCCCTTGGATTGATCTCTACTTGAGATGGTAGCTTTCCCTTATTTTTCTCATTTTGATTCATGTTTGCAGCCAATTGCGAAATCTGACTTTCCAAGTTCCGAATGCTGGTTCTTGTCTCCTGTTGAAATTGTTGAGTGCTGTTAGCCAAACTTTTGACAATTTCTTCTAAAGACATACCTTGATTTGAAGAGGGTTGGTTTGACTGAAATTGTGATCGAGGTTGTTGTTGAAACCCTTGTTGTCGATTCCCATAACTAAAATTTGGGTGATCCCTCCATCCTGGGTTATACGTGTTTGAGTAGGGATCATACTTCCGTTGTGGTTGTCCCGGAAATCCCCCCACAGCATTGAGTTGTTCATTCGAATCTTCTTGAAGGGAAGGACACAAATCCGTAGGATGACTAACATCAGAACAAACTCCACATGCCTTGATCTGATGTGTTGTTCCTACAATGAAATTACGCACAAGAGAAGTTAGTTCTTTTAATTCTTGACCAATGGAAAGATCACTTACCTCGTTGACCTTCTTTGAAATTTCTTGCCTTATTCCGAATTGTTGGGCATTGGCTGCCATGTTTGAGATCAAATTTCTTGCTTCGTCTGGTGTTTTGTTCACTAATGCTCCGCCACTTGCAGCATCAATCATATTCCTTTCCATTGGGGATAAACCTTCGTAAAAATATTGGATTAACAACTGTTCTGGAATCTGATGTTGAGGACAGCTGGCACATAGTTGTTTGAACCTTTCCCAATATTCATATAAGCTTTCCCCGTTGTACTGCCTTATTCCGCAAATTTCCTTTCTAATAGTAGCTGCACGGGAAGCTGGAAAAAATTTTTCTAAAAACATCCTCTCTAAGTCAGGCCAAGTAGTAATAGAACCAGAAGGTAAATAAAAGAGCCAATCCTTAGCCTTATCTACCAATGAAAAAGGAAAAACAACAAGTTTTAGTTGTTCTTCGGTTACCCCCTGTGGTCTCATGGTAGAGCAAACAATGTGGAACTCCTTAAGATGTTTATGAGGCTCCTCCCCTGCAAGACCATGAAATTTAGGCAATAAATGAATCAGCCCAGATTTTAATTCGAATGGAGTTGTAATATTGGAAAAATTAATGCACAAAGGTTGTTGATTAAATTCTGGGGTTGCCAACTCCCTTAAAGTTCGTTGGGCTGCCATGTTGATTTCTTTGACGTCCTTCTCTTCAATGTCAACGTCTGAGTCTATGAGCTGGTCGTCCAGATTGTTTCCAAGCGATGAACTTGCTGCCTTCTTTGTTTCTTGAGTCTCTTTTTTCAATTTTCGGGCTGTTTTCTCGATTTCTGGGTCAAAGACTAGTTCACCTGTACGAGAAGAACGAGGCATAAACCAGAAACAAGAAAACAAAAATTAAAAGAAATAAATCTTTTGACACCTTCCTTTCCCCGGCAGCGGCGCCAAAATTTGGTGCGTGTCAAACAACCAAAAATAAATTACCTACTTTACGAAAGACGAGTCTAGGGTAAGCAGGGTCGAATCCACAGGGAAAAAAAGGAGATTTATTTCTTTTAAGATAAATAAAAATCAAAATAAAATTTGGGGGTTTTGAATTGGCTAAATTAACTACTAAATCTAAATAACAAAGAATTAAAATTGAATTAGCAAATTGACAAAAATAAAATTGGGTGAAATGGAATGAATAGGAATCAAGATAAATTGACCTAGTTGAAGGGTTCGTTTCCACTTTGATTCAATTGATTGATCATTGATTCAAGGATAATTCAACAATGCATAAATAAATTGGTTATAGTCGCCGACAATCGCCCAACGACCAATCTCTCCTTACTTCGTCGATAATTAAGAGACGCTCGTTAATTATTTCCCTAATCGAGAGTCAACCCTAGAGAAGCTCTTAGGATTGAAAGTCTCAACAGCATTAAAATTTAGAGAGACCCAATTCTAATTAACAAACACACATCGGGTTCATTTAAATTAGATTATTTAATCCCATGACACGAATGTCATTCCCATGACATGAATGCCAATTACCACTTCATTAAAACTAACAAACAATTACGGATTTGCCGTTTTAATTAGTTGTAGATTAGTCTAGGTCTATTAAACATTGGCCATCTATTCAATAAACCCTAGAAAATCATGATCCATGAAGCACGGGAATTAAATAAATATCTATGATTGATGAATGATTAAACACATTTAGATCTCACAATATCATGAATCAAAGTTTCAACTAGCCTTCAACTAGAAAAGAAATTAGAATGAAAACATATTAAAAGAAAAACTCACAAAATAATTCCAAAATTAAATGTTCTACAATACAATGTTCTTCTCCCAAAAAGCTCCAGCCGCCAGCAAGTATTCACTCCCTTCTTTGGAACAAGTAACCCCTTGAGAATATATATTATTCTCCAACACTCACAACCCAAAAAAGGACTCTTCAAAAGCAATATTCCCCTTTCCTACGATAATGCTCCTGCTGGCAAAAAAATCTTCCACCTTCCTATCCTAACACAACTAAAACTCCTAAAAAAATGGGATTTCTCTCTTTTACCCTTTTTTTACTAAAAGGTAAAAACTCTAAAAACCTAAATTACCAAAACAAAGAAATCTTGTGAAATATTTTTACAATCCCAAGATTAAATAAATACACCCAAAAATTTCTAAATTCTCAAAATCCAATTATGACAATAAAATCTTCAATATTCATGCTCCCAATTTGTAGTCCAACTCCTTTGAAATTGACGTGCCCATGTGCCAAGTATTTCCGTCCGGATTTTCCTCTTGCATGCCATATCATCAATTTTTGCTCAATTTTCTCATTCCTTCATAAATGACCTCCAATGACTCTAGCACAACAAATACTCAAAATTAGTGCAATATTTTTCTAAAAATACTATGAAATAAATCACAAATATTACACTAAATTTATCTCCATCAGTCACCGTCATGTTCATACTGACTTTTGTTGACATTGTGAAAAAATATTTGGGTACAAGGTATCAGTCTGACCTCAATGCGCTAGACCAACAGAGGATCCAGGGTGAAATAGTTGCAGCAGAAAGCAGCAGCAACAACAAGAATGCCCAACAGATTCAGATCGATATTTCCCCAAAATTCAACCAAATTGTCGAGCCCGACAAGGTCCGCCTCATCATGCGAAAGATTTATATTTATTTAGTATTTTTTATTTTATTAGGGTTTTCTAGTCTGGTGGCACTCTCCTGCCGTATAATGCTTTGTGACAATGGATTTGGGAATTAAGGCACTCAAAATAATTCCCAGTCTTCGAATCCTTGAAAAATAATAATAAAAATATTATTTAAATGCTCATCTAAATAATTTGCACTTTTTGTTTCTTCCATCGGATGAATTAAGATCAAGGTCTTTTCCCCCTTTTGTTTTTGTTAGAACTTAGTTGACTAGATCCTCAGACAGTCTAATGGTAATAGTCCCGCTCATCCCGTGATTCACGGTTCCATATCTGTTGTAACAATAAAAAAAAAAAAAGAAGAAGAAATTAGTTGACTAGTGCAGATTGGCATTCTTCCATCGGATGAGCTTGATAAAGGAACTCTGTGTTGCTAAAGGAGCTATATGGCTTTGGGGACTATCCTAATGATCAACTGCAGCTTAAGCAAAGATGGATACCGGAAAGAATATAAACTTTATGATCCTCAAGAAACTAGAAATTCGAATAATTGAATTAAAAAAAAAAAAAAAAAACAAAGACTCAACGAAACTCACCTCGAGATTTTCAGAAAACACAATAAGAAAACTAATTAAAAACTGTTGAGTATTTGGGATGCGTCCTGATGATGCAGATCTCCCCCTTCTATAATGATCAATCTTGATTTGTTTCCTCTTATTCCCATTCGAATATATAGAATCTGGGCAATTCTACTTACTGTTTGAAGAGCACCGTATCCCCTAACCTTATTCAATGGTCTTATATGTTTTTTAAGAACAAATGTACTAGCTTCATCCAGTAGTATCGATGCAAACCTGGCAAGAATCTCATTACTCTTGCAAGTAAGGTGGCTACCAGATGAGAAGCACACAGAACAAGCCATCTAAATATAGCTTCAAAGGCTACTGCGGAGGAACTTTTCTCGGTTGTACTCACCTAACCAACATAAGGAAGCACTGCAAAATAAGAACACTGTACAGACGGTCAAAAACCATCATCAAAATACATAAAAAGTATCAGTAACACTTTCTCCAAACGGATGGAATATCAGTTGAGTATACACTAGTCGAGATAGGTGTATTCTGATGGTTTATGCAACCGTTGTAGCATGCTATGTATGTATTGTGACGTTTAAAAAGTGTCGGGAAAATTAATGATTGTATCGTCAGTTAATAGTGTGTTAGGAAAAAGTAAACTTTTTATGATTGGTTACCATATGTTACGAGATGTTATTACTTTTATCATTGGTTAACATTGAGTTAGGAAATATCACTAATATTATTATCGGTTATCATGTGTTAAGAAATATTACTGCTTTCATTGTTGGTTACATTATGTTAGGAAAAATCACTAATTTTATCATTGGTTACCATATATTATAAAACGTTACTACTTTCATCATCAATTACCATTGTATTCGAAAATATCACTGATTTTATCATCAATTATTATATGTTACGAAATGTTACTACTTTTATCATTGGTTACTATTGAGTTAGAAAAAGTTAGTGATTTTATCATCGGTTACGATATGTTATTATTAGGGTTATCGTCAGTTACCATCGATCATCTGTTGTCATTGAATTAGGAAATTTTGATTTTATCATCGATTATCATGTGTGTTACGAAATATTACTACTTTTAACATCAGTTTTTTAACATCAGTTGCTGTTATTGTTGATCTGTGTGGGGGCGGACACCAGCGTATGGGGGGCGGGCACCAGGCCACCCCCTTGGTGGGCGCCCATGCATGGGAGCAAGGGCCAGGCCCCACCCATGGCGGGCGCCCACGTATGGGGAATGGGCGCCAGGCCCCCCCGCGTATTAGGGACGGGCGCCAGGCTAGTCTGTATGTCACCACATATGAAATGTTTTAATATAATAAGGTTTTTTTTAAGATAACATAGAGACCATAAAATAACCAAAATTATAAAAATAATATAAATGTGTATTGATATACGAAAATGATTGATATATTAAGTATAATGAGGGATACATATAAGACAAAAAAAAAAAGATCGCATGTCCCGCAATTACAACTGCATGTCTCTTTTGAGATGTTGAAACAAAAAATATTCACTTAAATCACCAAAAATTCAATCACAATTTGAAGGCATAATCTCAGCATCAAATCTAAGCAGGTGACCAATTTTATTCACAATTCTTCATGTCAATCTGTTAATAAAAATCAGTAAAAATTAATAGTGAAATGAATATAATTACCTAGTACATTGTAAAAAATGGTTATAAATAAAAATATTACCTTTTGGATGGATTCAGATGGTGACGATGATAGTTGGCTTTTATATGCACTCCCAGGTATTGAAGAAACCTAAAAATGGATAATTGTGATTCTTTATGATTGTGATTCTTCTGGTCAACTGTCGTTTATTTTATCCCATAATCATAACTAGAAAAATTCAAAATCTTTTAGAAGAAGAATGTAGTAGAATCTAGAATAACTTTTAAAAAAAAAAAAAAGTGATTGCCTTTTGTAAAATTTTGCAAAGTTGTTGGTATTGTAGATTTGTTGCGGTGAAAGCTTGAGTGAGAGGTTTAGATGGGTTATGGGAAGAAAAACTTTGATCAAGTTACAAGTTTTTATAGATTTTGAGAGGAAAGCTTTTTGAAGGGAAGCATTTTGAGAGGAGAGTTTTTTGGAGGGAAGGAGAAACTCGCGATTTAGTCATATGACTGTCATTTTCACATACAAAATTTCAAAATTCTGCATTTCTTTCCCGCTTTTTTTTTCATAATTTTACTCTTTACGGCTTTTTTCACATTTTTACTCTTTACTGCTTTTTTTTACTAAGTTGTTCTTGATTTGTTTTTTTTTTTCATAGTTTTACTCAATATTACATATTTAGATTATTCAAAAATATCACTTACTACATTACATTTCATTAACTTTGTGTAATGCTAGTCCAATGAGAGATGTAATGGAAGGGGAGATGAACTGAATTGGAGGCTTTGTAGTTTCGCCCAATAATGAACTATGGTGGCATGGGTGTGTATGTGCCCATTTAAAGGTTAGGAGGTGTACTAAGTTAAAGGTTTTGTTGTGAAAGGTCTTGTTATGTTGTGAAGAGAGGAAGGGAGGGAGAAGAGAGGAATTGGACAATTTAATGTTTATAAACATATATATCCATTAACAATATTTACTTGTACAATATGAGATAGTAAGGTTGGTGATGAGTGGTTACAAAAAAACCTATCAGTTCTGCACTAGAGAGATTTGGATTTAAATTTAAATTTAAATATAATTTATATTTACATTCTTCAAAGTTATCACAAATTACAATTAGTTATCAGAACTTACCACTTTTTATCACAAAATTATTACATTTTATCAATTTATTTATCGATCTATTTATCAGAACTTACTACTTTTTATCATAAAATTACTGCATGTTATCACGAATTTACAACTTATTATCATTTATTATCGCAAAATTACTATATATTCTCATTTATCTTTTCTCTTGTATTTTTCTAGGAATTTATAAATTATATAATATTTTTTCTTGAAAGATTATTAATTAATATTATATTTTTACAAAATTACTACATATCATAAAATATGTTTTCTCATTCACTTTTTTTTAATGATAATTAATATTACAATTATCAAAATGTCTACATAATGATAATAATAATGTCTATTATATACTAATTCTAATTAAAAAAATATATATCATTATACTATACTAATATACATGCTAATGTCTGCGTATGGGGGCGGGCGCCAGGCCCCTACATGCGCGGGCGCTTGCTAATGGGGCGGGTGCCTGTTGAATTCTTATTTTTTAATTTTTCATTAATAATTAATATTAACTAACGGGCGCCCGCTGATGGGGCGGGCGCTTGTTGAATTCTTATTTTTTTTAATTTTTCATTAATAACTAATATTAGCTAACTTATATTATATAATATTTATAATGTAATTAATAATATATTATTATCTAAACTATATATTTTTACATTTCATGTAATATTTCATGTAATGCAATTTTAGTACTCGAAACCTATCATTTATTACTATGTTTTATCACTTGTTACGATAATACTCATAACAATGCTCGGAATCCTGTGTTAAGTTAAAAATGAGGATTGAAAAATTTTTGAGAGTTTTGAAAAATTTGTATTGACATTGAGGGTTTTGAGGAGAGCATTGAGAAAAAAGTTTTGTGAGAAAGAAAAATTTTGAAGTTACCAATTTCAAAACCTACCATTTTTTTTTTCAATTTGCCCACTTTTTTTTTTTACGAGTGATTTTTTCATACTTTAACCTCCTTTTTTATATTACAATCCTTACCATTTCCTAATCATTTTATATTTTTCATATATTTTTAGTCTTTCACATGTTTTTCCTTAAGTTGACTTTATAAGATGTAATTTTGTATAATTTTTTTAATTTTTACTATATTAAAATTTAAGATTTATAATTACATTATTTTCATCTACCATAGCAAATGGATTATTTTGGTAAATAATTATTAGTTAATTATGTAATACTATATTGTATAATAATTGTTTAAATATAATACTATGCTATAATATAATAATTATTAACAAATGACCTTTAAAGGTAAAACAATTAAAAATAATTAATTTATGTAATTAAATATAATTATTTACTAAATTTATGTAATTAAATATAATTATTTACTAAACTATTTTACTTTTAAAAATATATTGAATTAATATATATTATATAGTAAGTGGTTGGTTTTAGATTAGATTTTAAAAAAATAAAAATAAAAAACAAAATAGAGAGAGGCAGGTGGATGCCCGACGCCTCTCTCTTTTGTTTTTTTTTTCTCTTTCTTTTCTTTTTATTATTTTCTTTTTTTAATTATTTTGGATTCAGAAAAAATAAAATATTAAATCTATAAATTTGTAGAACATATAATATAATTAAAACTATATTATAATTTAATAAATAATTTAAAAAATATACTATAATTTATCATAATATAATACTAATACAACATATATACTAATATAATATATAATAATAATAATATATAGTATGTAATATTAATATATAGTAGTATATAGTCTAATACTAATGTGTTAAAATATAATATAATAATATGTAATACAATAATATAATATTTTAATATATAATATAATAACATGTAATTATACTAATATATTAGTAATATATAAAAATATATATTAATATATAGTAGTATATAGTAATATATAGTAGTTATTTTAAAATATCAGCAATATATGGCAATATACATAGTAGTCTATAGTAATATATAGTAACACATAGTAATGTATAGTAATATATATCAATATATAGTTATAATTTAATTAATTATTAAAAAAATATGCAATAATTTAATACCACAACATATAATAATATAATAGTATGAAAAAATAGTAATATAAATAATATATAATATTAATATATATTACTGTATAATGTAATATTAGTAATATATAGTAATATATATAGTGATATATAGTAATATATATATATAAAATATAGTAGAATATAGTAATATATAATTATATGTAATAATATATAGTGATGTAATACATAGTTATAATTTAATAAACAATTTAAAATATATAATATAATTTAATAAGTAATTAGAAAATTATATATAGTTATTTGTAATATATACTATTTTAGTATTATAATATATATAATAATATATATATTTATATATATGCAGCCATTGGGTGGCGCCCTTGAGTGTCACATAAGTATTGATCCGATGCCAGGGCTCACAATCATATTTAAGTAGACAATAAAAGAGTCAAGACTATTTTCAACTGTCCATAAAACTCTACCATATTTAAATGATAAATGTCAAAATTGAATATATCATTTGAAGACTGTACAATATAGGGTTAGCATAGATTTAAAATTTATGCATGCGGTATAGTTAGCTAGATAGTAAAGAATAGTCATATAAAGACACTTTTCTAGTCGTCTATAAAATTTTATTATATTTACTGACTATAAATAATAACCGTCAGAATTATTTTGATCTTATAAAAAAGGTATGCTTAAGTAGACAGTAAAAATAGTCGTATCGAGACTGTTTTGAAACCATTCTTAAAATTTTATCATATTTACTGACCATAAATGATAAGCGTCTGCATTGAATATAGTCTTTTAAGACTGTATAATGTTTGAGTTAGTATAGATATAGAATTCATGCAGTCGGTATAGTTAGGTAAACAGTAAAAATAGTCATATAGTGACTGTTTTTAAACCGTCCCTAAAACTTTGAAATTTACTGACCGCGAGTACTAACTGTGATAATTTAACATTACTTTTTACAGACGATTGTACTACATTTACTGACGATTATTAAACTTTTTCTGATGAAAAAGTTCATACCGTTGTAAATTATATATATTTCCTAACGTAGGACACAAAAAACCGTTACTAAAAGTCACCGATAATAAATGTTACCATCACTATAATGCTTTAATTTTGTAGTGAAGTCAGCCTTCCACTAATCTGCCAAATAGTTTTACATATATTTTTTTTCTAAACACAAATAAAATCTTGTTGTAGTCATCTAACCAACATCCACCCTCACTAAGTTTTAAGGGCAAGATTCCGCTAATGATAGCATCCCACTAATCAAATATGCTTTTGAAGTTCGATTTTGTCATTTAAACATCTCTTCTCTTTATTTCATTCTTCTATGGAAGTTGGGAGGTTCATTGGTCAGTCTCTCGAATAAGACAAAAAGAACTTTTTGTTTGACAAATTATGGCAAATGGTTGCACCGTCCGAGGGGGGACGTTGAAGTTGCCAAGAAATTATGATAAACTATGCCCTTTAAACGTACCCAGTAATATAATAATAATAAAAAAAAAATTTATCTTCTTCCGGAAATCACAATTTTTCTGGGTCTCTAATTACTTCAAACATCACCTGCAAAAATTGGGTCTTTGCCATTCCATTTTCTCTCTCATCTTTTATCAGTATAATTTTCTTCAATATGTTGCTTTTGACACCACCAATGAGAACATGGGTACGAGATATAATTACCAACCTCGTCCACCACCAAATGATCCAACCGGAGATTGTTGGGAAAATAATTTGATACAAAAAAATATCAATCATCGTGTTGATTCATTAGAATTAAAAGTTTAATTAAATTGAAATTGAAACACAAAATAGATCAAAATTATACCTGATTCCATAACTGAAAATTGAAGTCTTGATTCGAACTTTGTCTAGGCAGAATCCGGGTACGGCCTTCCAGATCAAAAGTATTCTCACAGAGTCTCTCTATATGATGGGGTATTAGGGAGAAGAGTGATACTTTGACCCAGGGACCATAACCTTATTTATAGCTGTAGGGATGACTTTTACTTCCAAATTCATAACAGAATTTGCCTATTTAGCTTATTCCAGTTACCTTACCGAATTCACATGAATTTAGGTAACTTTCCTGCTATTTTTAAGTCACCCTCCGACATTCCCTATTTAACCCATCATAAATAGCAAATGTCTATTGGTATCTACACATTAATTTATTTCCATATCCTTTGAAATACTTAAACCTAAATTATCGAATTTTTCAAATTTACCAAATCACTTTTATATGGGCTTAACTAATGGGTTTGACAGTATGCAATTATATAATTATTTGAACATATAAACCCAATATTGGATTAATGATCCAACAATCTCCCACTTGGGCTATATGTGAAACCTTATAATTATATAATTACGAAATGACCGAATGAGCTCAACTTTTCTGTCAATATTGAAATATATTTACAACCAATCCGGTCCATCAATCATATCAACTTAGGGTCAAGGCGGTTTTTATTATATTTCTTTCGTAACTCAACCATCAATGGTCACGTAAATCGATTTAACCGAATGACAAGGATTATGATATGGATGCGTAGTATGAAAATGTCATGCAATGCGATCTTTAATATGCCTATTTCCAACTGGTCCTCTTTAGCGAGATCATATCAATTCAGAGAGAATAAAAACTGAATCTTTATTTCTGTAAAACTTAATTGCAATAACTGAATCAATAGAACATTATAAACTCCCACTAGAACTGTACATCCTTAAATGGCATTACACCCATACGAGCAACATGTTCAAGGAATACTTTGGGCGGTAAACCTTTTGTAAGCGGATCCGCAATCATGGAGTTTGTTCCTATGTATTCTATAGATATTAAACCACTATGTACTCTTTCTTTAACACTAAGAACTTGATGTCTATGTGCTTAGACTTTGTCGAGCTCTTGTTATTATTAGAATAGAGGACTGCCGATTTATTGTCACAAAATAATTTAAGTGATTTGTGAATGCTATCCACTATCTGTAGTCTCGTGACAAAATTTCGCAACCATATTCCATGGTTGGATGCCTCATGACACGCTATGAATTCTGCTGCCATTGTGAAAGATGCTATAAGAGACTGTTTAGCACTCTTCCAAGAAATGGCTCCTCCCGCTAGCATGTAGATGTAGCCTGTTGTAGACTTCATGCTATCTTGGCATCTCGCAAAGTCGGAGTCAGTATATCCGGTGATCTCAAACTGTTCCGACCTCCTATATGTAAGCATATATTCCTTCGTTCTCTGTAGATACCGTAAGACCCGTTTGACAGCTTTCCAATGGTCTATTCCCGGGTTGCTTAAGTATCTGCCCAACATTCCTGTTATATACATAATATCCGGACGCGTACATACTTGAGCATACATCAAATTCCCTACTGCTGACGCATATGGAATCTTCTATATTTCTCGTTTCTCAATATCACTTTGGGGGCACTGTTTGAGACTAAATTTGTCTCCTTTAGCTACAGGGGTATCACCTGGTTTACAATCTTGCATGCCATATCTCTTTAAGATCTTTTCAATATATCCTTTTTGGGACAATTGCAAAATACCCTGAGAACGATCTCGATGTATCTGAATGTCCAATACGAAAGAACTTTCTCCAAGATCTTTCATCTCAAATTTCTTAGTGAGAAAAAACTTGATTTCATGCAATAGGTCTTTATCGTTACTGGCAAGCAATATGTCATTGACATATAAAACCAGAAAAATATACTTACTCCCACAAAACTTATGGTATATACATTCATCAACTAAATTCATCTCAAAACTAAATGAGATGATCACTTGATAAAATTTAAAATACCATTGTCGAGATGTTTGCTTGAGTCCATAGATGGATTTCTTAAATTTGCAAACCATATTCTTTGGATCTCCCCACACAAAGTTTTATGGTTGCAACATATAGATTGTTTCATCAATGTCACTATTGAGAAACGTCGTCTTCACATCCATCTGATGTAACTCAAGATTAAAATGTGCCACTAATGCCATTATAATTCTAAAAGAGTCTTTCAAAAAAATCGGAGAGAAAGTCTCTTTATAATCGATACCTTCTTTCTATATGAAACCTTTTGCGACAAGACAAGCTTTATATCTCTCCACATTTGTAACACCGGCACTGCGGTGTCCGTACTAGTATTCCTGTTCGTGAAATTAAATAAAATATTTCTTAATTTATATATAGAGATAGAAATTTTTTATTATATTGATTTTCGATTTTGGAGTATGTAATTTGAATTTTTTTGGTATATTTAAAGTATCCGTATTTCCGATTTGTAAAGTAAAGTGAGTATAAAAATATATAGATGATTTTTTTATTCATTTATTAATTTATACATTACTCATTTAATTATTTATAAATTTATTTATAAAAAGAAATATATAATAATGATAATAATGATAATAATAATTAAAAAAAAATTCGAATTAGGGCTAAGCCCTAATTCCTCTCCTTTCCCATCTCTCTCTCTCTCCCTCTTTCCTTCTCCGTCTTCTCCTCTCCCCCACCCGCTCCGCATCGCACCTCCTGCTCCGCCGCCCCAGCCGGCTCCGCCATCCGCCACGGTCGGCCCCCCTCTCTCTGTTTCTCTCTCTCAGTTTTCCCTCTCCTACTTCCTCCCCTCTCTTTCGTCTCTCTCACTCTCTGCGATCTCTCTCACCGCGAGTCTCTCTTTCTCCCCCTCGCGGGTTCACCGCCGCTCGCTGCCCCTTTTCGCCACCACCCACAACCACCGACACCCCCTCTCTCTCTCTCTCCTCGCGGGTTCTCTCTCCCTTTCTCTCGGTCCGCCCTGCGGTGATTTCCATTTTCTCCGCCACAGTCTCCACCACGAACAACCACCGTAGCCTCAGTCTCTCTCTATTTCGCTCTCTATCTCTCAGTCTCCCTATCTCTCTCCCTACTCGCGCGACTGCTCGCGAGACAGCCCTAGGAGCGCGAGACCCTGTGCGAGACAGCTCCTGCAGCGCACGACTGCTGTGCTGCTTTGCCCTTGCTCGCACGCTTGAGCGCCCTGCTCTCTCCTTCGAGAGCCCACTGAAATCTTCAGAACAAAGAACCCTAGGTTGTGGCTTCTTTACTGCATAGATAAGGATTGGTCTCTCAATAACTCTAAAGTTTAATTCTTTAGGTGATTTAGTCTAACGGGTAGAATTTGTTTCAATTGGAAATACTACAGGTCCTAGAATGAGCTAAATGGCGCACGGAAGGTAGATCTGCGAACTGTGAAAACCCTAGGTGAGGGATTTCTAACTGATTCAGTTAATTTAATGCATTTAGGGTGAAATTAGCATAGGGAAGTGTTGTATAGGTTTAGGATGTATGTTAGATTCGATTAGAATACATTGTTTGACATTATATGTTATTATTTAGGTTAAGTATAGAATTTTATACGAAATTGAGCTGTTTCGGATGATAAAATTGAGTTAAATTGATTTAAATGGTTTCATGTAGAGTTTAATTTGATGAATGCGTGAAAACAGTCAAAATTTGGGATTTGAGCTTAAGGATCGATGTAGTCTTTTCCATTATAAGTTGCCCTGCATATAGGAAATCAAAATACAATTTTCGTATTATGAAAATAGGTTTCAATACCTTTAAAATGAGATATAGTTTGAAGAAATCGGATGAAAATTGAAAAGTGTATGAATTTCAAAAATTTTTCTAATTTATAGAGAATTTATCTATTTAGACTTGTTTTCGATTTTTGAACGATTTTAGGTTTGAATTTAGCTTGATTTTGATTTGGTTATTTACTTATAAATGGAATGAAAATTGATGACATTGGAGTTTATTTATAAATTGGAGAATTAAGATTTGTACAAACTTAGGGAAAATGATAAACCCTAAGATTAATTGGAAATTTGATGATTATTGTTATAATTTGATTAGGTTGATCTCTTTGGAGATTTGAGGAGTCGAATTGGTTTGATTGTGGAAATAGGGAGTGATTACCCTCCCTAGAATGTGAGTGGAACCCTAATCTCTTGCATGAAATAGTGAAACCTGATTTTATCGTGTTTTTTATAAAACATGCTTTGATATGCATTGATTCGACGTGTGATATTAAATCTCAAATCTGTTTTGTGATTATTGGAGTGTCGTAAACTTATGTTTTCTATGATTATGCATCCATGTTTGAAATGAAACAAAAATTGTGTCATTACTTGAAAATTTGATAAGTTTCCTTATCTACCATTACATTGATATGCTGATTTGAAATGATTTCGATGAAATTATATTGGCACATGGATTTGAAATGTTTTGAGATTTGTGAGGGCACTGGGATGCCCACTTGTGATGATATGATTCTTATCTGCGGGACGTTGTGCCCTTGTGATACTGTGATGATGACATTGATGATTCCGTAGCTACGAAAGGACTTTGTAGAGGCACGGGTTGCCCGGATACGCTTCTGTAGGAAGTATCCGCAAACGTCCAGTTATATTTATTCATAGGCGCGGCCGGTTGAACCCACATCGGGGGAGGACGTGTGTGACGCCACCGTCTAGCACCGGGCGGGGTCCTATTTGACGAGTCTGAGTAAGCAAGGAGCTAAACCTACGGCCAACATCGGGGTAGAGAGCTACTTTTGAAACACTTTGCATAATAACACCCCTGATGCGTCTGTCCTTGGTCATGGTTGACCTTTGCCAGGATACTTTCGGCCAGCTCTATGTTATACTTGATTTTTAAATGGATGCATATATGTATAATATCGTGTGAATGATTAAAAGAGTTCATTTTATTGAACATATCATGATTTATTGCGAAACTTGAGTTATTGTTTACGAATGATACTATTTGACACTCCAATATTCACCTACACTAATAGTACTTGAGATTAATCCCCTCACTCACTGAGTATCCTCCCATAGATACTCACCCCTCTTCTTTCCTCCCTCAGACAGGATTTTTGTGCTGGAACGACATTTTAGAGTATAGAGTTTGGGTGTACTTGACGTTCAGGAAGGTGAGATCTAAAGTTTAAATTGAAAAATGAATTACGAAATTTATTTTGACCCTGCAAGATCTTGTTGAGATCCATAGTTGACCGTGTACTTATTTTGGGATGACTGTATAATTTATGTAAATTTATTTGCGAAACTCTCATATTTCATTTGCATTGAGGCGATTGTACGTATTTGAATGTTACTTGGGAAATTTGTTATACATTTGTATAAATTTAGTCCGCTCGGTGTGGCAGCTGCTCATGCTCTAGTTGAGCATGACAGTAGAGGTCTGTGGTTAGATTTGCTAAAAATTTTATAGCCTTGCGTTGTTCTGAATGTTGGCTGTGGGAAATGGTTGATTTTGAAGAGACCGGGATGACCATTTTTTTATTTTACAGCATGATTTGAATTTCATAGGTTTAAATAGGTTATTTGTACATGGGATATCTCTAATTTATGGGGAGGTTCTGCCTGATTTTGTGTAAAAAAAAATCCAACCAGCATTCAGGGCAACGAGCGGCTGTTCACGACTCCGGTTCGGGACGTGACAACATTGCCTTTTGAATCCCTTTTGGTTTTGAATATCCATTTACAACTAATGGGTTTCGCACCTTCAGGCAATGGACAAGATCCCAAACGTCATTGTCTTTCATGGACTTCATCTCCTCATTCATGGCATCGATCCACTTTTGAGAGTTATAACATTCCATGGTTTGACGGAAGTTGATTGGATCATCTTCCATCACTCCAATGTCAACCTCATGTTCTTGAAGAAATACAATATAATCATCTGGAATTGCACTTCTTTTTTCTCTAGTGGATCTTCTTAATGGAATAGGTTCTTGAGGGGGTAGAGTTTGTTCTTCTGAATTGGAGAGTTCTCTAACGTTGTCTGATTCTAATATGTTTTGAACAGGATCAGGGATAGAAACTTGATCAAGTTTAATAACACCTATAGGAATATTAATATATTCCTCTTGGAAGACAATGTCCCTAACCATATCTTCCCTGGCAAACTCTACATCCTCAAAGAACCGGGCATTTCCCGACTCAAAGATGACCTTATTTGTGGGATCATAAAATTTGTACCCCTTAGATTTTTCAGAGTATCCTACAAAATAGCAACTAACCGTCTTAGCATCCAGTTTCCTTTCATTAGGCCTAAAAGGCCTAGCCTCAGTTGGACAACCCCAAACGTGCAGATGTTTTAGACTAGGACGTCTGCCTATCCAAAGTTCATAAGGGGTTTTGGTAGTTACCTTAGTGGGAACTTTATTCAGGATGTATGCTGCAGCCTTGAGTGCCTCTCCCCAGAGTGACTCAGGTAAAGCAGAATGAGCTATCATGCTTCTTACCATATCTTGAAGAGTCCTGTTTCATCTTTCAGCAATACCATTCATGGCAGGTGAGCCAGGCATGGTGTACTGTGGGACAATACCACATTCCTCTAAGAAGTAAGCAAACGGTCCTGGACGTTGTTCACCTGATCTATCATTTCTGCCGTAGTATTCTCCACCACGGTCAGATCTGATTTTCTTAATTCTTTTGCCGAGTTAGTTTTCAACTTCTGCCTTAAAAATTTTGAACACATCCAGAGATTGAGACTTTTATGTAAGGAGATAAATGTAGCCATTTCTTGAATAGTCGTCTATGAATGTGATAAAATATCGTTGACCATTCCAGGAAGCCGAAAGGAATGGTCCACAGGTATCCGTATGAATCAGTTCTAAGACGTGTGAAGTCCTCTTGGCCTCAAAACTCTTTTTATTGATTTGTTTTCCCTTTATACAATTTACACAAATATTAAAATCTATGAAATCAAGGGAATTAAGAATTCCTTCTGATACAAGTCTCTCTATTCTCCATATGGAGATATGACCCAATCTCTTATGCCACAATGAGGAGGAATTCTCATTGATTAATTTTCGCTTTACACTTCGAGTACTGGTTTGCAGGGATTCATTAAAATAAGCCACGGTATCAAGTAAATAAAGATTATCAGATCCTAATAAAGAATCGGAACCAATTAATTTTGAATCTAGAAACAAACTAACTTTTCCATTTCTGAAAGAACAAGAAAAACCATATTTGTCCAATACAGAAATAGAAATCAAATTCCGTCTAAAAGACGGCACCACAAATGTTTCATGTAAATCCAAATAAAATCCGGTCTTTAGCAATAATCTAAATCTTCCAATGGCTTCAACTATAACTTTATTGCCATCGCCTACGTAGATATATCTTTCACCATTTTTTGGCGGTCGGCAATTTAAACAACCCTGCATGGACACACTGATGTGAGTGGTTGCAGCAGAATCTAGCCACCAAGTGTGTCCTGGTACCGAAGTTAAATTAACTTCAGAACAAACCAAACTAAGGAACATAGTAGCATTCTTGTCCTGTTTCCTTTTCTTTCCTCTCTTGTCCTTAATGGTCAAGTGTTCTTGTTCTTGACATTTATACCGCATTAAGATAAAATTTGTCAAGAGTGTACTGGTCTCAATCTTTTCATTCTTGATAAATTGTTTCTCAAAATCTTTAAGGAAAGTTTTGGCTGTCATAACAGACTCAAATATTGTGCCCCTAAATGTTTCTGGGATAGCCCATTTCATAATCATTAAACTTATGCGGTTCGACCTTTCCCACCTTTAAAACTCCATCTTTTCATCAAAGGTACTCTTATCTGTAATTGGTGGAGGACAGTCAATCCTTAACGCAAAGTCGATATCCATAACTCTGAAAACAATCAAAAGATTTTCTCGTCAAGATTTGAAGTTTGAACCATTCGACATGGGAATGGAATTAAGTTAGGCATTGATGTTGGTGAGAATAGCGTTAACTGTCAAAACAGAGAACAATGATCAATATATACTCAAATGGAACTTTAAAACCAAATGCATTCAAATATGAGAAATCCTCATCACAAGATACCGATAACTCCATTAATATTTTATTTTTGGACAAAATAATTAACTTATAAATGGTATCTTGGTGTAGTAATCAAACACTGATAATAAGAACATATCAATCAACTACCTTCCTTTGGGCCGATAAATTGATCATATGTAAAACCGAAAAATTGTCACATATTTATTATCACAAGATGTACATGCAATTCCGTCAAATATAGATCTTCCTTTGGGCCGATCGGTATTCACATGAATTGCATATACACAACCTTTTATATTCCAATAATAAATTAATTTTCACAAAAGAGGTCACTTTGGTGACATGTTATGTCAATTAATGTATTTCGAAATATATATAAAACCATACTCATATTTGAATAAAAGTATTCGTAATTGAAAAAAAAAATTCAATTTATCCTGATGGACTCAATTTCTTGAAAATTTAGTTATTTAAAACCCAATTTTATTAACTTTAAATTGGGCCTATAATGGTCCAATTTTACCGAATCTGTCTCTTTTATCTTTTTTTTCTATCCCTTTACTTTCGTTGTCGGCATAAAACCAAAGGTTTCACCTTTTGTCGACAACTGATCCAAAACTTGGTCAATCCCCGTTCTGTAGCAGAGGACACCAGGAAAGTTTCCAATTAGGTTGTGAGTTCATTTAAAATCGCTTAATAACCAGCCAGCCTTAGACTTATCCCGGTCTTTTTTGACAGAACTTTCCTAGACATGTCTCGTGCCATCCCATACTAAAAGAATGACCAACTTTGAATATTAATGAGATATTGAAAAATGATAAGGATGAAAAATGGATTCGATTGAGTCCAATGAGTTCCAAAACCTTTATACCCAAGTTGGGTCTGTTTGGGCCCAAAATGGCCCATAAAACCTTATATATATATATATATATATATTATATAAATATTATATATATATATATATATTCCTTTTATGACGTGGATTTGCAATAAAAAAAAATTCTAATTCCATTGGAATTTGAAAGTTTTCATTTGAAATAAGTCATACTTTTAAAAAAAGGAAATTAAAATCCAAAAAACAATTTTCCTTTTTTTTTTAATTACTTCAAAAAATATATATATATATATTTTTTGACAACCTCATTCTAAAATTGGGAAGTCAAGCCTTAAAAAAAAAAAAGGAAAAAAAATTGAAACCTGAGATTTTCCTTTTTTTTTTTTTGTTTTCTCAAATTCTGAAAGTTTCTTATAAGAAATCAAATTTCAGATATTCTTTAAAATCAAAAAAAAATCCCAAAGTTAGATTTACAGTTACTTAAAAAAATACCATAAAATGACACTTCAAAAAAAAAAAAAGGAAAGTCTCAAAATACCATAAATCTTTGACTATCATTTTTTTTTTTAATAAAGTCCATTGCTCAAAAGAAAAAAAAAAAATTCCAAAACTTAATGAATTGAAAATCCTAAAGATTCTTAAAAAATGGTCAACTTTCCTTAAAAAAAAAAAAAATTGCCCAATAAAAAAAATAAGAAAAAATACACTTAAATTTTGTGAACAGTTTCTGCATGCTTCTTTTGATTTTCGTATAGGACCCCCTTTTTTCTTTTTTTTTTTTTTAATGTTGGAAAGATCCAAAACAAAAAAGGAACAAATATATATATTAAAAAAAAATACCGGATGTCGATTTTAATGAAAAACTAGAAATCGACTTTAATGAAACTTAATGTCGACTTTGATAAAACCGAATGTCGACTTGATGAAAACTTTTCAATTTTTTTTTTATTCAAATCCACACCCAAAATTTCTGAATTAAAATATATATAAAAAGTCATGTATATTCTCAAAATTCATATAGTACCAAAATCAAGAAAGAATGAAAACAAATTCCAATGACTCAAACACGAGTGGCTCTGATACCAATTGTTAGGAAAATAATTTGATACAAAAAAATATCAATCATTGTGCTGATTCATTGGAATTAAAAGTTTAATTAAATTAAAATTGAAACACAAAATAGATCAAAATTATACCTGATTCCATAGCTGAAAATTGAAGTCTTGATTCGAACTTTGTCTGGGCAGAATCCGGGTACGGCCTTCCAGATCAAAAGTATTCTCACAGAGTCTCTCTATATGATGGGGTATTAGGGAGAAGAGTGATACTTTGACCCAGGGACCATAACCCTATTCATAGCTGTAGGGATGACCTTTACTTCCAAATTCATAACAGAATTTGCCTATTTAACTTATTTCAGTTACCTTACCGAATTCACATGAATTTAGGTAACTTTCCTGCTATTTTCAAGTCACCCTCCGACATTCCCTATTTAACCCATCATAAATAGTAAATTTCTATTGGTATCTACACATTAATTTATTTCCATATCCTTTGAGATATTTAAACCCAAATTACCGAATTTTCTAAATTTACCATATCATTTTCATATGGGCTTAACTAATGGGTTTAACAGTATATAATTATATAATTATTTGAACATATAAGCTCAATATTAGATTAATGATCCAACAGGGATGTTTGCCGACGCGAACAACATGGCTTCAGATTATTGAGGATTTCCCCAAAATTGATCCCATTGAGGTTAAAATCGTCATGCGCTTTTTTTCTCGCATTCGGCACTGTGGTGGCTTTCTCATGTCGTTTAATGCTTTGAGAGTATGCGCTTGAGATGTGGGGAGCTAATGATTCCCTACATAACATGCTTTTGGTCTAACGTCTGAAAAGGTATTGACAATTTTGGGTCCTTCTTAGCATTATCATCTTTTGACTAACCATTCCAGATTTGAAACTGGAGGTACAATTACAAGCCAAAATGCAACCCCCCCCCCCCAAAAAAAAGGAATTTAGTTGGTTGAGATACCAATTTTAAGTTTGTATTTTCAGGGTTGTCTTTTGGTTGACAATTGTTCGTGGCATTCCTATTTTCATTTGGCATTACTAGTCAAATTCTAATGTTAATTGACGCGCGTTGGTTATTGAATATCATTTTTCAGCAGACATAACTTTTGAGAATTTTTTATTATTTATATTTTAGTGTAGTTTAATAATATAGTATGTGTAGAGTTTTAAATGAGTCTTCTAAATGATCTTTTTGATTAATACTTTATCGTGAATTCTGAATTTTATCTTGCATCCCATTTTAAACCAATTCTAAAGACACAGCTTCAATATTTTGAAGGAATGCGTATAAGCATAACCCATTAACATCACTTAAAGTGAACCATGGAAGGACATTGCTCATGCTATGAACCCGACCCACTTCCTTTAGATATGCGATATTTGTTTTAAAGCAATTTTTAAGTGAGAGGTCTTTGAATGGAGTAAAGAAATTACAATGAATGCCCAAAACCATATGGTGTCAACATCTCTCAAACCGCACCACAAAACTAATATGAGAGAAGGGATCTAGACAACGTTTTTGGGAGGACCCTTTGCATCTCTCCTGCCCGGACATTTCTCAGAAATTACAATGTTAATTTTAAAATAAAATTTTAATTCTAAAAAAATAAAATAGATAATAATTGTCTAGCTCTGCAAACCATGTTACGCCTAGACAATAATTTTAAAATAAAATAGATTTCTAAAAGCTCAATGCAAAAGTTATTTAACTCTGTAAAGCTCATGATCTAAAGAGACATATTACATTTATAGGTGTGGAATTTGACTAGTGAAGAGAGAGACAAAGGGAGAAGTGTCACAATGCTGGAGGTATCTGAAGTGGGAGGACCTGAGGATGCTTCCCCACTAGCGTCAAGGCAAGGCCAAGAAGAGAAGCAAAGGTTTGTGCCGTTGTGGTGGAAGAAATGTCCAGGCCATCGTGTGTTGTCCCTTTGTAGCCCCTATATAAAAGAAAGCGTAAGGTTCCCGATAGGACTGCTATTTCTCTTTCTATCTATGTTCGATCCTTTGATAGCAAAAAGGGTTTGAATGAGAGAGGAACAGTCGCTATCTACACTGGAGATAAACAGTACATCTATGTGGATTTGGCCGAGGGGGATCAAATAGTTGATCGACTTGATTTCCATCATTGCGAGCTGGAGTTACACAAGATGTCCCCGCAGTAAGTTGGAAGGGCCCTGAATTCTCTTGGCTTGATGGTACTATTTTCTCGGGCTTATCTCATTTCGTTTTTCCTTTAGTTTTTGTTAACCCAATTCCTTTTTATAGACAATGGACCTGGCGAAATTTCAGGAGTGGCAGAGGAAACAAATGGTCGGGCATTTGAAGGAGCATGCCAATCGGCTAAGCATTCAGGTCTTAGCATTATAGGATACTTTTGATTAGAGGGAAAGAACATGGGGTGGAGGAAGTGCTTTGCGCCTTGCTTGCTTAGAAGGAGGAAGAAATAAACAGTTTGAAACTGGATTTAGCTCTGTGCCGAAGAAATTGTGAAAAGCTAGAGGTCGAGGTGAAAGTTCACAAGGCACGCCTGCAAGCTGCTGAGACACTGGTTCGGTTATGCAAAGAGTCTCTACAAGCGGGGGAACAAAAAGTGTTCTAATCTAAGGAATACCCTGACGCTCCGTGCCCCCATGTCGATGGTGATCCGAAGGTCCATTAACAAGGTTTCATATTCCGCTTGGTTGTTGGTGGCCCAAAAATCGAACTGGAGGGCGTACTCCACCTTAAAATTATTTGGGCCCACTAGTACGAGCCCAGCTCCGCTTCCCGAAGAGTTCGATTACCCGTCAACATGAAGGGTCTACTCTGGAATCGGCCATTCCTCCTGATTGTTAGGAGATTCATCCTTGAGCGTCGCCGACAAGTTACATTCAAGGATGAAATCGGCCAATGCTTGGCCCTTTATCACTGGTCGCGGTTGATATTAGATATCGAACTCGCCCAGTTCCATGCTCCATTTGATGAACCAACCAAAAGTGTCTTTTTTCTGGAGGATCTGCTTCTGTGGTTGGTCAGTGAGCACTGCGATGGTATGGGCCTAGAAGTACGGTTGAAGGCGTCTTGCTGAGACGATCAAGGCATATGCTATCTTCTCGATCAATTGATAGTTAACTTCGGATTCCTTTAGTATCCGACTGACGTAGTAGACCGGCTTCTAGGTAGCGGACTCCTGTCTTACCATCACATAGCAGAGCGCTCGATCAGAGATGGCGAGGTACAAATAAAGCTTTTCCCTGGGGACTGGTCGTGAAAGCAGTGGCGGCTCCATTAGATATTCTTTTAGTCGTTCGAAGGCTGCCTGACATTCGGATGTCCAATCAAACTATCGAGACCTTTTCAATGCATCAAATATAGGCTTGTACTTCTCAGCTACCCTTAACATGAACCGGCTCAAAGCTGCTATCTGGCCGGTAAGACGCTGCACTTCTTTCAATGTCTAAGGGGGCAACATGTCTAATATTACTTGTATCTTTTTGGGATTAGCCTCTATCCCTCGATTAGTGATCATAAATCCTAGGAATTTTCTGGAGGCGATGCCGAAGGTGCACTTCATCGGGTTCAATCGCATATTATAACATTCTAACGTCTGAAAGGTTTCTTTAAGGTCTGTAACATAAGCTTCTACAGTGATACTCTTGACGAGTATGTCATCAACGTAGGCTTCTACATTTCTACCTAACTGGTCTTTGAAAACAGTATTGACCAGCCGTTGAAAAGTTGCCCTAGCATTTTTTAGGCCGAAGGGCATGACACGGTAGTAATATGTGCCGAATTCGATAATAAAACTCATCTTCTATTCATCCTCCGGTGTCATTCTAATCTGATTGTAGTCTGCATAGGCATCCATGAAACTCAAGAGTTGGTGTCCCGAGGAATTATCTACGAGTTTGTCGATGTTGGGGAGTAGGTAACTGTCTTTCGGACACGCTTTGTTAAGATCAATGAAGTCCACGCATATTCTCCACCTGCCATTAGTCTTTTTTACAAAGACGACGTTGGCTAATCACTTGGGATATTTGACTTCACAAATAAACCCGGCCGCCAATAGCTTTTGAACTTCTTCTTGTATAGCACATTGGTGTCCAAAGACAAATATTCTCTTCTTCTATATTATCGGTTTGAAACTGGCATTGACTGTTAGCCTATGGTCTATGACGGATGAATCTATGCTCGACATGTCTTCCGGGGTCCAAGGGAAAACTTTGGAGTGCCGTTGTAGATAGGTGACTAAGGCCTCTCGTAAGAAAGGTGATAGGTTGGTCCCTATTCGGACGGTTTAATTTGGGTTTCCTGTTAAGGGGACCTCAATCGTTTCTTCGACTGGTTCGAGTTTTGATCTCGGCCCAGTGTCGTCCCTAAGTTCCAGGGCATCGATCGAAAAATTTTCTAGCACATCTTGGGCCTTAAAGAGGATATAAAAATCAAGATCGCTACGTACGGTTGCGACCCCTTGCAGCATTCTAAACTTCATCTTCATGTGTCTCGTGCTTGGTAATGCTTATAGTTCATCCAAACTAGGTCATCCGAGAATGGCGTTGTAGGGAGAGAACAATTTTACCACATGAAACAGGACATTAGCAGTCGCATGATTAGGAAGTTTTTTTAGGGTCACGGAAAGGGAGATAACGCCTTCAAGATAGACGTGCTTGTCTGAAAGTCCTCTGAGGGACTTGGTAGGTAGCCGAAGCAGAGCCGAATCAAGGCCCATTTGACAGAAGGCATCCAAGGTAAGAAGATTACAGTCGGCCCCTTGATCAACAAGGACCCTCTTCATGATGTGAGATTCCATATTGATGGCAATGACTATGGGATCATTATGGCGAAGGTCAACCCTCGTCAAATCGTCATCATCGAAGCCTATGACAGGCCTCTTCCTCTTGGCAGGCATTACGCCGTGACTAACGACTGTAGATATCGACATGAACTTTCAGAAGATCAGTCTACTTCCCACAGACGATGCCAATCTGTTGGAGGTGGGTTGTGATTCCATAGAAACTGACTCCTTGATGACTCAAAGGGTTGCCGTCGACGGGATGTGAAACCTACAAAAACTTCCGGAGAGTGCTCCGATGGAGGAGACTCCGACACTCAAGTCAGAAAGAGTAGTTTTTGAGTGTAAAGAAACAGACTAAGAGCTTTTGAGAGGGAGAGGTTCCTTATGACTAGTATGCCCAATGTGTAAGGCCGAAGAGCGTACCTGACTTAGAAAACTTGAGGGTTTCTTATACCTGATAGAGTCGTATGCTTTCGGGGTGTTATAACCCTACCTTCCTTATGGAGATGATCCAGAAATCTCGGGAGTTAAATATTCCGAGATTTCCATGATCTTTATCATATAGAAAGTTTCGTTACTCAGGGGGATCCTTTCCTTATCTGAAGGATCCTGGAGTTACTGCTCTTCAGTAAGGAATCAGAGTTGTTAAGGTGCTTTGACCTTTTCGTCAGATCGATAAGGCCGTTGACTTTCGGATGGTCGTTTAGCTAATGCGGAGCCTTCAGGTGATTTGAATATCGGAACATCCTCCACCGAGGCCACCTCCCATAGGTCTCTGCAGGTCTTCTTATCGAAGATGATCTGAAAAACACGATATCACTGGTTTCCCATTCAGATTAGGAAGGCAGTTTTACAGTGGAGTCAAAATTGGCTCCAACAAACCCAAATAAACAAAATGACCGAGAATATGAATTTCAAAGCTTAAATTAACTAATAGACAACCTAGAAATCAAATGTGTGGAAATTCAACCGTGGAGATAATTATAATCAATAACATCAAGGCAATAATCTTAACTCAACTAGGAAAAAGACATGAGGAGAAAACACTACTAGAAAAAGGGGTATCAGCGACGAAAATATCCGTTTCTAAAACTTTTAGTGACGGAAATTTCGTCGTTAAAAGTTACCTCGCTAAATTTAGTAACGAAAATTTTCCGTCGCTAAAAAATTCGTCGTTAATTTGAAAAGTGCGAAAATGTATCAGCGATGAAAATTTTTCGTCGCTAATGATCCGTCGCTAATATAATTTTATATTTTTTCAAAATATTCCAAATTACCGATGGATAAGCGACAGATTTAATTCCATCACTAGAAGTCATGCACCCAACGCACGCGTGACCGCAAGCCCCTACCCACGCCCGCCCACACGCACTCGCACTCGCATTACTAAAATTATATTTAATAAAAAAATATTATAATTTAAAAAAAATATAAAATACAAAATTATATTTAATAAAAACACAAAATTTTATTTAATAAAAATATAAAATCATATTAAATAAAAATACAAAATCATATTAAATAAAAATACAAAATTATATTTAATAAAAAAACAATACTCTGATTTAATAAAAATACAAAACACAAAATTTTATCTAATAAAAACACAAAATTTTATTTAATAAAAATATAAAATTATATTTAATAAAAATACAATACCCTAATTTAATAAAAATACAAAATCATATTACATAAAAATGCAAATTCTATTTAATGAAAACACAAAATTATATTTAATAAAAATATAAAATTATATTTAATAAAAGTACCCTAGTTTAATAAAAATACAAAATACAAAATCATATTTTATAAAAACACAAAATTATATTTAATAAAAATATTAAATTATATTAAATAAAAAAATACCCTAATTTAATAAAAAAATACAAAATTATATCTAATAATAATACAAAATTATATTTAATAAAACAAATACCCTAATTTAATAAAAATACAAAATATAAAATTATATTTAATAAAAACACTAAATTATATTTAATAAAAATACAATATTATATTTAATAAAAACACAAAATTATGTTTAATAAAATTACAAAATTATATTTAATAAAAAACAATACCCTAATTTAAAAAAATACAAAATACAAAATTACATTTAATAAAAACACAAAATTATATTTAATAAAAATATAAAATTATATTTAATAAAATTACAAAATTATATTTAATAAAAAAACAATACCCTAATTTAATAAAATACAAAATACTAAACTATATTTAATAAAAACACAAAATTATATTTAATAAAAATATAAAATTATATTTAATATAAATACAAAATTATATTTAATAAATAAACAATATCATAATTTAATAAAAATACAAAATACAAAATTACATTTAATAAAAACATAAAAGTATATTTAATAAAAATACAATTTTTTTTCCAAGTTTTAGCGACGCATTACCCACAGAATTTTAGCGACGAATATTTCTGTCGCTAATTCCATTGTAATTTGTACAAATTTTTGTTTTCAACTTTTAGCGATAGATTAGCGACAGAAATTTTAGTGACAGATTTTTCCGTCGCTAATTTGTCTGAAAATTTTTTTTCAAGTATTAGCGATGAATTATCGACGGAAATATTTCCATCGCTAATTTTAGTAATGGAATTTTTTCTGACGGATTTTCCTTCGTTAATCATTTCGTCGTTATTTCATCGTAATTATGTTACTAATTAACGACAGATAATTATCCGTCGTTAATTTTCATCGCTGATGTTGTGTTTTTTGGTAGTAAAATTTGAACTTATTTAAATAATAAGTGGAAAGTTATACCTTAATCTTTTTCAATAAATGGGCTTGGAGCTTGATTTGAAGCGGCCGACTCAAGAAGATGATCAGATTTTGTTTGACAATAAGAAGAAATCCCAAACAAAATCAGAAGGCGATGAGGACAAATAAGATGAGAGAAAGAGAGGAGAGACGAGAGAAGTTTTGTTGATGGCAAATGAACAATAGAAAAATCAAAATTGCATATGGCAACAAAATCTAACAGTACCGATGTTTGTTGACTCAACTAAAAGGGAACTGAATTTTCTTAATTATGATAGTGAATTCGACTCCTCTTGGGTATAGAAAAATCACGTTTGGATATTTTTTCGAAAAGGGTCTGACAGTAGGTTGGTTCAGATTAATCGGGAGATATCGAGTGGAAAACCAATAAAAACAAAAACAAAAACAAAAATAATATCCAACGGTTGCAGGTATTTGAATCGGAAGACGAGAAAAATTGAAAGGCGTTTGAAACCAAAACAATGGCAATTGAATTGAAAATGCCCGCACATTTCTCTGACTCTCTTCCCACCCCTTTTTCAATTTGTTTGCTGCTTATTCAACATTAATTGCTTTCCTCTTCCATGCGATTATGCAAATATTACATCTTTCCTAATTTTCTATTTCTACATTCAAACAAACAATAATATTTTTTTTAGTATTTTCAATTTTTATGTCATTAATTTTGGCACCAACAAATTAAAAAAAAAAAAAATAACTTCAAAAATTTTTAGTTAGAATCAATAGTTCTCTGTGGTTCAAACTAAAAACTGTCAATTCCCGATTCTTCAAAATGAAAAACTAAAATTGAATTTTTAAATATAATTTGGATTCTGATTGGGGTTTTGATCGGAACCCCAGCTATGCCTAACCCCGCACGGCGGTCAATCAATGGCGGGTGTCCTGACTTGTTTGTACTGTGTTTAAAGTACCTATCAAATTGCAGTATCTTAAATTTAAGGATTTCGAACCTTAGGTTTGGGGTAAAATTGGAGGGACACAATGGTCCGGCCATCCACCAATTTCAAATTTAAATAAAAAATACTTTCGTGGTCGTCCCTGTACTGCATCCCACGACGAGTAGTGCAAAACCTCTCAGCAGTTGTTTGCAACGGTGTACAATTTTCCCTTCTAAATTGTTCTTTTTCTGTCAATTCCGGCTTCCCAACGCGGATTCACATGTTCTTTTCTTTGTGCATAACAACCAAGTAAACGAGATTTCTTAATATTGTTGGTCTTAACAATTCAAAAAAGATGAATACCCGTGATCCCACGTTCACACAGATGGACCGGCTACATTTTTTTGCAACAAAAAAGTCCTAAATTCATATTTAGTTAAATAAAAGTAATTTATAAAAATTAATTATTTGAAGAACAATACGAGAGCTGCTAAAAAGAAATTGTAACTCAATCAAATGTTTTTCAAGTTATACTGATCACGCTTCGTACTCTTGTGTGTATGGTTTAACTTGTATTTCTCTGCTTATGCTTTCTCTTATCAATCCACTTGTAGCCTGGGGCTTTATTCCTGGGATGATGAGACTAAGTAATTCCTTTACTCCTCAGCATTGATTTCTTCAAGATAGCATGTCTTCGGATCCAGGGTTCTTTTTTATTATTATTATTATTTTAAGTAGACGGCATTTTTGTTAAATGTATGCCATGTTTGAATTCCTCCAGCAGCAATATGAACAGTTCCAATGCACGTCGGTGCACAGCTCATTTGCATGGTCTATATAAAGCTTCACACGGCATGGTGCTAGGAAGATGATATGCACATATACCCTCTATATTTCTAGAAACCCCTTCAGTTCCCTCACTCCTCAATCTAGGATCAGTCCCATTATGGCCTCTTTAGCCTCGGAAATTAGTCCCAGTCCTAGTCCTAGAATTGAGCAGCTTGAAAAGGACTATGAAGCCATGACCGAAATTAACCTTCGCCAAGAAAAGAGAATTTGGTATTTCGCAACAAAAGCACAAAACCTCACAATAGCCTACATCATTTTCCTATTACTCATTCTCTTCCTGGTTTCCAACTCCTCTTCCAGAATTAGTTGCAAAAATTGGGGGGTCCGATTCACTCTCTCCCTCTTAATTACCATAATCTTTTTCACCATATTTCTTGATACTGTTGACAAATATTTGGGCACCTCCTATCAGTACGAATTGAATCGGATCGACCAGGAGGAGATCCAACGGCTGATACACACTGGTCGCGATCATCAGAGCCGTGATGATCAAAGAAGAGATGATTTTCTGAAACCCGATGAAGTCAGAATTGTCAAGAGAAAATTGGGTACTTATTTGGTAGTTTTGGTGATCCTTGCCTTCACATTTGTTGTGCTGGCCTCTTGCCGATTGTTACTTTGCAATGACTAGGACCGGCAATTGGGCTGGGTTCACCTGAGCTCAAACCTATTAATTAGACCCGGTGCCCGTTATAGACCTGATTCACAATTTAAAATTAAATATTATTTTTTTTATGATATTAAAAATATTGTGATTTTGATGGTGACTTTGATAAGTTTTTCGTTTTACTTTTGATGTAATTCTTTAATTTTTTAGGATATTATTGTTGTTAATTTTCTTTAATTAGATATGATGGTATTTATTTTGTATTTTATTTTAAATGATTAATGTATTTTTACTTTTTGTTTGTTATACTATAAAATGGATTAAAAATATTTAAAATGAAATTTATGAATTGGGCTTGAGCCTGGCCTAAAACGGACCCATGGCCTTTTTAATTTTTTGGGTGAAACTCAAGTCTCGATTTTTCAAGCTTTTTGGAGTGAAGTTCAGGTTTGGACCCATAAAATTTTAAACGGGTTGAACTCAGGCATTGTAAAAACCCACTCAGAAGGCTCGATCACCAAACCTTGTGACGACCGATTTCTATTGGGAGTTGCTTCAAACTCCCAGTCTTGATTTCCTTGATTCTGGTAAAACGAAAATCGATTGTAACTTCTGTGAAAATTCAGGAGTCATGATTTGTAAATTTATTGTTGATCAGATATAAATTTTATTCAAACCTGTTATACCCTTTTTTGAACACCAAAGAGAGCCCTAATATGGATGCGGCGTGGTTTTAATCCCTTGCACTTTTTGCAGCTCAGAATTAGATCAATCAATTTGAAACTCCTACAAATATAGGGCACTACTTGTATGAATAGAGTAATTGAGCCGACGAGTTTTAACTCAAGTGGCACCTTTTCCCTTCTTCTTATAATAGACTCAATTCAAACCTCAGTATCCACCAAGAAAAAAAAGTAATTGATCATGTGATGTTAAAATACAAAAAAAAAAAAAAAATTGACAACATCTTACTCAATTAGTCTCTCTTCACTGGTTTAACCTTTAAGAGAGGAATGTAATTTAACAAATTACTAAATAGTTTTCTGAATATAATAGAAATTACACAAACATCCGCTATGCAACAATGGAGGAATTGGGGTTTGAATGACAGAATGTAGATTCAACTACAGAGAACTAGGGGTAGGGACAGAGAATCAAATTAGTTTTCACGCTACCCATCTTTTTTCAAACCCTAATTTTAGATGCCAATTTTACCCATTGTAATTTAATTCAGCACAATTTATTGAAGAAGATGTTATCAACGAAACATCCTTTGACGCACACGGCAAAGCAATTGCAGTGTACTAGAGCATATTACTAAAAACTATATATATATATATATATATATATATAAATATATGTGTGTGTGTGTGATAGGACATGATCCAAAAGCCCGTTACGGTAACACTCAGTCTTATGAACCCATGATCCAATAGACATCTCATTTCTAGACGTGTCAATGGTTAGCAATTTATCTCCCCGAATGGTGGATATAACCCGGTACATTGAGTAACCTCTATCAGTAACGAACTACTCGGTTTGTGGCCCTTAAAAGCATTCACTGTGCTCAAGATGATATGATCCTTTTTGTTTCGGTAAGAAACTAATCGTTTACCTTCATCAGCCTCAGGTAATATGCATACTCTCCTAATAAAGAAGAGGTCTTTTGACATCTAATTGATAAAAGAAAAATCTCTCTGATTTGTTAAATTTTCTAAATGATAATCTTAAAAATATTTAACTATAGAGTTCCAAGATTTCCGGGCAGAGTCACAAAGAAACTAAGATTGTAACGCCCCAAGAGCATATGACTCATAAGGCACCAATCTATAAAGGCCTCTAACAAGTCACAACCCAGGTACGATCTTTTGGAACAATATACTCAACACACAAATTACAGGGCTCTCATACTTAACTCTCTCTCTTACTTAGTCTGTTTCTTTTCTCTTGAAAACTACTCTTTCTAATTTGAGTGTTAGAGTCTCCTCCACCGAAACACCCTCCAGCAAACTTTTACAGGTTTTGATCCACCCCTTGGAGCATCCGTTCGAATCAGAGGAGCAGAAACCCATCTCCAAAAAAAATAGCACCGTCCGTGAAAAATAGACTAGAGCAACCTCAACAAACACAACAAAGTATCAAGCCATTATGCCTTCAAAAAGAAGGACCAGAACCACCTCGAAGCCATCTATCACGGATAGGCATATCGCAACCCCAATAGACACTACACTGCCAGCGCTATCCGCTCACCCTGCTGACAACGCTACCACTCATTCTCAACTCCCTCACCCAGAGCAAAGCCTCATAACCTGCACCTCAAGAACAACTGGTTGCATCTCCTGCACCTCAGGAACACTTGGTCACACCTCCTGCGCCAATATCCCAAGAGAGAGCCACTCGTCCCCAACTAGAAAGATTAGAATCCAAAATACAAAACATGAACAAGCAACTAGAAGGACTCAGCTATGCCATTAGACTATAGGGACAATCTTCTTCAAGGGGATCGAGGCATGCACACTCCTGATGGCTCATGCCTCGCCTGAACTATGAACCTTCAGTAACCTCTCATCATGATCCTGATGATTTACAGAGATAAATCAAGCAACTCATTGTTGACAAACTCAAACGAGCCAATGCAAGAAGGAACGAAGCCCCCTTTATCCCTCAACATGTCTCCTTTCGATCTGAAGGTCTACTCAAAACCGGTGCCTCATGACATACTTTTGCCTCCCATGGAGAGATATGATAGTACGATCGATTCTCGTGACCATAAGGCCCACTTCATAATAGTAATGATTTCGAAAAATATGATAAATGCTGTTATATGAAAGCACTTTTCTATTACCCTCAAAGGCAATGCACTAACATAGTTTAACTCACTTCCATCGCTTAGTATCAAAAGGTTCTCTCAATTTCGACAACAATTCGAGATAAACTTTGTAATCAGTCAGGGAGCCAAAAGAAATTCTACTTCTTTACAATCACTACGGCAGAGAGACGATAAGCCATTGAGGGACTTTTTTGATAAATTCAAAGTCGAGATAATGAAGGTCTTAGCTGTGAACCATTCTATTGCATTAGCTGCTTTGCTTACAGGGTTACACTCCTTGGGTATGAAAACATCTATCACAAAGAACCTCCTTCTACCATCCAGGAGTTCTATACCTATGCTGAGAAGTACATAGTGGCCAAAGATGCTAAAGCATTTGACAAACATAGAAACTGGTTGCCCCGAAGGGAACCACCCCAGTAACCCTCACTGAAGAAAAACCGACAGGGACCCCTGCCTCAACGAATGTTCAATACCTATACTCCTCTAAACATGACCCCCGGTCAAGTCTTACTCCAGATTAGAGACAAAACAATATGTTAGATGGCCTCTCCATCCCACGGAGGATGACTTTAAGAAGGATCAGACCAAGTACTACTACTTTCATCGAGATTATGGTCACACGACCGACGAATGTAGGAAGCTTAAGGACGAGCTAGAATTCTTACTTCGAAGCAGAAAGTTACAAAGGTTCATTAGTATGGAATGGAAGAATATGCCCTCTCCTAATTGGCACGCCTCACCACGTGAAAACAAACCGAATGAACAACCGATCGCCCGACCAGTATGCAATTGATTAGACGGAGTGATTCTCCAAATCTATGACGAACGATCTCTTCATAAGTCTTATGTCCTAGCTAGTTTCTTTCCAACTTACAACTTAGACCCCCAAAATTATTCATGGAGGGACGAAATTGAATGCATGATTACACCCATTTTTTACATGGCTGAGACACCTCTCCCCGCTCCGTAAGAGATGTCGATGACTCATGTTGACAAGTAGTCCAAGGGCAAAAGATCGATCATTGGCTTCACCAATGAGGACCTAATAGGAGTTGATCCTAATCGTCATGATCTCCTTATTATTACCGCCAAATTCGGCCAGTATGAGGTGAGGAGAATCTTAATCAATCAAGGAGCAGGATGTAAACTCCTCTATTGGGATGCATTCTAATGAATGAGTTTCAGTCAAACACACCACTAACCCCACGCAGGTCTGGTCAAAGGACTCTCTAGTGAATGAATATACCCCAAGGGTATTATCTCACTCTCGGTTACCTTCGGTGCACTACCAAACCATGCAACAGCTACCATCATATTCAATATGATAAAACTTCCCTCGCTCTACAATGCCATCTTAGGCAGACCAGGCCTAAATGCCATGAAAGCCTTACCCAACACCAAGCACATGAAGGTTAAGTTCAGAATCCCTCTTGGTATCGGAATACTATCTTGCAACTTAGAATCTTCGACATCTATTCCCAAGTGATCATGATTCCCCCCATAACCGCAGAATACGTGTCGATTGTTTTTACCTTAGGGTTTTACATTATCGCAATAGTATTTCCTATTCTGTGACTGGCATGTGTGATACCCTATCATTCCCATCCTACCATCTTGATTGTTTTTCTGAAAGAGGAAGCAAAATATAGTCATAGCTCATGGCAAGTAGCATCCTCATATCATTAGGTTAAAAGATAATGCTGCTCATAAATAATGACAAGACAAACTAGATTGGCCTTCAAAGCTTCTCCTTTTAAGTCATGAAGCGTGCAACTTTCAATATTCTTGCTGCTCTATCAAGCTCCGCTACAGTTCTATCAAGAAAACTCAATCCTCACTATTCCACAATTCTTCCTGTTAAAGCCATTTTGTTTTCCAATTTACTGATAACTTTCTTGACCTTACGAGGTCACTTGGAGCACAAACATGAAACACAACACAAGTCAAGATGGCAAACAGACTTTTTTTTTTCCATTTTTTTCTACCAACATGTGTATTCGAAGATGGCAAACAGACCTTCCACAAAGAAGAGATTACTTCCGAGAATGAAACACAAATACAAGAGATGAAGATGCAACTATCAGGTCAAGATTCTACTAACAGTGCCAAACTAGGTTCACTAATCAGTTGTAAAGACTTTACGAGAAAAAAGGGGGCTTCCTGGTGCTTCAAAAGCTTTAGATTCTGGGCATTATTTCATGTACCATCAACCTTAAAAGAGTCACCCTCAACACAAGTCATTTATTTAAAAAAAAAAAAAAAAAAAAACAAACAAACAAACAAAACAAAACAAAAACTTCAATCCTAAAGTTACAAACACCCATCAAAAATACCATCAAGGATCACAAATAATTAATATTAGTACAAAGCATGTAAAAATACTGTACCAAAACCTTCACACCAAGGAAAAAAAAACATATCCCCACATTATTCGGATGGAATTCCAGTGAGACAACAAATAACGATCTAGAGAGAGTGAAAGCGAGAGTTGAATAGGAGAATCAACAATTTTGAACTGCCCAAATAACGAAACTTAGACATTTTGAACCATTTCCCGAATTCTGAGTAACCAGTAGTTCTGAATAAATCCCAAATAAACCTCTTTAACGCCCAAAACTGAATTTTCTGCACAATAATATTTCTAACCTCAAAGTTCTTAGTCTCACTCAATTCAACACACAAATCAAATGCATAAATAAACACATTCAAATATGAAAAACCTAAAAAAGAAAGAGAGAGAGAGAGAGAGAGAGAGAGAGAGGACTCTTTGGTGATTGCGAGAACAGAGTCCACCAATCGCTACATCGATTAAATCTCCAATTTTCCTCTTTAACACAAATTTTAATCAAATAGATACAAGAATAAATTATTTGGGGAGAGAGAGAGAGAGAGAGTTGAAAATTTGTAACTTCAATTCTTGACGTGCATGGAAAGAGTATCTTTACTCTTGGGAGAAATTAAATTTTGAAAAATGATGGTACGACGATGCACAGGTTTTAGACAGAGAAAAATAAAGCAGAAAAATCTAGATAGAGAGAAAATAGCAGAGTAGTTGTTGAAGAAGGTGACGAGGGAAAAAAGTGGATTTAGACAGGGTTTCGGACATAAAATCCATGGGTTTCGTAAAAACCATTTCTCAAGGTTTTATTTTTATACCTTTATTCTCATTTCATTATTCCAAACAATTCCTCCACACCTAGATGATATTTGTCCTTAAACATTCCTAACTCAAACAAAACTAAGCTACTGAAGTCAACCTATTTTTTTTTCTTTCAAACTACAAAGCCAACATATGTCATAAGAGTCAAACTAGAAAAATAATCAAAACAAGTATGTTACAATATTTCGTACGAAAACAATCATTACAAATCCCAATAGCTTCTAATGAAATCAAAACTGTATGATTCAATATTTCTCTCTAAGGATTCACTCAAATTCACTCAAAAATTGATGAAAAATATATCAATAACACTCAAATCAACACATTGGAATTGACATTACCATATACTTGCAAATATATCAAATCTCCACCGCTTAAAAATTTGAATTCCATGCACTAATTTAAAAATCTTTCATTTGGTTGTAACAGGGTTAGTGTTAAGGGTAGGATAAATAGGGTATATCAAGGGTTTAAAATGTACCAAATAAAATATGCAACTAACTACATAATTTTTCTACGATAACACGTTGCCCCATACAAATAGCACACCAAATATGAATGATCTTACTATCCACATGTGCTTAACAAAACCAACAGTCAAAAGCATATGAAATGTCAGACTTTTTCTCTATGATCCATGGCTGAAATAAAATTCGCATAGATGCAACATTTCTCTTTCTTTCTTTCTTTCTTTCTTTTTTTTTTCCTTTTTTGTTGCTGCTTTTTTTTTTCTTTTGAAAAACACCCTAACATAAAAGATAAACAAAATCAAACTTTTTTCTTTCTTTTTGAGACATCAAGTCTCTTCGTCCTTCATATACAGAAAATGTCAACATTAAGACTCTAATCAACACGTCTTATAAAGTAATCATATAACTAATATCATGCAATTAATTATATATATTTATAGTACAAGGGTTGAAACGCAAACCAAAAATAGGGTTGTGGTGTTGTATTGAGGGTTATGAAGAAAAAAAGGGTCTCAGTCTCAACTTGATTCACTAAGAGGATCATAAAAGTAAGGTTAGGGAATTTTTACGCAAGCCAAAGGGGGTAAGACATAATTGCCTTTATCATTTCAGTGTATGAAACCTTATATGTGATCTCGAAATGCATAACATCGTAGGTTCTAGAATGTTCAATCCAAGTGCGATAATCACACATCAAGAAAAGAAATTTTGAGTACAAAGAATGATATTGCTCGTTTTAGACTCAAAACCTCATTTTGAAATTAGGTTTGTGTTGAATTTTGCATACTTGTCATTCAAAAAAAACTATTAAAGATATGAATAGTTATTACAAGTATAAAAACCATTAATACGAACTATTTTTTCATAAATTTCTAGCCAACCAAATAATACATCAATTTAGAAAGTTCAAAATTTTTTTATTTTTTTCTCTTTTTTTTGTTTAAAACAAAACACAACCTATTTAAAAAAAAAAAACAAACAAAAAAAAAAAAACAAACATACTACTAAAAACAAAATCATGAAATATTCCACCACATCTAAATTATACGTTGTCTCCCAATATATACCAAATGAGAGAGAGAAAAATAAAAATAAATAACATTCATATCAAATAAAAGTAAAAATAAAAAGATAAAGTGAGAACAAGAATTCCCTAGGGGGGAGTGATAAATGGAGAGGTCAAATACAACAAATGTTCAAGAAAAAATTATGGTGGTAGCAATGGACCTCTTCTTAGGGCGTGGGCACACTCTAACTCATGTACAATTCTAGTCACTTGAGAACATTAGCAAAATTGGGTAGCAATGAAGGCTAAGGCGTGGGCATGCCTTAATGGCAGAACATTTTTTGTCATAAAATTTTTCGGCATTTATTCATCTAAAAAAAATCAAAATCAAACCTAAATCAAACCAAATAAATCTGAAAACAAAATCATAAAAGAAAATATTGGATTGTCTTCCAATAAGCGTCTTTGTTTAGTGTCTTTGGCACGACATTGTCTTCTCGTTTCAACCTCGTTCAAAAACCGGTCCGGTCTATTTAGACTTCAACATACCTGGTATGAATTTTAATTTTAAATTGAAGTGAAAGACTTTATGACCTACCAATGATTGTTTTCAATGTGGGAGTTCGTCATCAAGAAATTTGTCCCATTGTTAACCTTATGTGTCACATTTTCCTTCAACACAAAATCCAATTCATCTTGCACAAAATTACCATGAACAATGAAATCCACTATGCTATCAAGAAAAATAGATTTAAAATCATTTGGATACTTCTTGACGTCAAAAATATTAAAAGTAGCAATTTAACCATCAAATCAAGAGTTAGAGTATCCAAATCCACATCAATTTTTGTCTTGACTTTTTTCGTAAATGGCTCTGGCACTTGTTTTATTGTTTCTAAGAGATGAATGTTGAATCATTTTTTTGAAAAGTTTCCAAAATCTCTCTCTTCCTCCTATTTTAGTTATGCCAACCTATTAAGAAAAAGTTGTAAAATCAAAATTTTTGTTTTGAAAGTGTTTGATTTGTTACTTACCTCCTTGGTGGATTCATTTGTTATTGATGATTTCTCTATTTGCTCGATTTCCATATCTTCTTTGGTTTTTGATGAATTATCTTCCACTTCTTTTGATGATTTTTCTAATCGACTCATGGTTGCCATCAATTGTGACATTTGATTCTCCAAATTTTGGATACTAGCTCTTATCTCCTGTTGAAATCGTTAGCTTTCCTGCTGAATTAATAGAGTGTTGTTAGTCAAACTTTTAATAATCTCTTCTAGAGACGTACCTTGACTCAAAATGGATTGCTGAGATTGAAATTGTGGTCGGCATCATGGTTGTTATGGAAACTCTTGTTGCCAAATTCTATAACTAAAGTTTGGTTGATCCCACCATCCTTGGGTGTAGGTGTTTGAATATAAGTCACCATAAAGAATGGGACATTTATCGGTTGGATGACCCACCTCTGAATAAATTCCATAAGTTTGTACCCGTTGCCTTTTTCCCAACAACAAATTTTTCCAAAATATGTCAATGCATCTAATTTTTTATCAATGGAAGAAAAACTTATCTCATTGACATTTCTTAGAATATCTTGCCATAATTCAAATTATTGAGGAGTCTCAATATAAAAAAAATGCTCATTAATATTAAAAGTTAATAACTTCCTTAAAATCTTTTGTGTGGCCATATTTTTGTCAAGTCCTTCTCTTCGATGTTATTGACAAATTTCTAATAAGTTCACTGTAAAGGTTAGTCCCCAAAATAAAGAGAAAATAAAACTTAAAAGAAATAAATCTCTTAACACCATTTTCCAGCAACAACATCAAAATTTGGTGTGTCGTCAAATAACAAAAAATAAATTAACCAACTTCACTCAATACTAATATAAAATGAATAGGGTCATCTCCACAAAAAATAGTCAATTTATTTCTTTTAAGGAAATAATAATTTGGGGGGTTTGGAAAATTAACTAAACTAATAAACCAAAAAAAAAATAAAGCACTTGAAATTAAAAAAATAAAAACTAATGAAAAATCAATTTTTCTAGTCAAAGAAATTATATCCACCTTGATTTCATATGATTGATAATTGATTTATCTAAAGATTTCAACACCCATAAATAAATTAGTTATAACCATCGATAAACGTCCAACGATCAATCTCTTCTTATTTCGTCGATAATTAAGATAAGTTCATTAATTATTTTCCTAATCGAGAGTCAATCCTAGAGAAACTGTAGGATCGAAAGTCTCAACAGTATTAAGATATAGAAAGATTCAATTCTAATTAACAAACACACAGTAGGTTCATTTAAATCAGATTATTCAATTTAATAACATGAATGTCATTTACCACTTTATTAAAACTAACAAACAATTACGAATTTACTTTTTTAATTAGTTATAGATTATTCTAGAACTATTAAATATTGGTCACTATTTAATAAATTTTAGAAAATCATGATCCATGAAATGCAAGAATTAAATAAATACCTATGAGATATTAATTTAATAAACCCAATTAAATCTCACAATCATTGAAAATTAAGATTTCAATACCATTCAACTAGAAAATAAATTAAAATGAAGACATTAAAAAAAAGAACTCACAAAACAAATAAAAATAAATATCAAAATATGAGTCTTGGTGCTAGAAAGTCAACATGTGCTAGAAAAAAATTGCAATTCTTTGCTGCTGCCTTCTATGGAGACGTGGATTGTAGGAACATGGGGCGGCTACCCTTTCTCAGGCTCCTCCTCCCTTCTAAATGTGTAATGTCCCATATATATAGTGGTGAGTTAACCTAATTTTAAAAAGAAGTCTTTCTAAATTTTTGGCAACTATCAAAAAAAAAAAATCTAATGACAAGTAACCTAGTTAACTTATCAAATAGATAGTCTAACTAAAATAGAAGATTATAAAAATTAGATTTCTCCAAAATTTATATTCCTAAATATTAGGAATAAAATAATATCTTCAAAATCTCTAATGTTTCCAAACTAGGTTTCTTCCTTTCTTAAATCTTCATAAGTCTCCTACATCATTCCTAATATATCAATCATCACAAAACAGAATAATTAGTGTAATATTTATTCAAAAATAAAATAAAATAAATCATAATTATTACACCAATTTATGTCATATTAGGTTTCATAAAAACCATTTCTCAAGGTTTTATTTTCATACCTTTATTCTTATTTCATTATTCCAAACAATTAATGTGAGTTTCAATCTTATTCCTAATTCTCATATCCTTTAACTAAACACTCCCTCAAAATATATCTAAGAATTAAAGATCAAAGTAATATCTTAATAGGTTAACTATTGGGCAGAACTTTCAAATATCACAAACTTATCAAACTGGTCAGTTTGTTTAACCCCAGTCCCCCCAACCCCAAGCATAAGGCACTTATTAATGATTTTTTTAATTGATCATCAATATTCAAAAATTTGACTAATTCAGTTTGAGCAATTGTGGAGTTCAATTTAGGAACTGAATATATCTGCAACTATTATTTTCTATTCCCAAGATCTTTAATTTTTATTAAAAATTTTAATATTTTGTCACTAAATAAACATGTTATTAATTATTAAAGGTCATTTTTAAAAGATGAGTCAAAGGTCATCATCAAAGATGGATTAAATACCAAACATCAAAACATAAGTGTTGCATTGGATGACACTAAGGTGCGTTTTGTTTGCACTTGAGATTCGAAATTAGAATCGAAATCAAAAACCTTAGGAATCGAAATTGGAATCTGATACCCCCTATTTGGTTCAAATTCTGGAATGAATATGATTACTATTATTGATATTTGCTTTATATATCTTTCGAAATGAGAATCATATAATTGTCAATTTTGCCCTTAATAAAAATTCTTTTTATAATTTAAAAACTTTTATATTAAAGAAATAGAAACATTGCCCTTCATAAAAAAAACATTGCTATTTTTTAAATTTAATTATAAAATATTATTATTTTATTATTTTGATAAAATAATTAGTTTTCATATAAAAATTTTATATTTTATCAAGCAAGACAACCAATAAACACACAAAAATTAAAGTGGAATCCAAATTTCCTTCATATTCATTTCTTTTAAACTAAAAATTTTGCATTAAAAATAAAGAAAAAAACTATTACAAAAGCACATCCATTCTAAAGGGTCTTCTCTTCTTCTTCAACCTTAGACATTCATATATACTTTATGTTTAACCCCACCCTAGAGGAAAGAAGAGAAAAAAAAATCTCAAAATGGGTCATTTGAATTTAGATATCTTTCTTCTCCATCTTTGCTCTTCAGAATGCCTTTTTTATTTTCTTTATTTACCCCTCAAGTGGCAGCAATGGTGCCTGTACAATAAGAATAGCTTTCGGATTTCCCAGAATTGGGAGCTTTTTGGTGGTCTTTTCTCAAGGCTTTCATTGAAGAAGAGATATTCCATTTCTTCTCTTTTGCTTCATCAATCGTAGACAGAAAAACCAAGTCACAAAGTGATGCAAGTCTTGGTCTTCCGCTAATTAAAAATCACATTTTTAATCATCCACCACCCCCACCAAGGATTTGGGGTGATTTGGTCAACATCCATCAATTTTGGAAGGATTGAAATCGAGGCATGAAAGTTAGAAGCTAATGAAGAAGATGGTGAATAGTAAGAGCCTCAGAGACCAGAAACTAATTGTGTTGGATTCTAAAAAAGGCAGTGTATGCTGGGTTGTGGCCATCTATATTGGTATTTGCAAGTTCTGACTGTCAAAAACCATAGGTGCCATCTTTGTCGGTGTTTGAGTGGGGTGACTGAATGGATTGTAAGTGAGCAATTGAGTTGGAAAAGATGAGTGAGTGGAGAGAGATTGAGGAGAGAGAAAGAGAGAGATTTGAGTCTTTTAGAAAGAAAAAGGAAGAGGAGGAGGAGGGTTTAGAAGGTGTTGGAGGTGATATTTGGACTTCACAGTAACTACTCTTCTGACCTGAATGGGGAACTAAAACTGAGGTGTTCTCTAGATCTTCTTAGATGGGAAACCTATAAGAACCCCACAGGAACTAGCCCAGTAAGAGGGCTTTGACACTCAACTTAAAAAGAGTAGTGATAAAAGAAGAGAAAGATTAAAGAGAGCCTTAGATATAGCCCTTTGTTACCTCTATGTGATACATATATAGTTGAGTATATTGTATGTATTTGCTAGATCATCATTAATAGAGAGACCAGTTAAAACCCTACCAAAGTAGGGAAACTTCGACGCCCAAGTCAGTATGAGTAATAAAAGAAAGACTAAGGGTAGCCTGAACTTTAACCCTGTTGCCCCCATAGGTATTATGTGCCGAGAGTAATGTTTGTGTATCTAATACCATATGATGTGATTTGTGTGTACGTGTATGAAGTCATATCTCTAATGATGTGTAGAATGAGATATGAAGTCAAACCTTTGATAGAATAGAATTGGTATGAAACCATACCTCTTTTGTGGAGAATTGAGTTGCCTCCTTGTGGTATATATGGGGTTGAATGTGTGTCCCTCTGGTGGGAGCTTTCAGATTTTAGAAATGTTTCCTTCCTTTCCGAGAGTCCAAGAGAATTAGAGTACTAGAAGATTAAGGAAGGTTTGAACTTGTTAGAGATTTATTTCCTTATCGGATGATTATAAGAGAATTAGGATCTCACAAGAAAAAGAACAGTTTCCATTGTTAAGTCGGATGCTATCATTTGCCCTCACTCCTAATGGTATTTTGAAAAAAAATGGAATTAGAGTAGAGTGAATTAGGAAAATGGAAGAGACATGTAAGTGGAGTAGTAAATGCGGAATATGTTGATGATAGATTGTGAGAATTGCTTTAGAGAAATGTTGAATTTAGGGTTTGTGAAATTTTGGGATAATCAAGAGGTCTGGAGACCAAGAGGTCAAATGACCGGGAGATTGAATAACCGAGAGACTGAAAGGTTGAGAGATTGAGAAGTCAGGAGACCGGGAGGTCAGATTATCGAGAGATCATAAGAGCAAGAGGTTAAATGATCGAGAGGTCAAATGACCAATAGATCAAGATATCAAGAGATCGAGAAGTCAAGAGACTAATAGGTCCAATTACCGAGAGATTGTGAAACCAAGAGGTCTAGAGACTGAGAAGTTGGAAGACCGAGAGCTCAAATTACTGAAAGATTGTGAGACCAAGAGGTCGAGAGACCAAAAAGTCAAGAGACCGAGAGGTCGAATGAGTGGGAGGTCAACTAACTGAAAGACCGAGAGGTCAAGAGATTGAGAAATCAGGAGACCAGGAGGTCAGATTATCGAGAGATCATAAGACCAGGAGATCAAGAGATCGAGAGGTCGGAGACTGAAAGGTCGAACGAGTAGGAGGTCAAATGACCGAGAGACAGAGAGGTCAAGAGATTAAGAAATCAGGAGATCGGGAGGTCAGATTACCGAGAGATTGTAAGACCAAGAGGTTGAGAGACCGAGAAGTTAGAATACCAAGAGTTCGAATGAGCGGGAGGTCGAATGACCGAGAGGTCGAGAGACCGAGAGGTTGAGAGACCAAGAAGTCAGGAGACTAGGAGGTCGAATAACTACAGAACCAAGAAATCAGAAGATCGGGTGGTCAGATTCCCGAGAGATTGTCAAACCAAGAGGTCAAGAGACCAAGAAGTTGAGTGATTGGGAGGTTTGGAGATTGAGAGGTCGGCTGAGAGTCCGAGAGGTCGAGAGACCGTGAGGTTAGGAGACCGAGAGACTGAGAGACTAGAAGCTGAGTGCTTGGGAGGTCGAGTGACCGGGAGGTCTAAAGAATGAGAAGTTGCTCAACAATCTGTGGACTTCGTGATTGCGGTTAAACGGATTTGAGAAATCACAATTTAGACCCATTGCATAATAGAAATTACTTTCATAGTAACCGAGAATGCTGGGTAGGGTGTTGAACTGACCAACGGGTCAAAAGACCAAAAGGTTGAAAGGTCAAGTGACCAAAATGTATTGAGAATAGATAATCAAGGAATATATATGAGAGGTAAGATAGTAGCTGAGAGGACGAGAAACCCAAGCGAGAGTGTTCTACCAAGTAGTGCTTGGGAGTGCATAGTGTTTGTGTTATGAAAAGCAAAGGTAGAAGATCTGAAAACTAAAATAGAATCGAGGCTTTCAGTGGATACAAGAGCCTAAATAGAATGGGACCGAGCTCCAAATTGCTAAGAGATCAGTGAAAGATTGATAGTCGAAGGCATTGTAGCCAAGTGAGTATTAGGCGTCAGAGACGAGAGATTATACTGGAATAATATTACAACTGGTCTAATGTGGTGCCAAGATAAAAGAAGTATATCCCATCTAGTATAATAGTGGTCACAGAAAATTGACAGAAAAGGAGTTAAATCCCATTCGGGCACCTGGGCCCTTATAATGCAGAAGACCAAGAGAAAGAGAGTTGAATCTTTTTTGGGTGCTGGGGCCAATATAATGTAGAAGACTGCGAGAAAGGGAGTTAAATCCCCTTCAGCACCAGGGCCCATATAATGTAGAAGATCGAGAGAAAATGAGTTGGATACCATCAGAGGGCTAAATCCCATGTATAAATAGAAAGCCAAGCCAAGAAATATGGAGTTGAATCCCATTCGAGGGCCGGGGCCTATATATAAACAGATAATTGAGAAAAAGTGTAGAACTCGTTGGAGGCATAGAGCTGAAAGAATAGATGCGAAAGCCATATATGGCGTATAGCCGAGAGAGTGGAAGTTAGATCTCAAGTCAAATTAAGCGTAAAGCAAAGGGTCGAAGTTAGATCCCAAGTCAAATCAGGCGTAGAACCAAGAGTAGGAGTTAGATCCCGATAGGAATTAGGGGTAGAGCCGAGAGTGGACCGTGTCTACCCGGTCAGGTGTAAAGACCCATACTGATGACACTTTCATGGTAATATAGCCGAGAGAGTGGACTATGTCTACCCAATCGTGAGTTACATCCTATATTGATGATGCATTCATGGCCTTAGAACTGAAAGAGTTACATCTCGTATTGACAACACATTCATGGTATTAGAGCTGAGAGAGTGCCATAAGACAGATAACCGAAAGATTATCCACATGAAGTTGAGAAGATATGGCTGAGAGAGCATGAGCCTACAAAAGAAAGCTTGGTAGTCTAAAGCCTTATATGTATAAGGACCCGAACCACGGCTAGTCAAGATATAATGAAAAAATGGCATATGAAACAGAGATATTATTTTTATAATAATCATGACAGAAAATTTCAAACTGAAACTATCAGGTAAAAAACTAGAGAATTGTCAAAGCAGTAGCGGGTAGTAGATAGAGATTACCAAATCGGGGTCCTCGATGGATCCGAATTGTAGTTGATCACTCTGATGCCAAGAGAAAGTTGCCTTCCAAAGCTGCTAACTACTTGGCGTAAGGGCCAAGTTTCACAATTGCTCAAAAGAATTGGATTCCAAAGGAGCTCAACAGGATCAATCTTCGTAGTTACCCAACAAAATGATGCTTCTAATTGTGTTGTCCCCGATTCAAAATTGCTTTTGATTGTTACTTGGTCGACATGATTAAAGTGATACGAAGAAGAGTCAGAACATGTAAAATAAAAATATTATTGGTATGATAGTCATATAACAAGAATCAAGATTAGAACGACTAATTAAGAGTATTAAAACACTATCAAAGTAATAATAAGCTGTGAATAGGAATTATTAAACCGAAACATTCAATGGATTCGGATCACAGTTGAGCACTCTAGTGCCAAGAGGTGTGCTCGACCGGGCTATTGATGTCAAACGGGCAAGAGAATTTGGTGGGATTTGTGTGAGGTCTTCCGAAATGGCAGGATTTGTGGTCAAAGACTTTTAAAATATTTAGAATTTTCTGAGATTAAGGATCGTTTTGGATTTTAGAAAGGTTTTCTTTCTTTCTGAGACTCCAAGAGAATTGGAATTCTAAAAGGTTAATAAAGGTTTGAATTTGTTAAGCATTTCATTCATTATCAGATGATTATAAGAGAATTGAGATCTCACAGAAAAAACAGGAAAAAAAAAAGTTTCCACTGTTAAACCGAGTACCATTAGAAAGGAAAAGGTTGGATGTTGGGTTTCAAAGAGAGGTTTTGGCCAAATCCCATGGATTTATTTAGTTTTCACAAAACTCATATTTCATGGATTTCATTCCCAAACTTTTATTTCTATATCATTAATCTAAACAAGTTATATAGGCATTATTTCGATTCATGATACTTATATCTTTTAATCAAATACCCCAAAATGAAAGGCAATAACAAGTATCATATATATGAATATTAAAATTCTAAATTCTTATTAATTGTCATTGAGTACTACCTTTCTATTTGTTAAAAGGCATAGCTATGATTTCAAAATATACATTTTGCAATTGCGACGAACATCTTGTTCGTCACTAATTAGCCATGACTTTTGCAACGAATTTCATATTTGTTGCATATTATGCTACGGATGGATTTTCGTCGCTAATTTCATTGCAAAATAGCGACGAAAGCCTTTTTCATGACTAAATTCGTCGCAAAATAGTGATGAATTTTTTTCGTCACTAAAATCGTGTTTTTTTTTTTAGTGTATTTGAATTTCCTAATTAATTAGAGAAGAGATTCAATTACTTTTTAATAAATAATTTTTATATTTCGTAAATTTATGATATTAGTGAACTTAAATATGTGGGTTTGCAATATTGTCTGATTGTTTTGACAATAATCAAAAAGCAAAGATGCTAATGCTATATAGATCTCGACTCAAGATGATGATCTAACTTGTTCAAATAAAAAGGGAAAATAAGAAATTTATACAATATGACTAAATTTGTATGCAAACATGTATTAGCTTGAACAAGCCCAAAGTTGAATAGAGTGTAACCAGCCCTATCAACTGGGACACTTGGGCTGTCGATAGGGAGAGGTTGGATGAGGTTGGAAGTCGACTCGTAATCATAGTAGGTCGACCGTTGGATTTGATGGTCGACTAGTTATCACAGCTAGTCGACCTAGGAATTTGATGAAGTTATAACCGAGAAGGAATTAGAGAGGGGAAAGAGGAAAAGAGATCGAAAGAGAGAAGTTAGGGACAGCCTAGTGATTACAATCACCTCCTCCAATCTCATGATCGGAAGAAGAAGAAGAAGAAGAAGAAGCTAAAGGGAGAAAAGAGAATTCAGAGAGGAAGAATGAAGCAGCACAGTTGAGAGAAAAAGAGAAGTTAGAAAAAGATGTCATCAAAACCCATTTCCATGCCTTTCTCATTTGATCCTATTCCTTTTATACAAGTTGATGATCTATTGTTTAACTATCCTAACCACTATAACAAATCAGTTATTACAGTTGGAACTAATCAAGAATCGGTTCAATAGTTTGTAGTTTAGCCATTTTATTTGAAGGGCTTCAACTTCTTTGTAGGTTGTTACAATTTCCCTCCCCTTCAAAGAAACACCTTGTCCTTAGGGTTGAAAAATAGAAAATGGAGTCGACTACAGTGATGGATGAGTCAACTGATGATGAAAGATGTTAAAGACTTACAGTAGCAAATTTTTTTTTTTTCTTCTTCTTCTTCTTCTTGTTGTATTTTATTTTCTTCTTTTTCATCTTATATTTCTCCTTATCTTCTTCTTCTAAAACAATATTGAATACAACATCTAAAACTACTTCAACCTCGTCATGCTTTTGTTTCTTGAATTTTCCAAATGGCTTATCTTGTTGTTTTGTATCTTCTACTCCAAACATTGGGACTTGAATAACATATTCTACTACATCAATTTCTTCAAGTAAAAGAAAATCAAGATAGCTGTTTCTAGATACTTTTTCTTCTATATTTCTTTTGCTATTAACCGAAGTTGGATGCAATTGAAATTGCAAAGTTTTATCATTGCATGACATCTTCACAATGGTATTATTACTGACCATGAAGACTTCTTATTCTGCCTCCATTGCCTCTTCCAATTGCATTCATATTCCATCCACTTCTGCACAAATTTTCTGTACCCCAACTTCTTGCTTAGTCAGCTGTTCTCCCATGGATTTTGACATTATTTCTTTTCTCATTTGATTTGTTTTGTTGTTATCTAATTTTTTTTTCTCACTAGGAGTAGGTAGAATGAAAAATTTAGAAAGTGTAGCAATACTTTGTCCTTTGGCTTTGTCTATGTTCGGCATTTTCATGAGGGTGTTAAATTTGTTATCAAAACTTGCCATAAAAGCTTCCAATTTCTAGTTTTGTTCATCAATTTTCTGCTTAATTTCATCAATTTTTCATTCCAATTGGAGATGACTGTCACGCCCCGAACCAGGATCGTGAACAGCCGCCCGTTATCCTGAATGCCGGTTGTATTTTTACAAAAAATCGAGCAGAACCTCCTCATAAATCGGAGGTCTCCCATGTACAAATAAACATGTATAATTCAAAATCATCCTGTAAATAAAATAAAAGGGACATCTCCGCCTCACAACAACCCACCAACCACAGCAGACATCTAGGACAACGCCAGACTAAGTAAATTACCAGCAATCCTAGCCAAAGACCTCTACTGTCATACCCAATTAGAGCATGAGCAACCGCTACACTGAGCAGTCATAAGTTTTTATAAAATATACAATAATTTCCCAAGTAGAGAGTTTGAATGTTTACAAACGCCTCAATGCAAGTATAATAGGAGAGTTTCACAACAATATACATAATTATTACAGTCATCCCATAAAAATGTACACGGTCAACTATGGACCTCAATATCAAGATCTCGCAGGGTCGAAATAAAGTGAATAATTTGTATTTCAAATTAAACTTAAGTCTCACCGTCAAGAAAAACCAAACCCGCCAATGATCAACCGAAACCTCTAGAGTCTGAAACGTCGCTCTAGCACAACGATCCTGTCTGAGGGAGGAAAGAAGAGGTGTTAGTATTTATGGGAGAATACTCAGTAAGTGAGGGGATTGACATCGTGCTATCAATATCAAGTGTGAACTTGGAGTGTCAAAGCATGTAATACAATATCAAGTATTCAAAAACAGCGTGCAGTTTTAACATATCTTAAGGCACAAATCAGAAAATAACATATGCATCCATCTATGTATCAAATCACATGAGTAGAGCCGGCTGAACAAACAACCCTGGCAATGGTCTACCTCGACCAAGGACGGGCGCATTGGGGGTTTCACAATGCAAATATCAAATAATGGCTCTTCGCCCCAATGTTGGCCACATGCTACTCCAACTAGCCTATAAATAATAAAAATAATATACATATAAATAGTCAGCCGTGTATGATGCCCCCGCCCAGTGCTAAATAGAGGTAAAACTCACGTCCTCCCCCGATGAGGGTTCAACTTGGGACAACCATACACATGACAATTTGGCGGATACCTCGGACCGAAGAGTATCCAGGTACAAGGGGTGCCGCTACTAAATGTCCTTCGTAGCTACGGAACAATATCAAGTCAGCCGAGCACGTGGCCCCATGCATCTAATCACCACGTCAGCTGGGCATACAGCCCCATGCATCGTATTATAATATCAGCCAGGCATACAGCCCAAATGGTACGTATATGTCCATTCAAACCCATGTGTCAATGCAAGTGGAAGCATTAAAACATGTCAATATATCAAAAGGGTGGCATAATATCCGGTTATCAAACTCATGGATGCATATCAATAAAATCAGCAGTTGGGACACTCCAATGGTCACAAAAATATGTACATATACTTATCAAAATCCAAAAATTCAATTTTCACACGTATAGAAATCATATCGTTTGAAAATCTGTAAAACATGATTTGTCAATCAATAGTAGATGTCGTAGTCACATTCACTGTTCAGGGAGGGTGGTCACTCTCTATTTCCACAACCAAAACAAACTCGACTCCTGGAGTCTCCAAAAAAGTCAACCTAAATCAAATCATCACGAATTTCATCAATTTTCTGACTATTTTCAGGGTTTACCATTTTCCTTAAGTTCGTACAAACCCTAAATTTTTCAATTTATAAATGCACTCCAATGTAATCAATTTCATTCCATTTATAAATAAATAACGAAATCAAAACCAAATATAAATTCAAACCTAAAACCGTTCAAAATCAAAAACCAAACTAAAATAAATAAATTTCCTACAAGATGGAAAAATCTTTGAAAAATCATACACTTTTAAATTTCCATCCGATTTCTTCAAACCATAGATTATTTTAAAGGTATTGAAGCCTATTTTCATAATACGGAAATTATATTTTGATTTCCTATATGCAAGACAACTTAAAATGAAAAAGATTGTACCAATCCTCAAACTTAAATCCCAAATCCCAACTGTTTTCATACATTTGTCAGGTTAAACTCTAAGAGAAGCTATTCAAATCAAGTCAATACAATTCTATTTTTCGAAACAACCCAATTTATATAAAATTCTATATTTAACCTAATTAATTACATATAACATCAACAATGCATTTAAATCTAATCTAATATATATATATCCTATCATATGCAATACATTCTTACTCTAATTTATCATAAATGCATTCAATTAATTGAATCAATCAGAAATCCCTCACCTAGTGTTTTCTTGACTCGTAGATCTAGTCTCCGTTCGCTATTCGGTTCAGTCAAAAACCTATAACATTTCAAATTTGAAGTACAAATTTAGAAATCTAGCTAAATCACTAAAATGATATCGAAACCGTACGATCCTTACCTTTGCAGATAAAGGATTGCAGATTTGGCCTAGGGTTTTGAAAGCTTAACAATGGCTGTTGATTGGGGCTTCTGCATAGATTGCAGGAGCGCTCTCTGCCTAAGAAAACAAGGCGCACGAGCGCACGAGCAAGGAAGAGGCACTGCAGCCGTGCTGTCACGCCCCAAACCGGGAATCGTGAACAGCCGCCCGTTGCCCTGGATGCCGGCTGTATTTCTACAAAAAATCGGACAGAACCTCCCCATAAATTGGAGGTCTCCCATGTACAAATAAACCTGTATACCTGTAAAAATACAAAATCATCCTGAAATTAAAAAAAAAATGGCCATCCCGGCCTCACAATAATCCACCAACCACAGCAGACATCCAGGACAACGCCAGGCTAAATAAACTATCAGCAATCCTAACCACAGACCTCTACTGTCATGCCCAACTAGAGCATGAACAGCCGCTACACCGAGCAGACCTAAATTTATACAAATGTATAACAAATTTCCCAAGTAACATTCAAATACGTACAATCGCCTCAATGCAAATGAAATATGAGAGTTTCATAAATAAACATACATAAATTATACAGTCATCCCAAAATAAGTACACGGCCAACTACGGACCTCAACAAGACCTCGCAGGGTCGAAATAAAATACATAATTCATCTAACTTAAGATCTCACCTTTCTGAACACCAAGAACACCCAAACTCTGCACTCTGAAATGTCGCTCCAGCACAAAAATCCTATCTGGGGGAGGAAAGAAGAGGGGTGAGTATCTATGGGAGGATACTCAGTGAGTGAGGGGATTAATCTCAAGTACTAATAGTGTGGGTGAATATTGGAGTGTCAAATAGTATCATTCGTAAACAATAACTCAAGTTTCGCAATAAATCATGATATGTTCAATAAAATGAACTCATTTATTCAATCACACGATATCATACATATATGCATCCATTTTTTAAAAAAATCAAGTAGATTATAGAGCTGGCCGAAAGGATCCTGGCAAAGGTCTACCATGACCAAGGACAGACGCATCGGGGGTGTTATTATGCAAAGTGTTTCAAAAGTAGCTCTCTACCCCGATGTTGGCCGTGGACTTAGCTCCTTGCTTACCCAGTCTCGTCAAATAGGACCCCGCCCGGTGCTAGACGGTGGCGTCACACACGTCCTCTCCCGATGTGGGTTCAACCGGCCGCGCCTATGAATAAATATAACTGGACATTTGCGGATACCTCCTGCAGAAGCGTATCCGGGCAACTCGTGCCTCTACAAAGTCCCTTCGTAGCTACGGAATCATCAATGTCATCATCACAGTATCACAAGGGCACAACGTCCCGCAGATAAGAACCATATCATCACAAGTGGGATTTCAAAACATTTCAAATCCGTGTGCCATTACATTCATCGAATCATTTCAAATCAGCATATCAATGCAATGGTAGAATAGAAAACATTCCATTTCTCAAATCGTGGCACAATTTCATTTCATTTCAAACATGGATGCATAATCATAGAAAACATAAGTACGACACTCCAATAGTCACAAAACAGATTTGAAATTTAATCACACATCGAATAAATGCATATCAAAGCATGTTTTGTTTAAAAACACAATAAAATCAAATTTTCACTATTTCATGCAAGAGATTAGGGTCCCACTCACATTCTAGGGAGGGTGGTCACTCCCTATTTCCAAAACAAATCCGATTTGACTCCTCGAGTCTCCAACGAGATCAACCTAATCAAATTATCACAATAATCATCAAATTTCCGATTATTCTTAGTGTTTATCATTTTCTCTAAGTTTGTACAAACCTAAATTCTCAAATTTATGAATAAACTCCAATGTCATCAATTTTCATTCCATTATAAGTAAATAACCAAATCAAAATCAAGCTAAATTCAAATCTAAAATCGTTCAAAAATCGAAAACAAGTCTAAACACATAAATTCCCTATAAATTAGAAAAATCTTTGAAAATTCATACACTTTTCACTTTTCATCCGATTTCATCAAACCATATGTCATTTTCAAGGTATTGAAATCTATTTTCATCATACGAAAATAGTATTTTGATTGCCTATATGTAGGACAACTTATAATGAAAAGACCGCATCGATCCTTAAACTCAAATCCCAAATTTCGACTATTTTCATGCATTCGTCAAATTAAACTCTAAGTGAAACCATTTAAATCAATTTAACTCAAATCTATCATTCGAAACAGCTCAATTTCGTATAAATTTCTATACTTAACCTAAATAATAATATATAATGTCAAACAATGTGTTCAAATTGAATCCAACGTACATCCTAAACCTATACAACACTTCTTTATGCTAATTTCACCCTAAATGCATTCAATTAACTGAGTCATTTAGAAATCCCTCACCTAGGGTTTTCCGCCGTCCACAATCCCTATCGTCTGTGCGTCTACAACTCAGTCCAAGACCTACAACGCTTCCAATTTGAAGCAAACTCCATCAGTTAGTCTAAATTACCGAAGGAAATCAAACCCTAGAGCTACTGTTCAAAAGAATGGCTCTTACCTGCGCAGAGGATGAAGCATCGTCACAGCCTAGGGTTTCTGAAGGTCACCTACTACGTTGTAGTAGAGGTTGCAACAAGTCTGCGTGCGCAGAAAGAGGCTATCGCGCACAGGAGGGCTGTCAGCGAGCGAGCAATCGCGCGCAGAGGCAGTCAGCGCGCTGAGGTAGGGACTGTTGTGCAAGCGGTCGCACGCGCTGTTGCACGCAGTCGCGCACGCACAGGAGAGGGAGCAAAGCGAGAGACTGAGGGAGACTGAGAGACAGTGAGATAGAGAGCGAAACAGAGAGGGACAGAGAGATCGAGAGAGTCGCGGGTGAGAGATCGCGAAGAAGAAAGAGAGACAGAGACTGGTAGAGAGAGAAACGGAGAGTGATAGAGAGGGGACATCGACTGCACGGCGGTGATGGTGGCGGTTGTGGGTGGCGGAGCACGGTGGAGGGTCGCGGTGGCGGAGAATCGCGAAAAGGAGAGAGAGGGAAACTCGCGGGTAAGAGCGAAGCCGAGAGAGAAAAGGAGAGAGATAGAGAGAGTGGAACCGAGAGAGAGAGAAACAGAGAGATGCGGTGGTGACCCGCGGCGGATGGCAGCCGGCTGGGGCGGAGGAGGCGGCGGCGATGGGGAAAGCCGCGTGGGAAGATGCAGAGGCAGAGAGAGAAGGAGGGAGAGAGAGAGAGAGGAGAGAATTAGGGCTTTTGAGCCCTAATTCGATTTTCTGATTTTTTTTTTAACTATTATTATTATTATTATTATTATTTATATATATATTTTTATATAAATAGATAATTGAGTAAATAAATAAATTAATAAATAATAATTATTTACATATATATATATTTTTATACTAACCTTATTTTACAAATCCCAGAAACGGTATTTGAAATATACCAAAAATTAAATTTAAAAACCCCAAAATCGAAAATCAATAAAATTAAAAATTTCTCTATATATATATATATATAAATTGAAAAAAATATTTTATTAAATTTCATGAATAGGAAACTAGTACGGGCACCGTAGTTTTGGTGTTACACGTGCACGCTAGAGCTGTCGCTCGCTGTAGTCGTGCGCGCAGGGCCTGTCGCGTGCGCAAGAAAGAAAAGGCCGCAGTCGCGCACGCAGGAGAGAAACTATCACGCGCGCAGGGAGAGAGAGAGAGAGAGAGAAATAGTGAGGTAGAGAGAGAACCGAAGGGAGAGAGGGAGAGAGAATAGGGTGGTGGTGGCTGTGGATGGTGGTGACCGTGGGTGGTTGAAGGCGGCGATGATGGAGGGTGGGAGAGCAACCGAGAGAGAGAAAGAGAGAGATAAAGAGTGAGACCGAGAGTGAGATGGAGGGAAAAATAGAGAGAGAAAGATAGAAATAGAGGAAGAGGGTGAGAGGGGTCCACCAGAGGTGGCGGTTGATGGTGGAGCACGGCGGAGGAGGCGATCGGTGAAGGAGGCGGCCGCGGGAAAGTGAAGAGGCGGAGAGAAAAAGAGAAGGGGAGAGAAGAAGAATTAGGGCTTTAAGCCCTAATTCGATTTTTGATTTTTTTTTAATTATTATATATATATATATATTTTTAAGAATAGATTTATAAATAAATAAATGAGGAAATAAATAATTAAATTAATAAATGAAAAATATATCTTCACATTACGAATCGAAAATACGGATACTTTTAAATATACCAAAAATTTGACTTAAAAACCCCAAAATCGAAAATCAATATAAATAAAAATTTTCTCTCTATATAATAAACTGAGGAATGTTTCATTAAATTCAGGAACGGGAGTACAATAGTACGGCACCGCAGAGTCGGCGTTACATTTTCTAACCCCCTAAAAATAAGTTTCATCCTCGAAACTTAAAAGAAAACCATACAGGGCAAAGGAAAACTACACAGTGAATAACTGAGGGTACTATCTCCTCATGGCCTCTTCGGGCACCCAGATTTCTTCCTCAACTTGGTCACTCCTCCTCAAGACTCTGACCAACGAAACTTCTTTGCTTCGCGGCTTTCTGACCTGCCGATCTATAATGGCCACAGGCTAAACTGAAGCATTGAGGTCCTCTCTGACTGACCATCTATCTGTGGATGATACGCCGTACTAAAGTTCAGTCTAGTGCTCCAATGCCTCCTGCAACCTGGGCCAAAACCTAGACGTGAATCTGGGGTCCCTGTCTGAAACTATTGACACAGGTACCCCGTTAAGTCGAACTATGGTGTCTATGTAGAGACATACCAATGCCTCCAAGGAATAATCACCGCGAATAGGGATAAAATGTGCAGATTTGGTGAGTCGATCGACAATCACCGAAATAACATCATGCCGTGCTGAAATCCGCGGCAAACCCATCACAAAATCCATTGTGACGTGTTCCTACTTCTACTCAGGAATGGGAAAAGGCTGCAAAGCGCCTGTAGGTCACTGATGCTTGGCCATCATTTGCCGACAAACCAGGCATTAAGCAACGAACTCTCTCTTTATACCAGACCACTAATGATTATCTCGGATAGTTAGGTACATTTTTGTACCTCCCAAATGCATAACGTAAGTGGAGGAATGAGCTTCCTCAAGAATATCTCTACGAAAATTCACTGTCGGCGGGAATGCAAACCCGCTATCGATATACTATTAGTCCGTTATCACGGACTCGAAACTCTCTGACATCATCTCTACAAATCTGTCAAGAATACCTTGGAGCTCCTTATTTGCTCCCTAAAGCTCCCTAATGCGGTCGAACAAGGTTGGCCTCATTTTAAATCAAGCTAGTAATGCTACTCGATCATCACTAACCAAACTAACTCCTAATGTACGGAGTCCCATCAAACAAGAGAGATAAGCACTCTCTATATACTGAATTTCAAATCAACTGCTCACTAAGAGGAGTGATAACCAATAGCTCCTCATTTAGTGGTGAATATTGTCTACCCAACAGTTGGATGAATGAAGCTCTCACACAAGAATGGTTCGAGCCGGTGTACACATGAACATGGGCGTCGACTCCAAATATTTTCATGGTACCCATGATGCAAGAAATCGAAAGAGAGTCGATTTAGGATGCGCAAAAGATATATATATATCAAAATGGTTAAACTTCTAAGGCTTTAACTAACCATGATTGTACATATCATCATGAGATACATGATTTCAAAAAGAGGATCGAAATAGTTAAATTTATAGAGCATTAACTAGTTAAGGCGGTACATAATCATCATGATACTCATGATTCAAAAAGGAGAGCACATATAAACTCCTAAACAAAAGAATCTACTGGAGAATTACCCATGGTCGTATCTGGGTTCGCCTAAGCGTCCTCTTGAGTCGTAGCATACACGTGGGCCTGTGCCCTCGGCTCCTATAGTGAAGGGCCTAGTGCAGTGTTGCTCCCAACTGCAGTCCGTGAAGTGGTATGTACTGAGTGTGCAGGTGCTCCCTGTTGACCCGTCCATGGTCCACCCATGTGTGTCTGTGACATCTGACCTCTATAACCTAGGTCGGGACAAGAGTTACGAATATGTCCTTGCTTCCCACACTGGAAGCATCTAGTGGGGGCTGCATAAGCTCTAAAATGGCATCGGCCACAATTGTAGCAGATTAAAAACTGCTGTATCATGGAATGACTAGAGATAGTAGGGGCTGGTGCTCTAAACCCCTGGGGACGCGGTCTTTGTCCCAGTCCTGCTGGTCTGAAGCTAGAAGAACCTCCTGGATATCCAAAACCTCTATCCCTCTTCGAAGACTGTCCACCCTATGACCCAGTCTTCCTCTTCTGGTGACTCTCTCTCTGCCTGGCCTCAGCTCGGACGATCTCCTCTGCCCGATATGCTGAATCAATTACCTTTGAAAGTGTAAAAGAGGGAGTCATCGTCATATACTTCCTGATGCTCAATTGGAGGCCATCTTCAAACTTAAACCTCATCTGAGCTGGTGTAGCCATGTCGGGGACAAATGTTGCTAGTCGTCTGAGCTCAGCCTCGTACTCTGAGACTGACCTAGTCCCCTAACGTAAGTGCAGGAACTCCGTCCTCATCCGGTCCTGTTGAAACGAGGTAAAGTACCTACGGCCGAACTCTCGTAGAAAGTCCTCCCACCGCAGGGTCTATGTAGCACTATCACAGATAGCCTCCCACCACGAGAGGGCATCTCCGTCGAGGAGTCTCTCAGCAACTCTCAATCTGAGCTCCTCTGACAACCCCAAATCCGTAAGGATCTTGCGAGTCCTGTTGATCTAGTGCTTCGCCACTATAATATCACTAGATCCTAAAAAGTCTGTGCATCCGAGCTGCCGAGACTCTTTCACCAACTGAGTGAGCTCATGGATGCACCTCAAAGTAATCGAAATCTCATCAGTCGAAGCAAAAACAGAAGGACCGGCCACCAGATGAGTAACCAGTGTCGTAGGAGCAGGTACGGTCGCAGGTGCGGTCGCTGAAATCTATAATGGAGGTGGGGACATCTGCACCCCATATCTAATGAACCACTCCTACCACTGCCTCAAGGTGTCGAGTGGTGGCGGAGAAATCTAGGCTGTACCAGCCAGTGGAGGTGCTAGGGGTGGCACTGGGGAAGGTGCGTGAGTAGAAAAAGCACCCTCTGGTACTCATGAAGTCTCAAGTGCCCTAGAAGCCTCAGGCACTAAGGGACTCTCCGGTGGTGCACCACGCCTACCACGTCTAGACGGCATAGTTCTGCAAAGAGAGTACCGTTTTACTAGATAAAACCAAGGATTAAGGTTAATTACTGGGTAAGTAACCCCCTAAAATAGAATTCAAATTATAAATCAAGGTATTTGAATCCAATGGGAGGTGTACCATTCATACACCTGCCTAAATGCATCAAATGATGGTGATGGAACCGTGGCTATAATAGCCGGCTGAGAACATGCTAGAAGGGTACACATGACGAGGAAACATCCTCGGGTATTCTAAGTGTCTCAGGTACAAATCTAGTACCTCGTCTAAGAGTCATAGCCCTACAAAGGAAGAACTTCAATTAGGTATGATTTAAGGATTTAAAGTTAGTTGCGAAGTAACTAACCCCCTAAAATGAATGAACTTATAAGTTTAAGAACTGAAAGAACTAATTTACTAGGTTAGATACGCACCGAATCTAACCCCCTAAAAAGAATAACTCATATGCCTAAGACCATGTACTGGGATCTCATGACTGTAATGAAACTCTCATATGCATTGAGGACTTTTAAATTATATTTGGGAATATTTTCAAAACTATTCTATAAGACACAGTTCTCAACATAGAGCTCTGACACCAACTGAACTGTCACACCCCGAATCAGGATCGTGAACAGCTGCCCGTTATCCAGAATACCGGTTGTATTTTTACAAAAAATCGGGCAGAACCTCCCCATAAATCGGAGGTCTCTCATGTACAAATAAACCTGTATAATTCAAAATCATCTTGTAAATAAAATAAAATGGTCATCTCCGCCTCACAACAACCCACCAACAACAACAGACATCTAGGACAACGCCAGGCTAAGTAAATTACCAGCAATCCTAGCCACAGACTTCTACTGTCATACCCAATTAGAGTATGAGCAGCCGTCACACTGAACGGTCTTAAGTTTTTATAAAATATACAATAATTTCCCAAGTAAAGAGTTTAAATGTTTACAAACGCCTCAATGCAAGTATAATAGGAGAGTTTCACAATAATATGCATAATTATTACAGTCATCCCATAAAAATATACACGGTCAACTACGGACCTCAATATCAAGACCTTGCAGGGTCGAAATAAGGTGAGTAATTTGTATTTCAAACTAAACTTAAGTCTCACCGTCAAGAAGAACCAAACCCGCCAATGATCAACCGAAACCTTTAGAGTCTGAAACGTCACTCTAGCACAACGATCTGTCTAAGGGAGGAAAGAAGAAGGGTGAGTATCTATGGGAGGATACTCAGTAAGTGAGGGGATTGACATCGTGCTATCAATATCAAGTGTGAACTTGGAGTGTCAAAGCATGTAATACAATATCAAGTATACGAAAACAGCGTGCAGTTTTAACATATCTCAAGGCACACATCAGAAAATAACATATGTATCCATCTATGTATCAAATCACATGAGTAGAGCTGGCCGAACAAACAACCCCGACAATGGTCTACCTCGACCAAGGACGGGCGCATTGGGGGTTTCACAATGCAAATATCAAATCATGACTCTCCATCTAAATGTTGGCCACAGGCTAATCCAACTAGCCTGTAAATAATAAAAATAATATACATATAAATAGTCAGCCGTGTATGATGCCCCCGCCCAGTGCTAGACAGAGGTAAAACTCACGTCCTCCTCCGATGAGGGTTCAACCTGAGACAACCATACACATGACAATTTGGTAAATACCTCCGGCCGAAGAGTATTCGGGCACAAGGGGTGCCACTACCAAATGTCCTTCGTATCTACGGAACAATATCAAGTCAGTTGGGCACGTGGCCCCATGCATCTCATCACCACGTCAGCCGGGCATACAGCCCAAATTGTACGTATAAATCCATTCAAACCCATGTGTCAATACAAGTGGAAGCATTAAAACATGTCAATATATCAAAAGGGTGGCATAATATCCGGTTATCAAACTCATGGATGCATATCAATAAAATCAGCAGTTGGGACACTCCAATGGTCACAAAAATATGTACATATACTTATCAAAATCCAAAAATTCAATTTTCACACGTATAGAAATCATATCGTTTGAAAATCTGTAAAACATGATTTGTCAATCAATAGTAGATGTCGTAGTCACATTCACTGTTCAGGGAGGGTGGTCACTCTCTATTTCCACAACCAAAACAAACTCGACTCCTGGAGTCTCCAAAAAAGTCAACCTAAATCAAATCATCACGAATTTCATCAATTTTCTGACTATTTTCAGGGTTTACCATTTTCCTTAAGTTCGTACAAACCCTAAATTTTTCAATTTATAAATGCACTCCAATGTAATCAATTTCATTCCATTTATAAATAAATAACGAAATCAAAACCAAATATAAATTCAAACCTAAAACCGTTCAAAATCAAAAACCAAACTAAAATAAATAAATTTCTTACAAGATGGAAAAATCTTTGAAAAATCATACACTTTTAAATTTCCATCCGATTTCTTCAAACCATAGATCATTTTAAAGGTATTGAAGCCTATTTTCATAATACGGAAATTATATTTTGATTTCCTATATGCAAGACAACTTAAAATGAAAAAGATTGTACCAATCCTCAAACTTAAATCCCAAATCCCACTGTTTTCATACATTTGTCAGGTTAAACTCTAAGAGAAACTATTCAAATCAAGTCAATACAATTCTATTATCCGAAACAACCCAATTTGTATAAAATTCTATATTTAACCTAATTAATTACATATAACATCAACAATGCATTTAAATCTAATCTAATATATATATATCCTATCATATGCAATACATTCTTACTCTAATTTATCCTAAATGCATTCAATTAATTGAATCAATCAGAATTCCCTCACCTAGTGTTTTCTTGACTCGTAGATCTAGTCTCCGTTAGCCATTTGGTTTAGTCAAAAACCTATAACATTTCAAATTTGAAGTACAAATTTAGAAATCTAGCAAAATCACTAAAATGATATCGAAACCCTACGATCCTTACCTTCGCAGAGAAAGGATTGCAGATTTGGCCTAGGGTTTTGAAAGCTTGACAATGGCTGTTGATTGGGGCTTCTGCATAGATTGTAGGAGCGCTCTCTGCCGAGGAAAACAAGGCGCAGGAGCGCAAGAGCAGGGAAGAGGCACTGCAGCCGCGCATGCTAGAGCTGTCGCTCGCTGCAGTTGGGCACGCAGGGCCTGTCGCGCGCTGCAATCGCGCGCGCGGGATGGAAGGAAAAGGCCGCAGTCGCGCGCGCAGGAGAGAAACTGTCGTGCGCGTAGGGAGAGAGAGAAAGAAACAGTGAGGTAGAGAGAGAACCGAAGGGAGAGAGGGAGAGAGAATAGCGCGGTGGTGGCTGTGGGTGGCGGTGACTGTGGGTGGTTGAAGGTGGCGATGACAGAGGGTGGGAGAGCAACCGAGAGAGAGAAAGAGAGAGATACAGAGTGAGACCGAGAGTGAGATGGAGGGAAAAATAGAGAGGGAAAGATAGAAATAGAGGAAGAGGGTGAGAGGGGTCGACCAGAGGTGGCGGTTGATGGTGGAGCACGGGAGGAGGCGATCGGTGAAGGAGGCGGCCGCGAGAAGGTAAAGAGGCGGAGAGAAAAAGAGAAAGGGAGAGAAGGAGAATTAGGGCTTTAAGCCCTAATTCGATTTTTGATTTTTTTTTAATTATTATTATATATATATATATATTTTTTTTAAGAATAGATTTATAAATAAATAAATGAGGAAATAAATAATTAAATTAATAAATGAAAAATATATCTTCACATTACGAATCGGAAATACGAATACTTTTAAATATACCAAAATTTTGAATTAAAAACCCCAAAATCGAAAATCAATATAAATAAAACTTTTCTCTCTATATAATAAACTGAGGAATGTTTCATTAAATTCAGGAACGGGAGTACAAAAGTACGGCACCGCAGAGTCGGCGTTACAATGACCTTCTTTGATATTCATGGCCAATTCTTGCATTCATTTTTCGATGGTAAAGATTCGTCAAGAAACGTAAACTCTGATACTAATTTGCTATAAATCCAGTCAACTGGGACACTTGGGCAGTTAACTGGGAGAGGTTGTGTGAGGTTGGCAGTCGACTCATAATCACAATTGGTCGGCTGTTGGGTTTAATGGTTGACTGGTTATCACAGCCGGTTGATAATGTGCAAAATTATTGAATTTATTGTTATTATTATGTGTTAATTTTGCATTGACTAGTACTCTAATAATTGGTTTTATTGAATTTTCATTTGAGGAGATTGGGTTTGAAGATTTGGAGCACATTGAGTTTAATGAAACAATTTTGAAGTTAATTGGGTCAAGACACTTTATTGGGCTTTGAAGAGGAGGAGTTTGAATTTTAATTCAACATTTTAGTAGTATTTTTATTTTTAGTAAAATTTGTTTTTTAGTAGGAGTGAACTTTTGTAATCTACCTAATTTTGGAGACTCCTAATTGATTTAGAAGTCTAGAGGAAGGAAAATAGGGTATCAAATCTTAATTCTTTCCAAAATTCACCAAGAGTGTTGTCTCCTCCAATTTTTATACACACACACGGATGCCCTCCTGAGAAGCTATATTTTTTCATTCCACAAACAAAGGCTGCTGCAAAAACAAACAAAAAAAAAAAAGAGAAGGCTCACAGGAGACATAATTCACTAGGGGCGACTCTTTGGAAAACAAGGGTCATTCTCATCTTAGGTTTTCATTTTATTTTTTTAGGAATATATTTTCTTTTTCTTATTTTGATTTCTCTGGTGATAATACTTACCACCATGAGTGGCCAATTTTTATTTCTGATTCAAGGGGAATTTTAATCGATTGTTCTTCATTGTGAGGTTATGTTCTAAATTTAATTTTTTGTTTTTATTCAAGTATTCATTGATTCTTGATTTAATTTTTAGGAAAACTTAATATTGGTTAATCTGACAATTTAATTCAATATTAATTTTTCTATTGCTATCCAGGAATTCAATGATCCGTAATTGTCATGAACGAATGGTATAAGTAGCAACTAGGTTATTTTTGTTTATGGGTCTTTTACCGGTAATCAATTGACCTAGGGAATCAGTGGAACAAAATTGAGTAATTGCGGCTATCCCAATTATTTATATTTGGTTTAACTGTTTTCATAAAACGTAATGCTATCATTATATTGATATGGAACGCTATCGTACCCAGTCGGTTAATGATAAGTTTCGATTGGATGCTGGGTTTGGTCGATTAAATTAGGAAAACGCATGATTTATTACGACTATCCTAATAGATCTAAGGTTAAATGCTTGAATCGCAAGAATAATATTTTTAACCAATAATCGATAAGACAATCGAATATATGAACCCTTGGATCGAAGTTTTGTGAATTGATTCTTTTCCTTAAATTTTAGAATTTGTATTATTGATTTGTTTCTTATTTTTAAATTATTAATTTTTATTCGGTAATTTTTATTTTAGCAATTTATTTGAAAACCCCTTAATTTTATTTTTAACATCAACTAGGAGATTAAGTTAATTAGTTCCCTTGGGATTCGGTCTGGTAACCACTATTGCTACAGTTTGTTGCATTGGGAAAAATCAGTATTAATTTGAGGGTTTCGACAACCCGATCAAATTTTGGCACCGTTGCAGGGGAACTATTTTGATTTCTTAGTTGTGTTTTCCTTATATTTGTTTTGTTTACCTCTTTTATTTTATGAACCGTTCTTCTCAAGGAACTGAATTAGAATATATTCCTGAAATTGAGAAAACTGCTCGCCGATTGAGAAAGGAGGCCAGACAGAGGAAAGGTAAGTTGCGTCGAAAACAAAATTTTAGCATTGATTTGACAATTTGTGACAGATCTATTTTTGAAGAAGAAGAGGAAAAGATGGTCGATCGTGAGAGAACCTTGAAGGAATTGGCTGCACCCAATCTGAATCAACAGCCATTGTGTATCGAATACCCAAATCTTAAGGTAACTTTCGAACTTAAATCTGGTTTGATTCACTTACTTCCTATTTTTTGTGGTCTTCCAGGTGATGACCCACATAAACATTTGAAGGAATTCCACGTTGTTTGTTCGAATATGAAACCCCAAGGTGTGACCGAGGAACAGATTAAGTTGAGAGCCTTTCCCTTTTCCCTAAAAGAAAAGGCAAAAGATTGGTTGTACTATTTACCTCCGGGTTCGATCAATACATGGAATGGGATGCAGAGATTATTTTTGAAAAATTTTTTTCCTGCATCTAGGGTTGCCAACATTCGAAAGGAGATATATGGGATCAGACAAATTAGCGGAGAAACGCTATATGAGTATTCGAACGGTTCAAACAACTCTGCGCTAGCTGTCCACATCATCAAATACCGAAACAGCTCTTGATACAATATTTCTATGAAGGACTTCTACCCATGGATAGGAGTATGGTAGATGCGGCTAGCGGAGGAGCATTAGTAAATAAAACACCTGAAGAAGCCAGACAATTGATCACAAATATGGCAGAAAATTCTCAACAATTTGGGTTGAGAACGGATGGAGTTACGAAACGTGTCAATGAGGTAAGTCATTCTCACCTTGAAAATCAAATTTCTGAATTGACTGCTTTGGTTCGTCAGATGGCTATAGGGCAAATACATGCAACCAAAGTCTGTGGCATATGCTCGATGGACATCCTACGGATATGTGTCCATCTCTGCAAGAAGATTCTACTCATCAAGCAAATGCCGTAGGAGGATTTCCTGGCCAACCTCAAAGGAAGTACGATCCCTATTCCACTCATTATAATCCTGGTTGGAGAGATCATCCAAACCTGAGTTATGACAATCAAGGAGGACAGACACGATATCCTCCTCAACAATTCAATAGGCCAACACAAGCACCAACACAATCATCTAATTCAGGTATGTCCCTAGAAGATATTGTGAAAGCTCTCGCGACTAACACCCAACAATTTCAACAGGAAACGAGAGCTAGCATTCAAGACTTGGGAAGCAAATCACTTAACTAGCAATTTCGGTTAGTAATTTGGAGGCTCGAACTTCAGAAAAATTACCTTCACAAGCGGTCGTGAATCCCAAAGAAAACGTCGGTCGATAATGTTGAGAAGTGGGAAGTAGCTTCACTCGGTCTCTACTCCATCTAAAAATATGGATGAAGGGAAGGACATGGACATGGAAGATGAACGCATGCATCGAACTTCAATCAAGGTAACATCCGAGTCCTTTTTGTCTAAACTTCTAGTACAATTGTACCATTTTTTCATAGCGGATTGGAGAATTCGGAAAGGGAAGGAGTGAAGAGGAGAATGGTTGTGTGACATTGGGATAGAGAATGCTTGAGGACAAGCATTGGTTTGGTGTGGGGGAATTTGATAATGTGCAAAATTATTGAATTTATTGTTATTATTATGTGTTAATTTTGCATTGACTAGTACTCTAATAATTGATTTTATTGAATTTTTATTTTAGGAGATTGGGTTTGAAGATTTGGAGCACATTGGGCTTAATGAAACAATTTTGAAGTTAATTGGGTCAAGACACTTTATTGGGCTTTGAAGAGGAGGAGTTTGAATTTTAATTCAACATTTTAGTAGTATTTTTATTTTTAGTAAAATTTGTTTTTTAGTAGGAGTGAACTTTTGTAATCTACCTAATTTTGGAGACTCCTAATTGATTTAGAAGTCTAGAGGAAGGAAAATAGGGTATCAAATCTTAATTCTTTCCAAAATTCACCAAGAGCTGGCTGTCTCCTCCAATTTTTATACACACACACGGATGCCCTCCTGAGAAGCCATATTTTTTCATTCCACAAACAAAGGCTGCTGCAAAAACAAACAAAAAAAAAAAAAAAAGAGAATGCTCACAGGAGACATAATTCACCAGGGACGGCTATTGGAAAACAAGGGTCATTCTCATCTTAGGTTTTCATTTTATTTTTTTAGGAATATATTTTCTTTTTCTTATTTTGATTTCTCTTGTGATGATACTTACCACTATGAGTGACTAATTTTTATTTCTGATTCAAGGGGAATTTTAATCGATTGTTCTTCATTGTGGGGTTATATTCTAAATTTAATTTTTTGCTTTTATTCAAGTATTCATTGATTCTTGATTTAATTTTTAGGAAAACTTATTGGTTAATCTGACAATTTAATTCAATATTAGTTTTTCTATTGCTATCCAGGAATTCAATGATCCGTAATTGTCATGAACGAATGGTATAAGTAGCAACTAGGTTATTTTTGTTTATGCGTCTTTTACCGGTAATCAATTGACCTAGGGAATCAATGGAACAAAATTGAGTAATTGCGGCTATCTCAATTATTTATATTTTGATTTAACTGTTTTCATAAAACGTAATGCTATCATTATATTGATATGGAACGCTATTGTACCCAGTCGGTTAATGATAAGTTTCGATTGGATGCTGGGTTTGGTCGATTAAATTAGGAAAACGCACGATTTATTACGGCTATTCTAATAGATCTAAGGTTAAATGCTTGAATCGCAAGAATAATATTTTTAACCAATGATCGATAAGACAATCGAATATATGAACCCTTGGATCAGAGTTTTGTGAATTGATTCTTTTCCTTAAATTTTAGAATTTGCATTATTGATTTGTTTCTTATTTTTAGATTATTAATTTTTATTCGGTAATTTTTATTTTAGCAATTTATTTGAAAACCCCGCAATTTTATTTTTAACATCAATTAGGAGATTAAGTTAATTAGTTCCCTTGGAATTCGACCTGGTAACCACTATTGCTATAGTTTATTGCATTGGGGGAAATCAGTATTAATTTGAGGGTTTGGACAACCCGATCACCGGTTGACCGTGAAACTTGATGAAGGTATAAGCGAGAAGGAATTAGAGAGAGAGAGAGAGAGAGAGAGAGGAGAAGAAGAAGAAGAAGAAGCTAGAGGAAGAAGAGAGAATTCAGAGAGGGAGAGAGAAGTAGAACAGTAGAGAGAGAGGGAGAGAAGTTAGAGAGATGACATCAGAACCCGTTTCCATGCCTTTCTCATTCGATCATGCTCCTACTATACAAGTTGATGATCCATTGTTTAACTACCCTAACCACTAGTTGGAACTAATCAAAAATCGGTTGAATAGTTTGCGGTTTAGCCCTTGAAAGTCTTCAACTGCTTCACAGGTTGTTACATGGTGCTTGGTTCACAAACCAACCCCATCGGCCACCACAACATCGGCTTTTGTACCAATTTTAGGGCCGGCCCAGGTTACTAGGAAATATAAAAAGAGAAGACCGTCATCTTCAAAGTATTTGGGCCAACAATTTTAAAGGTTCAGCACATCATATGGCACCTAATAGTTATATGCTAAAATTGGGGCTCCATAAGAATCCAAAGACACTGCAGCATCATTTTTTAGGTCGTGTTTGGTAAATAAAGGTTAAAGAAAATAGAGGTCAAATGAAAATTTTAACATAAAAAATTTATTTACATAAGAATACTGACCCTTGTTATCAATGGAGTTTCCTTGCAGTCACTTAAAATGGTAAAACACCAAAATATAATTTTTCAATTGAGAAGTAGAAAAAATTACTTTCTATATACTCTAAAGTGAAGAAATGGTGAACTCAAGAAACAAAATTTAATATTATACTTTATGTAATGATACTTTTATCCTCTTTTACCCCCCAAAAAAAAAATTGTTCATAAAAATAAAGAGAGCAAAACTTGATGGGTTTAGAGAAAGAATTGAAACTGAAATTAGAACAATAAGAAAAATGGTTTAGAGAGAGAAAAATTGAAGGGAACGAGGGAGACACCAACAATAAAACTTTTATTAATTTGAAAAATAATATATCTTTTATTTATTCCAAAAAGCTTGGAGTTGTTTGAGCCGGGACTAGGATCATTTTGGCATTAAAGAGGGGATCAGGTTTGTATAATTCTATGGGTTTTCATGTCAATGTTTACCCGTAGAATTGATATTTTTTTTCTTTTTTTTTTGGGGGGCGGGGGGTGTGTGTGCGCGCGCGATGAGTTTAGAGGTGTACAATATTTGATAATAACTGAATATTCGATTGAATCGAATTAAATTTGAAATCGATTTTTGGATTCAAATTGATTTTCGGTTAGAATCGAATTCTAAATTTGGTTTTCGATTCGAGTTTCGAATTGAGATTTTTAATACAAATTCGAATAGAAAACCGAATTAGGGTTTTCAATTATCTTATTTTTTATTTATTTTGATTATTTATTATTTATTTTTTTTTCTTTTTATACAAACTTTGATTGATAATTTTTTTTTTAAGAAGTAATAAAATAGTAGTTAAAAAATTCATTATTTTATCAATTCGAATTTGATTAAATTGGATTTATGTGAAAATTTAGATCTCAAAAATCAAAATCGATTTATTTGATTTATTCGATTCGATTCAATTCGAATTCAAACCGAAAATCGAATTTCAAATTTAAATGAATTCAATTCAGTTTTCGATTTAAAATTAAAAAATGTTAAATTGAATTAATCGAATCGAATTAATCAAAAAATTTGAAAATCGAACCAATGAACACCCGTAGGTCGGTTTCACGTTAATGTGTATGAGATTTGATTTAAAAATATATATATATATATATATATATATACACAAAGAAGGGTTTCATGTCAAACGATCCTAGTCAAATAAGATTTCTGTGTCAATAAGGGCCCTTAATAGAATATAGACAAATAAGATTCGTCTATATCCTAGGCAAAGTCGAGTAAGGTGGTGGACCCAGTAGAAAATTTCCTATAATTGTGCTTAAAATTCTAGGAAGTTTTCCTCACCCAAAAAAAAAAAAGGAAAAAAAAAAAAAGTTCTAGATAGTTTCCGTGCAACAAAGTCCAAACCAACGCGGAAGGAAGAAATTTATTTGTCACTTACAAACTTCTTCGAAAGATTGCTCGAAATCGGCCGGAAAATGCGGAGTGAAAACCCAACATCTTGTATATAACTTTGCTAACACAACACAGCACTTCATCACAATTCAGACATCGACGGCGAGAAATCTGTAATGGAGAAAGAAAGCTCAAAATGTGATTACGAGGCGATGGTCATCATAAATCGCAAGCAAGAGAAACGAGTCAACTATCACGAAATAAGAGCTTTGCTACTGACAATTGCCTACCTCTTCCTTCAAATTTCAGTCCTCTTATCAATTGCCAACTCTTCAACAGCTCAGTGCAGGAATTGGTGGCTCCCATTTTCTCTCTCTTTACTCTCTAGCATAATCTACTTTATGGCATTCCTAAATTCGGTCACAAGATATTGTGGAACCATGTATCAGCTGGAGCTCAATCGACTTGATCAAGAAAGTATTTGGCTTAAATTAAGTAATGGCGATAGCAGGAGCCACTGTATCAATAACTGTCCGCCCGTAACACCTGACAGAGTTGGGGTAATTAAGCGCAAAATTTATTTCAGTTTTGTTATTTTGGCTATGCTCTTTTTCACAATTATAGTGCTGGCTTCTTGTCCCCTATTACTCTGCAGAGACAACTCGTAAGTGTTAGTCGAGTGATGCTTATGCAATATGTTATAAAATATTATATATTTTGAAAATATTTGACTTATTTTTATTCTATATCTATATAAAATCAGTCTATTATAATATTTTATTCAAAATAATGGATTACTACGGTTTTACATTTTTATATTTATTCCTACATTCAAATTTTCTTTAGTGCAACAAATTCTAAGCTGAGCTTTGAATTTGGCAAACAGAAACATTGTGTGTAATTAGTGGTTTGGTTCGGCTAGAAAAGCGGTTAATGTTTGTGGAGTGAAATACAAAACAAGGCCTTGGCGGACAAGGTTCTTGACTCCCTTTTCTTTGGCAGCAAGCGTCATGTTCGATGTCTGGCCAATGTATTTTTGTAATGAAACCATGTGTATTTGATGTTGTTCAACACGGATGAAGATAACCTTAACAATAAAGACGAGTATCATGATGGGGTGATCACTTGCTATTGTCCTGCCCCACACCGCTTAAGTTTCATTTATGACAAGTTTCCGTAACAACATGGATGCCAGCACCATCAAGCTTCAGCAAGTTTCGACAAATGAATAGAAGCAAGTGTTAGAAAGTGAACATTTGATGAATACCATCATCTATAAATATATTCAACATCTCACATTAAATTACCAAAAACTTATTAAATCTAGAATAGCTGAATCCGTAATGACCAATTATTGTTGAGAGCCATGTGGTTGGCCTTCTAAATCTATAAATTTTTCCTAAGAGAACTCTCTGTCTCTCTTTTCTCTCTAAATGATAGGATTTTAGAAAGACTGGAAGTCATGTATAATCTGAGACCATAACTACTATATATAGATCATTTTGTTATCTCTTGGTATCTTTATCTTAACCTATCAGAAAGATAGGAATTATTCTTAGGTTAACCACACCCTATCAAATAGCTTAAAATCCAAATTATATAAAATTTTAGTAGATTACTTTTAATTGGACTCAAATTTATATGATAGTCTATAGCATATAATTATTCACATATAAACCCAATGTTAGATAAAAATCTAACAATCTGCCGCTTGGATTATATGAGTAACCTTATAACTATGTATTGCAAAAATAACCGTATGAATTCAACTTTACGGTTATTATCGAAACGTATCTATAACCAATTTGTTCCATCAATCATACCAACATAGGATCAAAGCCGTTTTCATTACATATGTCGTAACTCGATCCATCAATGGTCATGTATACCAATATAATTGAATAACATGAATCATAACGTAGATGTATAGTATGAAAATTTCATATAATATGACTTGAGCATATCTATTTTCAATTAGTCCACCTTAAACCTTATTGAGATACATACTAGAGTCAGTGTGAATAACAAAACTTTATTTTTGCAGAAAAGCTCAAAATACCATAAACTAAAATAACAAAAATGTCTATAATATAAGAGTATTTAAAATTACAAACTCCGACTAAAACTTAATATCCTTAAATGACATGACACTCATACGAGAGTGTGCTCATGAAATACTTTGAGTGACAATCCTTAGTAAGCATATTTGCAATCATAGAGTTTGTACCGACATATTCTATACATAATTATCCACTTTGAACTCTTTTCTTGATAACCAAAAACTTGAAGCCTATATGCTTTGACTTCATCGAGCTCCTATTGTTATTAGAATATAAGACTACTAACTTATTGTCATCAAATAACTGATGTGGTCTATCAACTCCAACCACTATGCGTAGTCCAGTAACAAATTTCTACAACCATATTTCGTGATGGATACTTAGTAACTCGTTTTGAACTCTACTGCCATAGTAGAAGAGGTTATAGGATACTATTTAGCACATAAAATATAAGAGATTGTTTAGCACTCTTTCATAAGATAGTATCCCTAGCTAGCAGGTAGATATAGTCTGACATAGATTCCATACTATCTTAGCATTCAATAAAATCAGAATCAGTATACTTAATCATTTCAAACTGATTTGACCTCCGATATATAACTATGTATTCTTTTATGCTCTATAAGTACCATAAGACCAATTTAACTGCTTTTCAATAGTCTATTCTAAATTATTTAAGTATCTGTCCAACATTCCTATAATATAAACAATATTCGAATGCGTCCAAATTTGAGCATACATAAAACTCCCCCTACCGATGTATAAGAAATTTTCTACATTCCCTTTTCCTCAAAATCATTTTTAATACATTGATTGAGATTAAACTTGTCTCCCTTAACCATAAGAATATCAACTATCTTGCAATCTTACATACAAAAAAATATATTTACTATCATAGAACTTATAGTAAATGTAATCATTGACCAAATTAATCTCAAAGCTGAATAAAATGATCACTTGATAAAATTTGAAATACCATTGTTAAGATAGATGTTTGAGCCCATAAATGGATTTCTTGAGTTTGCCAACTATATTATTTGGATCTCGTGACAAACTTTTCTAGTTACACCATATAAATCATTTCATTAATATCGCCATTTAAAAACACCGTTTTTATGTCCATATGATGTAACTTAAGATCGAAATGTGCCATCAGTGTCATTATAGTTCTGAAAAAGTCTTTCAAAGGAACCGGATAGAAAGACTTTTTATACTAATGCCTTTTTCTATGTAAAGCTCTTTGTGGCAAAACAAATCTTATATCTCTCTATATTGCCTTTCGAATTCTTTTTAGTCTTAAATATCTATTTGCAATCAATGGATTTTGCACCTTCTAGCAACAGGATAGGATCTCATATGTTATTATCCTTCATGAACTTAATCTCATCATTTATGGTATCAATCCACTTCAAAAAGTTAGAACATAGTTTAGTTATTTTCGATCATTCCCGGAGTTAATCTATCATTAAAATAATATTCAATTGAGGTTATTCTTGTTCATTAGGAAATGAAAATTTCAATTTTTTTCATGATTTAAATTTGGTTGAATCTGTATGATAATCTTTATTTCATTGATACAATTATTTAATTTAATAAATTTCTACATATAAGTACACAAGATATAAAACAAAAATTAACCTATGAAAATTCTATTTCATTATCGCATAAAAATTAGGTCAGATCTCTAAAATATAAAAAATAACATTGGAACTCCAGAAGGTAGGAGACAAATTACACATGTATTTTTAGTCCCTCAAGGTTAAAGCAGAGGCAGTGCAGATTTAGGTTTCCTCTGCCTCCGTCACAATGGCAACAACAAGGGAACTCTTGTACAGATGCTACCAAGAAATGGAATCCAAAATCCAAACCCAAGAATTCGAAATCCGACTTCATGAATCCACAGCCCACAAATCAATCTTCTTCTTCTTGGCCTTCCAAGTTTGCATTTTTTATACAATCTGTCATAAATATACCTTCTTATACCCAATTTTAGAAGCCCTAATCTTATATTCGCTCTCTCGCTCTTCTACTCTCTCTTCTCTCCAGTCGTCACTAATTGTCATCTATCTCATCTCCCACTACCCATCTGTCGAATTGAATCAGTACTGCTGGTGGGTTCCACTCACCATTTCTCTATTTTCTGATGTTCTGTTTTTCTCTGTTTTCTACGATACTATGCTCAGGTTGTATCGAGCTCGCGTGGAGTTGAATTTGTTTAGATTGAAGAAGTGGAAGATTTTTAGGAAGATCTGTGGGATTGAAAGAGAAGATTTTGTGGGTGAGGAGCTTATTGGGGTGAAATCTCTAGTGGGTATTTGGGTTTTGTCTCTGATCTTCTTCTCGGCGATTATGCTTTACTCTTGTGTTTCAATTCCTTGTGACGGAGATGGTCAACTGGAGGTGAGATTTTTAGTCCCCTTTTGGAATATAGTACAAATGTTTTCTATTTTCAGTGATTAATTTTTGATTTCTGGTAGTAATGGAATGGAAGTCAAGGAATAGAATTGATTTTCTGATTAAATTGTGATGGTGTTTGTTTCCATTCTTGATTCTTCATTACCTTTAATGTACTAGTTCATGGCCCCAAACACTTAATAGCTTCTGTTTTTCTTCCTATTGTTAATAGAAATTACTTAAATTAAAAATTCATTGGGAAATCCGAATTTAGGTTTTAGACCATTATTGTATCTCCACAACCCCTCAGGGAAAAACCCTCCTTTTTCCTTTTTCTTAGACATAGGTTAGCGGGGTGTTCCAACCAGGGAATTCAGCTATCTTCCCATGCTAAATTCCCCAGCAAGTGTGCTCTTCGTCCCCAGTGTCCTGTTGCTTCCTCATTTTCATACTTCTCTGGCTGCTTTCTCTAGTCTTGAGCACCATTTCTTTTATGAACTGAACTAATTTGGTTGATGTTGGAATTAGAAATAACCACTAGTAATAACTAAATTGGGGACGGCTTTTATATTCTAATTAACCACTCAAAAACGGATGACTAGTCCATATAATTTAGTGGGATCGGTTAGATTTTTCTTTATTTTATGTACAGCAGAAGAGGAAGTTCTTATCTCACAGGTGTTTAATCTAGTTCTAATAATTTCAGGTACTTCTGGAGTTGCTTATGGGCCATTGGAGTTTTAAAAAATATTCGGGGAAATTGTACAAATGCAGATCAGTCGACTCAATCCCTTAAAATTGTCACTGAATTGCAGAGAATCTAACTCTTACTGTTACCCTCAGTATCTCTCTCTCTCTCTCTCTCTCTCTCTCTCTCAGAGAATAGTCTGTAAGCATGTCAGCGGAATAACAGTGTTGATATTTTATATTTCCCAGTGTTTATAGATATACATATATTTAGTCCTTAAAACTTTGTTTTGTAATGTCAATCTTCTATCATATTTTGCTCGGTGGCCCTTAAACTCTTGTTTATTGGTCAATTTGTACCATATGCTGTCAGTTAATCCTGGCAGAAGGGATTATGGAGCTGGTCAAACAAATCAAAAATACCAAGAGTCAGCAAGCTTACGAATCGGCTGTTGATGGCATCATAAAGCTGCACAAGCAAGTGCAAAGTCCTATGAACAATCAAGGTATTTGATTGAACTCTTTTTCAAATAGTCATGCATTAGTATCATGTGAAATTAAATTAATCTTAAAACAAATCAAATTAAGAAATAAATATTTCCTAACACGTTATGCATAGTAGTTGATACGCTCCTTTTTCCTTATACCCTTCAGTTTTACAGAAAAACAATCAATACCATTTGATTTACTCAATTTCGTTTGTTGTTTCTTTTGAGGTGTCGTATCTATAAATTTCTTAACATTTTTTCTTTTCTTTCACTTCTCTCTGTCTTTATCTACAAAATATATCACATTAGTTCATCATGACCCAAATTTTGACTCAAATACACTTTTAGAAGAAAAATCATACTTGAATCCCAATGGCCATAAGGGCTTAATCACCCTGCTCCTTAGGTAAACCATTCAATTCTAGCTCGAAGCGATGGTAGTCTAGTCAGTCGGCGAAATTCCTCACCTCGATAATATCTATATAACTGTAACAAATGTTGTCGGCACTAATCGCTATAGTAACCCTCTCCTTCAGGTCCTTTTTACCGTCATAAGACCTAACAACAACAAAAGAGGGACGAATTGCCTTATCTAGGATGGCCCCTTTACCTTTTGGAACGTACAAATTCCTTGGAAAAGCATTAGACGGCCCAACTCCAGACCCCCGAATCTTATGCTCAGGAAGCACATACCCACTACAACCAAGAACCCTGCTCCCGGTATTCACCCTCTTGGCACCTTCCTCAAGAACCACTCTCAACATCTCAAGAAGCCCCTCTTGAACCTCATCTTCTTCTTCCCTTACTCAGCCCGGATGCACCTGCTAAGCCCCCTTCTCTATTCTCCTCCACTCTTTCACTTTCTGGGCTCGACATCCGCACTCTTCTTCTTTTTCTCCTCAAAATCAAAATGGGGAGAGCATCCACTGATGGAGTACCCTGTTCCAATGTACTCTCCCCTTCCTCAACACTTCTCTTGGGCTCGACTCTACCTTTCAATGAATAAAAATTCCCCACATAGTGCATGAATTTCAAATGTCGAGAGGAACTTAGAGACTTCAATCCCACAAAAGTCTTTTATTCGGCCTCTGGCAACATTGGCATCAACTTCCTATTCACGAACTCAACAAGAAGAAAAAAAAAATCTACAAACAATTCTTGTCAATAGTCTCCTTATAGAAAAACTTCCATCTCGACTTTGGCCCTATTTGGAGACAAAACCACCCCTCCATCGAACCCTTGGAAACACACCTCCTCGGGGAAAAAACAAACGACAAAACCTCAAAATCAAAATTAAATGGCAGTAGCTTAGTAGGCTTGCTATTGCCATAACCAAATGCCAAGCATCGGGAATCAACATGGTCAAGAAGATATTCCAACCCTTCAAAACCCCAACAAAAGGATCTATATAGGGCACTCAAAGCCCATACTTCACATATTGCTTGTACATCCGGACACAACTCTCGTGTACTTTATTCACCCTTTTATCCTCCGTTGGCAATTGCATAAAGTAGTCATTGTCCAACCCCATCTCCTTAACCATCTCACACAATTCCTTTCTTGACATAGTGCTCCTGATTTCACCAACAACACGATGAGATTGTGATTCGGAACCTTTCACTATCTCCGATTTCATATGAATTTTGCAAACCCTACATTGCCAAATCCTCTCTCAAAAACAAGCAAGCGTTATGAAACAAGCACTACACTATCTATAATCAATCACAATTCACACGATGAAAAGCATGTCAAGAAAGATTCATGGAAATTGAGGTGGCACGTCTCGCATTTAATGTTCCACATTTGTGCCTATTCCACTTCCCCAACTCATGCCCTTTAAAAACTACCTCTAATGTCACTTCTTCGAACTAGCATTAGGAATAAGGGAAAATGATTGTATAGAGTCCAACGGCCCAAAACCATAAAGTTTAGAGATTATAGGTCCATTAGGCCACAACCACGAAGCACCATGGGTCCTCTCAGTAAACTCGTGCTCGATCACTTTCTCAGTCGAGCGCTTTTGCTTACATCTCTCAACCACTACTAGGTTAAAACCTCTCGGTATCCCCTCTCTCGACTACTACCAAGTGGTCTCCCACCATAACATTTCTGCCTAGCAAATCAAGATCATAATCACTCAAGATTTGAATCACCCCTAATCCCGAGAATAATCTAGCCCAATAAGGAATAAAATCTCGGTAATCTCATTCGATAAAGGAGGGAATTTTCGTGACAACTTGAACTTCCCTTAATTTATAGGATCATAAATCTCTTAAAAATCTTTGGTGACTATCTCTATAATCTCAGAAGATTTCTGGTGATCTCTCCATAAGGTAACTAGATTTTTACAACCTCAAGCAAGAGACTTACCATACATGTACAAATTATTTATACTAAGCACAGGTAACCCCGCTAGGTATGTTCAACAACTTTACGTACACCTATCACCCAGATACTACACAGGGTTAATTTAAAGCTCTACTCAGTCTAGTCTCTTTCTTTCTCACTTCTTTCTGACTTGAGCATTGGATCTCCTTCCCCCGGATCAACTCTAATGGGTATTTGTAGGTCTTTCTATCTTAAGGTCCGGACAACATTTCAACTACCGTTTTCCCATTCAAATCAGCGAGCAGGTTCTACGTGGAGCAAATCCACCTCAACCGGCAATAACCGAGATGTGAAAACGATAGAAGAATGTGGATTCAAATAAGAAAATTGGGGGGCAGGGAGAGAGATCAACAGTTTTCAC